>CM031237.1:498859518-500059518 GCA_018340775.1 Taxus wallichiana var. yunnanensis
GTGCTTGCACACACACAGTTCAAATCCCACACGAGGATTGATCCTCCTTGGAAGTGGTCTCACACACAGGCAGGCTTCACCGCTCATGTTGACACTTTGGTGGTTTCTCTCGCATCACCACATTGGTGGCTCTCCTCTCTCACTACCGATGCTAGTGGTTTCTCCTCTCACTACATGACACTTGCTTCTCCTCTCACCGCTATGCCCACACTCGTGGTTGCTTCACTCATTGTTGATGCTCTCACACCGCTATCATTGGTGGCTACTCCTCTCGCTGTTGACGCTGGTGGATGTTCCTCTCACTCCATTCACTAATAGTTGTCCCACTCGTTATGGCCATTTTCATTGGTCGTTGCATCTTCACTATGGTTTCATGGTTGCTCCAATTGGGTTCCTAAATAGTGGTCCCCTTCATTGTAACCAGGTTGTGGTTCCTCTCAAGAAAAATCCTCAATTGTACAAGGATGTGGGTCCTTTCAAACACCCTCAATTTACCCTCAATCCCCACAAAAAAAAGAAGCATGATTAAACAAATTATATTAAAAATTATGTCGAATATATGTAAAGCATTCCCATTTGATTGAAAAAAATTATTATAGATATAGTTACTTGTATTATCATGAGTTTGAAAAAATATGAAATTATTGCATGTGTAAGTATTACATTGATCTAGATAAATATTCCTTTATATTATTACAATGTTAAATTAAAATGTAGTAATTGTTTATTAAGTATACATTTAATTTTGATAAAGTCACATGTGAATGATTAAAAACATTAATATTGGAAATAGTCACTTGGATTGATTAAAATTGTTTATTGGATTATAATTGATTATATAGAAATGAATTGGTGGAATTTGACTCTTTATTTAGCATGCTCAATAAAGTTTTGTAATTAAAAAAATGGTATATCGTGTTGGACATATATAACATGTGTTTTGAGTGTGTAGGGAACATCTTATAATTTTCGATTACCTAGTATATATAATTATATTTTCAAGGATAAAGTTAAAAGTAATAGATTTGTGCACAAACATGGGGTCAAATCAATACATAGATATTGATGTTAGGAAATTTAGTAACATGGTATTAGTTATACACTAGATTTGTTGGAGTTAAGCTCTTATTTTGACCCATGAGTCTACTCAATCCACTTTTTATTTTTGAATTTTTACTTACCTTTTTGTGACTACTTAGTTATGGTGCAATTTGTTTTATTTAATTTATTTTAGACTTTATATAAATGAAATAATCAAATGTATACTTTTGAGCCATTTTGGGAGGTATGTTAGAAAAATAAACCTTTTCCTATAATCCAAGTAGGGTCCATGTCCATATCAATTGGGTAGGTTTAATTTTACATGTCCTTTTACTTATTTTATATGAAAATACATATTAATGGGCTTGAAAATATTGTAACATGTAATCAATATCTTTCTTAAGTTTATGTGTAAAGTGGTTTCTTGTGCAATATTATATAAGTGAACTTATGTATTCATTACATGTGTAAGTGAAATTTTACCATACTTTCTAATTAGTCCTTTTTCATTTCAAAGTGTGTAATAATGTTTTTGGATCTTGTAAGAGATTGAGCGAGGTGAAAAAGAGATAATTTTTTTAAGAAAATTAATTTAATAGGTGGTTGAATGTAGAAGAAACATATATGTATTCATGTGTTGTCTAAAGATAATTTAATCCAAATTAAAGAAGGCTAGTATTGTTTGGGAGATGAACCTTTCCATGTGGTAAGATCATTTTTGTTTTGAATTTGTGTTTCTTATATATTTATAAATAGTTTTATGTTATGTTGGTGTTATTCAATTTAGAGTTATTTTTCTCTTTTAGATTTTGGGTCATGAGAATTAGGTTGATTTGTTTATAAATTGGGTTGTCTAGCTTGATTTGGATTTGATTTGAGAGATTTTTGGGAAAATCATGTTTTGTAGTTCTTGGAATTTTCATGGAGTGTTTTTGAGTCTTCGAGAAGTGGAAGGATGGAGGTGGGCCTCAATGTTATATTAATTTAATAGTGTAATATTATCTTCTTCTTTTGTATTAGTAAAACAATGTTATTTACTACCTTACCCTTTTATTAAAATAATATAAAAGGTTGTAAATAATGTCCTCTAGAAAAAGATATAACCATTTGGTATCAAGCCAAATAAAAAATATGCAAAAATAAGAAAAATATTTTTAGAATAATTAAGTGTGTCCCACTTTGTGGCCATAAATATTTTAAAATCTCTAGTAAATAAATAATTAAAAATACTATGGGAAAAAATTTGGAAAAATGGAGTGTAAATCTTGGATGCGTTGCAGGTGGGTATTTATAGCCTCTTAAAAATGCATGTTTGGTCATTTTATATGTGTTTAAAATGTTTTGGTTGTCTAGATATAGTTTTTAAGAAAATAAAAAGTACAAAAAGGGACAGCTTATATTTTAGACCCATACAAAAGTGATATTTCTCTCCCCGTGCCTCATAAAACTCTTCATAATATTATAACTCTTATTTCACTAAATCATGACTTATTCCAATCCAAGAAGCTAAAAAATATAGCCAATATTGGAATCCAATATTACTAGTTTTGGATTCCAAAATGTTAAATATTAGAATTATCTACACTCCAAAATTGCATATATTGGATTCCAAAATTTTATATATTCAAATCAAGAATCACATATATTGGAATTCATATATTGGAATCCAAAATCACATTTATTGGAATTTATTGCACTCCAAATTCCCATATGTTGGAATACAAAAATCATAATATCGGAATCCAAAAACTCAAATATTGGAATCCGTTATATAGGTTAAGCAAAGAGCACTAGCATTATCTCTTCTTTGGACTAAAGAAAACATGTATATGTTTTATATGGGCTAGCGATCGCTGGGAATCATTTATGCTTTGTTATATACATAAAATGTTTCTTTTTTATATGAGCTAGAAGCCACCGGGAATTATTTACACTTTGATATGAACAGAACATGTTTATTCTTTATACGGGCTAGTGGCCGCTAGGCATTATTTATGCTTTGTTATATACAAAACATGTTTCTATTTTATATGGGCTAACAGATGCTAGGAATTATTTAAGCTTTGTTATAAAGAGAAAATGTTTCTATTTTATACAAGGTAGTGAAAACTAGGCATTATGAATGTTTTGGAATAAGGTTCTTATTAGTGTTTAAATGTTATTAAGATTAAACTATGAAGATTTGACTAATTAAAATACCTTGTGGCCTAACAAAGAAGGGTAATGAAATTCAAGAGATTTGTGACACTTCAGTTCATTTAGTATGATGTGATTGAACCTCAGCATAACTAGAGAATTGCTAAAGATATTATGAAGAAACTAGAAGAGGGTGACTATTTAGAGTAGGATAATGTAATTAACTGTAAAACCATTCCATAAATATTTTCATATTTAAATATGGATATGAAATTAATTACAATTAACTATAAAACCAACCCAGATATATTTACGATTTCATTTATAGATATGAAATAAATTTAAATTGCTTTACTAAAGATAGAAAAGTAGAAAAACATTTTAACAATTTCTTGAATTTTATTATAACACTATTCCCGAAGATCAAAGATCCCAAATTAACCAAAAAATCATCACAAAGCTTAAAAAATTAAGCCCCGTCCAATTTGATTTTTGATCACATAACATTCAAAACATCTTCCATGTCCTTCAATGGTTACAACAAAGGCCACAAGAAGGCATTAAATTTGATGTCCATTTAGACATTTTATAACTTTTTAGCCGTAAAATAGTTGCAAATATTTTAAATAACCATCAAATATGACTTGGATATTTTTTAGATATGATCGTCAATGTTTCTAGAGATTTATTTATATATTAATTATATTAAAAATATTAAAAATATTTAAGTATATACAATCTAAATTTATATTTATTTTATGAACAATGTAAAAATAATACTATTTTACAATTTCTTGAAGGGTAAGTTTTTCTGATAATTCACCACACAGGTTATTCAATCATATTGTCAGCTTATAATCAGTGAAAATATAAATACTCCCAACTTATATTTGTACAATCTCAACATAATATAATAAATTTAAACAATACCTTCATAATAACATATGAATGTATATATTATTTAAAACATTAAGCAATACCATCATAACAACATTTTGAAATGATAAATAGTTATTTAGCATTTTCTTGCTCCAAATATTTGATGCCCTCTACCACATTCAATCCCTAAGACACTATTTGTGAATTTTTTTGTACAAATCAGCCATCAACCATTTATATTTTGTACAGTCTTTGCATCTTCTTTTCATCCCCACCATAAAATTTTAGGAGGGTTTCCTTTACACCTAATATAATACACATATATTTTTAAAAGCTGTAGGTAAAATCATTTCTAATCCAAACCTTTTTAAGTATCTTGTTGTTCTTCCTCGATTACATTGAAATGTTCTTTTCCCGAAATGAGTCTTGGATTAAATACGGTTGATATTTTTTTATTGAATACCATTGATATCTTTTTAAGATCATCATAATGAGACTGTGGGACTAGAATCCTAGTTCACAAAGTATGGTGCTAATTTTTTTAGAAATTTCGGTAGAGCCACCCCACGGAGTTGACAACTTTCATACCAAACTTGAATGACGTCTTCCTATTGTATGTTTTTCTTACCCCATATATGAAATCCTCCATATCTAAAATAAGTAAATAAATCTTATCACTACCCGCATGTAAGTAAACAACTTTTATTTCAATCGACCACCTATTAATTATAACTAATTGAAATAAACAATATTTGAGGTTAGAGTTACTAGTTTTCGATTGACATCATGGCTTAGATTGTACCTCATTTACACACTATTAGATCCATTGATGGAAGATATATTTCAAATATGTAGTGCCCACATTTTACACACACAATGTCAACAATAAAATACAAGAATTTTTTTTTTGACTTACAATGCACACTACACACAACACAGCAAGGGCTCCAAGTACAAAAACTCGAATCGCATATGACAATCACAAAAGTCATAGACTCACTTAGACTCAAGAAAAAAACATAGGCATGTGGATGCCACACTTCTCGCAATGAACGAATACCAGCAATGACCCAACCACAAGAAACATGACTCCAAGAACAGAGAACCCACAACAAAACATTTCCTTAATTGCATCTTAGTTACGATTAACATTCTAAGAACATTATTGTGTAAGGATCATTTTCTCCTTTTTCCATCTACAAGATCTTATGTTCATTCCACTTTTAATTTACAGTTCGACCAATTTAGGTTGGCTTCCTTTATGCATCATGGAAATTTCCATAACTTACTTGCTTATTTGGCACAATTCAAATCACATATACAGTACTTAATTATCTTGTTCTTATGTTAAGAATATGCTTCTCAAACATTTATTTAATGTTTAAAATTTACCCTTGCTACACAAGTGAATCTAACGTGATGACAAGGTGAAATCTTGGGATTAAGGAAGACATAGATTCAAGATAGCTTTTTCCCCAAGAACATCCATCGATCACAGAATAGTTATTTCGCTACCATAGTTGTTAAAGTTCAATAACTTATGGACTTCCATTTATATTTATATATCTTTTGTTTTCTCGAAGTTTGGTCACACCAAGGCAATTTATATTCTTTGCAATGCATGAAAATGTTTAATTAAGTTATAAGGACTCCAAGAGTGACCTTAATCCTAATCTCCAATCTCATTTTCATCTTATATGACATGCTCTTACATCGCACTATGGTCTCGTTCTTAGCATCGTCTCAAAACAAAAGAGTTACGAAAGCACTTGTCTGACATCTTAAGGAAGTACATGGTTAGGAGCATTATAAACTACACATGAACACAAGTGATCTATGTTCACAAAGATCCCATATCTTTACATTACATGATTCTGCATAAGAAATATTCCTTATTCCTTAATGCCATAGAATGACATAACAAGGGATTATGGGACAAGATTTCAGTTTATAAGGTTCTCTAGAATAAACATCTTTCAACTCAATTTCATATACAAGGAGTTAAATTATAGTTTTCTACCCACAAGTTAACATCCTAATCCACTAGGGTTTAGTTCCACTCCAATTTTCACTTAGGGCTTTACGCACCATTTTAGATTAGAATAAGATTCAAAACATATTCAATCTATAAACCTTTCGTAACAGATCAAGCACTCTATTGTCACTAGCCAAAGATAGTACATATAGCTAAGAGGATCTATTCCTTACCAAAATTTTAAGTGATAGAACCACTATTCCACTAGCTCCATGATGTCATCTGGATCCCACAAGAAATTCATTCGATGCAGAAGATTTATTTGACTGTGTTGCTCCTATATGTCTGGTTTATGTCAATGTCACTAAACACACCTACTAGGATGATAAACCCCTTTCTTGGAATAGTATTTACCTAACACTAGGATGTTCCATCTAGTGTAAAGGTTAATTTGAAGGTTGTATTTTTCTACGCTAAGGTATTAACATCTGCAGGTTAGTTATATATACAAATTTTGAACTAGGGTTAACTGTTGTGGTTAGGTTCCTTTATTATATTTTCAAGGTAAGAAACACAACACCAATTATTAAATCAATAGTATCACAATGAAAGTTCACTACAAGGTATAAATTTCAATTCCTTTTGAAAATTGTATTCCACTTTTACCATAACATTTTGGGATCAAAATAACATCCATGAAAGAAATACAAACTTCTTAAACACTTATTAATCTAGCGAATTTTACATACTTCCAATTTCAATAATAAGTCTTTCAATATAATACCAAAAATAAACATTGAATTACTCAACACCTTTACGTCATCATTCTTTCATCCCGCAAAACCATGTAAGCGAGATATCAGCGATAAATCACCGGTATGACATCCACCCTAATCAATCATAATTATCATTTTTCAGTTTCCCATTTACATAAGATAAAAAATTATGATTTGCAATCGAAATAAAAGGGTTTAGAGACATGTATTCATTACATTTCATTTTGCTTCTTTTTGTAACCAGAGAGAGAAAGAGAAGGGTAGAGAGAGAAAACATTGTTTTGTCAAAAGTTCTAAAGCACAAAACAAGTTTACGTTATAGTGTTTTAAATAGTTATTTACATGTGTTAAAAGTTTTCAAAGTTGATTTGACAACCCTATGAGGGTCTGCAGCCTTTCTATTTTTACATTTTCTCACTAGTTACAACACGTTCAAAATGGACTTGAAGGCTAAGAAACCAATTCTAAAAGTTATCTTCTCAAGATGAGAACACACACCATGATAAACTTTCCACGTGTCCCCGTGATATAACAAGAATGTTAGGAATATCTATGTTGTAGTGTGAACATAGAATATTATGTAAGTGATTATATTATCTAGGATAATATAATATGTGTTGTAATAATTAATTACATTATTGTAAATGTAATTATTAGTGGGTGAGTAAATATTGTTATGAGTTGTTGAGTAAACAAATCATTAACAATATTAGTTTTGTGAGAAAACAAAATCTCACGTATAATAGCATGGAGTTGTTTTAGGAGTTATGTGTGGAGATATTTATGGAGATTATATCTCCTTAAATATAGGAACAACATCTCCTATTTAAATGGATGTAATACTTCCTATGTATGGAGCAAGAATAAAGAGTAAGATTTCGAATTTTCTTTATGCAATTATGATATTAACTTTTCATTTGGTATCAGAGCGGGTTTGATGAGAAATTTCGAGTGCTTTCATGATCAGATCCGTCTCAAAGAATATATTATATTTTTCGTTTCCAGATGTGGGTTTTTCTATAATTTTGTGTGCAGAATCACGTGCTGGTCAAGAAACTACAGAAGAAATTTCAGAAGAACCCAGAACGTAGTTTGGAAGAAATACGGATTTTACTATGCAGCTATCAAATTAAGCACATCAATTCTTCTACTGAAAGTTTTCTCCAATTTTCAATAATGTTGAATTGTTAATACAAGTTCTTGACTTGCTTGGAGGTTAAAAGGTATTCAATATAAAATTTTAAAGTACTTGATTCAATTTTGTATTTTTTTATCAGTATTGTACAAAATAATGGAGAAACTAAATCTGATTGAAAAGTTTGAAGGACAAGATTTCCATACATGGCAACTACAATGCAATTACATTTAATAGAAAAGGATCTATGGGATGTGGTGAAGTCTAATTCAACTCCACCCCTTCGGAGGAAATGAATTGGCAAAATGGAATGCAAAGATCGAGAGAGCATTGGGTACCATTGTCCGGGCTTATCAAAAGCCTATCTACATCATGTGGATTTCACAAAATCTTGCAAAAGAAATTTGGGAGTCTCTTAACAAATTGTTTGGTTCTCAAGCTGAAATGGCAAAGACTACATTGAAGCAACGCTTGTATGGGTTGAAAATGGAAGAGAACTCAAAAATGGCAGATCATATAAGTAAGTTTCGTTTCTTTCTAAATCAACTTGGAATTAAAGAACATGTAAAAGATGAGGATTTCCTATGGTAGATTTCTCTTTTCTTTGTTGGAGGAAGGAGGCAATGGAGGAAGGAGGAAAATCAGCGTCTCTCGTCATTCACCAACGATGGGGTCTGAGTGAGCAGGTGATGTGGTGATATTTTATTTCATTATGTGGTGTGTTTATACACAAGGGGGTGAAACTAGTTTCATGTTTTGATTTTAATGTGTTCACATGTAAAGACAACAAGTTTTCAGTTCCGAGTGTCTATTTGGTGTGGAAGAAGCAAACTGCATGACTCAGCTTACAGGGGAAAATCATCTACGTACGGTCCTCTGACTGTCGTACGGTCCTCTGACTGCCATACTTCGGTGGAAGGTACTTCGGTGGAAGGTGATCAGTCGATGAAGATGTTCATACGACAAGGATGATCATTAGCAAGCAAATCAGATAGCAAGATCCAAGAGAAAATGAATACTCCGACAAGGTTGATGTTTCCAGGAGCTCTTACCCCATGTTCACACTAAGGGGGCGAATGTTAGGAATATCTATGTTGTAGTGTGAACATAGAATATTATGTAAGTGATTATATTATCTAGGATAATATAATATGTGTTGTAATAATTAATTACATTATCAGTAAATGTAATTATTAGTGGGTGAGTAAATATTGTTATGAGTTGTTGAGTAAACAAATCATTAACAATATTAGTTTTGTGAGAAAACAAAATCTCACGTATAATAGCATGGAGTTGTTTTAGGAGTTATGTGTGGAGATATTTATGGAGATTATATCTCCTTAAATATAGGAACAACATCTCCTATTTAAATGGATGTAATACTTCCTAAATGGAGCAAGAATAAAGAGTAAGATTTGAATTTTCTTTATGCAATTATGATATTAACTTTTCAAAGAATTCATAGCAGGCTGTTAAATTGAAAAAGAGCAAATGGTTTGCGTTTGGTGGCTAGTATTATGGGGCCACCTTTCGAGTTCACCCAGGTTGTAAAATGACAAAAGTCAGCTCGAGGGCCTAAAAAACCACGTCCAAAACAGAGGTTCGATGGAGGAGCATGTAATGAGACATCTCCTACTACTTCCCCTATATAAGGATAATTCATCAGAGTCGACGGGACTGAGAACTAGAAAACCATTATCAAATGACAACAAGTTTTCTAGAGCGACAAGATGAAATTGGTCCAGTTTGACCTCACAAACTACGACCAGGAGGTTTCATAAAATGGCTTCGCCAAACTATCCCAAAAATTTCCCTTTCCTATATTGAATGTCCCATATAATTGTCTAGTATAAACACTATAGGTTTGTGAAGAAAGGAAGTAATTTCTCCATCCAGACCTTTTCAAATGGCGGTTCAAAACGAAAGCCAACTTTCTAGATTTAATAGCTTTCTCTTGTTGTAAACCGAGAAACAGGCTCCTATAAGAGCGTCAAAAGGATGTCATATGTCCGTTTCGGGTCAAACCAAAGGTCGAGGTGACTCCTCGTATACCAAGGTACACGAATGAAACTTCACATCTCATTTCCAGAGTTACGAAGGGTACTTAATGAGTCTCTGAAAAATGCAAAAATTAACTTCTTTTCTTTTTTTTACAGGGAATTGGTCAACATTATTTCTGGAAAGTAAGTTTCATCTGGTCGATAAAACAATATTGGAGTGATCAAGATGGGTAAGAGTTTTCTAAATCATCTCGAAGTGAGGGTGATAGTTCATGGTTTAAAGTAGACGAGTTATAATGACTTCGTGAGTTATGACACGACAATTTATTGTTTTGCAATGAGTTGAAGGGACATTTAACTGTATTAAAAATCCTAATAATTTAAAATTCTATTTAGTTGCAAAAGAGAACTAAAACACAAGCATTATGAGAGGTAAGGGAAGAAGAACCATGCCTGGAAGGAACGGAGTTGGTCAAACCCATAGGCTTCGGTTTAGCATCTTGCCTGACACTTTGTCAACCAGTTCACGAGCCTGGATCAAATCTCCACCACATCACACCAACTTCCCAATCACTTGAATTTTTCCAACAGAATAAGTAGTTTCTTGAAAGTTTCTGAGCTTTTTAACATACCCACTTCATACAAATCCTGTTAATCGATGATGTAGTGTATGAGGTGCCCCAAGCTAGTTAGAACACATACAAGCAACAAGTCCACCACATGAAAATCTTGCTCCAAGATTCACATTTTGGCACAAGGAGTTAGGATGCTTGCAAAGGTTATGAAATTTGGCTTTCACCCACCATAGTAGGTTATGAGCATGCATATCTCCACGAATGAATCCAAGCTCAACCGATCTTTATGAGCACCAACTTGTTTGTAAATCCATGACTTGCATATAGATCTAACAAACCATGGTTGTGCATACTCTGTAAATCATGTTGTCCATGATAAAACGTCTCTCTAGGGAATTTTACAAATAGTTAATGTGCTCTGTCAAAGCTTTCACATTTTGCATTTGTATCTAACATACCCATTTTATGCAGATCCTGCAAATCATGGCACTCCATGAGACCGCATTTCTTTGAGGCATTCTGTGAAATAGTTCAAACGCCTTTTTAACAAACCCATTTTTTTGCATATCCTGCTATCATTGTAGTCTAGGAGACCACATATCTTTTAGGTATTTTGTCGAACAGTTCACATGCGTTGTGTATGCCTTCACATTTTGCATACATGCCTATCTAGGCACCTGACAAGACATTTAAAAATATTATCTTTCCATGATGCTTTGATGGATGTCCATGCACTGTTCTAATTTTCCCATCTTGGCATAGGCTGGGAAGATAGCAGCAAAGGTTGTGGGGTGTGGCTTCAAACCTGCCAACTATATTTTGCTTGAAATGTTCCAATGTAGTTTCAACAAAACCATTTTGTGCATATCCCGCAATCATTGCAGTCCATGGAACTGCATTTCTTCCATGCATTTAGTCGAATGGTTCACAAGCCCTGTGCATGCTTCCACATTTTGTAGACATATATCCTAGGGCACCTGCAACTACAAATTTTGCTAGAAGTCACTTCTCCATAATGCATTGGCAGATGTCCATGCCCTGTTTCAAAGCTCCTTTTTTGCACAGGCTAGAGATTTGTTTGTTGCATGGTGAAATAGTGTGACTGTCTCTTGAGGAAACCCATGCCATCTGTATGCTGCAAAAAAAAATCACGTTCCATGAGAGGTGTCTCATTTTTCATCTGGTCAAACACTGCAAAAGGGTGGGGTTGTTTTTCTTATTTTGGACACAAGCATAATTTGGGAGGATGCTAGTGAGAATGGGACCAAAGCATTCTATGAGAAGACATCTCGGAAAAGTATTCCTTTGCATAAACAAAAAAATCCTTTAAGCATTGGTTTGTCTAAAAAAAGCGTGACTAAGCTCTACGTGAAGCCACGTTTCCTTTGAGCATCTTCCAAACCTGGGACGTCTCGCTCGATGCATTTCTATTGCCACGACTAGAAAAACCCTCTCCATGCCTCATTCAATCCTCTGGTGGGTGTGTAGAACCAGGTTTGAAGCTCTCCTTCTATGGTGGCAGCTAATCTCCTCAAAAACCAAAACTAAAAGAAAGGAACAAAATCCCCTAAGGAATCCCCTTTTCCCTAATCGCCCCAAAACAATTCAGGGGGTTTTATTTTTATTTTATTTTTTTATTTCTATTAATTTTATTTATTTATTTATTATTATTATTATTTAATTAAAGGAGGCATTACATTCTCCTCCCCTTAAGAAATCATCATCCTCGATGCGACATATAATGAAGAAAGAGAAATGGTAAGCAACAAGGAACAAACAATGGCAAAAGTGCACTCTATGGTTAAGATTTCAGATACAAAATCACGGTCACGGGGTGGCCCTAGGAACATTTGGAAGAAATTTTAACTTTCAAGGTTCTGTGAAGATTGGTAGTTCCCTCTTATTCATTATTTCATTAATCTTTCTATTAACATTATGCTTGATTCAAGTATTTTAGAATTTCATTTTTGTAGAATTTAGTTTATTCATTCCTGTGGGTTCCCATCATGAACTATAGTCACAACACTAAAATTTCACAAGCATACTTTTACATACTTTCATGACCGTATCACATTACAAGGGTTTCACCAAACCATGGAATGACAACAAGTAGACCACATAACAAATAATTTCCAACAATTTACATCCTTGACATAGATCTAGTACACACATATGACTGATAACAAAATCAACACGTTGATACATATACAATGGGTATCACAAGCCCCAAAATCCATGATTGCACCAACATAGTGTTAAGACAATATCCAATAATCCATACCAACCAAGAGGAGAGTCAAACCTCATACATAACAAGGTGTCAATAAGACTCATACACGTACACATAACTCACTATACCAATCTCCTCACATCACAAGGCATTACAAAACAACTCCAAATATCTCCAAAAGCAACATAATACAACTCCATATACCTCCCCAAAGCATCACCAGATAATCTCCATATACCTCCCAAGAGGAAGAAACATAGTTCCAGAACCAAGTCGGGTCACTCAACCATAGAACCCCATCAAGAATATCAGGTCACTCAACCATAGAGTGTCATAAAGAATAACAGGTCACTCAACCATAGAGTCTGTCTCCTTTCTCCTTTTAATGAGGCCAGGTCACCCTATTGCCCTGGGCACATAGAGCCCTATCACCCCAACCCAAGTGACATAATAACTCATGGTTCAACAACCCGCTAGTTATTTGTAACTCCTTGGGGCATACCCCTATACAACGAAGTGGGTCCATAGGTTCAACCACTCCATGGTGAATCCCATGACCCTATTCCAACACATTACGACATTAGAACCAACATAACAATCCATTCAAATGCCAAGTGGCAAAATCAAAAGCCTTGGGCTAGGCTACAAAAATTTTAAATATGAAAAGAAAGTTTTAAAACCAAGAAAAACAAATGGCTAATTAGCCTTGGTTAGTGCAAAATCCAAATGTTAATGCAACAATCAAATAAATGCCCAAAATATAAGAACATGTCAATCAAGAAAAACAGCTGGTTCTAGCTAAAAAAATAATGATCAATTTACGAATAAAAACGTATTGAGAAAATAGCACATTACAATCACTATGTGGCTCTCATACGCCACTAAAGGGGTAATAATCAAGTTCTTTGGCACTCGGACATCGAGCCTCGGCTCATAGAAATATACATGTAACTAGAAATGAGTATATCAAATAATGTAACTGTCATCATCTCTACCCAGAATCATTCCTCCATACTCCCACAAGGATCAACATAGCCAAAATCACATAGGATTATTTAATGAACAATCAATAGGAAAGAGTAGGGAACTCTAGTTGCATAAGTTGAGCCTAAGGTGGTGCGCACCCATAATATCCGAGTAAGCTCGAAGTATACTAAATAGATAAAAGTGGGTTTTCGGTCTCTATAAGACTCCACTTTCTCACTTGTACCACTCAAGATTATGACAACTGGTCCACACCTCCTCTCTCCACACATACACTCTTGAAAATTTATCCCCTTAGGGTCATCTAGTGTAAGGTCCATGACATACACATAACTACATCACAAACATAATGGTAATTCACACATAATAACCATAACATCTTGCGCATGGTATAAATATACAAGTATAACACAATCATTACTTTCATGAGTTATAATACATCACATTACCACATCCTGCACCCGTAGTGCAATTATTGTACACTAGGGATCATACTCACCATATGCCCCTAAATCATGATATGAACCATCACATATTACACAAATCATAAGTATGACAAACACGTTGTCTAACATTACGACATATAGTCAATTGCAAAACAACACGACGATGCACACAACTAATCACAATACGGTGATGACATCACGATAAACTATGATTCACTTTACATCAATTTTGTCATGCAATACATCAATACATCTTCACATCACATAAGGTCAAAATGTTTCAACACTCTGCAATTCACAATATCATTCCTTTCACACAAAACAAGGTAAGTACATCACACACAGATTCCTCATTGGATCCACAAAAAGGAGAGTCAATACTCATCACAGCAAGATAATTCACACATGAATTTTTCATAGAATCCACAAGAAGGAGAGAGAATACTCCCATCCCCAGCACATCAACATGATAAAAAAATGCGCACTAAGTGACATACACATCATGTGTGTTCACACTATCACAATTACGACATAGATCACATCACTCTTAAAACACATTACTCTTCCAATATTTATCACCATCATGAAACACCATCACCATCATGTAAAATCATCACAACTCCAATCCATCCCAGAGGTTCGAGAGCATGAACCTCCGCTCTGATACCATATGTAGTGCCCACATTTTACACATAATGTCAACAATAAAATCCTAGAATTTTTTTATCGACTTACAATGCACGCTACACACAACACAACAAGGGCTCCAAGTATAGAAACTCAACTCACATATGACAATCACATAAGTCATCGACTCACATAGACTCAAGAAAACAACATAGGCATGTCGATGCCACACTTCTCGCAATGAACAAATACCAATAATGACCCAACCACAAGAAACATGACTTCAAGAATGGAGAACCCACAACACATCATTTCTTTAATTACATCTTAGTTACGATTAACATTCTAAGAACATTATTGTGTAAGGATAGTTTTCTCCTTTTTCCATCTACAAGATCTTAAGTTCATTCCACTTTTAATTATAGTTCGACCAATTTAGGTTGGCTTCCTTTATGCATCATGGAAATTTCCATAACTTACTTGCTTATTTGGCACAATTCAAATCACATATACAGTACTTAATTATCTTGTTCTTATGTTAAGAATATGCTTCTCAAACATTTATTTAATGTTTAAAATTTACCCTTGCTACACAAGTGAATCTAACATGATGTCAAGGTGAAATCTTGGGATTAAGGAAGACATAGATTCGAGATAGCTTTTTCCCCAAGAACATCCATCGATCACGGAATAGTTATTTTGCTACCATAGTTGTTAAAGTTCAATAACTTATGGACTTCCATTTATATTTATATATCTTTTGTTTTCTCGAAGTTTGGTCACACCAAGGCAATTTATATTCTTTGCAACGCATGAAAATGTTTAATTAAGTTATAAGGACTCCAAGAGTGACCTTAATCCTAATCTCCAATCTCGTTTTCATCTTATATGACATGCTTTTACATCGCACTATGGTCTCGTTCTTAGCATCGTCTCAAAACAAAAGAGTTACGAAAGCACTTGTCTGACATCTTAAGGAAGTACATGGTTAGGAGCATTATAAACTACACATGAACACAAGTGATCTATGTTCACGAAGATCCCATATCTTTGCATTGCACGATTCTGCATAAGAAATATTCCTTATTCCTTAATGCCACAGAATGACATAACAAGGGATTATGGGACAAGATTTCAGTTTCTAAGGTTCTCTAGAATCAACATCTTTCAACTCAATTTCGTATGCAAGGAGTTAAATTATAGTTTTCTACCCACAAGTTAACATCCTAATCCACTAGGGTTTAGTTCCATTCCAATTTTTCACTTAGGGCTTTACGCTCCATTATAGATTAGAATAAGATTCAAAACATATTCACTCTATAAACCCTCCGTAATAGATCAAGCACTCTATTGTCACTAGCCAAAGATAGTACATATAGCTAAGAGGATCTATTCCTTACCAAAATTTTAAGTGATAGAACCACTATTCCACTAGCTCCATGATGTCATTTGGATGTCATTTGGATCCCACAAGAAATTCATTCGATGCAGAAGATTTATTTGACTTTGCTGCTCCAATATGTCTTGTTTATATTGATGTCACTAAACGTACCTACTAGGACGATAAACCCCTTTCTTGGGATTGTATTTGCCTAACACTAGGATGTTCCATCGAGTGTAAAGGTTCGTTTGAAGGTCATAGTTTTCTACGCTAAGGGATTAACATCTGCAGGTTAGTTATATATACAAATTTTGAACTAGGGTTAAATGTTGTGGTTAGGTTCCTTTATTTAATTTTTAAGGTAAGAAACACAACACCAATTATTAAATCAATAGTAGCACAATGAAAGTTCACTACAAGGTATAAATTTCAATTCCTTTTGACAATTGTATTCCACTTTTACCATAACAGTTTTGGGATCAAAATAACATCCATGAAAGAAATACAAATTTCTCAAGCACTTATTAATCTAGTGAATTTTACATACTACCAATTTCAATAATAAGTCTTTCAATATAATACCAAAAATAAACAATGAATTACTCAACGCCTTTACGTCATCATTCTTTCATCCTGAAAAAACCACGTGAGTGAGATATCAACGATAAATCGCTAGCATGACATCCACCCTAATCAATCATAATTATCATTTTTTAATTTCCCATTTACATAAGATAAAAAAATTTGTAATCGAAATAAAAGGGTTTAGAGACATGTATTCATTACATTTCATTTTACTTCTTTTTGTAACCTAGGAGAGAGAAAGAGAAGGGTAGAGAGAGAAAACACCATTTTGTCAAAAGTTCTAACGCACATAACAAGTTACATTATAGTGTTTTAAACAGTTATTTACATGTGCTAAAAGTTTATAGGGTGATTTGGCAACCCTACGAGGGTCCTGCAGCCTTCTATTTTTACATTTTCTCACTAGTTACAAAACGTTCAAAACGGGCTCAGAGGCTAAGAAACTGCTTCTAAAAGTTATCTTCGATGAGAACGCACACCATGATTAAATTTCCACGTATCCCCGGATATAACAAGAATTCATATCATTGTGACGAAATTGAAAAAGAGCAAATGGTTTGCATTTGGCTAGTTTTCTAGGCCACCTTTGGTCGTAGTACACCAAGTTGTAAAATGACAAAAGTTAGCTCGAGGGCCAGAAAACCACGTCCAAAATAGAGGTTCAATGGAGGAGCATGCAATGAGACATCTCCTACTACTTCCCCTATATAAGGAGAATTCATCGAGTAGACGGATCGAGAACTAGAAAACCATTATCAAACGATAACAAGTTTTTTGGAGCGACAAGACGAAATTGGTTTAGTTTGACCTCGTTAAACTACGACCGGAGGCCTATAAAATGGCTTTGCCAAACTATCCCAAAATTTCCCTTTCCTATATTAAATGTCCCATACAATTGTCTAGTATAAACACTAGAGGTTTGTGAAGATGGGAAGTAATTTCTCCATCCAGGTTTCAAATGGCGGTTCAAAACGAAAGCCAACTTTCTAGATTTAATAGCTTTCTACTGTTGTAAACCAGTGTAATAGGGCTCCTATAAGAGCATCAAAAGGATGTCATATGTTCATTTCGGGTCAAACCAAAGGTTGAGGTGACTCCTCGTATACCAAGGTACATGAATGAAACTTCACATCTCATTTCCAGAGTTACGAAGGGTACTTAATGAGTCTCTGAAAAATGCAAAAAAATTAACTTCTTTCTTTTTTTATAGGGAATTGGTCAACATTATTTCTAGAAAGTAAGTTTCATCTGGTCGATAAAATGATATTGGAGTGATCAAGATGGGTAAGAGTTTTCTAAATCATCTCGAAGTGAGGGTGATAGTTCATGGTTTAAAGTAGATGAGTTATAATGACTTCGTGAGTTACGACACGACAATTTATTGTTTTGCAATGAGTTGAAGGGACATTTAACTGTATTAAAAATCCTAATAATTTAAAATTCTATTTAGTTGCAAAAGAGAACTAAAACACTAGCATTATGAGAGGTAAGGGAAGAAGAACCATGCCTGGAAGGAATGGAGTCGGTCAAACCCACAGGCTTCGGTTTAACATCTCGCCTGACACTTCGTCAACTAGTTCATGAGCCTAGATCAAATCTTTACCATGTCACACCAACTTCCTAATCACTTGAATTTTTCCAACAGAATAAGTAGTTGCTTGAAAGTTTCTGAGCTTTTTAACATACCCACTTTGTATAAATCTTGTTAATTGATGATGTAGTGTATGAGGTGCCCCAAGCTAGTTAGAATGCATACAAGCAACAAGTCCACCACACGACAATCTTGCTCCAAGATTCACATTTCGGCACAAGGAGTTAGGATGCTTGCAAAGGTTATGAAATTTGGCTTTCACCCACCATAGTAGGTTATGAGCACGCATATCTCCATGAATGAATCCAAGCTCAACTGATCTTTATGAGCACCAACTTGTTTGTAAATCCACAACTTGCATACAGATCTAACAAACCATGGTTGTGCATACTCTGCAAATCATGTTGTCCATGATAAAACATCTCTCTGGGGTATTTTACAAACAGTTAATGTGCTCTGTCAAAGCTTTCACATTTTGCATCCATATCTAACATACCCATTTTGTGCAGATCCTACAAATCATGGCACTCCATGAGACCACATTTCTTTGAGGCATTCTATCAAACAGTTCAAACGCCTTTTTAACAGACCCATTTTTTTACATATCCTGCTATCATTGTAGTCCAAGAGACCACATATCTTTCAGGTATTTTGTCGAACAATTCACATGCGTTGTGTATGCCTTCACATTTTGCATACATGCCTATCTGGGCACCTGACAAGACATTTAAAAATATTATCTTTCCATGATGCTTTGATGGATGTCTATGTGATGTTCTAATTTTCCCATCTTGGCACAAGGTGAAGAAGATAGCAGCAAAGGTTGTGGGGTGTGGATTCAAACCTGCCAACCATATTTTGCTTGAAATGTTCCAATGCAGTTTCAACAAAACCATTTTGTGCATATCCCGCAATCATTGTAGTCCATGGAACTACATTTCTTCCATGCATTTAGTCAAATGGTTCACAAGCCCTGTTCATGCTTCCACATTTTTAGACATATATCCCTGGGGCACTGTGAACTACAACTTCTGTTGGAAGTCCCTTCTCCATAATGCATAGGTAGATGCCCATGCCCTGTTTCGAAGCTCCTTTCTTTTGCATAGGCTAGAGATTTTTTTGTTGCATGGTGAAATAGTGTGACTGTCTCTTGAGGAAACCCATGCCATCTCGTATACTAAAAAAATCACATTCCATAAGAGTTGTCTCATTTTTCATCTGGTCAAACATTGCAAAAAGGATTGGGGTCATTTTTCTTGTTTTTGACGTAGGCTAGGAGGATGCTGGCATGGTCTAGTACCAAAGCATTCCATGAGAAGACATCTGGCAAAGTATTCCTTTGCACAAACAAAAAAATGCCTTTAAGCATTGGTTTGTGTAAAAAAATGTGACCAAGCTCTACGTGAAGCCATGTTTCCTTCAGGCATCTTCCAAATTGGGACGTCTCGCCCTGCGCATTTCCAGCTGCCACGATTGGTAAACCCTCTCCACGCGTCCTTCAATCCTTTGGTGGGTGTAAAAACCATGTTTGAAGCTCTCCTCTATGGTGGTGGCTAATCTCCTAAAAACCCAAAACTAAAAGAAAGGAACAAAATCCCTAAGGAATCCCCTTTTCCCTAATCACCCCAAAACAATTCACGAGTTTTATTTTTTTTATTTTTTTAAAATTATATTAATTTTATTTATTTATTTTTTTATTTATTTTATTTTTATAATTAAAGGAGGCATTACAAAATAAACATTCATAAATTCATAATCTATTTCTTTATATTAAAAATGTGAACATAATGTATTTGAAATAAACGTTAATCAATTTATAATCAATTTCATGTTGTGGAAAATGAAATCTTGATTTGGAAAACATAGTGGTTTTTGTGGTGATATGGTAAGTACAATATCAATTGTTCTCTATCCTATGTTTCAAATTTAGTGGCTGCTAGGTTACGCTTATATTTTCCAAACCACCCTTTGGCGAAAAACAATCCTCAACTATTGATGAGGATTTGCGACCGCTAGGCTATGCCATTATTGAATTAACTACACTTCGTTGGACAACCTTTAATGAGGCTATCCAAGTCCTGCATTACACACATATAAGTGGGATCAAGTTGTATGTATTTCTTCTTAATATGATGTTGAAGCCAAAAAAATTAATTTAATGTAAGTAGTCGAAGTATGCAGTAGTGAATCAATGAAACATTGCAGCAAGTATGCAATTTTAAATCGGTGAGACATTGATAAAAGTAAGGTTTTATAGTTCTAACCTTTAATATATTAAACATGGATGCATAGAGTCTGCTAATCTCTATACTTTGTTTTAAATTTTGGTGTAGCTTATAAATGGTTTTCCTTAATATTTGTCTTCTACTTTATGTCAATCGTATAAACTAATCTCTATTAGATATCGGTTCCTATAAATTTGTGGGCCTTATAAATTATTTTGTTGTAAAATAAACATGGATAACTTAGAAGGTTGTGAGAGTTTATTCATCTTTGGATACCTCCACGTCGTCCGTGGTTATGTTCTTTGGTTTTGGTTATTTGCATAATCATTTATTGTCTTATAAATTTATGGGGCTTACTCACAGTTTTGTTTGTAAGTTCACATGACTAACATACTAGGATCTCATTGTGTATTCATGGTAGATGTGCCCATGTCCTCCACATATGTCATCTCGAATCAGTAAAAAATATTTGTTTGTTTAAAAATATAAAACCATGACAATTGAAAATAGAGTTCATTAAACAAATTTATAAAATTATTGAAGGTAAATCATCATATTGAAGTGGTTGTGTAGCATCAAGTTGAAAGGGTTATACATAAAATTTTATGGATTTGTGGTTGTCTACATAAAAATAAATGTATAAGTATCATATATAGGTTTAAAGATATTAAATAAAATCACTTGTTAAAGTTGTCTTCGGTGACAAACCTTTCTTCATATGAGAATAGTAATTTTAAAAACATTTCTTGACTATGTGTCTCAACAATAAAAATAGTAGATAGATTGGAATCAACTAATGCATAGATTGTGACACTACCTCTGTAAAGCACTAGTACTAGATAATTTTTGGAACAACATTGAGTGAACATCTCATTAACTCATAAGATCATTTGTAAGGAAAAGGATGGATGTTTCCTTGTAGGCCAATTTTGTATAGAGCAAGATTCAAAGTATATCATAGAAAAATAACACAATAATAATTTTCAGATTGATCAATTGATTTGGATTACACATATATAGGAATATGCAAAGTCCTAAAAACAAGGAGGTTGTTCAACAACACTCCCACAAATCTCTCTCTCAACACCTATATACGTGAGTTATTAAAACTCACCCAAACTAATATTGTTATATGAGTTGTTTATCAAACAACTCACATTAACATTACATCACCCATATATATTTACCTTTAAGTAAATATTTAATCATAAATATTAATGGAGCACTAAATAAATATTTCCTAACATTCCCCCCCTTAGTGCAAACATGGGGAAAACTTGCCTTTGTACTTGCACCTGCTCATGATCTGGTGATTTTCACATGATGATCACAAACCTCAGGGATGGTTTTGCAAACGGTTGACCACAAACCAAGAATGGTGGTTTTGCAATTGGTTTACCACAAACCAAAAAGTAATGGTTTTGAGAATGGATTACCAACAACCAAGAATGGTGGTTTTGCTATTGGTTTACCACAAACCACAAATGAAGGTTTTCAAGTGGTTTACCTACAACCACATCATGATATGCAAAGTACTATTCTCAGCCCTCATCACATCTCACTGTAGGGAATAACATAGGAAATTCTGCTGACATCTGTTGCTCATACATACATAGAAAAAACTGACATACTGGAAATGGAACATTGGAATGATGTTCCCCCCCTCAATGTGAAATTTCCACTTATTGAAAACAAGATCACTGCAAACTGAGGCACACCACACTGGAAGCACTAAAATCAAACTGCACACACACATGTCACCAAAGCTGATATGCGGCCCCGTCGTTGGCAACTGACGAGAGGTCGTTGAATGACCTCCAACCTTCGATGCCTCCTGCCTCGGTAGATGGCTGCTAACTCAGCCAGATGTGACAATGAGACTTGATAACATGCCTTGAACGTCAAATTCCACCGAAAATGCATTCGTAAGGAAAATATTTTATTTTGACAATTTTTTTATTTTTTTCATAATTTTGACACAATGACACAAATCCTAAAATCACTTATTTGACTCTTTGACTAAATGATGGATTTGAAAATCAAGATGATGAACACTCAACTTGACGATAAGGTGACACAAGACTACTTTAACTATTGACACATGACTACTTTAACTCGAATGAATACAAAATACATTAGTTTTAAGAGACACGAGTCTGATAAATAAATAAATGTGAGGAATATTTGTAATGAACTAACAAACTATTGACTATGACAAACTAACATATCCTTATCCGTTAATATGCATTTCACAACACATACAAAAAAATAAAATAAGAAACACTTTAGACTTAGATTAACAAAAAAGACCAAAATGAAGCAATCAAATCGAAAACCACCGGCTTTGATGCAAAACAGTTTTGTTGAAGACCTGAGGCTCAGGTTCAAGGTGATCTGGTGCATGGGGTGCTTGGTGTCGTGATGCAGCTGAGACTACTGAGCAAAATCATTTCCGCTATGACATGCACGTGGCCAAAATTTTTGGGGCCACACACACACGAGAGTGGTAGAATGTATGCGCAGGATGTATTGGACGACGTGGATTAAAAGAATGAGCTCTGTTGAGCCTTTGTTAAGATATAATGACCTTTCCAGAACAGTCCCATGATGTTCGAGACGATGAATGCTGAGAACGTGGCAGTAGTGCAAGTTTCAAATTGAAGATGGGAGTTGATCTCAATGAAACGTGAATGCGAAATTTAGTGGAGGAGGATGTTTGAACAATAACATGGCCCACGCGTATGGATTATGCCACCTAGTTGAATTGACGTCGAGTTAGAGTTTCCCTTGGTCAATGCAATGAACAATATAATAGTTTTGGAAGATGGAAGGGATGACTACCTAGATTTTTCGGAAGATTCCAATCAGACGCATGAATATGCAATATATTAATTTGAATGGCAATGACCAAAGTAGTTGTCCCAAAAAGTTATATATTTGATCAATGTTGTGTAAATCGATCGGTCTTTCGCAGATTCTCCAGTTACAATTAACCGATATGCAGATGTAACTTAAACAAACTAATCTTTGCATCCACAAGTCTGGGTCAATTTTTCTCTATGCTACAAAGATGCGTAAGCCTGGGCAGAATGATGCCTTTGTAAAAATAGATTTGAATTTTCTTCTTCATAATCCCATATTTATTCTAAACGCTTAATTCCAAACTAGCAAAGCACAAACTCATAACCAAAAAATTTTCATCAATCAGGGAAAAGGAATACAACACTGCCCCTTCACTAATCTCTCACAGAGCCATACTCGCTCTGATACCAAATATAGAGCAAGATTCAATCTATCATTGCAAAATAACACAATAATAATTCTCAAATTGATCAATTGATTAGGATTACACATATATAGGAATATGCATTCCTAAAAATGAGGTTGTTCAACAACACTCCCACAAATCTCTCTCTCAACACCTATATATGTGAGTTATTAAAACTCACCCAAACAAATATTGTTATATGAGTTGTTTATCAAACAACTCACATTAATATTTACATCACCCATATATATTTACCTTTAAGTAAATATTCAATCATAAATATTAATGGAGCAATAAATAAATATTTCCTAACATTTTGCTTATAGTTACCAATTTTGTGGCGAGTTTCTTCATCCAATCCCTAGTGACCTCTTCTCTATAATTTTTTTATTGTCACGAGTTTGCACACCGATTATTGTGTACATAAGACACAAACTTTTGAATATCCCGTTGTTGTCGTAGATTCTATAACATCATGAAAGAATTGATTATCCATTGTCTTTAACCTTTTCCATGTATGTTTTTACTGTTTCTATGAGTATTTTTGAATAATCAATTGGTATTAGAAAATAATAACACAATAGAACACATTAGTTTTGATAATTGTTAGAAGATCCATTATTACATCAGAAAAAATATCACTAACCAAATTGAAAAAATTAGTGATCACACATTCAACATTGAAAGGATTAAATGAAGGAATAGTTGATAAAGTTGATGGAACCTGGAATGGATATGCAAATTTATATGAAAAATATTATGTGTCTTCCATCCTTGCTGGTATATTTCCCTCCATTGACATTACATAGTTGTCTAATACTATCTGAGCCATGATGGAAAGAACTTCTTCCACCTCTTGGTTTTCTTTTCTGTTTTTCCTTTTTTTACCCTAATTCAGAATAAGATTTTCTTTTTCCATTTCTCACTTCACCCAATAGTATATAAAACTAGTGGTAGTTTGATTCATGCAATTTAAATTTTTCAATTACCTTGGATTCACTACAGGTTGTCAATACAATATTATTTGGATGATTTTTACAAATAATGGAGAGATTTTTCTCTCATTTTGTTGTCTCCTTTTATTATCCGGTAGTAAGAATCAAATGTCTCTCCTATTACACTAGCCTCAATAGACCCAGTTAATAAGACATCCCCTGCTAAGTCATCGATTATTGTTTGTTGGTCATTCCTCTAGTTGCACTGAATGAATTTTATGTGAATATTGTAAGTAAATTTGGTTGAAAGTTAACTTGATTATCCTTAATAGGTGAAAAAGCTAGGCCACCTGATCTAAAAAACTAAAATGTTGTTGTCCATTTAGTCCATATGTCATCAGGAAATAGTAGAAAAGTCCATTTATCGTACATATTCTTTATTTTTTTCACTTGAAAAAGTGAGAGGCATTGATTCTCAAAGATCTGCATTCAAAGGAATTTTTTTTTATATTTTTATATGACGAAAGTAAAATTTAATAACCAATGTAATACAATTAAAATTCATTACCTTCCAATCTTTCGTCTCTATTTTTGTCAATCCTAGTCGTTGAGGACATCCTAGCGATTGCCAAATTGATCTAGATTTATACAAAAATCAATAAAATTGGTTTCTATCCAAGTTTTGTTTACTTCATTATGTTGTTTGTAAATATTAGTAATGGCTTTGGTAGATGCATTTGCAAATATGATGTGATCATTTTGATACTGTAGCCTCAAATGTAAAAATTTGTAAGTTTCTAAACCCAAAATCTCTTTTGCACACAAATTGTGTGTTGGACATCAAGTATATAAAATTTCACATCATCACTTTCCAAGTCATTTAGATCATGGAGTTCTACAATGTTATTTATAGACTGTAAGAAGGGAAGAAGAATAATGTTTTTATGTGTAAGAATAATATTTATCAACATGGAGTTGACAAGTAGGTCAAAATTTTAATCATTTATCAAATGATACTAATATTTTAAGTCTTGCATGAAATCTTGAAACATCAATTGAAAATACTTCACCATTGAACACAAAAATGAAACTGATGAATAGTCCAAGGTTATATTTTCTCAAATATAGTGGTTTCCTTCTTCAACAATGTATTCATTTTCAACCCATGTAACTTTGATTTAGATGGTTCTATCTCTAATTTAGTAAAATATGTTCATCTTAGCATAGTAAACATCTTGGCATATTTTAGAGGTGTAAGAAAACCTTTTCTATGTAATAAATGACAAACAAAAGAGGGTTTTTCATTTCTATACAATTTTCGAATACTGTAAATATACCTTTATGAATTTCATCCACATTTGAACAACTAGTTTTTTCAGAATCTATAAGCATCCCCAAATTCCAACCATATTTTGAACAAGAATATGGCCCATTGTTTATGGAGGCATGTATTTCCCATTTCTTGAATAAAGAAACATTCCAACTTCATATCTAGAATAAGACACTTATTGTTTTTAGAGTCAATATGTTTCACCTGAACATGCAATTTCCCCAAATCAATAACTTCTGAGGATAGAACAATACCAACTTCCTCTTGATTTTCATCTATAAAAAAATCAACCATATGTTGACATGGTAGTTTTCAGGGGAAATTATTATAACAAATCATTCCTCATCTCTTTTCTTCCAACAATTACCACCTGCGTGATGAAAGGAATTATCATGAATGGAGTGTGAACAATGGAAGACATTTTACCTATAATTAGAGTAAAATACATTAATAATTAGGACATTTCTAAAGTTTAAATTTTTTTCTCGCATTGTCTGATAAGGAATTTAAATAATACACTAGTTCTCACCAACTATAGAGTTCTTCACTATGTATCATTAGAGAGTAATTGACTTAATGGTTAGCGACCACTAGGATTATTTAGGACATCTTATCCATCATTAAAATGGTTATGGCAATTCATATTTTATGGATCAAATCAATAATAACAAAGTTTCCTAAATAGCTGATAGCCAATTATGATGCATTAAAAAAGCGAAACCCTTTGCACTTGTTTAAATGATTATCTATGAGTCGAGACAATCTATAACATTCCATAGATGGCATGATAGGAACATTAAAAAATATACATTTTAGTGGCACATAGGCTTCTAGTCGACATATAAAAGAACATCTTAAAAATGTATTTTTTAACCATTTACACTTGTTGAATGGAAAAGCGTAGAGGACATTAAGATATAATGTTTGGTATTTTTAGAAGAACATTCGAGCAACAAATCACATTAACATAGTTTGTGGTAGATTAGGATCTTTTACAAGATGATGTGACTTATGTGTATATCGATCATACTATAGTCGAGAGGATTAAATGCCTGTAACAAGACTAAGGAAGATATTTAGAGTGTATCTTTCAAAAAATCTATTTTTTTGTATTTTAGGGAGAGTGTTTGAGTAAAAATCCACATTAACGGAGTTAGTGGTAGCTCAAAATTTGTTGTTATATAAGACAATGTGAAATATATGTATATGGGGCATTCTATAGTCATGGAGATTAAATGTATGTAACTTGTCTAAGTACGATAGTTATAGCTTAATAATTTCTTAATGTGACAATAGTGATAAAATAATAAATCGTGACCTAGTTGAGTGACAAATAGGCTCCTACCATTATGGTCATTATAAACACTATATGTACAACTTAGGATCACTAGTGTTTTCTATTGATTATAATTGTATCATATTGGTTGGAATGTACATGGCAGAGACAATAGCTACACCACATACCCTCTAGAGGGATCAATCCATATGTAGTTCCCGTAAGATATATTATTTGTAACATATAATTCACATTGGTTATTATGGGAGAAAATTCTCAGTGAATGCTAAGCTTCATTACTTATCGGAAGTAACGACATAGCGGATGTTAGGATCAACAGTTTCATAATTTGAGAATAAGGATAAAAGTAAAGATCATCACTAGTGTTTTTCATTAATTAAAATTATATCATATTGGATGGTCCTTCCCTAACAGATCCAAGTGTTGCACTACAAACCCTCAAGAGGGATCATGACTTATATAGTTCTCACAAGACGTATTATTTGTAACATATAATTCACATCTATTTGTATGAGAAAAAAATCTTTATGACGCTAGCTAAGCTTCTATATGTATTGAATGGAGCAACATAATGGCCGCCAGGGATTAACTATTTCTTATTTAAACACTATCTGTATAGTTTTGGAACACTAGGGTTTTTCATTGATTATACTTGTATCATATAACAACTTTGGATCGTTAGCCTTATTATGTAGTTCCCATAAGATATTTTTTTCAACACATGTTTCACAACATTTCCTATCAAATAAAATTCTTAGCAACCACTAGGCTCCTTTACTTATTGATAGAAATTCCATATCAGAGCCTAGGATCAACAAAAATGCCATATAGAAAAACCATGGTATAGCTTAGTGGTCGCTACACTAATACCTTTACCTCTTGACATTATAAACACTATTTGTACAATTTTGGAACACTAGTGTTTTTCATTGATTATACTTGTATCATATAACAACTTTGGATCGTTAGCCTTATTATGTAGTTCCCATAAGATATATTAATTTGAACACATAATTCACATCATTTCTTATCAAATAAAAATGCTTAGTGACCACTACATTCATTTACTAATTCACTGAAATGCCATATCAGACCCTAGGATCAACAAATTATTATTTTGAAAATAACCATAAAATAGTAAATCATGGTATAGCTTAGTGGTCTCTATGCTCCTACCTTTATCTATTTTCATTATAAAGACTATCTGTACAATTTTGGAACACTAGTGTTGTTCATTGATTATACTTGTATCATATAACAACTTTGGATCACTAGCCTTATTATGTAGTTCCCATAAGATATTTTTTTTCAACACATATTTCACAACATTTCCTATCAAAGAAAATGCTTAGTGACCACTAGGCTCCATAAAGTAACAAACCATGGGATAGCTTAGTGGCTGCTAGGCTCCTACCTTTACCTCTTGACATTGTAAACACTATCTGTATAGTTTTGGAACACTAGTGTTTTTTCATACACTACTGGAAAGGAATCCTAGAATATATAGAGGCTATCAACCACTAGGCTTTTCCTTGACAAATAAATAGCTTAGCTCTCACAAAGGCCTAAGGATTTATTATTTTAAATCTATTATTTAAATAACAAATCGTAGCAATTGGAGCTTAGTGGCTGATAATTGTTTTCCTATATATAAGCCAATTTTAAGTATGTGTCAATTATAATGTAGCCTAAATAGCTTGTTTGAACTTTTCACATGGCACATTTTAATTGGATAATTAATTTAAATTATCGCACACTATATCTAACAATGTCGATATCAATTTTCATAAAAATTAAAAATTAAATGTCTCTATATTATTCTAATACACTTAAAACTATGTTCAGGACTTATTTCTTTTGTTTTCTTATAATATATATTTTCATTATGCTTGTTTTAATATATATTTTCATTATGCTTATTTTAATATTTTAAAGGTTGAATTGCTACAATTTTTATTTTCATTATAACGATTAATATAATGAAGATATGCTTGACCTTATTAGTTTTTATTTTTACACCATGGAAAAATAGAAATTTTGAAATTTGAAATCCCTTGCCTTTTCGAATATTTGAAATTTCAATAGCCCACACTTTTGCTTTAAAAGGGGGAAAGTGAAAATTTCAAATTTTTGTATCCCACTTTTTTCTATTTTTAATTTTTTTTTGTGGAATGTCTCAAAAAAACTATTAAATACTTGAGAATTATTGATTAGGGTTTCTCATTTTTGGGTCATGCGGAAAAATATGTCTCCAAATTAACAAAATACATGCAGGCCATAGATTACAGGGTCAAGTTTTAGAATCCCCATTGTTTCACATGATTATAATCTTGTTTGTAGAGAAGGCACAAAAAGGACTCACATGAAGGAGGCGAGAAACAGAGGTTGGGAATAGAATCACAAAAATATTTTGTTTAAATTAGTAGATAGAGGTTTCTCAGACAACATAAATTATGAAATAATCCCAGAGATTAATAAATCAGGTATTTATAGTAAAGGTGTACTTTTTTATTACGGGTAGTATTAGTTGTTATGTACATGACTATTTCATGTGTTTTGCACAATATTCTATTTGTGATCTGCACCATCCCCGATTTGTCCTATTGAATCGTGTTCCATAGTCAAGCCTTGTTTTCCAGTTGTTTTTGATCTCCATACTAAATTACCTTGTTCTTCAAGAAAACACAATATTTTTTGTGCATTAATGGAAGAAAATTTAATCCCTTTTCTACTCTAACATTTATCTCTGGTGAATGCTTTCGATTTCCTCCTTTCTATGTCTCTCTCTAGGTATTTTCATTTTGAAATTTTTGTTCTCGTTCCTGTGATTTTTTTTTAGGATAATGATGTCTTATTGCACAATCACTTTTTTAAAAAAATTATTTTGGTTGAGAGAACCAAGATATTTTAATGTTGTTTATTAAGATGATATAAAGAAATGTCGCTAATTAATTCATATTACATTTTTTACATGGTTGTCACTTAGAAATTTTAGGAAAATATATGAGGTTAAAAAATTACTTTAAAACTATAAAACCATATTAAGAATTCAATTATATGATAATTATTTCCAATTATATACGTGTTTCCATGTAGAATTAACCAAATGTAATGTCTTCAGTAATTTTATGTTTTGTACATTAGAAGTTAAACACATTATATATGCATTAATATTATTAAATATAATTTTAATCACTATGTATTTAATAATTAATATATTATTCCTTTTTCACCTGCTAATCTATGCCAAAAATTCACATAGCTTTGAGGCAACCATGATATAATTATTTGTTTTGAAAACCTATTTACTAAACCTGAATTTTATTTCAAATTACATACATGATTCTACATGTATATTTATATATCCATTATATAAATTCGGATTTTTTTTTATCATTTATAGATTTTCAATATGATTTCTCTTATATGAATACACTCTACCATGGGAAAAATTTTCTACCTTAGCATCCACTAGGCTATAATTCTTATTTGAAAAAAACATTCGTTTACCTTGGTGGCCTCGTGGATCAGTTGTTTTATATAGGAAACATAGTGTTTTTGGTCCTAATGATCACTTTTGTTCCTCGTCTGCTGTTATATTTGTAAAGATTAACAATTTAGAGTTATAAAACAACTTCATTATGAGCATGATATATTTACCTTAATAATAGCTTAACGGCCACTAGGATGCAATGAGTAGATGGCATCGTATGTAAAAATATGTTTTGTAACTTCTCAGTCACTAGTCGAGTTTCTAAAATGTTCATAAATGTAAAATAATTATGCCAAAATCTCATAAGAAATAGAGAAATCTATACGTATACTTGTATAACACATTAAATATATGATTTTACACGTATATTTATGTATCCATTATATAAATGCTAGATTTATTTGTTATCATTTATAGATTTTCAATATGATTTCTCATATATGAATACACTCTACATGAAAAAATTTGCATACACTAGCACCCACTAGGCTATAATTCTTATTTGGAGAAAACATTCATTTACCTTTTGTGGCCTCGAGAAGAAAGTTTTTTTATATAGGAAACACATTGTTATTTGGTGCTAGAAATTGATTTTGTTGTTTGTCTCCTATTATATATGCAAAGATTAATAATTTATTTATAACATAGCTTCATTATGAACATGATATATTTACCTTTAAGAATAGCTTAGCGGCCACTAGGGTGCAATGAGTAGATCGCGTCGTATTTAAAAACTTGTTATATAACTTTTAGGTCACTAGTCCAAGTTTCTTTTCTTGTCATAAATGTAAAAATATTATGCCAAAATATCATAAGAAATAGAGAAATCTATATATATACCTGTATAACACATAAAATACATGATTCTAAACATATATTTATGTATCCATTATATAAAATCCAGATTTATTTGTTATCACTTATAACTTTTCAATATGATTTCTCATATATGAATACACTCTACATGAAAAAAAACTTACGTACACTAACGCCCATAAGGTAATAATTCTTATTAAGATAAAACATTGATTTACCTTTGGCAACCTCACAAAGATTTTTTTATATAGGCAACACACTATTATTTGGTGTTAGCGATCACTTTTGTTGTTTGTCTCTTGTTATATATGCAAAAATATTATCAATTTAGATTTATAATGCAACGTCATTATGAACATGATATATTTACCTTTAAGAATAACTTAGTGGTTGTTAGGGTACAATGAGTAGATCATGTCGTATTTAAAAAAAAAAAAATTATATAACTTCTCGGTCACTAGTCCAAGTCTATATGTATACTGTATATCACATAAAATACATGATTCTACATGTATATTTATGTATCCATTATATAAACTCAGATTTTTTTTTACCATTTATATAAACTCTTATATGAATACACTCTACATGAAAAATGTTTCCTACTCTAGCGACTGCTAGGCTATAATTCTTATTTGGAGGCAGTCTTCATTTACCTTGGCAGACTCATGGATAAGTTGATTTTTCTATAGGAAACACACTTTTTGGGCCAAGCGATCATTTGTTATTTGTCTCGTGTTAAATACGCAAAGATTAACAATTAAGATTCATAACACAACTTCATTATAAAAATGATATATTTACTTTTAAGAATAACTTAGCAGCTGCTAGGATTCATTGAGTATATATCGCATCATATCTAAAAATTATTTTAAATATTCATGGTCACTTGTCCACTAGGTTATCCCAAGACATAATATTAATACCTTACGATGGTTGGATTAAAAAAATTAAATTAACATAATTTGAGCTAAGTGGGTGCTAGGTACTTCCATAATATAATATTTCGAGCTTAGTGGTTGCTATAATTTATCAAGTTATTGAATGATATTTTGAGCTTAGTATCCGCTAGCTTATGACACAACATAATATTTAGATCTTAGCAGTCTCTAGGTTTCAATAAAATAAAGTAAGATATTATAAGATTAAATTTGGTAGGTTATGCCAAAACATAATATTATGATCTTAGTGAATATTGGGATTTAAAAAATTAAATCAACATAGTTTGAGCTTAGTATCCACTAGGTATTTAAACAATATATTATTTCGACAGAAAGAGTCACTAGCATTTAACAAACTAAAGAAATACATATTGAGTTTAGTTTCCGCTAGGTTTTGTTTCAACATAACTTAACAAATGATATTGTAATATTTGAAGATGCAAACAAGATATGTCTATATTAGTTGAATTTATCGTATGATTTTAAGATTTTAAATTAATATATTTTGAGCATAGCACCTACTAGGTTATGCTACCACATAATCGTTAGAGCCTAGCATTGGTTAGGATTTAATAAACTAAATTAAGGTATTATGAGCTTAGCATACATGCTAGGTTATGCCACAACATATTATTTGGGTATTGAATTCGTTATGGTTTAATAACTTCAATTATGATATTTAACAATATTTAGTGGCGGTGGGTTACGCCAAAACATAATATTTGGATCTTAGTGGTCACTGCAATTTCACAAATTAAATCAACATAGTTTGAGCTTAGTGGTTGCTAGGTATTTAAACAATATATTATTTTGACCTAAAGAGTCACTAGCATTTAAAAAACTAAAGAAATACATATTGAGTTTAGTTTCTGCTAGGTTATGTTTCAACATAACCAAACAAATGATATTGTACTCTTTGAAGTTTCTAGGTTTTAACAAATTAAGGTAATATTTGGATCTTAGCGGTCTCTAGGTTTCAAAAAAGAAGTAAGATATTACAAGCTTAGTGGTCGGTAGGTTACACCAAAACATAATATTTGGATCTTAGTGGTCATTGTGATTTCACAAATTAAATAAACATAGTTTGAGCTTAGCGACCACTAGGTATTTAAAAAATATATTATTTCAACCTAAAGAGTCACTAGCATTTAACAAACTAAATAAAGACATAATGAGTTTAGTTTCCACTAGTATATCAAGATACTGAATGATATTTTAAACTTAACATCCATTGGCTTATGACACAACATAATATTTGGATCTTAGCGGTCACTAGGTTTCAACAAAAGAAAGTAATATTTGGATCTTAGTGAATACTTGTATTTAAAAAATTATATCAACATAGTCTAGATTTATCGGCCGCATTATCTATTTAAACATTATAAATATTTCAAGCTAAAAAGTAACTACTATTTTAAAAAGTAAAGAAACACATATTGATTTTAGTTTCAACTAGTATATCAAGTTACTGAATGATATTTAAAACTTTGCGTCTACTATCTTGAGTTTAGTTTCCACTAGGTTATGTATCGTAAACAAGATATGTATCCCAAAAAAAACGTATAAATTAGTTGAATTCATTCTATGAATTTAAGATTTTAATTAAGATATTTCAATCAGAGCGCCCGCTAGTTTATACCTCCAAATAAAATTTTGACCCTCTTTTTTTTGCTATTAGTACCTAGGAAGAAGGTCCTAGCCTAAAAAAATATTACATGAAGAACCAGTCTATGATAAGTCTTCCAACAAAGTGGACTCCCGGATGATTACAAATAATTATCATACTAAATATATGCCAAAATGAATGGGGAAGAGCTGTAATCAACTTTACTTCACCCACAAATACTTCCTATATCTATACACTTTCTATATACAGATAGCCATTCCGACCCTTAATAAAAAACTAAAGACAAATGCATCCAAGAAAGATTAGGCCATTTGGCCTCTCAACTCCACCTCACCGATGATCTTGACATCTACATCCCCTTTACTCTAATAAGAGGAGGAGGATGAATCCACACAACATTCTAGCATTTTCACTTTAGCACCAGCAAGGAGTTCTATACCCTAATTTCCCACAACCACCTAAAGACCATGTATAATCTACTACATCCCCTATGTCAAGGCATGTACATGATATTGAAGGCTGAATACATGATCTTCCAAATTATCATTCTCATTATGTAAGATAAACTCCCGAAGATTTAGACAATATGTTTTCCACACTCAACCCTTGTGTCATGTCAAAAATGTTCCTCTGCCCTTTGGACTAGTTCAGGTCAAGCATTAGCTTACATATGCTCTCACAAATATCAACATCCTCTTCTTCTTTAAATTGCTCCATGACTGACAGACCTTCTCGAGCCAATTCTACATAGTTGTGTTCCAAATTTTCCCATCCATCTAAGAAGTAAATGATTCCCCAACATCCTTTCCTATCATATCTCTCTACCTCTTCCTGTTAGGACCACACTCCATGCTACCAAAGAAACCACCAAGCACCCCTATCATCATCGCAGAGAGACATGAAACAAAATGAGCATAATGAAAAGAGGAGGGGTATAAAGCCACTCGAAGATATGCCATGCACATGCAACAAATGAATGGAGGTAAGTTTGAGGGTACCGAAGATCATCGATAATATATCCTAATCATAAATATCACGCTTCTTATTAAAACTCTAAAATTCCCGATGCCATATTACATCTCGTGTGCGTATAACCATTAATCGACCATATATTACATGAATGCAATATATTAATGTCATAAATTCCCATTAAATATGCACATGTCATATCCTCTTGTCGTCGCTAAAAAAGGTTACACCTCAAAATAACCTAACAATTTTTATTAAAATCTTATAAGTCGCTACGTTTTGACAAATTAAAGTAATATGTTTTGAGCTTATCGACCTCTGAGTTTATCAACCACATTAACTTTGGAGAACTATATAAAAATCAAGATTTGTATAAATTAGTTGAATTTTATCAATGATTTTACGATTTTAAATTATGATATTTCGAGCTTTATGCCACCACATAATATTTGGAGCATATAGGTTTTTAGCATTTACTAAGTTAAATTAAGATATTTTGAGCTTAGCGGTAACTAGGTTATGCCATAACATATTATTAGTACCTTCCTCTTGGTAGGAATACTATACCTTTCATGTAAATAAATAATTTTTCCCAACCCACCAATCAAAATAAAAATTCAGTTCACTTCAAACTTTCTATTGTCTATATTTTATTTAAACATTTATCTAATGTAAATAAGTCATTCAACTATTTCCTTATTGGTCAGTTGGTTTTGATTTGAAAAATATAAGGCCTTAGTATTGATTTTTTTCATTTTAAAAAACTTAAATTATTATAAAGACATGTGTCTAGTCTTTAAATGAAATTTTGAAAATAAAAATTAAAAAATTCTCTCTCGTCATGTTTGTGACTTAATACTTGCATTAATGATGACAAAAATTTGTATCCATTTATTAAATTTGCACCCTACCATCATACAAGAGGTAGAACACCGAGAAAATTATCAACCTCCACTTTGTGTAAAATTTTTTCCCAAGATTTGTAGGGCTTTGGAAATTTTTGGAAATCATATAAAGTTGAGTCTAAACAAGCACAAAAGAAATCGACTTCCTCACTTTTGCCAAAGACCTCCGGTTTATCTCCCTAGTCTTTCAACTAATGGATAATAATATACTAGATCTCTCGCTCAATGCAGCCTAAAAGCTCGCCATATCTCCATCATCATTATCTTTTATCTGGTGAAAACACATATATTCTTGGGAAAACAAAGGAAAATCTGGTCATCGAGATTAGAGAGAAAGAGGAATTGGAAGGGCATTGGGTATAAAGGAGGAATCAAAATGGGTGTTTATACAAGTGATTTACAAATCTAGGAGTAATGTTTCTATATATCCAAGATCGAGTATGAGATGGAGACCAAAAAAGGAAGGAATTTAAAGGAACAAATTTACCTATAAGGAGTTGAGGTCGGAGAGGTCAAGTTAGAGAATGACAAGTGGGAATCCATAAGATGAGTATGATCTTCAGGTATGATTCATGCCCACTTCCCACCATCAAATTTATTGTAATATTTAACTATTCTCCGCTTATTTTTTCATACCCAACAAGTCCTCGCATTTGACACCCACCCTTATTTACCCTTTTCTAGTAGTCACATAAATGGGCATCTAAGGCCAATTATTTTTTTGAAAAACCTGTATACAAATAGTAAAAATTTGTGGCAAGCCATGAAACCATGATACCGGAACAAGCATACTCCACTTATAAGAAGACCATAATCTCACTCAATATGCAATCAACGTCATGGTCGGAGGAGGAGTATATTCAATCATCATCATGGTTGTGGTTCTCATTGTCTGGAGGAGGAATAGGGGACATTATTCAGTAAAGCAACTCATAGGTTGCATGAGCGATTGGGACATGTCTCAAGCACTATTGATTTGGAAATATTCAATCAAGCATTTAACTCTATATTTTGTGCTACATCTTTGTATTCTCATCTACTCCAAAGAAAAACTCAACTCACCATGAGATTCATCCTCAAACTACAGAAATTGTTAGAGAAAACAAAAAAGGAAACACTAGTAATCATCGTAGACCAAATGCAACCCATGGTTTGATGAAATTTTTAGCTACCATGCTCAATGAATTTTTCTACAATATAATAGTGAAAGCATGAATCCCTTTGAAGTGTCATATAGTTCAAGAATCTGGTAGATATTGGACCATCAATGCCTATTACCTACGCCTGTCAATGTAATTGTAGCTACAATCAAACCAAGGTAAGAAGAAGGATGCCCATCTAGAATTGGCTTTGAGTCATCAATTGATGCATTTCATTCATATCAACCATGGCGTCACCATGCCTATGTGATTTGAAAATTATAATGTTTTACATTTAGATCATACACCGCCACTTGTTCCCTTTTATTCTCCTCACACTTCACTTTACCCCCATAATAACATCAACTCAAATCAAGCTAGTTCTATGTAGTTTCCCAAATTATTTTTGTTATAATTGTGATGTAGCTGACATCATTTATTTCACAAGCCTCATCAATGAAGATGATCAAAGCAGTTTCTAATTAAACCTTTTTAATTTTTTCCCTACTATTTTTTTAGAATGGTATTCAATGCAATGATGGTCATTTCAATATATTTTGCAGGAAAGTCCCCTTTTCATAAAGCTTATTAACTTTTGAATAGACATGACAGCTAAAATATGTCACTTCCAAATTTCTAAAATGTCATTTCTTATATTTTATATATGTAGTTAGTTTCTTTTTTTTAATTTTTTTAAAGTGTCTCCTCGTATATGTAATGAAATCTAAATAATAAATGCATCACTTTAAAGTTATTAAATATGATAACACTTGACTTTTTAAAAATTACAACTTCTTCAAAATCTAAACTTTATTGAAAATCGACTTTTTTGAAAATATTGACTTTTCAAAATCCTGACTTTTACGAGAATCCTGACTTTTTTTAAAATTCAAACATTTTCTAAATCTTGATTATTCAAAATTAGGATTTTTCAAAAATCTCGACTATTCCAAATTGCAACTTTTTCAAAATCTCAACCTTTTACAAATCCTAACTTTTTGAAAATCCCGACTTTATAAAAAACTTGACTTTTTCAAAATCTTGACCTTTTCAAAATCTAGAATTTTTTGAAAATCTAACCTTTTGAAAATCTTGAATTTTTCAAAATCATGATGGGATTTTTTTTAAATCCTTGACTTTTTCAAAATATTAAATTTTTGAAATTCTGAATTTTTTTAACATTCCGATTTTTTCAAAATTGCGACCTTTTTGAAAATCCCAATTTTTTTGAAAATCGTGAATTTTTCGAAAATATCAACCTCTAAGAATTCCCACTTTTTCAAAAATCTTGACTTTTTGGAAAATATAGACTTTTTTGAATTCCTGACTTTGTCAAAATCCCAACTTTTTCAAAATTCCAAACTTTCAAATTTTTATTTTTTCAAAAATTGTGACATTTTGAATATCATGAAAATTTTCAAAATTCCAACTTTTCCAAAATCCCAATTTTTTTGAAAATATCAACTTTTCAAAATCGTGACTATTTCTAAATCCTTCCTTATTCAAAATCTCAGCTTTTTCAAAATCCCTGAATTTTTTAAAATCTCGACTTTTTCAAAATCTCTACTTTTTGAAAATCACTACTTTTTCAAAAATACCAATTTTTATTCAAAATCGTGACTTTTTCTAAAATCCTAATTTTTAAAAATATTGACTTTTTTAAAAATTGACTTTATCAAAATCATGACTTTTTGAAATCCGACTTTTTCAAAACTCGTGACTTTTTCCGAAGTTGTGAATTTTTGAAAATCATGACTTTTAGAAAATACCTACTTTTTCAAAAATCCCGACTTTTGAAAAATCATGACATTTTCACAATCCCAACTATTTCAAAATTCTAACTTTTTTTTAAGTCTTGACTTTTTAAAATCTTGACTTTATCTAAATCATGACTATTGAAAATCTTGACTTTTTCAAAACCAAAAATATTTTGAAATCCTTACTTTTTTAAAAATCCCAAGTTTATAAAAATTGTGACTTTTTTAAAAATCGTAACTTTTTAAAAATCGTGACTTTTTTGAAAATCCTAACTTTTTGAAAATTCCTACTTTTTCAAAAATCCCAAATTTTTCAAAATCTCGACTTTAAAATACCAAAATTTAAAATCCCAACTTTTTGAAAAGTAATTTTTTTAAAATCTCAACTTTTAGAAAATCCAAACTTTTTCAAAAATACCGACTTTTTTGAAAACCTAACTTTTTTAAAATCTTGAATTTTTGAAATCTCGACATTTTTAAAATTAATATTTTTTTAAATCCCAACTTTTTCAAAAATCCTAACATTTTTGAAATCCCAACTATTACGAAATCTCAACTTTTTCAAAAATCATGACTTTTAGAAAATAATGATTTTTTTTTTTAATCTGGACTTTATCAAAATCATGACCTTTTTAAAATCAAATCATTTTGGGGTGTAAAATTTCCCTCATTTTGGGGTGTAAAATTAGCTCATTTCCAACAACTTATTTAGGGATACCTTTGAGCACTACTAAAGTTTCTAATGTTTTTTGGAATGCTTTGTTAGATAGATTTCAAAAAAACTTGGACGGATGGAAAGGATCTATTCTTTTTAGTCTAGAAAATGTTTGTTAACCAAAAGCACTATTCAGAATTTGCCCATATATATCATGTCAATGTACAACATTCTAGTAGCAATTGTGGATAATATTGAGACAATTCAAAAACATTTTCTATGGAATGGGATAAAAGAAATATTTATATACCATTTAGTAGCCTGGGATCAGGTTTGTATTCCAAATAAGATTGGTGGTTTGGGGATAAAGGATATCAAAAAAATGAATGCTGCTCTAATTGCCAAACTTGGCTGGAGATTAGTGAAGGAAAAGAAACTTTGGACTGAGCTTATTAGGATAAAATACTTATCTCAACAAAATGAGAGTTCATTCCTTTTTTATCAACAACTTCCCAATGGCTCCATATTCTGGAACAAGTTGCTTCAAATCAAACATATTCTTGTTAAGGGTTGTAGATGGATATTGGGTAATGGGCAGGAAATTAATTTTTGGCACGATACTTGGATTGATTTCAGATTAAGTGATACTTTTGGCTCCATGAAAGATAGTCTAATTAAAAATTATGATAATAATGTCAAAGACTACATTGAGTTGACTGGAAATAAGAGGAATTGGAAGAAACTCAAAGTGGAAATGGAAAATCTGCAACCTGTGGTATCTTCTCTACAAAATCATCTTTCTCTCATTCCCATTAATCAAAAGGAAAGCAAATATGAGCTCATATGGGTGGACTCTTTTGATGGGGATTATTCTATCAAGTCAGGATACAATACTTTTTTAATGCTCACCAAAGTGATATAAAGTGGAACAAACTCTAGATGCCTGAATTAACCCCAAAAGTAAACTTATTTATTTGGCTTGTTCTAAAAGGTAAGATTCTTACTTGTGATAATATTATTAGAAAGGGTTTAATTATGCCTAACGAGATATTACATGTGTAAAAATAAGGCTGAAAACATCAAGCATATTTTCCTACATTGTGAGTATTCTTCCAAGGTTTGGAGTATTATCTTTGCAAACTTTAATCTGTATTGGACTCTCCCTCATACTTTCTTGTAGACTTGGGAGTAATGGGATCCATGATATAAATATTGCATGATAAGGAGATTATGGAGTCTAATTCTTCCTCATACCATATGGAGATTGTGGAAAGAAAGAAATGATATTATCTTCAAGAATAAAAGACAGGTTTGTACCAATTTTTTTAAATAAATTGTCATTGATGTCAAGGATAACATTGAAAGGTTTAGGTCTCCAAAAACAAATTATATCCCAAGGAAAAGGAACACATTCTTACTAATTGGAGGATTGATACTAACAACATTCAAAATAAGGGTAACAACAACATTGACAGATCTTCAATGCATTGGATTCACCACCCACCTCATGGTATAAATTGAATTTTGATGGAGCTTCCAAAGGTAATCCTGGAGCTTCAGGAGGAGGTGGGGTGATCAGAGTTCACAGAGGCTGTTTTGTTGCTGCATTTGCAGAAATATGGGTCATCAGATAAATCATTATGCTGAAGCTCGACAACATTATGAGGGATAAGGCTTGTAAGAGATTGTAATATTTCAAATATTATAATTGAAGGAGACTCTTTAAACATCATAAATCTCTTAAATCAAAATCAACCTCCAAGTTGGACCATTAGATATTTTATTTATGAAGCTATAAAGATTTGTAAATATTTTGATAATTACAAGATCATACATTCCTATCGTGAAGGTAATAAAGTGGTGGACAGTCTGGCCAACTATGGAGTTAGTAACAACATGTAAAATTGGTTTAGTGGCGACCCTCTCCCAACCAAGGTACATAATGAAATCATCAAAGATAAGTATGGTATTCAAAATAATCATTAAAAAATATCCCTCCACCAATGGGAAAGTGATTATTAACTTCGCATGTAGGGTTAATAATTTCATTAAGATTTCACACGCTTTCTAGGTATATAGTTATAGAGGCGGTGAGGAAAGGTGGTATTGGGATCAAAACTTTACCGTTGGGAACCAAGGAAGAAATGACAACAAAATGGGTGGGCCTCCTTGTAAAACAAAGCCTATTCATGACCCAGACTGGAAGAATGATGAGCTCATGTGGAAGTATTTACAAATGGGTGGGGTTTCGAATCTCATAGAAAAAATGTAGGGCCATGACCAAGATATCTTGGTTCAATTCATGAATGGATGGAAGAAAAGAGAAGTTGAATATGGAGATATCAATGTCAAAATCACTAAAGAGATCATTGCTCAAGTCACAGGATTGAGCTTAGATGGGGAGAAATTCTTTAGCAAACATGTCAACAGGAATGTTGAAGATAAGAAATTCCTTGATGAAGGAGAAAATATTGAATATGTTACGGCTGGTATAAAAGTGTCTTCTATTCTAGAGCCATTTGCTGAAATTTCATGAATGATGGTCAGGTATGTCACTCTTGAGGAAAATATGTGATGATGTCTTCCACTAGCAGTAAAAGAAACAAGAATCCCATGTATCCCTCTTAGAGGGTTCTTTGTAGTAATAAAGAGATTGAGTCGGCCAAAAACTTGCTTCATATCAGCAATCTAGTTGAAGACACTACTATAGAAAAAGAAGAAGGGATTCTAAGTAGGATTGAAAGTTGGAAAGGGAGGTCATGGACCTCAAAGATGAACTCAAGCATATTGGTAAAAGTGTAGGTAAAAGGAAGATGCATGTTAAACCTACTATGGATAATGAGAAAGTTGTTCAAATTTTCAAGAAACTCAATTCTCTGGATAATAGACTGGGCAATGCTAAAGGGCGACATGATTGTACCATTTATATGCTTAAAGCTATCTATAAATTTATGGAACAACATGTCAAAAGTGTTTATATTCTCGGTGATATTTTAAGCGCCATTTGGAAGTCAAAAACTACAAGGACTGGTCCTTTCTCAATTAGACAAGAATGATCCCTCCCATGTCACTGCCCTTGCATTATTCATCTCTTTGCCAAAATTCAAGACGAATAATGATAAAGCAATCAAGTAGAAATGCTTTCAGTTAGCTGTTGTGTTGTTGTCAGGAATATGGTTTCTTGTTATTTTGATGTTGCTTTGTCTCTGCTTTTCTCATTTTTATAGTTCTTGGTTAAACTATAGTTGGTCCTCATGTTATTCATGGATTCTAATCCATTTTTGTTGTTTTTATTGTTGTATCTTGATTTTCAGCCTCATTGTAAAGGGATTTAGTCCCTTTTATATTTGGACTATTTTCTTTTGTTATCTCGGCTTTTGAGTCTTTTTGTAACAGGTATAGTCCCTTGAAAAACTATTTATCCTTAGCAAAAAAAAAATTCAAAATCCAATTTTGTTTTAAAATATCAACTTTTCCATAAACTTGAATTTTTTAAAATCCCAAGTTTTTGAAATCATGACTATTTTGAAATCCTGACGTTTTCAAAAATCCTAACTTTTTTAAAGCTCCAAATATTTTAAAAATCCTAAATATTTAAAATTGTTTCTTTTTTGAAAATATTGACTTATTCAAAATCTCGAGCTTTTGAAAATCTCAACTTTTCAAAATCCTAACTTTTTAGAAAATTATGACCTTTTAAAAATCACGATTTTTTCAAAAATCGCAACTTTTTCGAAAATCACAGCTTTTTTGAAAATTTGATTTCTTTTAAAATCCTAACTTTTCGAAAATCTTGATTTTTTCTAAAATCCTACCTTTTAAGAAATCCTCACATTTTGAAAATCCCAACTTTTAAAAAATCTGACTTTTCGAAAATCTTGAATTTTTCAAAATCCTAACTATTTTAAAAATCCCAACTTTTTTGAAATCCTAACTTTTTTAAATCCAAACTTTTTCAAAATCCTGACTATTTCAAAATTCCTGAATTTTTCAAAAATATCAAGTTTTTTCAAAATCATGAGTTTTTCAAAATGCCAACTTTTTCAAAAATCCCCCTTTTTTAAAATTTCATTTTTTTCAAAAATCATGACTTTTTTGAAAATCCTAAATTTTTCTAAAATACATGTAAAATAATTTGAGTAAAGTTTTTTTTTAAAAGGTAGTGTTTATGTAAAAAGGGAAAATATTGTAAATAAAATTGTGTAATTATAAGTAGTTTCGAGGATTCATTTTGTGGTGAAAATTTAATTTTAGGCCATTTAATGATCATTTAAAAGGGCAATTTGTGTTTTGTTTCGGGGCACCTTGCCTTGAACCCTACCCCATCTTGTCGCGTTGGTCAACATGAAAAATTTAGAATAATGAGGTCTTTCTATTCTAAACCACCTTAACTCGCTAAGCATGAACGAGCTTTCCCGACTTAATCCATATCAACTTGCTTTCTTTCAGACTGAGCTACACTACCTAACTCATCGAGCTAGGCAAGTTTTTAAAGTGTTTTTCTAAGCAGGTAAACAAAATAAGTAAAGTGTTTTTTAAATGGATCATTCATGTAAAAAAGGGAAAATATTATAAATAAAACTTTGTAACTAAAAGTAATTTGGGTGGTTCATTTTTGGTGAAAAATTAATTTTCGAGCCATTTTAATTGTCATTTGAAAGGGTAATTTGTGATTGGCTTCGAGGGCACTACCTCTCGACCACTCCCGTATTGGATCATTGGTCAACGTGGCTAATTTGGTGTCACCCATCTTGCTATTCTAAACCACCTCAACTCATGCAACAACGATCGAACTCGCATGACCAAGTCCATCTCATATCACTTTCTTTCTAACCAAATTACACTACCCAACTCACCAAGATATTGTATGTTAAAGGTTTTTTTAAGGATGTGAAAACTTTGTAAAAAGGAAAATATTGTAAATAAAATTGGGAAATTTTAGCTCACTTGAAAAGTTTTGTGTCATTCTATCTTGCTAGTATAAACCACCTCAAATCGTAAAGCATCGAATAAGGTCGTTCAATCGAGTCCATCTCAAATTTCGACTACTTTTTTACTGAGCTATGTTACCTAGTTTACCGATCTAGGCCATTTTAAGGTGTTTTTTTGAGGAGCTAGAAAAGGGCGCATTGTTCAACGTTGGTGATTTGGAATAAGGAGGTTATTGTTTCAAATAACTTTAATGGTTTTGGTGTTGGTCCATCTTGCTAGTCTAAACCACCTCAACTCTATAAGCACCGATCGAGCTCACTCGATGGAGTCCATCTAAGCTCGCCTAGTTTATGACTAAGCTACACTATTAAACTCGCCAAGCTAGACCATTTTTAAGGTGTTATTTTAAGGAGGTAAAAAAACTTGTGTAAAGTATTTTTAAAAAGGAAGCATTTATGTAAAAAGGGAAAATATTGTAAATAAAACTCTGTAATTATTAACAGTTTGATAGGTTAATTTTCTAGTGAAGAATTAATTTTTAGGCCATTTCAACATGATTGTTTGAAAAGGTAATTTGTGTTTTGCTTTAGGAGCGCTTCCACTCGACCCTACCCCATACTAGCCTATTAGCTAGCATGTGCGATTTGGAGAAAAGAGGTTGTTAGTTCAAATCACTTTAAAGGTTTTGGTGTCCACCCATCTTCCTAATCTAAACCAACTCAACTCAAACAACACCAAATGACCTTGTCAAGTGAGTCCATCTTACCTCACCTACTTTATGACTAAGTTACACTAACTATGCAACTCACTAAGCTAGGACATTTTTGAAGGTGTTTTTAAAGGATGTAAAAATAAAATTGAGTAATGTTTTTAAATGAATCATTTATGTAAAAAAGGAAAATATTACAAATAAAACTATATAATTAAAAGGAGTTTGAGGGGTTCATTTTTTGGTTAAAAATTAAGTTTCAGGCCATTTCAATAGGATTGAAAGGGTAATTTGTGTTTGGCTTCAAGGACGATGGCCTCAACCCGGCCTATACTTGGCACATCGGTCATCATGGGTGATTTAGAGTAAGGAAGTTATTGGTTTGAATCACTTTAAAGGTTTTATTGTTGGCCTATCTTGTTATTCTAAATCACCTCAACTCGCTCGAGATCGACTTAGCTCATGCAAATGAGTCCATCTTAGCTCGCCTCCTTTTCCGAGCTACATTACCCATCTCGTCAAGATAGAACTTTTTGAATGTTTTTTTAGGTAAAAATTTTGAGTAAAGCTCTTTTTAAAAAATATAGTATTTATGTTAAAAATGGAAAATATTGTAAATAAAATTTTGTAATTATAAGTAGTTGGGGGTTCATTTTATGTAGAAAAAGTAGTTCTCTAGCCATTTTAGCAACATTTGAAATGGTAATTTGTGTAAGGCTTGAAGGGATTTTCCCTTGAACCTACCACATTGGTCAACATGGGTGATTTGGAGTAAGGAGGTTACTCGTTCGAATCACTTTGAATATTTTGGTTTCAACCAATCTTGCTAATCTAAACCACTCAAAATCACCTAGCACCAACTTAGCTCACCTGACCAAGTCCATCTCATATCTCCTACTTTCTAACCAAGCTATACTACCCAACTAGTTGAGCTAGGCCATTTATAATGTTGTTTTATTAAGGAGGTAAATAAAAATTGAGTAACGCTTTTATAAAAAAAAAGATCATTTATGTAAAAGGGAACACATTGTAAATAAATGTGTGTAATTATAAATAGTTTTTGAGGTTCATTTTGTGGTGATAAATTAATTTTTGGGCCATTTCAACAGTCGTTTGAAAGGGTAATTTATGTTTAGCTTTAGGGAGCCTCCTTGACCCTACTCTATCTTGGGCATTGGTCAACATGGGAAATTTGGAGTAAAGAGGTTACTTTTTTGAATCAATTTAAAGGTTTTACTTTCACCCAAGATCTTGACAGAGCTCACTTGACCTAGTCCTTAGATCGTGTGCTTTCTGACCAAGCTACACTACCCAATTTGTTGAGATAAGCCATTTTCTAAGGGTTTTTAAGGAGGTTAAAAAAATTGTAAATAAAAATGTTTAATTATAAGTAGTTCAAGGGGTTCATTTTGTCTTGAAAATTTAATTTTCAGGCCATTTCAATAATCGTTTAAAAGGGTAATTTTTGTTTGGTTTCGAGGATTTGCTCATTGACCACACCCCATATTGGCACATTGGTCAACATGGGTGATTTGGAATAAGGAGGTTCTTGTTTCAAATTACGTTAATTTTTTTGGTGTTAATATACCTTATTAGTCTAAACTATCTCAATTCACCCAACACTAACTAATTTTTCTCAACTAACTCCATCTCGGTTTGCCTACTTTACGACCGAGTTACACTTCCTAGCTTGCCGAACCAGGATATTTTAAAGGTTTTTATTTAAGGAGGTAAAAATATTTATGTCACTTGATGGAAAACTAACTCACTATCTCTAAAAATAGTAAGGATTTGATCCCCTTCTTTTGGGCTAGTTGAATTCCTTGCACAAGGGCCTCGTATTCAACAACATTATTAGTGTAACTAAATTACAACCAGAAAGATGAGAAGTATTTATCTCCCTCTAGATAAATTAACATAACACCAGCACCGGATCCATTCTTACTTCTTGAGCCATCGAAGAAAAATTGTCATAGCCCTTCCGAATCGTTTGGTGTTTTGACGAGTTATGGTATTGATTGTAACTTCTTCATGAATGCAAAGTATGTACCTAATCTTGTTTCTTCCAAAAGTAGCAAACTAGATTCTTCTTCTACTAACACATCAACATAGGGATCATACTGATGATCTCCACTTACTTCATCTAGCATAGTATTGGGGACTTCTTCAACGAGAGTGGTCGGTTCATGATCAACATCTTCTTCTTAGGATCTCCGATGGTGTAATTCCTATTTATAGGACTAGCAATGTAGGGTTCTACATGATTATGGCAGATTGGTTCCACCCTTATAGTCACTTTGGTTCTATATTGAGTCCTAAGAATCATATGTGACCAATCAACTGATAGATAACCACCCATTTTGGTAGTGAAATCTTGTGATAGGTAGATGGAAAAGAGAGGAGGAAGATCAATGACTGATATGTCTTGGGTAAATGAAAAACTTAGGAATGCATGGATGGTAAGTTAAAGTCCTTTAATAACTCTAATAGTATTAAAAGTTGTGCCATCCAGCTAAAAAAATCCTCTTACGATTGGTGCATATTGTATGGCTAGTACATCTATAATTTGTTTGGGCATGACTGAGCTACTGACATCAAAATCGATCATGTAATTGTGCACCATTGGTTTCAATGATCAGGGAAATATAGAATGGTGGTAGTTTTTTTGCTTTAGGAATACTTTTCCCTTCTAGTTGACACAAAATCATAGCATTTTTGATCCATGACTTGATGATCCGTCGGTTGTACCAAAACTATTCAAAGCCTCTCACAACAAGTTTCTTTGAGAAGGAATTGAGTGCATCCCACATAGTAACCCTCAAGTTGATTTTCTTCATTTTTTCCACTATGCTGAAGGGAATTGCTCCTAATTTTTTTGACGCTTCTTTGAGCATTGGTATCCTCCTTTGGAAAATGTTTGTTGGGTACCGTGATGCCTGATGAACTTTCTTTTCTTACAGCTTACCTAGATAATAGGCATTTCTAGCATTTTCTTTCCCATATCTTTATCAAATTTGGAATTTTGAGGTTCCATTTCTCTCTTCTTAGAATGAGTGTTTGCCACCACTGATGAGGGATTTGTATTCAACCCGCAAAAATATTTTGCTTTCTAGTTTAGCAAAGTGGTTTCTTCAAGTGCTTGCGGTTGATCTGTTGTTTCTTACGTAGATGTGTTCTCTATTTTCTTAGAAGGGGAAGATACGCTTTGAACCATAAGGTCCTAGCAAGAACTCCATTGGGACAAATATTTTGATTGTGGGGTTGAGAAAAAGGGTAGCACCATTCGTAGTCTTGAACTAGATTATTCTAGATAGGTACAATGGCTCTAGATGAACTAGTAGCAAGAGGGTTCTGAAAGTTCAAAGGTCTGACATTCACTTGATTTATAGCTTGATTTTGCGGCTGATTATTCCCTTGAAAAGGAGGATGGTTAGCCTAATACCTTGATTTTATGGCTGATATGGATGATTGTATTGAAACTGTTGCCTCTTGAGTGTAACAAGCTCGTTTCCAAATGTTTGCAGTAGTGACTTGACTTCAAATAGATCATTTGAAGAGGTAGGGGTAGACTGAGATGGTTGATTAGAGGCTACTAGAATAGGAGAAATGATAGGTTGATTGTTTGTAAGATCCGAAGAAAATGACATTGGTAGTCGTAGAGCTATATTTCCAGCCTAAATCAAGGAATTTTCCACTTTTATGACAATGTCGTAGACACCAGTTAATGTAGCCCCTCCCATGGATGGGAGCATGACTACTACATCGCTATTCAAGGATTCCAAAAAATACAAGAATGTGTTATATGCGAGAAGGCTTTACAAGTGCCAGAATCCTATTCCAAGTCCTGTGGAATCCAAAGTTGAAGTCACTCATGTAGTCTTGGGGAGATCTCTTCATGGTAGTGAGTTGTTCCAAAAGTGAAAGATTATCACTCTTCTCTTCAAACTGTTTACAAATCTTTTCTCCTAATTCTTCCCAAGTGGTTATACTACCAACACTTAACCCTCAAAACCATTGAAGTGCTTTTCCCTTAAAAGAGGTAGCAAGAAGTCTAACCATGCAACATTGTCCTCTGTGACATTATGTACAACACAAATGTTGGCTACATCAAGAATATGTTCCACTAGAGTAACGTGAGTTTCCCTATGTAAAAGGGTAAAATTTTGAGTACCACAATAGGTATAGGGTCACATTGAGCCAACAAAAGAGGACTTCTTACATTGAAAGGGGGAAAAACTTGGTTTCACTCCATAGTAGCAAGAGGTTGATTGTTCCCTGGTGGAGTGAACCTTCCGTACGGGGGAGTTGAATGACCCCTATTAGGTAGAGCTATAGAAACTGGTGATGTTTGAATGCCTCTTCATCTTCTCTTTAGAGGAGATAAGGAAATTTCACTATGGTGATAATTTCTTTGCTTTGAAGAAGCTCTTGGTTGAATTCTTCACATAAGTTAATACACTGAGATTTGGAATCCAGAGATATAGAGTTGCCAAGTACTTTGACTTTTGTAAGTGAGAAGAGAAGTACCAACTTTGTCCCATCAGGCGTACCAAAAATTGTTGTCACCAAATCACTACACCCTCCGAATGGCCGAATGTAAACAAGACATTTGGTGTGATTGGGACACATGGGATCACCTCTCAAGTTGTGGGACTTGGGCTCGAGGTGAAACTCCTAAGAATGTTGGCTTCCTCTTCCTAAACTAAGTGTTGTACTACTCCTAGTGCAATAGAATGTCTATCTAGTCCTATGCTAACACTTTCATAGGGTTTTAGGGAAAGATATTTGCATAAATGAAACTATACTAGGGATGGTGATCCACCATATAAAGGGTGTTTCAAGTCGGAAGGGTTAATTTGAAGAGGGTGTGTGCGCCACAGATGAACTTCACCTATTATAAGTTAGAGAGGGTACATAATACCACAGACTAAGAAACATGTGTTCCCTTTGTTAAACTCTATTAGACAGAGAAATATATCAGTTTCTTAGAAGAAGAAGGATGAACGGGCACCACAACTCAACTGCATGCAATACTCCACCACTCGATAAGCACAAAACTCCAAGAACTTACAATAGAAACGTGAACTTGCACAAAGTGTACCTGCAAGCATGAGAAAAGGCACAAGGAAGTATAGAAGGATGAAAGGACCAAGATTAGTCACAAAACACACACTTTTATTACTTCAATAATGTGCACAATGCATCATACATTTAGAAGAGGCAATGGTTGCCATTACAGTCTTGAAGAGGAGGCTTGAAATTTCTCTCAACACACAAGGACAACTTACAGAAGAGAGAGGACTCTTGAAAAATTACACTTTCCTAAGATGTCTAACTTTCCAACCTATTTGACTTGTTGGAACCCTTTGGAATGAGCCTCCAACTTACATTTATAGAAGAATATGTGAGAGAGAAGAGGAAAGGTCATAATTACATCCCTAAATTGAAGGTACATGATGGTTCATTTATTATAGTTGGTTGAACCACTTTAGAAGGTTCCATCATGTGTCATTAATGCCTGGTTGACCAAGTCTTCTCAATTAATTAAAAGAATATTTAAATAATAATAATAAATATTATTATTAAAATATTTAAATAAAATATTAATTTAATTTAAATCATGTGGGACCCCTCGTTGACCAATTTGACTCGAGGAGGGGGTCATGAGAAATGGTCAAAAATGAGTCTAACTCGGTGGTTGGCTGTTGAGCCAACTCACCGAGTTGGGGTCGAACTCCTTGATCTTCACCACAATCAACTTGTTGGGTTTCCCAAACAAGCTCACCTCAAATGATCTCCTCACCACCGTTCAACAAGCTAGGCTCACTTTGAATTAGCCTTGCCTCACTATGACCACAACAAGCTCCTTTTCTATAATTCAGCTCCCTTGCATTCGACTATGCGGGCTCATCTCTAAGCTCTGTTATTATGTGACAAGCTCCTTGTAAACTCAAACACTTTCCTATCTCCACTTCTCTTTCTAAGCTTCATCGCACAAGTTCATCGAAACCCCCACAAGTATGACCGAGTGGACATAGCATTGAGTTCACCCGATGATGGATATACTTACTCCTTCCTTGGTTTATTAGATCACCTCATGGGAGAGATGAGCTCCTTCCACCACTACATCGATCTAGTCCGGCATCATCATGAGCTTGAATCTCTCTTCGAGCTCTCTACCTTATGTGTATTGAAAGACAAGCTCCTCTTTAATAGTTCACTATAATTCCCTCTCCCTATTAATTGAGCTGGTTTTCCACTTCCGCGTCCACTCGCAATGAGTGTCTCAATCTACTTGGTCTCTTCGGAAAGCTCCAACTTGGCTCAGATTATCCTTTGAACTCACACCTCCCCTCGTATTAAATCTTGAACTCAATCAAGATTTTCTTAGTGGGAGATCCTTACAGTGAGCTCTTGAATGATAGTCAACTCACCCCTTGCGACACTCCTTGATCTCTAATATGGAGAAGCTCGAAATCACTCCGCAATGCATCCAATCTCGAAACTAGATACCTCAAGATCCTTGTGACTTACTGAGTTTACATTCTATAGTGAGCATCCATATATCTTCCATAGGAACTTGAGCTACTTCCACGGTGAGCCATCCCTTTGGCTATGTGCAATGAGTTCAATATCCCAAATATCTCACGTGCTAACTTAGCGGCTTGTTCGGTCCCATGGGAAATATTTAACCTAGATACCTTCACTACGAGCACCTGCATGACATATATTCTGGTGGCCTTGCCTCGGTGAGTTATTACTCAAGCTCTTCTTATTGCATTGCTTCGTACACATCTTCCCATATACTTATATCCTACTCGTGAGTCAAAATGAGTCTAATTCCTACAGACACCTCTGCCCTCATTACTTTCTCTGCGAATTTCGAACTCACCTCATTGTGTTCATGCATAGGCGAACCTCTTGTAATGATTTCACCTAACGCTTCGAGCTTATGCCTCGCTTCATTCCACTTGCCACTGAGAAACTCAAATTTCTCGATCTCTTCCCTTCGGAAATGAGGCTTGAACCTTATCACTCTAGTGTTGATCTCAACTCGATCTCTTACGCCTATCCTGAGTCCTATCTGTATCAATATTCCATTCCATAGTTCATCCACTAAGCTCGAGATCTCCTTTATGAATGCACCGATTACTTGGTCGACCATGACCATCTTAACTCCTTACATGCTTTTAGACTCGGTTTACAAGAATCGGTCTTCCGTCCTTCTTAGAAAATAGCTTCACTCCATGAGCCTAGAATCAATCTCGCCATTATTTGTATACTTCACGGACTTGCCAACGTTGGTCATCCAAAGCATTCTACCATGGATCTCCTACAACTAACCCGGTGTCACCTCGATCATTCATGAATTGGTCAAAGGCCTGCATGGATGCTTGATCAATTTTTTTGTGCATTCAATGGCTGAGAAACTCGGTGTTAAACCTTCTAACTATTTATGATCAAGTTCCTTCACGTTACTTTTTTGTGGATCTTAAAATAAAAATCAAGTCACCGGATGACTTTTCTGATAGCTCGGTGATGGATTCGGCATCTCCATGACTCGGTCAAAAATGGAGATTAATTCCACCTTTACCCTAACTATTTTCTCATGATGGATTTTCTAGATTGGGAGTCCAAACATTGATTTTCCATGTTTACGTTGGCATGGGTTTCAAAAAAATCACTCTTTGGTAGTTCGGCCCCATTTCTCCACAGAGTTGGCATGATTCTTCGAACCTCCCTGATGTGGATTCCTCGTGTTGGATTTCCACCACCAAAATTCCACATGACAATGTTTCTCACGATCCCCGTGTTCTTGGAAGTTTAAGTCTCAGAACCCGAGGATCATCTCACCATCAAGGCATGGCTTATTTGTCACAAAAATCCACATTCTTGGTGATTCAAACCTCAAAACCCATAAACCCTAAAATTAGCTTGTGACTCGGTGACTGAGCCTTAGACCAAACTATGTATCAACCCCAAGACTCACCAAGCTCCACAACTTGGCTTCATGCTCATGAGCTCCCCATACTAAAACTCGAACTCGATCAAGCTTTGCTTAGTGGGCTCACTAAACCATCTGTGTACTCACCTTAGTTTTTACCTAGTGAACTCGGCCAACATTCACAAACCTCGACTATTCTTCGTGAGTCTACCGACTCATCCTCCATGAAAGCTCTCCTCGACCGACTCTTGTCAACTTGACTTGTAATTTTACCGAGCTCTTACACTGACTCAACTCGGCTTATCCATGAACTCATCGAGATTTAAAACTAGCTTCAGGTTACACCGAGCTCTAACCTCCCATCATTCCTACCTGCTCATCTCACATCCTTCTCCACAAGCCCTAACTCGGCTCTGATACCTATGAGGAGAGCTTCAAATTGAGTGATATCACTCTTTTACTTGTTCGTTGTGACCACAAATCAAGCTCCTTCCTTGTACTCACCCATGCACCCCATGTTGAATTGGCTTCAATGTCTGAGCAACTCGGTGTATATTCTTACCTGAACCGACTCGTAATCCACCTCTACGAACCTGAAAAATTCCACCCGATCCACTACAACTCGACCGAGCCATTAGGAAACTTGGTTGTAACTAAAAGGTGAGCTCAAATTTTGTGACCTCAACATTACGACGCCTCTGAAATTTAATCCTGAGCTCATATGCATTTATACGTGGTACCGAGCTCCTAGTGATAAAATATGTTGAGCTCCTTTCTTGCACTCATGAGATCTGGGCTACCTTCAGCTTAGTCTCATGAGCTCGATCTATATTGAGCTCCTGTGAGCTTGGTCCCTTTAATAATTTAATAGCCGAGTTGGCTCCTTTGGGTGACTACCGAGCCATCCTACCCCTACCTTGGCGAATTGTTCTCTACCAAGTCGGGATCTTTATTGAAGTGACTCCACCTAGCCCGAGTTACCTTTCGAGCTAACTACACCAGCTCAACTAAGTTGATGAAAGAATTGACGTCACCTTGTTATGCTTTCATAAAAGGTGAACCCCCCTTCTCATCTACACCGAGCACCCTATCCGGGATGACAACTAAATTGAGTCGAGTTGGGCTTTGATTTGACCTCGTTCATGTTAAGTGATCTCACCTAATTAATTCATTAATTATTTTAATCATGTTATCTCATGATGACTAGAAATGGGCCCTTGGGACCGATGTCGTAATTTGGTCAAAATAGGACCCCGTTGTCCAATTTTTCCATGTGCACAAAATTGGATAACAATACACTATAAAGCATGTTGAACTAGGAAAAATTCTAAGGAGATAAAAAATGAGTAAAGTGTTTTTAAAAAGGGAGCATTTGTGTAAAAATGGAAAATATTGTAAATAAAATTGTGTAATTATAAGTAGTTTTAGGGGTTCATTTTGTTGTGGAAAATCAATCTTCGACTATTTCAATAGTCATTTTGAAAGGAAAAATTTTGTTTATCTTTGGTGCCATTGCCCCTTGACCGCGCCCTATACTAGTGCATTGGACAATGTGGGCAATCTAGATTAAGGAGGTTACATAATTATATAACTTTAAATTTTTTTGTGTCGGTCCACCTTGATATTCTAAACAACCTCAACTTGCCCAACATTGATTGATATCGCCCGATTGAGTCCATCTAGTCAGGATTTTGAAAAAGCTGGGATTTTTGAAAAATCGGTATTTTGAAAAAGTAACGATTTTGAATAGATGGGATTTTTGAACAAGGTAGGATTTTGAACAATGGGGATTTTAGAAAAAGGCTGAATTTTTGAAAAGTCAAGATTTTTGAAAAAGTTAGGATTTTTAAAATGTCAAGATTTTGAAAAATGTCAAGATTTTCAAAAAGTCAGTATTTTAAAGAAGTCACAATTTTTAAAAAGTTGGGATTTTTGAAAAATTAGCAATTTTCACAAAAGTCAAGATTTTCAAAAACTTAGAATTTTGAAAAAATTATGATTTCGGAAAAGTTGAGATTTTTGAAAAAGTGGAGATTTTTAAAAAAATGGAATTTTGATAAAGTCGGGATTTTGAAAAAGTCAAGATTTTCAAAAAGATAGAATTTTAAAAAAAAAGTTAGGATTTTGAAAAAGTCAAGATTTTTGAAAACTCAACAGCTTTGAGAAGTCAATTTTTTTGAAAGAGTCGGGACTTCAATAAGGTAGGGATTTTTTAAAAATTCCATATTTTTGAAAATGTCGATATTTTAAAAAAAGTTGTGAATTTTGAAAAAGTTGTGATTTTCGAATAAGTTAGTATTTTGAAAGAGTCAATAATTTCTAAAAGTAAGGATTTTCAAAAATTCAAGATTTTGAAAAAGTCCGGATTTTCAACAAAGTTAGGACTTTGAAAAAGTTGGAATTTTAAAAATTTGAGATTTTGAATATCCCAACTTTTCTAAAATCTCGACGTTCTCAAAAATCCTGAATTTTTCAAAAATATTAACTTTTTGAAAATCCCAACTTTTTTAAAATCCTAACTTTTAAAAAAATTCAAGGTTTTCAAAAATCTCGACTATTTCGAAAATACCAACTTTTTGAAATCCCCACTTTTAAAATCCCGACTTTTTCAAAATCACGAATGTTTTAAAAGATTGATTTTTTCAAAACCACGACTATTTGAAATTCTCAAATTTTTGAAATTTGATTATTTTGAAATCACATTTTGAAAATCGCAAGGTTTTGAAAATCCCAAATTTTTAAATATCTCAACTTTTTCAAAATCCCAATTGTTTGAAAATTATGATTTTTTCAAAAACATGTCTTTTTTGAAAATCCCAATTTTTTTATTATTCCAACTTTTTAAATAATCCGACATTTTCAAAAATCTTGACTTTTTTAAAATCAAGACTATTGAAAATCCAATTTTTCTAAAATCGTGATTATTCAAAATCCCATTTCAATGACATTTGAATGGGAAATTTGTGTTTGGATTAGGAGATGATGCCCCTCGACCCTACCTCGTAATGCCGCATTGGTCAACATGGGTGATTTAGAGTAAGGAGGTTATTGGTTTGAATCACTTCAAGGTTTAGGTGTTGTCCCATCTTGTTAGTATAAAAACCTCAACTCACTCAAAGACGAATTGAGCTTTCTGACTAAGTCCATCTCAACTCGCTGGTTTTGTGACCAAGTTACACTACCCAACTCACCAAGCTAGGCTAGTTTTAAAGTGTTTTTCTAAGGAGTTAAAAAAATTGAGAAAAGATTTTTTTAAAGGGAGCATTCATGTAAAAAAGGGAAAATATTGTAAATAAAATTGTGTAATTATAAAATTTTCGGTCCATTTCAACCGCCATTTCGAAGGGTAATTTTTGTTTGGATTTGGGGGCACTTATTGTGACCCATCTATACTCATTCATTGGTCAACATGAGAAATTTGGAGTATGGAGGTTCTTGGTTGGAATTACTTAAAAGTTTTGGTATCGCCCATATTTCTAGTCTAAACCACCTCAACTTGTGTAACATTGACTCACTCACTTGGACCAAGAGTCCGTCTCAACTCGTCTACTTTCTTCTTGAGCTACACTACCCACTTGCCAAGTTAGGCTATTTTAAAGGTATTTTTAAAAGGAGGTGAAAAATAAAATTAAGTAATTTTTTTAAAAATAAAATTGTGTAAAAGGGGAAAATATTGTAAATATAATTGTGTAATTATATGCGGTTTGGGGGTTTATTTTTTCTAAAAATAAATTTTTGAGCCATTTGAAGATTCATTTTAAATTGGAATTTTTGGGGTTCGTGGGCGCTACCCTCCACCCCACCCTCTACAGTGCATTGGTTCGAATAAATTTAAAGTTTTTGGTGTTGACCTATCTTGCTAGTATACACCACTACCTGAGTCCTTCTCAACTCACCTACTTTCTCGACCGAGCTACACTACCCAACTCGTCGAGATAGGAAATTTTAAGGTGTTTTTAACGAGGTAAAAAAATTGAGTAATTTTTTTTAAATGGAAATTTTATGTAAAAATAGAAAATAGTGTAAATAAAAATGTGTAATTATAAGTAGTTTTTCTTGGGGTGCTTCCCATCGAACCCACCCCGTAATCACGCATTAGTCGACATGGGTGATTTGGAATAAGGAGGTTACTATTTTGAATAACTTTAAAGGTTTGGTGTTGGGTCATCTTGGTAGTCTAAATAACCTTAACTAACCAGACATCGACTAAGGTCGCTTGATTGAGTCCATCTCAACTCACCTGCTTTCTGACCGAGTTAAACTATGCAACTCACCAAGCTAGACCATTTTAAGGTGTTATTTTAAGGAGGTAAAAAATTCAGTAATTTTTTTTTTTAAAAGGAGAATTTATCTAAAAAGGTAAAATGTTATAAATAAAACTATATAATTATAAGTAATTTGGGAGGTTCATTTTGTGGTGAAGAATTAATTTTCAGGCCATTTCAATAGTTTTTGTAAGGGTAATTTTTTTGGATTCGAGAGCTCGCCACTTTACCCTACCTCGTCTGCTACATTAGTTAACATAGGTAATTTGGAGTAAGGAGGTGACTGGTTTGATTCACTTTAAAGGTTTTTGTGTTAGCCCATCTTGCTAGTCTAAACCACGTCAACTTGCACAACAACGAATGAGCTCATCCAAATAAGCCCATCTCAGCTCGAGTTCTTTTTGATTGAGCTATACTAACTACTTAACTCATTAAGCTAGAACATTTTTAAAGGTGTTTTTAAGGAGGTAAAAAAACTTGAGTAAAGTTTTTTTAAAAGGAGCATTTATGTATAAAAGGGAAAATATTACATATGTATATATATATATATATATATATATATATATATAGTTTGGGGGTTAATTTTGTGGACAAAAATTATTTTGGGACATATCAAAAGGTTAAAAATAGTAATGTGTGTTTGGATTTGGGGCACCGCCCTTAACCCAACCAATACTAACACATTGGTCCACGTTGGTGATATGGAGATAGGAGGTTACTAGTTCAAATCACTTTAAGGTTTTCTTGTCACCGATGTTGTTGGTATTAACCACCTTGACTTACTCAACTCTGAATTATCTCACTCAAATGAGTCTATCTTAGGTCACCTCCATTCTAAATGAGCTACACTACCCATCTCATTTGAGCTAGGCCTTTTTTAAGGAGGTAGAAAAAGAGTAAATTTTTTTAAAAAGGGGTATTTATGTTAAAAGGGAATTTGTTAAAAAAGAGAGTTTTCGGGCCATTTCAACAAATCATTTTAAAGGGTAATTTATGTTTGAATTTAAGGGTGTTGTTCCTCAACCCCACCTGTATTGGCCTATTGGTCAACATAGGTTATTTGGAGTAAATAGGTTACACATTTGAATTACTTTAAATATTTTGGTGCAACATATATTGCTAGTGTAAACCACCTCAACTCACCCAATACCAATCGAACTCACTCGACTAAGTCCATATCGGATCACCTACTTTCTAATTGGTTATACTACCCAACTAGTCGAGCTAGGCCATTTTTAAAGGTCTTTTATTAAGGAGGTAGAAAAAAATAGTAAAGTTTTTTTTATAATGGGGACATTTATGTAGAAAATGAAAAGATTGTAAATAAAGGTGTGTATTTATAAGCGGTTTGGTGGGTTCTTTTATGGTGAACAATTAATATTTGGGCCATTTCAATAAACATTTGAAAGGGTGATTTATTTTTGTCTTCGTGGGGCGCTCATCGACCCCACCCTATCTTGTCGCATTGAATAACATGGGTAACTTGGTTTGAATCACTTTAAAGGTTTTGATGTAGCCCCATCTTTGCTAGTTTAAACCATCCCAACTCGCCGCACATTGACTAATCTCTTCGACTAGGTCCATATGAATTCATCTACTTACCGATTGAGTTACTCTACCCAACTCACCAAGCTAAGCCATTTTAATGTTTTTTTAAGGAGGTAAAAAATGATTAAAGTTTTTAAAGGGATATTTAATGTAAAAATGGAAATTACTTGTAAATAAAAGTGTGTAATTATAAGATGTTTTAGGGGTTGTTTTTATGGCCAACACACCGATAAATTGATTTTCATTCCATTCAAATAGTCATTTGCAATGGTAATTGCTTTTTGGATTTGGGGGTCGCCCCTCGACCCCTCGTTGTCTTGGCACATTCATCAACATGAGAAATTTACGGTAAAGAGGTTATTGGTTTGAATCAATTGAAAGGTTTTGGTTTCACCCTATCTTTCTAGTCTAAACCACCCCAACTCACCCAAACCGATTAAGCTCACCCGATCATCCTTATCGGCTCACCTACTTTATGACTAAGCTACACTACCAGTTTGCTTAGATAGGTCATTTTATAAGGTTTTTTAAAAGGAGGTAAAAAATTGTAAATAAAAATGTTTAATTATAAGCGATTCGGGGGTTCATTAAGAATTAATTTTAGGGCCATTTCTATAGTCATTTGAAGAGGTAATTTATGGTTGGCTTTGGGGGTCTTGCTCCTCAACCATGCCCCATATTGGCCTATTGGTCAACATGGGTAATTTTGAGTAAGGACGTTACTCGTTCAAATAAATTTAATGTTTTGTGTGTCACCTAGCTTGCTAGTATAAACCACTTCAACTCACCCAACACCAACTAAGGTCACCCGACTAACTCGATCTCAACTCACCTACTTTCGACCGAGTTACATTACATAAATCATCGAGCAAGGACATTGTTAAGGTGTTTATTTAATGAGGTAAATAAATTTGAGTGATGTTTTTTAAAATGGAGCATTTGTTAATAAAAGGGAAAATATTGGAAATAAAAATGTGTCATTCAAGTAGTTTTGGGGTTCATTTTGCAATGAAAAATTAATTTTTGGTCCATTTCAATAGTTGTTCAAACAATTATTTATTATTTGTCTTCATGGGTGCTACCCATCGACTCCATGTTGTATTATTACATTGGTAAAAGTGAGCTATTTAGATTAAGGATGTTAATAGTTCGAATCACTTATAAGGTTTTGGTGTCCACCATCTTGCTAGTCTAAAAACCTCAAATCACTCAAAGACCTTGATAAAGCTCACCTAATCGAGTCCATATAAGCTCACATAATTTTTTCTCAAGGTACATATGCAACACATTGAGCTAGGCCATTTTAAGGTGGTTTTTAATGAGATAAAATAATTAAGTTAAGTTTTTTTTTTTTTAAAAGGAACATTTTTGTAAAAAGGGGAAAATATTATAAATATAGCTGTGTAATTATAAACGGTTTGGGGGTTCATTTTATGGTGAAAAATTAATTTTATATCCATTTCAATAGTCATTTGAAAGGGTAGTTTGTGTTTGGATTTAGCAGCATTTCCCCTCAACCCTGCCATGTACTAACACATTTGTCAACATGGGATATTTAGAGTAGAGTAAAAGGTTACAATTTTGAATAGTTGAGATTTTCAAAGAAATTGGAATTTTGAGTAATCAAGATTTTAGAAAAAATCAGTATTTTTGAAAATGATGAGATTTTGAAACAATTAGGATTTTTAAAAAAGTTGAAATTTAAAAAAAAAACTAGGATTTTCAAATAAGTAGGGATTTTGAAAAAGTCACAAGTTTGAAAAAGTCGAGGATTTTAAAAATTCAAGATTACTAACTTTTCAAAAATCTCAAATTTTTGAAAATATTGACTTGTTCAAAATTATAACTTCTTCAAAATTTGAACTTAGTTGAAAATGCTGACTTTTTGTGAAAATATCAACTTTTTCAAAATCCTAGACTTTTTGAAAATTCGACTTTTATTAAAATCTTGATTATTCAAAATCCAATGCTCTAGTACATAGCGGGGTCAAAAGGAAACATATTATAAGCCAAACTACTTATAATTACACTTTTTATTTAAAATATTTTCCCTTTTTTGAAAAATGATCTCTTTGTTAAAAATAATTAAACCAATTTTTTTATCTCCTTAAAAATCATCTTAAAAATTGCCTAGCTCGGCGTGTTGCATAGTGTACCTTGAGAAAAAGTAGGTGATCTAAGATGGAATATTTTGGGTGAACCTAGTCAATGTTGGGAAATTTGAGGTGGTTTAGATTAGAAAAATGGGGTGAAACCAAAACCTTTAAATTGATTAAAACCAATAATTGTTTTTCTCCAAATCCCCAATTTTGACCAATGCACCAAAGATAAGACATGGTCTCGGGGCAGCACCCGAAGGAAAACAAAATTACCCTTTCAAACAACTATTGAAATAGAAAAAAATTAATCCATCACCACAAAATGAACCCCCAAAGTGCTTATAATTATATACATTAACTTACAATAATTTCCCTTTTTTACATAAATGCTCCCTTTAAAAAACTTTACTTAATTTTTTTACCTCATTAAAAAACACCTTAAAATGGACTTACTCGGTGATATGGGTAGTGTATCTCAATAATAAAGTAGGTGAGATGAGATAGACTTGGTAATACGAGCTTAGTCGATGTGAGTTGAGTTGAGATGATTTAAGCTAGAAAAGATGGGGTGAAATCAAAACCTTTAAAGTGATTCAAAATAAGTAATCGCTACTTCCAATCACCCATGTTAATGAATGTGCCGGTATATAAGGCGGGGTCAAGGGGAAATTCCCATGAGCAAAAACACAAATTATCCCTTCAAATGAGTGTTTAAATGGCATGAAATTTAAATTTTCACTTGAAAAGAACCCCCAAACTTCTTATAATTACACACATTTATATTATAATATTTTCCCTTTTTACATAAATGCCCCTTTTAAAAGAAACTTTACTAATTTTTTTGTACCTACTTGATAAAACACCTTTTAAAATGTCCTAGATCTACTAGCTAGGTAGTATACCTCGATCAAAAAGTAGGGGAGCTGCAATAGACTTGATCAAGCAAGCACAATTGGTTTTGGGTGAGTTGCCTTGGTTTAGACTAACAAGATGGGCCACATAAAAACATGTAAAGAGGTTAGAATGAGTAACTTACTTACTCCATATCACCCACATTTAATAATGTGCCAATATGGGGTAGGTTTGAGGGGTAGCACCCTTGAATCCAAACATAAACTACCCTTTCAAATGAATTTTAAAATGGCCTCAAACTAATTTTTCACCACAATATTAATACCCTAAATTTCTTATATTATACACTTTCATGTCTATCTCGACAAACTAGGTGGTATAACTTGGTTAGAAAGGATTCATACCGAGATGGACTCTGTCGGGTGAGATAATTTTGAGTGAGTGAGTTGACGTGGTTTAGACTAGCAAGATGGGCTGACACAAAACCTTTAAATTGATTTACACCAGTAACCTCCTTACTCCAAATCACCCATATGGAAAAATGTGTTAGTATGGGATAGGATGAGGGCAGTGCCCCTAAAGCCAAATACAAATTACCCTTAAAATCTTGTAGAAATGTCCTAAAATTAATTTTTCACCCTAAAATGAACCCCAAACTCATTATAATTACATATTTTTATTTGCAATATTTGCCCCTTTTTACACAAATGTTTCTGTTAAAAAAAATTACCCAATTTTTTTGTACCTCCTTAAAAACACGTATAAAAAATTTCCTATCTCATTCATCTAGGTAGTAAGTGTAGCTTGTTCAAAAGCACATGAGTTGAGATGGGCTCGTTTGGGAGAGCTCATTCGGTGTTGCATGAGAGTCAGTGGTTTATACTAGGAAGATGGGTTAACACCAAAACCTTTAAAGTGATTTGAACTAGTAAAATCCTTACTCTAAATCACCCATGTTGAAAAATGTGCCAATATGGGGCAGGTCGAGTGATAGTGCTTCAAGCCAAACATAAATTACCCTTTCAAATAATCTGTTGAAATGACCTAAAATTACTTCTTCACCAAAAATGAACCTCCCAAATTGTTAATAATTACACAATTTTATTTACAATATTTTCCCTTTTTACATAAATGTTCACTTTTTAAAAAAGCACTCAAATTGTTTACCTCCTTAAAATATCACCTTAAAAATTGTTTGTCTTTGTGAGTTATGTAGTATAGCTTGGTTAGAAAAAACAAGTCGAGATGGACTCAATCGAGAAAGCTCAATCGTTACTTTGTGAGTTGAGGTGGTTTAGACTAACAAGATGGGCCAACACAAAACCTTCAAATTTATTCCAAAAGTATTCCAAAACACCCACATTGAGCAATGCATGATAATGGGAGGGGGTCGGGGAAGTCCCCCAATCCAAACCGCTTATAATTACACATCTTTATTTACAATATTTAATATTTTTACATAAATGCTCCATTTAAAAAAAACTTTAATCAATTTTTATACCTCAAAACCACCTTAAAAATGGCCTAGCCCTATGAGCTAGGTAGTGTAGCTTGGTCGAGAAAGTAAGTGAGGTGATATGGAATTAGTTAAATGAGCTCGATCACTATGATTTATGAGTTAAGGTGGTTAGACTATTAAGATATGTCGACACCAAAACCTTTAAAGTGATTCGAACCAATGCACCATTCCATATTCCACATGTTGACCAATGTGCAAGTACGAGGCGGGGTTGAGGGCAATGCCCGTGAAGCTGAAAATTAAGTTTTCACCATAAAATGGACCCCTCAAACTGCTTATAATTACACAATTTAATTTACAATATATGCCATTTTTACATAAATATTCCTTTTTTAACTTTACTCAATGTTATTTTTACTTCCTTAAAAAACCTTAAAATAGCCTAGCTCATTGAGCTAGGTAGTGTAACTTATTTGTTTCACCCCATGTTTCTAGTCTAAACCACCTCAACTCTCCCAACACTAACTAAGCTTGCCAAACCATCCATCTTTTCTTGCCTACTTTTGACCAAGCTACACTACCCATTTTGCTCAAATGTGCCATTTTCTAAGGTTTTTAAAAGGAGGTAAAATTTTTTAAATAAAGATGTTTAATTAGAAGTAGTTTGGGGGTTCATTTTGTCTTTGAAAATTAATTCTAGGGTCATTTAAATATTCATTTGAAAAGGTAATTTATAGTTAGCTTTGGGGGTGTTGGTCATCAACCACACCCCATATATGCATATTGGTCAACATGGGTGATTTGGAGTAAGGAGGTTACTTGTTTGGATCACTTTAATGGTTTATGTGTCAGCCCACCTTGCTAATATAAACCTCCTCAACTCGCCTAATACCAATTAAGTTCACTCGACTAACTCCATCTTAACTTGCCTACTTTTGACCGAGTTACACTACATAGCTCACTAAGCTAGGATTTTTTTAAGGTGTTTATTTAAAGAGGTAAGAATATTTGAGTGAAGTTTTTTTTTAAAATGGAGCGTTTGCTAATAAAAGGGAAAATATTGTAAATAAAACTATGTCATTCTAATCAATTTGGGGGTCCATTTTGTGGTGAAAAATGAATTTTTGGTCCATTTCAACAATTTTTCAAAGGGTATTTTTGTTTGGCTTTAGGGTTGTTGCCCTCGACTATGCCTTTGTATTAGCACATTGGTCAAAGTGAGTGATTTAGATTAAGGAGGTTACTAGTTTAAATCACTTAAAAGGATTTAATGTCGACCCATCTTACTAGTCTAAACAACCTCAACTCTCTCAACACACCGATAAAGCTTGCCTAAGCGAGTCCATATCATCTCACCTACTTTCTACTCAAGGTACATATGTAGCATGCCAAGTTAGGTAATTTTTAAGGTTGGTTTTTAATGAGATAAAATAATTGAGTTATGTTTTTTTAGGGAATATTAGTGTAAAAAAAGGGAAAATATTATAAATAAAATTTTGTAATTATAAATTGCTGAGTTGTGGAGCTCAATTATTTCATTTTAGCATGCAATTAGAACTTGCTGGAAAACACAGTAACCGGCATCGGTTAAGGTAAAACTAACATCGGTTAGGAAGATTGACATCGGTCAAGGGAAAGTAGGAACTAGTGATGGTTAGGCAGAACCAGTGTTGGTTACCTGTGTGATGAAGTTTTAATTAACTTTCAGAATTATATCTATTTTTAGCATTAAAATAGATTTATTGATTGTAATTGCATGGCTAAGTGCCCTAAGTCTATAAACAACTATATAAGCATAAAATATAGGGTTTAGAAGGAATGATAAACAAGAATTAGAAAGAACTTGAAAAAGGTTGGTGAGAGAGAATTCTTGGTGGTAGAGAAAAAGCTTGAAGGAAGAAAGTACTGAACATCTAAGAGGTGTGGAAGATTGTAAATCTTCATTGTATATCTTGTCAAAGCTTTGGATAATAGATTGGCTTGTTTCTTGGTGGATGTAGCCCACACTGGGTGAACCATGTTAAATCTAGTGTTGATTTATGTCTCTTATTTTGTATATTTCTTCTGGTAGAATATCTACTTTTATTTGCATGTATGCTTAGATTTGATATATTATCTATACAACCGGTGTGCTAACCCTCACAACTGGTATCAGATCTTTGTTTGAGAGTTTTTTGTGTTGACATATTTACTTATAGAGGGTTTTTGATTGAGTGGGAGCTACAACAATGAAAAAGATAATAAATACAAGGTAGAGAAATTTGATGAATGAAATTATCAATTATGGAAGATGCAGATTGAGGATTATCTGTATCAAAGAGATTTATACTTACAATTGGATGAGAAGTATAGACCTATGAAGATGACTAATGAAGAATGGAATATTCTTGACAAAAGGCTTTGCCATCTATAATATTGAGCCCGATGACATCCGTGGTTCCAATATTATAGAAGTGGCTTCTCTGAGAGACTTAATGAAATATCTTGCTAATTTATATGAAAAAATGTTACCCTGTAAAATTGAAAAGGGAAATTTTGAAGATAACCATACCAAAATTTCATTTTGGTCCCCTGAGAAGGTCTATTAATGTTCAAACTGGCCTAAAAACTCCTTTCGAAAATCAAGTTTTAAAGAACTTAGCCATTTTCACCTTTTTGAACTCTGGGCGCAAGAAATATTGTGTCGACATAATGAAACGTGCGCCCTTAGAAAAACCTTTAGCACCCTAAATGACATGTCAACATCATTAAAATATGTGCTAAGTAAATTTCCCTTCAGTGCTGGAAACTTCATGTCAACATCATGAAAATGTGCTTAAGGAGCTGGAAGTATTATGTCAACACTAACCAGATTACACCAAGGCACATTTCAACCCATGTCAACAATTTGAAAAGTGCACCAAAGAAAGTGGTTGGGGTAATTAATGCCAAATTTTCTATATATAGGTGCTTAGCACCTATCATTTTCACGATTTGAAAATTGTGAAAAATATTCCTCTGCGCCTGTCAGCTATCCCTGTCACGCCCGTGTTCTACTTTTCAAGTTTGTGGACCCCAACATCGTCCTTCATCCTTTATTAAACCGGGTAAGTGGTTTTTATCACTCTTATTGTTGTTTGTGGTTTTGTTTCTTGGTTGTTGTTAGGTTTTATGATTGTTATAAAAGGTTAAATCTAAAAATGAATAAACTACCACTCCATAACCATCTGAAAACCCCTTTTCCCTCCTTCCAGATCTATAAATCTGAGAAGGCTCTGCCTTGCAAGAAATCCCTCTCCTCCTTGCCATTTTACAAAACAAAAGAGAGAAAAGTCATGTTAAGAAGAAATTTGAGAAGTTGTAAAGAAAGTGCAAAATCATCTAAAACTATGGTGCATTGTTCTTTCATGTTACACTCCCCCACAATCGCGCCTTGGCACACTATCTTCACATGTGACATATCCATAACCTACACCAAGTATAAACACTTAAAAATTTTCCTAAAGATGCAAGCATAGTCCAACCAACATCAACATTTGATATTGTGTCCCCCAAATCCACACCAAGCAGTTTTCCTTTGGCACATTGAGCTCCTTTGCAACATCTTCAGAAATTACACCTTGGGCACACTTAAAAGTCATGCAACACCATCCTTTTCAGCACCTAGCTAAATAAAATTTTCTAAAGTGCAGGCACATGATCCTTGACACCAACATGCCATGTTATGTGTTGCAAACCCGTGCCACGTGCCTTTCTCCTTGGCGCTAAAATCTTTCATGCAACACTCCTCAAAAGTGTGCCCTTTATAATCCTTTGGCGCAGCTTTTCCCCTGTCAAACAAAGGTGCACCTTTTTGCATGTTGACATCCCCAAAAGTGCACCCAGCCTTTTTAAGCCTCTACAACATGCTATGAACCTATGCCTTGTGCCGAAGCCTCATAATTTCTCATTCTACTTTCTGCAAGCTTTCATTATGAATAACATAATGGTTGACATGGATCTTCTATGTTGGACCTCCTTGTTTCTCCTTACGAATAGAAACAACCATCCTTGAGCCCACACATGTCTTCATCAAGCAAAAATCCAACCAATTCTAAAGGAAAAGCAAAGTTGACAGAGCAAGAAATGAAGTATAAATATCAGAAAGTTAGGATGTCTGACTCATACACAGAGAGTGATCTCGATATCAGAGACTCCAAGCTTGGGCATATTGATATGGAAGACTTATGGGTGAGAACAAACTAGGCTACTAGTGGCCCCTAGATGAACAAACTGGTAGGAAGTGGATTGCACTTTGCAGCTGGGCTGCCAGTAAGTGTTGTTAATAATGAGTTCATCATGTTGGTGGCTCGATGCTATAACAAGGACACAAGATGTGTCGAAGATAAAGAAGAAAAGATGGTCATAGACCTCACAACTCATCATTTTAAAATAACCCTAGGCATCCCTCATCGCAAGCAGTACGTCACCATAAGCCTAGAAGACTACAAGAAGGCATGGGACGATAATGAGGACAAGTGTATACAAATGATGAATGAGCTATATCTTAAGAACAAAAAGCTGGTGAGCTGATGGCCATAGATCATCCATAACAATGACTTCAATGAGGAACTGAGTGATACAATCACCTTCCTGAGTAGGATATTTGGGCTTCCTGATGCCCATCATTTCCATAAATGGATGTTGAGGTACTTTGAAACCATGAGCAAGAATGTACCTGAGCAACATTTTGGCTGGGGAGAAATCATCAGCGACACCATCTCTCAGCAAATTCAACAAGTCATGACAACTGGGAAGTTCTATATGAATTCCTATGTTGTATACATTGCAGCATCAGTGAGAGATTTCACAGGCCTAGCTCAAAATGGGGTATGGCCCCAGGTCAAAATCTATGAATACTATATAGAGCTCAGGCTTGAGAACAACATCCCATAGTTCTCAAAAATCAATGACACCTTCTTTTATGAGGTGATCTACCTATTGAGGCTGAATATGAGACATAGTTGAACTAGCCCCAGTGTGGTCACTATCACAAAGAAGTGGGGAGCATTGTTCACTCAGTTTCTCATGTTCACGTACCTCAGGGAAGTGAATTTTGAGGGTGAACCAACCAAGCTACCAAGGTATGTAGGACCCAAGCTGAGATCTTATTAGAGTTGTCAAGGCAACTAATCGCATACCACGAGAGGTGCATGAAAATAAAGAAGGGAGGAACTCCTTTCCCCCTTACATTGGGCCGATACACTGCACCACACCTGGCAAAACATAGGAAATGTATGTCGAGCTTGAACTACCGAATCAAGCACAACTTCCTAGCAAGGCCTACCTTCTTGATTGTCGAGTTTCCTCCCAAAGGAAAAAATTGATCCTATCCATGTCCCTGAGATCGAGGACATCTACATCGACCTAACACACAAAATAAAAATCAGGCAAAAGGATCATTCCAGGATGGCTCTAGAAGAGATCAAACATTATGGCGTGGAAATCATTCCAAAAGAATTCTAAGAGCCTGACCAAGAAATTGATCAAGTTTACCTTGACACGGATGGGGATGATTGGTCATTCACATAGATTGATAGAGCCAAGGCATACAAGACCATTTAGGAAAGGGTCAAGCACACGTTACAAAGACACCAAAAATTGGTGCAAATAGAATGGTCTCATCTACCTCGGGGTAGATTTCACTACTTCTCCTTTAGGTAGAGCACCTCCAAGGCCGGCCCACATACCAAAAGGAAAAGGGAAAGGCAAGGAGGAAGAATCAAGCCAAGAAGAAGCTCCTCAAAGCCCTCCTTCTACTTCTAAGAAGCAAGTGGTCGACCTGGTCTCTCCAGGAAAAGAAGAAGAGACCACTGAAGTTTCGACAGACACATCCACTCAAGATGTGGTCATAGCTACAACCATTGAGGTACCCACCATTCCTTCTTCCACTCCTTCTCCTCCCCCTGTCGTTGAAGCATCTACCCCAATGGATGTTTCTTCTTCTCTCCCTTCCTCCCTTCCATCTCCCACCTCTTCCATCTTCTCCTATCTCATGGATCTATCACCTAGTGTTCCCTCCATCCCATTATAGATCCATTCCACCTCCATATCCTTTTCTTCCCCGTATTAACTCCCGGCCCTACAAGTAGTAGCGCGTTGGACTCCTTGTCGATGCCACCACCAAGTGTCTCAACATTCTTCCCTACTGCCTCTTAAGTTTCTTCCCCTTTCACTCCCGTTTCTTCTTCCTTTCCCTCCACTCCCTCTCCCCTAATTCCAAGATGGATCTCTGACCATCTAGATCAACTCAAGAGAAAGGTTCCCACAAAGACCCATGGACTTCTCTGTCATTCCAAAGAAGGGACCAAAGAAGAAAAAAGCTATAACTCACTTCTCTAAGAGCGTTTTAGGAGAGAGGGTCATGGAGATTACATATCCTGATCCCACCAAAGAAAAGAAAGATGTGTCTCCTACAAACTTTACAGTGACCCAAGTCATGATGGGAACCTCATCTGAGAGCCTACAAGGAGAGGATTTGTCTACTGTAGATGCCCTCTGTAAGAAACTTCAAGAAGTAAAGGAGGAGAAGAGGATACTAAAAGAACAAAACAAACATCTTCTCCAAGCTTTGTAGAGAATGGGAAATGCACCTCCTATGACTGTCACCGAGCCTACTAAAGTTCTCAGTTAGGACAAGATAAATGAATACACAAATATTGGTGAACAAGGCGTGACATTTTCCTCCTGGATAAAATGAGTCCTTAGAGATAGTGAGGAAATAATCAAGAAATTCATAGGACTCTACTAGGGTATAGATTAGGAAAACAAGGAGCTACAGCAAGAATAAGATCTCTCTCCAAAGAGTTGGAAAATGCAATATTACAACATGAAACATTTCAGGCAATGGTCGACTGCTCAGTTGACGACCTATTAAAGGTCGGCATCATTGATCACTCGTGGGCTCACAACAAAGATCTTGTCACTTTAGACTATCGGGTTGATCAAATGGAATTTATCCTGGAGAGGATAGATAAAATCAAGGAGGAAGCCCTGGATGTAAAACATCAAATGGAGTAGATGGTCACAAAGATGGCTCCAGAGATGCTTAGTGAATCATTCACCTTGAGAGAGGTAGACGATACAATCAAGATCTTCAAGGATATCACAAAACAAGGTTTAGCACCAGAGGTCACTTTTGACCGAGAGTCTATCAATAACCTTCTAGCTTCCCACAATTTCATTGGATACTTGATTGAGGCATGTGAAGAGTATGTCGGATTACCAGATAAGCTCAAAAATGAAAAGGAAACTTGTGAAGTCATTGGAAACACCATTTCAAGGGTCCTGATCATAATCAACTTTAGATAATGATCAGCAAGTTTATGGAATACCAAGCTCATTATCACATCACCTCTCTTGATCAGAAGCAAGACACTCCGTTCAATCAAAGAGATGATGGCAAGTAGTTCCTCTTCTTGTGTATGCTTCGATATTTTTGTAAAAATATTTAAAAAGTATGTTAGCATTTACGATGACATCATCCATGTTGCACCATGGGATGTTGCCATCTAAAAACTTTCCCAAAGTCTCTGTTGACTTTTTATATATTTTGGAAATATCTTATAAGATATTTTGTAAATAGTGGTTGGTTTCTTTTTGTCTTCTTTCTCCTTCTTCTATAAATACTGGAATACTTGTTGTATTCAGGTGGACTTTTTTGTATGAAAAAGAGGTGAAGAGAGAAAGACTTTGTGCCTTCTTGTAACAAAAGAGATATTAATATATATGTTAAGACTTTGTGCTCAATATATGTGTTATCTATATCAGATATCTCTTAAGTTAGATCTATGTTTCTATTCTATTGGATTCATTCTTATTATCGTCATATGTTCATCAATATTGTTTTGTTTGTTTATGCAAGTAAGTTTGGCTTTGTTTACTACCAGCCCAAAGCATAAACCCTCCGACCTTTCCATTTTTGGAATTCATTTATTTTCTCCCTTCAGATCTACTTTCCTCTGTTCCTTCCCTCTTACCTTTCTGTTCACATTTGGAACTACCTCTATTGGGATGAGATCCCAAACCCCTGAAGTTAGAATAGTGTAGATTTACACAGATTCTTGCTTGATAGAATAGCAATAAACCAGTTTCACTTTGTTGTCTCAAAGAGGGGCTATGCCCTACACACTGTTGGCCTATTTCCCTTGATCTATCTAACCGACAGATTTTCAAACCAATAGTTTTTGGAAACTTTACTAGGGACCAAACTAAGGAAATAAAAAAAAACTGTGAAAATCACTACCAATTTGCAAATTTTAACTCTTTGTTAAAAATTAAAATTTTTGCAAAAGTGATCAAAATTGAAAATTTCCTTAGGCAAATCCATAGATCTAGACCAGATAGGAGCTTTTAGTTTGCTGAGTTTTTACAAAAACTTGTATATTTCCGTAGATATGAGAATCTAACTTTTTATAATATTTTCAAAACCTTGCAAAATTTAGATCAAAGATCTAAAAATCAGCTTTCTAAATTAACCCAACTTTTATCCCTAATAATATTTGTCAAAAAACCACAATTGGTTGTTATTAAAAAGGATAAAAGTAAAAATTGAAAAGTGCATGTTGCTGATTTTTGCTAGAAAAATCAGAAAATCAGCAAGTACAAACAAAAATATTGTTGTAAATCTACTCTTAATTGTGCGAGATCTAAATGGTTGTTTGGTGGGTGAACAATTTACTTGTGGCAGAAGAGCTTGTGGAGAAGTTGATCCCATCTTTGATCTACTTCAAAGGCACAATTTCAATATCACTCCAGCACGATTCACATCACTAAGTTCAGCGGATCGATAAGCAAAAAGTGCCTCGCCTCCACGAAGGAGCTGAATTTCACAAGGTGCCTTGACATCAATTTGCAGTGCTCTTTTGCTAAGTGGAACCAGACTCCCTACTCATGTTCTCTTTCCACATTTCAAATGGCGATAAATCTACCTGTACCATGGGGCAATGTCATAGGTCCTATAGCACTACCACATCCACTCAACTCCCTCCCTCACGAAAATCACAAAAATTTTCCAAAATTTGATGGGAGCGGAAATCAAAGCACGGATGTGCATATTGCTACATTTATTATGTCATGCAAAGTATTCTAGACATGACTCATGAGGACGTATCTATGCATCTCTTTCTTGAGACCTTGCAAGGGCCTGCAGTAGAGTGGTTCCAGCATTTACCAGTTAGATCTATCACCAGTTGGGCCACATTACAGATTACATTTGAAGATAGGTATAAGCCTTCAGAAGACGCATTCGCATTCGTGTTACTATCATGAATCACTCACATGAAGAAGGAGGCCAATGAAACCATGCATGATTTTATCACCCATTTCAATTCACTAATCAACCGTGTGCCACCTACCATGTTGCCAACACCAGAGAATCAAAAGTGTTTCTTTGTGAATGTAATGAGTTCAAGAGTAAGTTTCTTACTTTTACAAGAACAAGTGCCAACCTTGGTCCTCACTCAAGCCACATCCATTCGGATAGAGGACAACCTTCTTATATCTAGTGAGTTAAGATGAGAGCCATCAAAATCAAAGGCTTCAACTTCTTCTCAGGCTACCTCATCAGATCTAGCATTCCAAAAGATGGCAAATGATTTTCTCTCATTGAAGAAGCAATTGGCTCAAGCATCATCTACTACTCCATACCGGGATATCCCATGGAGGAACTTCACTCCCAACAACGCCCCTCAAAGGCCGCGTTTTCTGCTGCTTCTCAAAGGTTAGTAATTGAAGCCCCTCTAGTTAACGCCTTGGTTGAGATTGAAGAAGATGATACAAATTATGAAGAACCTTTGTCGCAAGACGAAGATGATCAAAATGTTCGGTGAACCGACTAGTGACTCTACTATCGGGTATATGGAATTTGAAGATGAGGAATCTGATGAAGAAGAGGGTACCCAAGGGTATGTGAGTAGACAATCATACGTAGTTTTCACTCACTCGCAAGGAAAAGAAGAAAATATTGCTGTTGAAAAACAAAAGGAAAAGGTTGTGGTAGCTCCACCGCCAACGATTGCTAAAAGAGGTAATCCCCTTCCTATTCAACCTCCTGTTAAACATTTTGTAAAGAAATATTTTCCTCCTATTTCTCCTCTAAATCAGCCTTCCCCCAATTCCATAAAGACCAAGTAATCCTCCTCCAAAAATGCAAAATGAAGGACTCATTCCTTCGTTAGCGTAACCCTTGGTCACATTTGATATAATTGATCATGCTAAAAAGACCAAGATCTAGATGTCTAAAGTTGGATGCCTTGACCCAACATGGAACAACTTGTAAGATTAAATAAGTATATGCAGAGCCAGGATGTTGCCCTTCCTCCCATTTCCCCAAAAGGAATTCTGCCCACTCCTCCTACGTCTCATGTAAACGTTGCCTCAACTTCCGCATCAAGGAAGATTGAACCTTTTTATCTGTCCCTCCTGATCAATGGTCATAAACTAAGTAACTGTATAATTGATTTTGGAGCTTCTGATAATGCCATGCCAGCAAAGGTCACCCATTCTTTAGGCCTCACACTTACTAAACCTTTTGGTAGATATTACTCCATGGAAACCAAGCAAGTACCATTGATTGGTCGATTAAGGATGTGTAATTTACAATTGCGGCTTTTCTCGAGAAAAGGGTAAAAATGACTATTCTTGTAGCTGATATTCCAGTAGCATATGAAAATTTCTAGGGAGGAGCTTCATAAAGAAGTTGGTGGGGAAATTATATGGGCTGGTCCAAAGCTAGGATCCCTATCAAAGGATTGATGTAGACATTAGAGCCACAATCACAAAAGAAATATCTAGTCACCAACTCTGATGACCCTAAGGCTCAAATTCTCTTTGAATCATCAGGGATGGGAAATTACTTCTTGTCCACTAACTCGAGATAAAATGGATGTTCTATCCGAAAGAGGATCTCAACAAAGTGTGGATGCTTCGATTTGATGGCGAGTTGTGCAACAAGTGGATGCGGTGCTAGGGCTGTTCTAATATCTCATGAGGAGGAGATTTTCCCTTTTTCTTTCAAGTTGCAGTTCTTCAATATGAATAATACCGCCAAGTATGAATCCTTGTTACTTGGCATGCAAGATGCAAAATAAAAGGGAATCAAGAATCTAAAAGTGCAAGGTGATGTTGAGCTAATTGTCAATCAGGTGAAAGGGATATACCAAGTAAAAAATGATTGACTCAGACACTACCGCAATGCAGTATGGGATAACATCAAGGATTTTGATGCTTTGTCAATCAAAGAAGTTTCGAGAGCACAAAATGACATGGTTGATTCATTAGTCGTCTCAACATCTCTCATGCTCCTCACCTCACGGGGTTTAAAATGGATACATATACCATTGAAGTGGTTTTTCACCTGAGTGTGCCAGATAATTCACAGCACTGACAAGTGTTCAATGATGACAACTAGCTTATCACTTTTCTGGAGAAAGCTGATAATTTTAAAGAGCTTCATTTTGACGAATCAACTTCTGCATGTCGTGAGTCCCTCACTAGTCAAGCACACAAATCTAAAAAAGAAACAGTGATGTAGCTCAAAGGAAACAAGATTCTGAAAGGTTTAGTTTCCTTAGAATGACTATTTGATAATCATGACCATTTTGTAAAGAAAAAGTGACAGGATGATCCTTCCTCCTCTCCAGAAACTGAATCCGTCAATTTAGGTACCGCGGAACATCCTCGTTCCGTGAACATCAGGAAGTGTTATACGCCCGAAGAGAAATGAAAATTCGTCAAGCTACTGAAAAAGTATATGGATGTATTAGCATGATATTATGCTGATCTTAAGTCTTTCAAGCTCAAGGACATTTGGCATGACATCCATCTTAAGGACGATGTCAAGCCTTTTCACAAAAGCAAAGGCATTACAATCCCAAAATCTCAGGTACCATCGAGGCTGAAATTCAGAAGATGTTGGATGCAAGAATCATTTTTCCAATACATCACAGTACTTGGGTTGTAAATATTGTACCTATGTGGAAGAAGAATGGTGAAATACACATATGCGTGGACTTTCACAACTTGAACCCGATCATCCTTAAAGGATAACTACCCAAGTATTGATAATGGATCAAGTGTTACAGGTAGTAACCGGTTCAGAATTGTTGTCTATGCATTGGACTATTTTTTGGGTTACAATCAAATTCAAGTCACGCCGGAAGATCAGTTCAAGACAACATTCACTAGCCCTTGGGGTACCTTCACCTACAACAAAATTCCCTTTGGTTTAATCAACGTCGGTGCCACCTTCTAACGAGCAATGGAATTTGCCTTCAAAGGTATGATGGGAAAGGTCATCATAGTTTACCTAGATGACCTGACCGTGTTCTCCAAAAAATGAAGTGATCACTATGATCATTTGGAACAAGTCTTGATCAGATGCCAAGAGCACGAGATTTCACTAAATCCCAAGAAGTTAGTTTTTTTGGGTCACTGAAGGAAAGCTACTAGGACATGTCATCAAGCAGAGAAGGAACTAAAATAGATGTCGAAAGAGTCAAGGCTATTCAGAGCCTCACTTGCCTACAAGCAAGATTGGTGTTCATTCTTTCTTTGGAAAGGTAAATTTTCTTAGGTGATTTGTTCCTGATTTTGTTGAGAAGACTCGTCATATATCTAATATGATGAAAGGATCCCAAACATTCCAATGGAGTGAGGAAGGCAAGACATCATTCGAAGACATAAGAATTTTGTTGCTCATGCCCCTGATCGGTGTGTCCCGACTTCAACAAAGATTTCATCATGTACAATTATGCATCTGTGCATACTGTATAAGCTATCTTGATGCAAAATAACTCTGAGGATATTAAATCCCTGATTGCTTTCATGAGTTCTCCTCTTAAGTGTCACAAACTAAAGATGTCGTAGTTAGAAAAACATGCCTTTGCCATGGTAAAAGTAGTCAAAAGTTTCCGCTACTACATTTTGAATTCTCATACAGTAGTGTTGGTTCAGACATGGCTGTTAAGTCTATCTTGACTCAATAGGAGCTAGGGAGCTTACTAGGGAATTGGATTGCAAAGGTCCAAGAATACGACCTAGACATCAAACTGACCAAGTCGGTAAGGGTAAGGGCCTGTTTCAGCTAATGGCTGAAAATAAAGACTCAGAGGTACGTGAGGAGAAAGTTACTCATGTTGATGATGAAGAACAAAATGAGTTAGAGAAGAGAAATCTTTACCCATGGTTCTATTTTTGCAACCAACAACGAATGTATTCGACATCGCATTCTTTCTCACCTATGGAAAGTTCCCAACTCACCTAACCACAAAGGAAAAGTGGACGGTAAAGCTTAGAGCCGTAAGATATGTCATATGGGATGATGGATTGTACAAACACAGAATTGATGGTGTTTTTCTATGATGTGTTGATAAGCTACAAAAGATAAGATTGTTAGAGATTTTGCATGACTTAGCCTGTGGTGGTCACTTCTCCTCATCAATGATAGCACATAAGATCATTCAGGCCAGGTACCATTGGCCAATGCTATTTAGGATGCGGCTACAGGTAGTAAATGTGAACTTGCCATGCCACGCTTGTTTGTTGGCAAACCAAAGCTAGCTACATTTCCCCTCAAACCCGTCATTATTGACGAACCATTTAGGCAATGGGGAATTGATTTCATTAGAGAACTCAATCCTCAATTGAGTGTTGGACATAGTTACATCCTAACAACAATGGATTACTTCACAAAATGGGTGGAGGCCATACTTGTCAAACATGCCACTTCTGAAGTTGTTTACAACTTCATCAAGGAAAATATTATCTTGAGATTTTGCATCCCACACAAAATTGTTGTTGATAACGCTTCCAACTTCTCTTCATGAGAAGTAATTGGTTTTGTTATGGATATGGAATAACCTTGGCTCATGCTTCTGATTACTATCCTCAAGGAAATGGTCAGGCAAAATCTAGCAACAAGAACTTGGTAACTATCATACGGAAGCTAGTTGATGAGAACTAGCGATCCTGGCACAAGTCATTATACGATGCCTTGTGGGTAGATCGTATCACTCCAAAGAGATCTCTCGGCATGTCACCTTTTCAAGTGTTGTATGGGACTGATGCTGAAATCCCTATCTCCACAGAACTTCTTGCTCTGTGCTTGGCTCGAGCAATTAAAGATGAAACTTTTAGAGTTTTCTTGAAAAGAGGGTTATGTAATTGATTGAACTTGAAGAAAAGTAAGTGAAAGTGGTTGACAAGATCACTTTGAACATCAAAATCAAGTCAAGAGGTTGTTCTACAAGAAAGCTAGGTAAGAGAGATTACGGTAGGGGATGTTATCCATGAACGTAGGACAAATGAAGAGAATTGAAAGGTATGCTTGGAAATTTTGACTCTCTTTGGAGAGGGCCATACAAAATCAAGCGTTCAATTTAGAGAATAGTTTCTATCTCTCATATCTAGACGGAACCGAGCTCCCACTTCCCTACAGCGGGCAGCACCTAAAGATCTTCAGGAAGTAGAGCTTGCTCTCTTCTTTGTACAGATTTGCTTTCATTGTGTGTTTTCTTTTGTCATGTGTTTGTTTCTTGTTTGTCATGTGTTCCCTTTCTTCCCTTTTTGGTCACCCTTGTTTTTGACTCTCTGTAACCCAATGGATAGGCACATGAAAACTAAGATTCTCTACCCTTAAGTTTTACTTAAGGATAGTCCCCAAAAAGAGCCAGTTGTTATCCTGTAAAATTGACAAGGAAATTTTCAGATAACCATACCAAAATTTCATTTTGGTCCCCTGAGAAAGGTCTATTAACGTTCAAAATGGCCTAAAACTCCCTTCCAAAAATCAAGTTTTAAAGAACTTAGCCATTTTCACCTTTTTGAACTGGGTGCAAGAAATATTGTGTCGACACAACGAAATGTGTGCCCCTTAGAAAATCCTTTGGCACCCTAAATGACATGTCAACATCATCAAAATATGCACTAAGTAAACTTCCCTTCGGCGTTGGAAACTTCATGTCGACATCATGAAAAATGCGCTTAAGGCACTGGAAGTATTATGTTGACACTAACCAGATTGCACCAAGGCACATTTCAACCCATGTCAACACTTTGAATAGTGCACCAAAGAAAGTGGGTGGGGTAATTAATGCCAAATTATCTATATATAGGTGCTTAGCACTGTCATTTCATAATTTGAAAATTGTGAAAAATATTCCTCTGTGCTTATCAGCTATCCCTATCACACCTGCATTCTACTTTTTGAGTTTGTGGACCCCAACATCGTCCTTTGTCCTTTATTAAACTAGGTAAGTGGTTTTTATCACTCTTATTATTGTTTGTGGTTTTGTTTCTTGGTTTTGTTAGGTTTTAGGATTTCTATAAAAGGTTAAATCTAAAAATGAATAAATTACCACTCCATAACCATATGAAAACCCCTTTTCCCTCCTTCCGATCTGCAAATGCAGGAAGGCTCTACCTTCTGACAATAAGTCCCTCTCCTCCCTACCATTTTGTAAAACCAAAGAGAGAGAAAATTCATGTTAAGAATAAATCTGAGAAGTTGTGAAGAAAGTTCAAAAATAATCTAAAATTGTGGCGCACTTTGTTCTTTCATGTTACACTCCCCACAGTCACGCGTTGGCGCTTTGTCTTCACATGCGACATATCCATAACCTGCGCAAAGTATAAACACTTAACAAATTTCCTAAAGGTACAAGTGCATCCCAACCAACATCAACATTTGATGTTGTGTCCCCTAAATCCGCGCCAAGCAGTTTTCCTTTGGCACATTGAGCTCCTTTGTAACATCTTCAAAAATTACACTCTAGGTGCACTTAAACATCATGCAACACACCATCCTTTTTAGCACCCAACTAAATAAAATTTTCTAAATCACAGTGCATGATCATTGACACCAATATTGTGTGTTACAAAACCATGCCCAACGCCTTTCTCCTTGGCACTAAAATCTATTATGCAACACTCCTAGAAAGTGTGCCCTTTATAATCCTTTGGCGCAGCTTTTCCCCTGTCAACACAGGTGCACCTCTTTACATGTCGACATCACCAAAAGTGTGCCCATCCTTTTTAATCCTCTATAGCATGCTATGAACTTGTGCCTTGTGCCCTAAGCCTCATAATTGATCATTCTTCTTTCTGCAAGCTTTCATTATGAATAACATAACAGATTGACATGGCTCCTCTTTGTTGGACCTCCTTGTTTCTCCTTACGAACAATAACACCATCCTTGAGCCCACACATGTCTTCATCAAGAAAAAAACCAACCAAGTCTAAGGGAAAAGCAAAGTTGACAGAGCAAGAAATGAAGTATAAATATCAGAAAGTTAGGATGCTTGACTCATACGCAGAGTGATCTCGATATCAAAGACTCCGAGCTTAGCACATTGATATGGAAGACTTTTGGGTGAGAACGAACCAAGCTACTATTGGCCCCCTGGATGAACAAACTGGTAGGTAGTGGATTGCACTTTGTAGGTGGGTGGCTCTAGAAGAGATCAAACACTATGGCATAGCCATCATTCCAAAAGGATTTAAGAGCTTGATCAATAAATTGATCAAGTTTACCTTGACACGGGTGGGGATGATTGGCCATTCACGAGAGATTGTGAGCAAGGCACCAAAGACCATTCAAGAAAGGGTCAAGCACATGTTGCGGAGTGCACCAAACATTGGTGTAAATAGAATGCTCTCATCTACCTTGGGATAGATTTCAATGCTTCTCCTTTAGGTAGAGCACCTCAAGGCCGGCCCAAGTTACGAAAAGAAAGGGAAAGGCAAGAAGGGAGAATCAAGCCAAGAAGAAGCTCCTCAATGCCATCCTTTTGAGAATCAAGTGGTTGACTTGGTCTTTCCAGGGAAAAGAAGAAGAGACCACTTTGAAGTTTTGACAGAGACACATCCACTCGGGATGTGCTCACAGCATTCTACAACCACCGAGATACCCACCTTTCCTTCTTCCGCTCCTTCTCCTCCCTTATCATTAAAGCATTTACCCCAATGAATGTTTCTTCTTCTCTCCCTTCCATCTCCCACCTCTTCCATCTTCTCCTCTCTCACAGATCTGTCACCTAGTGTTCCCTCCATCCCATTACAGATCCCTTCTACCTCCATGTCCTTTTCTTCCCCTGTAGTAACTCCAGGCCCTACAAGCAGCAGCGTGTTGGACTCCTTGTCGATGCCACCACCAAGTGTCTCAACATTCTTCCCTGTAGCCTCTTCAGTTGCTTCCCCTTTCCCTCAATCCCTCTCCCCTAAGTCCAAGCTGGATCTCTGACCATCTAGGTCAACTCAAGAGAAAGGTTCCCATAGCACCCATGGACTTCTTTGTCATTCCAAAGAAGGGACCAAAGAAGCAAAAAGCTATAACTCGCTTCTCTAAGAGCGTTTCAAGAGAGAGGGTCATGGAGATTGCATATCCTGATCCCACCAAAGAAAAGAAAGATCTGTCTCCTACAGAATTTACAGTGACCCAAGTCATGATGGGAACCTCATCTGAGAGCCTACAAGGAGAGGCTTTGTCTGCAGTAGATGCCCTCTGCAAGAAACTTCAAGAAGCAAAAGGAGGAGAAGAGGATACTAAAGGAATAAAACAAACATCTTCTCCAAGCTTTGCAGAGAATGGGAAACATACCTCCTATGACTACCGGCGAGCCTACTAAAGTTCTTAGTCAGGAAAATATAAATGAATACACCAAAATTGGTGAACAAAGGCACTTTGTCCTCTAGATAGAGTGAGTCCTTCGAGATAGAGAGAAAATAATCAAGAAATTCACAGGACTCTACCAAGGTATAGATTAGGAAAACAAGGAGCTGCAGGCAGTAGAAAGATCTCTCTCGAAGAGTTGGAAAATAATAGATTGCAACATGAAACATTTCAAGCAATGGTCGACTACTCGGCTAATGACCTATTAAAGGTCGGCGTCATTGATCACCCATGGGCGCACAACAAAGCTCTCGTCGCTTTAGACTATCGGGTTGATCAAATGGAATTTATCCTAGAGAGGATAGATAAAATCAAGGAGGAAGCCCTAGATGCAAAACATCAAATGGAGTAGACGGTCACAAAGATGGCTCCAGAAATTCTCAGTGAAGCATTCAACTTGAGGGAGGCAGACGATACAATCAATATCTTCAAGGATATCACAACACAAGGTTTGGTGCCAGAGGTCACTTTTGACCGAGAGTCTATCAATAACCTTCTAGCTTGCCACAATTTCATTGGATACTTGATTGAGGCATGCGAAGAGTACGTCAGGATTACTAGATAAGCTCAAAAATGAAAAGGAAACTTGTGAAGTCATTGGCAACCATTTCAAGGGTCTTGATCATAATCAACTTCAGATAATGATTAGCAAGTTTATGGAATACCAAGCTTAGTATCACATCGCCTCTCCCGATCAAAAGCAAGACACTCTGTTCAAGCAAAGAGATGATGACGAGTAGTTTCTCTTCTTGTGTACACTTCGATCTTTTTGTAAAAATATTTAAAAAGTATGTTGGCATTTACGATGACATCATCCATGTTGCACCATGGGATGTTGCCATCCAAAAACTTGCCCAAAGTCAACTTTTGACTTTTTATATATTTTGTAAATATCTTGTAAGATATTTTGTAAATAGGTTAGTTTCTTTTTTTCTTCTTTCTCCTTCTTCTTCTATAAATATTGGAATACTTGTTGTATTCTAGGTAGACATTTTTGTATGAAAAAAGAGGTGAGCAGAGAAAGACTTTGTGCCTTCTTTTAACATAAGAGATATTAATATATATGTTATGTCTTTGTGCTCAATATATGTGTTATCTGCATCAGATCTCTCTTAAGTTAGATCTATGTTTCTATTTTGTTGGATTCATTCTTATTATCGTCATATGTTCATTAGTATTGCTTTATTTGTTTATGTAAATAAGTTTGGCTCTGTTTACTACCATCCCAAAGCATAAACCCTCCGACCTTTCCGTCTTTGGAATTCATTTATTTTCTCCCTTTAGATCTACTTTCCTCTGTTCCTTCCTTCTTACCTTTTTTTTCACATTTGGAACTACCTCTACTGGGATGAGATCCCAAACCCTTAAAGTTGGAATAGTGTAGATTTGCACATATTCCTGCTTGATAGAATAGCAATAAACCAGTTTCACTTTGTTGTCTCAAAGAGGGGCTATGCCCTGCACACTGTTGGCCTGTTTCCCCATGATCTACCTAACCAACATATTTTCAAACCAACAAAAACCTAGTGCTTCAAATAAATTTTATTTCATGAAGAAATTATTTAGTTGTAAGATTTATGAAGGTGAATCTACCTCTTGTCATTTCAATGGTTTTGATCCATTGTAAATCAATTAAAATCGATTGCTATACAATTTGATGATGAAGTAAAAGACCTTTTATTCTTATGTTATTTTCTTGATAGTTGGGACAACTTGATAATGGCTGTTAGTAATACAACATTTGCTAATAATATTTTGAAGTTTGATGATGTGGTTAGTATAATCTTGAATGAAGAAATTCGCAAGAAGAGTACAAAGGAAACATCATCTGGAATTGTGTTGAATGTGCCGGTAGGCAGAAGGAGAGATCTAAGAGTAAGAGTAATGGGAAATCAAAGTCAAGGGAAAACAGATCTAAATCCAAAAGTAAGGGAATTACTTGTTGGAAATGTGGAAAGAAAGGACATGCAAAGAAAGAAAGGATAAAGAGAATCAACAACCAGACAAAGGTAAAGAGGTGAATATTGCTTCATTAGAGGTAATACAAGATTCTTTTATTCTTTCTTTATACAATAGAATTGAATCATGGGTTTTAGATTGAAGCTTCTTTCCATATAACCCCTAATAAGGGTTATTTCAGAAATTATGTCTAGGGAAATTTTGAGCATGTTTATTTGGGTGATGATGAACCTTGCAGTATTACTGATAAAGGGGAAGTTCATTTAAAATTACAGAATGAAAATACGTGGGTATCAAAAGATGTGAGGCATGTGCCAAGCCTCATGAGGAATCTTATTTCTATAGGGTAACTAGGTGAATCTAGTTGCATGGTTACTTTACAGGAGACTCTTGGAAAGTCACCAAGCGTGATTTTTTGTGGTAAGAGGTAAGAAGGTAGGAAAATTATATTTATCTACCAAGATACTGCGATTCCTTTCTGCATTATCCACTTTAGATTCAAATGCATGCATGTGGCATAATCGTTTGGGTCATATGAGTAAAAAAGGAATGTAGATCTTAAATGCTAAGGGTAAGTTATCAGATTTGAAATATTTAGATCTTGATTTTTGTGAGCATTGTATATTTGGAAAGAAAAAGAGAGTGATATTTCTCAAAGTTGGGGCAGCTAAGGAGTAGAAATTAGAGCTTGTACACTCAGATGTGTGGGGACCAGCTCAAGTAGCTTCTCATGGAGGATCTCATTATTATGTTACTTTCATTGATGATGATACAAGAAAGGTATGGGTTTATTGTATTAAACGTAAATATGATGTTTTTGAAACTTTAAAAATGGAAAGCCCTTGTTAAGAATGAATCAAATTCTAATTTAAAGTGCTTTAGATCGACAATGGTGGTGAATACTTTGTAGCAAGGCTTTCGGTGATTATTGTTCAGTGAATGTGATACATAGAGAAAGAATGGTTCCAAGAACACCACAAGAGAATGGTGTTGTAGAAAGAATGAATAGGAAAATCATGAAACATACTAGAAGTATGAGGATACATTCTAGATTGCCCTTGCAGTTTTGGGCGAAGTAGTTGATACAATAGTTTATTTGATTAATCATGGTCCTTCAAGTTCACTAGATGGAGGAATACCAGAGGAAGCTTGGACCGGAAAAGAGGTAGATCTTTCTTTTCTTAAATTTTTTGGTTCAGAAGCTTTTATGCATGTTGATAGGGAAAATAGAAAAAAATTGGATGAAAAATCCAAGAGGTGCACTTTCATTGGTTATGGATTTGGTGATTTCGATTTCCGTTTTTGGGATTTAGAGAATTATAAAATTATTAGGAGTCATGATGTTGAATGGAATGATAAGATAATGTACAAGGATCACATTTTGGTACCCAAGGATGAAAAAATTGATAAGTTTATTGATGAAAATGAACTCTCAGGTTTTAAAGAAACACCTACGAAACACACTTGTAACCATGGTCGATTATTCCCTAAATGGAAATGGTCGGATGAACTATCGATGGTTATAGAGGATCGGGAATCGCAGCATCGTTAGCGTAACCGACATCGGTTAGCAGAACTGATGTTGGTTAGAGGTGACTAGCGTTGGTCACTGTTAGAAGTTGATACTAATGTTCAAGAGGCCCAAATAGAGCCTTCGGTACCCCAAACTCTTGTGAGAAGGTCACAAAGGGTAAGTAAACTTCCAGAAATATTTACACCTTATTTATTTTATTTATTGTTGACTGATAGTGGTGAACTAAAGAGCTTTGAAGAAGTAATGTAGGATAAGACTCACGTTCAATGGGAGCATGGCATGGATGAGGAGATGGACTCTTTGGAACAAAACCAAACTTGGGATTTGGTTAAGTTACCAACAAGTAAGAGGACATTGTAGAACAAGTGGGTTTATAGGATTAATGAAGAAGAGGGTGGACCAAAAAGGTACTAAGTGAGGCTTATAATAAAGGGATTTTCATAGAAAGCGGTATTGCTTGTGGTGAAATATTTTATCCTATTGTCAAGATGACTTCTATTTGTACTATATTGAGTTTAGTTGTAGTAGAAGATTTTCATTTAGAGTAACTAGATGTGAAGATGACTTTCCTTCATGGTGATTTGGATAAAGAAATTTATATGCAGCAGCCACTTGGGTATGAAGTCAAAGGTAAGGAGAAACTAGTGTGCAAGTTGAAAAAGAGCCTATATGGGCTCAAGAAAGCTCCAAGGAAATGGTACATAAGGTTTGATAGTTTTATGCATGAGCATGGTTACTTGAGATGTGAATCTGACCATTGTGTTTATTTCAAGAAGCTTGAAAATGGGAGCTATATTATTTTGTTACTAGATGTGGATGATATGCTTATTGCGGGATGTAGTTTACAAGACATTGGTGAGCTTAAGAGAAAGCTAGCTCACACATTTTCTATGAAATATTTATGAGATGTAAAAATAATCACGACATGTAAATACATAGAGACAAGAAAAATAAGAAATTATATTTGTCTCGGGAGGATTATATCTACAAGGTGTTAGAAAGGTTCAACATGTAGAATGTGAAACTGTTAGCACACCTATGGATGGACACTTCAAATTGAGATAAGATCAGCGTCCTTCATCACATAAGGAGTAAAATACATGAAACAAGTGTCATATTCTTCAGCAATTAGAAGTCTCATGTATGCTTATGGTTTGTACCAGACCGGCCATTACACGAGGTAGTGGGAGTTATGAGTAGAAATATGGATAATCTAGGTAAAGAGCATTGGAAAGCAGACCAATGGATACTCAGGTATTTGAAAGGGACATCTAACATGTAGTTATGCTATGGAGGTTCAGATATTTCATTACGTGGCTATGTTGATTCGGATATGGCTGGAGATCTAGATGGTAGGAGGAGCACTACTGGATATATTTTCACAGTAGGTGGAATGATAGTTAGCTAGATTTCAAGATTACATAAGGTTGTGGCTTTGTCTACTATAGATGTAGAGTATGTTGTAGCTAAAGAGGCTAGCAAGGAGATGATATGGATGAGTAGGTTCATGGAAGAGCTGGGAAAGGAGAAAATTGATTGTAAACTATTTAGTGACAATTAGAGTGCAATTCATTTGGCAAAGAACTCAACATTTCATTTGAGAACAAAACACATTCAATTGAGGTATCACTTCATATGATAGGTATTGGAGGATGGACAATTGAATCTGGAAAAGATTCATACAAGCAAGAACCCTACGGATATGCTAACAAATCCATTAGCAAAGGAGAAGTTGGAGCTACACTCCACTTATGTTGGTCTTCGAGTTTGAGACTTGAAGAGGAAGAAACAAAGCCAAGGAAGGATCCAAGAATGACATTGTACGTGTATGGTTCAAGTAATTAAATTATAAGTGGGATATTGTTGAGTTATGAAGCTCAATTACTTCATTTTAGCATGTAATTGGAACTTGCTGGAAAACACAGTAACCGATATCGGTTAAGGGTAGACTGGCATTGGTAAGAGAAAACCAACATCGATCAAGAGCAAGTAGGAACTAGCGATGGTTAGGAAAAACCGGTGTCGGTTACCTATGCGATGAAGTTTCAATTAAGTCTCGGGAATTATATCTATTTTTAGCATTAAAATAGATTTATTGATTGTAATTTCATAGCTAAGTGCCCTAATTCTATAAATGACTATATAAGCACAAAAGCTAGGGTTTAGAAGGAATCATAAACAAGAATTAGAAATAAATTGAAAAATGTTGGTGAAAGAGATTTCTTGGTGGTAGAGAAAAAGCTTGAAGGAAGAAAGTACTTGAACATATGAGAGGTGGAATATTATAAATCTTGATTGTATATCTTGTCAAAGCTTTGGATAATAGATTGGCTTGTTTCTTGGTGGATGTAGCCCCACCTTTGGGTGACCCATGTTAAATCTAGTGTTGATTTATGTCTCTTGTTTTGTATATTTCTTTTGGTAGAATATCCACTTTTATTTGCATGTATGCTTAGATTTGATATATTATATGTACAACGGTTTGCTAACCCCAACATAAATAGTTTAGGGGTTCATTTTGTGGTGAAAAATTAATATTCTATCCATTTCAATAGTCATTTTAAAGGGTAATTTATGTTTTTCTTCAATGGCACTGTCCTTCAACCCCACCATGTACTAGGGCATTGGTTAATGTGGGTGATCTAGAGTAGAGTAAAAAAGTTGTGATTTTGAATAGTCAAGATTTTCAAAAATGTTTGAATTGAATAATTGATATTTTAGAAAAAGTCAAGATTTTTGAAAATGACGGGATTTTAGAAAAAAGTTGAGATTTTAAAAAAGTTAGGTTTTTCAAATAATTTGGGATTTTGAAGAAGTTGAAATTTTGAAAAGTCGGGATTTTTGAAAATTTGAGATTCGACTTTTCAAAAATCTCAAATATTTTAAAATCGACTTTTCCAAAATTACAACTTCTTCAAAATCCTAACTTATTTGAAAATCGACTTTTTTTAAAAATCTCGACTTTTGAAAATCTCAACTTTTATTATAATCCTAATTATTCAAAATCCAATGCGCTATTACATGATGGGGTCAAGAGGAAGTGCAACCGAATCTCTTTTTACACAATTTCTCTTTTTTCACAATTTCTCTTTTTTCAAAAAAAAAAAAAAAGTAAACCCATTTTTAATCTCCTTAAAACAACATATTTAAAAATGCCCTAGCTTGGCGTGCTACATAAAGTAGGTGATATAAGATGGAATCGAGTTGAGCGAACCCAATCATTGTTGGGCGAGTTGAGGTGGTTTAGACTAACAACATGGGGTGAAACCAAAACCTTTAAATTGATTCAAACCAGTAACCTCTTTTCTCCAAATCATCCATTTTGACCAATTCACCAATACAAGGCATGGTCGAGGGTAGCACCAGAAGGAAAACATAAATTACCCTTTCAAACAACTATTGAAATATAATGAAAATGAATGTATCACCAAAAAATGAATCCCTCAAATTGATTATAGTTATATAGTTTAATTTACAATAATTTCCCTTTTTGACATAAATTCTCCTTAAAAAACTTTACTCATTTTTTTTACCTCCTTAAAAAATAGGGTAAAAATGGCCTAACTCAGTGAAATGGTCTAGCTCGATAATAAAGTAGGTGAGTTGAGATGGACTTGGTAATACGAGATCGGTCGGTGTGGGGCGAGTTGAGATGGTTTAAAATAGAAAATATGGGGTGAAATCAAAACCTTTTAAGTGATTTAAGCTTGTTAACTAATCACCCATGTTAACTAATGTGCTAGTACATGGTGGGGTCGAGTGGTAATTCCCATGAAGAAAAACATAAATTACCCTTTCAAATGACTGTTAAAAGGGCCCAAAAATTAAATTTTCACTTGAAAATAACCCCCCAAACTTCTTATAATTACACACATTTAGTTATAATACTTTCCCTTTTTACATAAGTGCTCCCTTTTAAAAGAAAATTTACTAAAAAAAGTTGTAACTCCTTAATAAAACACCTTTAAAAATGGCTTAGCTCGACTATCTAGGTAGTATAGCTTGGTCAGAAAGCAAGTGAGATGATATGGTCTCAGCTAGGTGAGCATAATTAGTGTTGGGCAAGTTGATTTGGTTTAGACTAGCAAGATGGGACACACCATAATCTTTAAAGTGGTTTGAATAATTAGCCTCCTTACTCCATATCACCCATGCTTACCAATGCACTAGTATGAGGTGGGGTCAAGGGAAAATCCCTTGAAGATAAACATAAATTACCCTTTCAAATGACTTTTGAAATGGCCTCAAAACTAAATTTTCACCAAAACCGAACACGCCAAACCTGCTTATAATTACATAGTTTTATATACAATATTTTCTTTTTAAAAGTAAATAATCACTTTTCAATAAAACTTTACTCGGTTTTTACCTCATTAAAAACACCTTAAAAAATGTCTAGCTAGGTGAGTTGGGTAGTGTAGCTCAGTTAAAAAGGATGCGAGATGAGATGGACTCAGTTAGGTGAGATAAGTCGAAGCTAAGTGAGTTGAGGTGATTTAGACTAGCAAGATACGCTGACACCAAAACCTTTAAATTGATTTAAACCAGTAACCTCCTTACTCCAAATCACCCACATTGACAAATGTGCCAATATGGGTTAGGATGATGGGTACTAACCCCGATGCTAAATATATATTACCCTTTCAATCTTGTAGATATGGCCCGAAAATTATTTTTTCACCCTAAAATGAACCCCCAAAACTCATTATAATTACATAGTTTTATTTGCAATATTTTTATTTTTTTACACAAATTCCTCCTTTTAAAAAAACTTATCTCAATTTTTTTTACCTCCTTAAAAATCACCTTAAAATTTTCCTAGCTTAGTGATCTGGGTAGTTAGTGTAGATAATTCAGAAAGCACATGAAATTCGACGGGATCATTTGAGCAAGCTCATTTGGTGTTGTGCAACTTGAGGTGCTTTAGACTAGGAATATGGGATGACACAAAAACCTTTAAAGTGATTCAAACCAATAAATTCATTACTCTAAATCACCCATGTTGAAAAATGTGACAAGTATGGGGGCAAGGTCAAGTGATAGTGCTCCCGAAGCCAAATACAAATTATTGTTTCAAACAATTGTTGAAATGACCTAAAAATTAATTCTTCACCAAAAAATTAACCTCCCAAATTGTTAATAATTACATAGTTTTACTTACAATTTTTTCCTTTTGCACAAATGCTCCCTTGTTAAAATAAATTCACTCAATTTTTTACCTCCTTAAAACAACACCTTAAAAATGAGCTAGCTTGGCGAGTTGTGTAGTATAGCTCAATCGGAAAAAACAAGTTGAGATGGGCTGAGTCAAGCGAGATATGTTAGTACTTGATGAGTTGAGGTGGTTTAGACTAGCAAGATGGGCAAAATCCAAAACCTTCAAAGTTATTTGAAATAGTAACCTCCTTATTCCAAATCACCCACATTGAACAATGCATGATAACGGGGAGGGTCGGGGAAGTACCCCCAATAATAACCACTTATAATTAGACAATTTTATTTACAATATTTGTTATTTTTTACATAAATGCTCCATTTAAAAAAATCAAATTTTAATACCTCCTTAAAAACACCTTAAAATGGCCTAGCTTAGCGAGTTGGGTAGTGTAGCTTGGTTAGAAAGAAGGTGGGATGAGATGTACTTTGTCGTGCGAGCTCGGTCGATGCTTTGCAAGTTGAGGTGGTTTAGACTATTAAGATATGTCACCACCAAAACCTTTAAAGTGATTCAAACCAATGTGCAACTCCAAATTCCACACATTGACTAATGCACCACTACTAGGCGGGTCAAGGGCAACACCCCTGAAGCTAAAAATTGTTCTTTCAAACAAGTCTTGAAATGGTTTGAAAATTAATTTTTCACCACAAAATGAACTCCCCAAATTGCTTATAATTACACATTTTTATTTACAATATATGCCATTTTTGACATAAATATTCCTTTTAAAGAAAATTTACTTAATGTTATATTTTACCTCCTTAAAAAAACCTTAAAATAGCATAACTCAGCAAGATGGGTAGTGTAGCTCAATCAAAAACTAGGCGAGATGAGATAGACTCGGTTTAGTAAGCTCAAGTTATGTTGCACTAGCAAGATGGGCCAAAACCAAAACCTTTAATTTGATTCGAACTAGCGACCTCCATACTTTGAATCCCCCACTTTGACCAATTAACCAATACTGAGGAGGGGTTGAGAGGTAGTTCCTATGAAGCCAAACACAAATTACCCTTTGAAATTGGAAGTTTCTAAGCATCACAACTATACCCCTGTGTAAAATTTTTCATGTTTTAACATTCCTAAGCACCCCAGGTCAAATCCGTTAGTCTGGTCACCCCTATTTGATGTCAAATTAGTCCCCTAGGTGATTTAGGAAAGTCAATTTAATCCCTTAGGTGATTTTAGGAAGTTCTGAAAAGATGTTATCTTCTAGCAGTATTGGGAAGGACTATCACTAACCTTTCTAGGATTGGATCAACCCCCCAGAGTGGAAAAAGATCCAAATTCAACATGGAGGTGAATTGAAGACCTTAGAACATCATGGAAATTATTTTGGAAGGTTTGGGGAAGTATTGAAAGACTTGGAGCAGTCTGAATAAAAAATATGGTTCACAAGCCTAGGCAATACACAGGCCTAAAACAACTGTTGAACTTCAGAAGAAGATTCTAGGAGCTCGGATGGAGTTATAAGTAAAACAAAACATTTCTAAAAATATGATTCCAAGACCTACATTATGGTGAAATCATATTTTTCACAACACCTTGGCGTATAGTGTTTGTAGGTAGTTTTTATTAGGTACGGGTTGAGTACCAAATAAAAAAACCATTTTTTTCAGGGATCAAATGGAATAATAAATACATGAGACCCCCACCATTAGATTTAAAATTCCATTTCTAGTCAGGATCATATAAAATTTCACCAATAAATTCCATGGGGAGCTTAATTATCATCGTTCCAAGTTACCTTCATGTAGACAGTTCAAGAGTTAGTCAATATTTGGGAGGACAAGTGTTAGCGGTAGGAGCCTGGTGGGATTTTATGTCCCCAACGTCCCTAACCTCAGTACCAAAACCTTGGAAAAATGCACCCAAGTTCATTTTTGGAGCTCAAATTCCCTATCGTTGGATCGAGGACACGTGTCATCCTCTTGCTCACCATGGAATTTGATGTCCCTCACATTCCTAAGGTCGGGCACAATAGACATGGAAAAATGCATCCAAATTTATGGGGAGTCCTTTGGTCATCCATGTGACCAACTTTCATCCATGTGTCAGCTCCAAGACCACCTTGGAATTTTATGCCCCTCACATCCCTAAGGTCAAGGATATAAAGACATGAAAAATGTCCTCATCTCTATCTCTCTCTCTCTCTCTCCATGATTTCAAAAATTTAAATATTCACATGCTTCCCTACCTCTAAGTGATTCCACTCCTATGCATAGACATATCTCCATTCTTCCTCTGCAACCTTCTCACCATCATTATGTCATTTTTAACCTCAAAAAATACCTGTAATAGAGGCACTTCCCTTATCTCTGTGAAATCACATAGGTCCCAGAAGGAAATTTGAGAAAACACAGAAGGAGAGGCACAAAACGAAGAAGGAGAAACATAGAAAACTCCATGGCCATGAAATGAGAATTTGAATAAATATCTCAAACGGATGCATGAAACAAAAAGCTATATTTTTCTGTTCATTCCTCTACCCAAGACCATCAAAAAGACACCTTTAAACTCTCCTCTCATGCAATAAAGCATCCACAACAAAGAAATCCCACTTCTGGCTCAACGAAGAAAAAAACCAATTTCCTATCAAACCGTTGGGTGAAACGAAGTAGAATTTCACATGAAGCACCAAAAGAAAAAACCCACATCAAAAATATAATTTTTTTGCAAATGGAGGAGAAAAATAGACCTGCAATTTTGAGGTCCATTAATGGTTGTCGCATCTAGAAGCACCGCTGCCAGGTCAAATATTTGAAACTTTAAAATCTTATGGGCTATCAAGCGGGCAGGCCTGAAATTTCAAAGGGGTGATATTGGGAAATAAACCATATAAAAATATTCATTCTACATCATTATAACCCCCTTGAAGCCCACTTTGTAAAAATAGTTGATCTACTACATAGGGACAGCTATTTCGGGAAAGTCGGCAACATAAGAACTGCGCAAAGGAGATGGAGACATTGCGAGATAGACTACAACTAATAAATCACTGGAGTGGGCATCTTTTCACTTACTAAAAAAGTAAGTGGTCACATAAACACCTATTAAAATAGAAAGTTGATCCAAAGGGAATGAGGAAAGCAGGGAGAAAAAGAAATCATGGTCATAACACTCAATAGCGGTTCAAGGATTTTCTTTCCCATACTTACTAAAAATAGTAAGTTGCTTTTTCTAAGGGAAACATGAAGCAGAAGTGGATAGGACAGAAGCCGACACAACCCTTCACCTACGAGTATGAGATAGAAGATAGTGATGTCTTGTACATGGACCTAAATGATCTTAGAACTTGCATGACAACCAAAGACTGAAAGAAGATTGAATATCAGATATTCACAAGTGGCTTGTTCACTACTTCGGGACATCCAGTGTATATCCAAAGTCATGAGTTGGTCCTAGCCTACTCCCACCACTATGAGCCCAAAACATGAACCATCCAAGCTAAAAATGGTATAACAATGGCAGTCATCAACCCTAGAACCATCTCTCTTTCTCTATAGATACCAACATCTTTCATTATGGTCATCATCTCAAAGGACAAGGTCTTGCACGATTGTGAAATGATGGATGTAAATGTGCAAGGGGTTGCACTCGGGTCATGGTTGAAAATAGGGAAAAATCCCTTGATGATGACAAGAATCTTCCAATGTGTGAGTTCTAAGATGCGTATTCTGATATCATCACTCTCCTCAGTAGAGTAATGGGCAAATAAAGAACAAGAGACTTCAAGACTGGATGAGTCTTTTCATCTTGACATTGATAGAAAGAAAACAAAGAATTGACTGGGGGCAGATCATCAACAACAACCTCCATCAGTAACTGCTCCAAATACCCATGACGAAGAATTTCCACATGACTTCTTACTTGTTATAACTCCTCACTAGCTTAAGATCATTCAAAGGATTGGCTCCCACACAAAACATCACCATCAATTTTCCTATGTTTTGGAAACTTCCATAGTTGGTAATGCAAGAGAGCAACATGCATTTCACTCATGTGAATGACACATTTGCCATGTACATGGTCTAAAGCTTATAAGGGGATCTTGAAGCTAGGATGTCACCACAAGTGGCATCCCTGATCAAGGAATATGGCTCATACTTCATATAATTCTCAACGTTCTCCTACTTATGAGTCACCGGCTTTGACAAATCTCTGTTAAGACGCCTAAGTACCTTAGTGACTAGATTGTATTGTTTGAGTTCTATAGGAAGATGACTTAATTGAATAAAAATCTCGAAGTGAGAGAAAGAAGTTAATTTCATTACCTATATCTCTAAGGGTGTTCATGTACAAAATCTCAAATGACACATCTTACCTGGAGGTCACTTTCACACATCTGACTTTGTATTCCAATGTTTTCGTGAAAAATTTTGACATCCAATAAGATCTTGACTCGTTCTATGTCTAAGAATTACAACATGAGCCACAAGGCAAGGACTGTTAGGCCAACTGTACTAATGAGTTTGACATACGTGAAAAGGACCACATGAGAATGATAATCAGTGAGATGAAGAAATTCAAGTTCTCTTGGTATGAAGACATATTACATGATGATGGGATAGAGATGTATGATCCTAAGTACACAGCAGTCAATACGTCGCCAATACCACAAATCAATTGGCATGTTCATGAATCAGGAGATATCTTGGAGTGGATTGAAAAGGTGGTGAGGAGAATGAGGAACTAGTTTCAGAAGAAGAGGACTATGGTCATCTAGTCACAAGGAATTTCTCCAAGCCAAAAGAAAGCTTCACATCATTCATCTTCAAAAGTGGTGGAGGTGACTTCCATCTCTAAACACTCTGGAGCGAGTTCAAAAAGGAAGGCCACAAAATTAGAAACATATCCCCGAGAGAACACACCTAATAAAGTTAGGGTATAATAATTCCAATTGGTGTCGTTGTAGAAGAAATACTTGATCTTAGTAATGCAAATAGAAAATCCAGTAGTAGAAGCACAGGAAAATGAGGAGTACATGGTTCATAATCCAATCTTCAAACCACTAAGCAAGAGGTCTCGCCTCTTGTTGACACCAATACCCCTCTCATTCAGGAGTTTCCTCCTCCTCTAGAACAAGGAATGGTTGGTGCACCCATCATTGAGCCTGAATCGACAAGATGTTTCCATGGATGTGGGAAATGGTCATCCCCGACACTCATATTGTGCAACAAGTAGTAACCCCTGATCTATTAGTGATTGTCTCATTAGATAAAGAAAAAGGTCAAGAAATATTGTAAATAAAGTGTCACAATTCTATAGTGGGGAGATAGGTAATTAGTACATCTAAATAGCTCATCCAAAGGTAATTAATCCAGTGGATGAGATGATACTGGTTGATTACAAGATGAGCATGATCTAATTGGGACCAGCTACTCATGAGGGAGATTTTCACATATATCAACAATCTTCTTCTTGTATGGTGGCAAGGAATAAAGAATATAAAGAGAAGATTGAGGTACTAGAGGAACAAGTACGAACTCTTTCATCTTATTTGTAAAACTTGGTGGAACCAAGCACTATAACACTTCCTATTGAGAAAGTGGTGCCCATTAGTAGATTTTATCCATAATCCATCAGAAGAATGCATGATCTCACAATCCAAGGGTGAGAAAACAATGAATGGATTGACTCAATATCCAAAAAATGGAAGCCAACACTCCAAGAGGTAGTCAAGGTCTTTGTGTACATGTGCGCAACAACCAATAGAATGCAAGCAATCAAAGAGGATGTGGAGAAAGAAGAGATTACTGGGAACCTCTGGGACTAGTAGTGAGTGATATGAGAAACACCCATCATCAAGAGTTGATCAACAAGGAGATTTTTGAAACTCTTGTAGAAGAATTGACATGTGTATGGGCGAGAGCCTTGGAAATCAGGTTTGAGGCAATCAATCGACCCTTCAGAGAGCTAGAGAAGAAAGAAGAAAAAACATACAACCTGTAGGATAGTATAAATCGGAAAGTTCATAAAATTGGAGTAGCTGTAATGAGCAAACACACAACTGTTAATTATTTGATTAGCCCTTTCAAAGAATATGTCAAGAAAGAGGTGGGAAACCCATTTTACTTCACTAAGGATACTCTTGACTTCCTCTCAAAGATCAGAGCCTCCATTGCACTTATCACAAAAAGTATTCATCATGGTTTGGGAAGTGCATGGACATCAACAGTGTGAGTGATGGATGGATTAAAACCTTAAGCTGCATTCACATCCCTCATACCAAAAAAGTAGAACCTATAGTGGCTCATTTCAACAAGGAACTTAGAAAGATAAAAGTCTTCTCAGGAACGTGAAGTGGAGAGTAGTCAGAGAGTGGAGCCAAGTCCACTACAATAGCTCATTCTTTTGCGCGATTCTTATTCTTTCTACTTATTATTCTCTTCTCACCCAACACTCTCTCTCATCAATAGTATATTTGTGTGTTGGGGTTTTCATTTTTAATATTACTTTAAGTGACTTTAGAAACATAATGTAAACTTTAAGTTTCCTTGATTTTAGAAAAGGGACTTAAATATTTAAGTGGAATATGAACTATCTAAAGTCAAATTAAAGTATTTGAAAATTCATAGGGGAAGATAAAGAGGTGCATCCTCTTCAATAAATTATAACTAACTCCTCATTTGATCTTCTTCTTAGAAAAATTCTAAATTTTTTTAATCTTCTTAGATCTTTGGAGTTGTTTTTGTGAATTCATGAGAGAGATATCCTTGTGAAGAGAGCAAAGAGATAGAAAATTTATTCTATTTTCCCTACTCAAAATGTCTTCCATTTCTATGATATGTACAATTTCTGCTTGAGCTTCAATAAAGGAAGAAGGAATTTTAGCCTTTTTTGATTGAGGGGTTTAGTGGTACTTTGTGTTCATCAAACTCTATTTGGTCTTGTTGCTGTTACATAGATTTGTTTTCTTCTAAATTCAAGTGCATGTAATGAAGTTTTTGGTTGGTGTATGCAAGTCTCTGATTTTCTACTTGTAGCATTAGTTTATCTTTTCTAATTTTTTCACTCCCTTTCCCACTCTCCTAGAAAATTCTTCCTTTCGAGATATCTAGAAGATTTTTCCATTGTGGTCGGTGGAGTGTCTTGTTGGATCCCCAATCATAATTCCACTAGGAGAAAACTCATTTTTACTTTTGCATGCATATATGGCAGTTGCCTTTGGTTAAGTAGAGGAACTTAGACTTCTAGAGCATTGGTAAGATAACCACCAATTTTTCCTTCACAAAGTTTCTCACCACTAGTTTTGGTGCCCAATGTGGGGTGGATTTAGTAGAATTTGCACCTGAATATGACCATAAGGTTTGAAAAATACTAAAAAAAAGGAAAATTCAAAATTCAAAAGGAAAAATTTCTATAATTTGAATAGCTATTTGAGCCACATGTTTACAAACCATGGTTATTTCGGGAAGTCCTCCTTATGAAATACCTGAATTTCTCTTCCAAATCCAAGAGGATATTGCTTCAGATTTGAGAGAAGCTATCTGAAATAATAGGGAAAGTATCAATCACTACTTCATTACCTCAAGAATTCTTGACCTTGAAGAGGAACACACTACTGAATTGGAAAGGAAAAGACAAATTCTGGAACTACAAAGAAGAGCATAGATTTCCAAGCTGGCAGATAGAAGATACACTGGAAATAAAGACAAGGAGGATAAACCAACCCCACCTTTGAAGAGCTTCAAAGAAGATAAGAGTTGTTTAGATTTCAAAGGTCTCCCTTTCATCAAACAACCAGTCATATTGGGAACCTGAGTGTTTTCAATCCTTTGGATGGTGAATTTCCATACATCAATGAGAAACTTGAAGATTTCACCAATGTAGAGACCAAATAAGAAGCTAGAGAAAGAGAAGCAAGATTGGAAGATGAAATAAGAGCTAGCTCAAAGAAATTGAAAGACTTCAAGCTAAGGCAAATGAAAGATCAGCAGCAAAAACTGTATCCTTAGTGAGTTTGGAAGCTAGAAACAAAAACAAAATGGGGTATTATGATCGTGAGGTCCGTAGGTCTAATGTACCATGGGGAGAAACACCAACCCACTCACCCTTGCTCAACCACTCCACAAGCTACCAAGAGGCTCAAGAAAAAACTTTCCAAAATTCAGAGGATGGTTCTCAACTCCCGAAGAACATGTAGCAACATTTATCACCGCTTGTGGTGTATTGGGTGTTGAGGAAGAAGATGTGTCAGTTAGGATCTCTGTGGAGTCACTTATTGAATGGTTCTAAATGATACCTCCGAGGTATGTCAAGCTGTTGGGAAGATATAAGAAGTGCATTCAAACATAGGTTTAATACCTCGAAGACTGTCAAGATCTCTTGGTCCAATTGGTACAAATGAAGAAAGAAACCTCCAAATCAATGAGAGACTTCATAACAAGATATAATAGAGTGAAAATAATAATCCCAAAGATGTGGTGCCTCCTGAAAATAATTTGAAGATATTCTTCATTAGTGCCTTGCCATCAGAAGTAGGTTTCTTCCTTAGAAGAACCCAACCAATAACATTGAGGGAATCTTAAGAACATGTGATAGAAACCGATGATGATCTAATCCTATTTGGTAAATTTAAAGGCCCAAATAGAAAGTAAAAGGGCCAGAGTTCAAGCTTAGTCACCACAGACCCAATGTTCCAAAAAATGGCAAATGACTTGGTTTCCTTAAAGAAATAACTATCCTAGATCACAATGTGGAACACTCCAAGGAAGCAAATCCTCCCAATAGACCAAGGATTTCCCCACCTCCTCGTCAGCTCACTCTTGAAGCACCACTAGTTAATGTCACTTGTGACACCAAAGAACCAGAGGAGGAAGCAAAAATTGAAAAAACCGAAGAAGAAACTACAAAGGACTATGAAAACTATCTTGACGTGAAGGAATTTGATGGTGATATGTACAAGGGCCTAATCAAGTATGTTGATGATGAAAATGATGATGATAAAGAAGCTCCAAGTTTCTCATGTGTAGTTTTCACTCGTGCATAGTCCAAGAAAGGTGCTCCATCCTTGGTGACTATAGTGAAGGACAAGAAGAAGAAAGAATATTCTCCTACGAAGGTCCCACAAAATAAAATCATCAATAGAGGATCACCACTACCACCTTCTATGGAGTCAGATAAAGAAAAATTAGACCCACTAGTTAGCAAGGATCATGCTGCCATACTAAGTAATTCATCTAATCCTTCTCTTAACTCAAAGGTTCCTAAGAATAATTCTCCTTAAAAATTTATTCTCGTAAAAACATTTAAAAGGTTTCATCAAAGCTTGCATCCCCATCTCCTTCCAAGCCATTTAGTGCACTGTGAAGGAAAATTCAACACCTAAAATAGCAAATCCTTCACCATGTAAATATTTCATCATTCCCAGAACCTCTTCCTCTCCCACCATAACCCCATTTGAATTTATGGAACATGCAATCAAAATTGAAGTCTAACTCTCAAAAATAGAATACCCAAACAAATGCATCTTGCCAAATCTGATAGGTTCATTAATGTACTCCATGACAATAATCTTATAACCTCATGTCTAAGTTCCAAAGTCTTACTCCCCACACCATCCACACCACCTTCTCAAAACATGTTATCTCTTAGTGCCTCCAAAACCAACAAGGTTGAACCTTTCTACTTGTCACTCCTCATTAAAGGCTTCCAACTAAATAATTATATCATAAATTCTAGAGCCTCAGATAATGTGATGCCCATCAAAGTTGTAAATTCTCTAGGCCTCATCTTGACCCAAGTGAATGGAACTTTCTATTCAATGGAATCCAAACAAGTTCCATTAGTAGGAAGAATCAAAGATGCACATGTAGCACTAGCTGATTTTCCAGACAAGAAGGTGCTCCTAACCATCCTGGTGGTGGACATCCTAGCATCCTTTGGCATGTTATTGATCTAAATATTCTTTAGAGACTTAGGTGGAGAAATAAAAATGGACTAGTCATCTACAACTATTCTAGTGAAAGGTGAGATGAAAAATTTCTTCCAATAAGGAATATGAAGTTCATAGTATGAAAGTCTGATGATCCAAAGGAAAACATTCTCTTTCAAGATAGTGAGCTAGGAAAATACTTCCTCACATAAGAAAAGATGAGAACTTTCCACTTCTTATGGAAGAGGAAGAAGATCAAGTTTGGACGATGGAATTTTATGGTATTCATTCCAAAGTGCATGTTTGAGAGCGGTGTGTAGTCTTTGTATTCTCCTTCTAGTGAATTGTACTTGTTTTCCTACAAGATGCAATTTGATAATACAAATAACACGGTGGTGTATGAAGCTATACTCTTAGGGATAGGTATGGTAGAAGACATGGGAATCAAGAAGTTGAGATGTTGGGGTGATGTAGAGGTGATAGTAAAGCAAGTTTGTCAACAATATCAGGTGAAGAATCCAAGACTCGACATTATAGAAATAGAGTATGGGACTGTATTGAATCTTTCAATGCATTTTCCATTGAAGCTATCCCAAGAGAAAATAATGAAAAGGTTGATTCTCTTGTGGTTTGATCTTCCCTAGTGACACATCATCCTTCTTTTGGTAAAGACAAGGTGACCATTGAAATGGTATTCAGGCCTAGTGTACCAGATAATGTAAATCATTGGCAAGTCTTTAATGATGATAACCAGATTCTAGAATTTTTGGAATAGAGGGATAATTTCAATAATCTCTTCTTTGAAGGAGGAGAAAATCCACACCAAGAAGTGGTTGCCAAAGAAGAGAAAGAAGGAATCGAAGGAATTCTTCAAGAAGGAAGGATTGATAAAATTGAAAGGAAACAAGATTCATAAAGGTCTCGTTTCTCTAGAAGACATCTTTGAGAAACATGACAGATTCATTCAAGAAAAATCAAAACAATCTCCTCAATGCCAAGATGATTTTAATAAGGAGAACATCGGCACCCCAGAGAAGCCAAGGATGGTCAACATTGAAAAAAATTTCGCCCAAGGAGAAAAGAAGGTTTTTGCATTGCTCAAGAAATATTATGATGTTTTGGCCTACTCTTATGGTGAACTCAAATCCTTCCATCCGAGGGAAATGCATCACTAAATTCCCTTGAAGCAGGATGCCAAGTCATTCAAGTAAAAAAGGGCATATAACCTAAAGATTTCTTATACCATCAAGGAGGAGGAAATGATGATGCTCAACGTAAGGATTATCTTTCCCATCCATCATTTAACATGGGTGGCCAACATTGTGCTAGTGTAGAAGAAGAATGGAAAAATAAGAATATTTGTAGATTCCCGTAACTTTAACTAGGCATCACTGAAAAACAATTATCCTCTCCCTATCATGGACCACATTTTTCAAGGATTCACTAGATCTGAATTGCTTTCATTTCTTGATGGATTATTAGGGTATAATTAAATCAAAGTGGCAGAATAAGATCACACCAAGATAACCTTCACAATGCCATGGGGTACTTTTTCCTATAGAAGAATGCCTTTTGGCCTAATCAATACGGGAGCTAAATTTTAAAGGGCGATGGATTTGACACTCAAATATTTAAAACATTACATTGTCATATATTTTGATGATCTCATGGTATTTTTAAAGAAGAGGGGAGATCATATCCATCACTTAGAACAAGTATTTACAAGGTGTAGAAAACATGGCATATCACTAAATCCAAAAGAAAACATTTTTGGAGTCATGAAAGGAGTGTTCTTGGGGTACATTGTGAATAGACATGGAGCACAAATTAATCGAGAGAGTATGATCCATTCAAACATCATCTCTTCCCAAAAAGAAAGGAGTTCATACATTCTTTAGAAAGGTGAATTTTCTTCGTCGATTTGTTCCCGAGTTTGTTGAACTGAAAAAGCACATCATTACCATGATGAAACCACTACAGAAATTAAAATGGAATAATGAAGAGAAGGTAGCATTTGAAGATATCAAAAAATCCATTGCCAAGGCTCGAATCTTGTGTCTCTATATTTTAAAAAGAATTCATCATGTATTATTATACATCGAACATACCCTCTCTGTTGTAATTGTTCAGAAGAACGATGAAGGTGTGGAAGCACCTATTACTTTCATGAGTTGTATATTAAAAAAGAACAAACTAAAATACATCCAATTAGATAAGCATGCCTATGCAATGGTTAAGGCTGTAAAAAATTTCAGGTTTTATATCCTTAATTCTCATATGGTAGTGATGGTCCCGGTAGTGCAATCAAGTCCATCTTGACACAACAAGATCCTATAGCTAAAAGAGGAAATTGGATTGCAAAGACTCAAGAATATGACTTGGAGATTTGACCCTCTAACTTGGTAAGGGGAAATGGCTTGTGTAGGTTGATTGCTGAAGATGAAACACTCAAAGCTCAACATGGTGAAGAAAATTTTGCTTGCTCAACTTATTTCGAAAACAATCCACATGTTCTCTTTGTAACCACTATTGATGAGTGGTATGCTGATATTTCCTATTACTTAACTTATGGAGAATTCCCTCCCATATTGATTACAAGAAAAGGAGAACACTCAAGCTGAAGGAAACAAATTTTGTAATATGGAATCACACACTTTACAAGAGAGGTCTGGATGGATGTTTCCTCAGGTGTGTAGATAAAGAGCAATAAGAAAAATTTCTTAAAGAATACCATGACCAAGCATGTGGTGGACATTTTCAGTGATGGTCACTACACACAAGATCCTTCGAGGAAGGTATTATTGTCCCACCTTATTTTTATACATTTAGGAATGGGTTTCCAACTGTGAAGCATGCAAAAAATTTGTTGGGAGACCACAACTTGCTGCACTACCACTCAGTGGTTGTCATTGAGGAACCATTTTAGCAGTGGGGGCTAGACTTCATTGGTATTTTGAATCATCTTTGGAGTGATATATTACTTCACAAAATGGGTGGAGGCCATTCCAGCCAACTAAGCCAACACCGAAATAATATGCAACTTCATCAAGGAGAATATCATAGTATGTTTTAGAGTACCACAGAAGATTGTAGTAGATAATGCTACCTATTTCTCTTCAAGGGAGTTGACCGAGTTTTGATATGGATATAAAATCTCTCTATCTCATTCATCGACTAATATCCATAGGGGAATGGACAGGATGAATCAAGAAACAAGAACATTATGACCATCGTCTGCAAACTTGTAGATGAAAACCAAAGGAATTGGCACAAAAATTTGTATGATGCATTGTGGGTAGACATGATCACTCCCAAGAAGGAAATAGGTATGTCACCATTCCAAATATTATATGGGGTCAAAGAAGAAATTCCCCTCACAATTGAGATGCCAACTCTCAAGTTGCTACAGGGAATAGAATATGGTCAGTATAAGGATTCCATTGACAAGAGGATCCTCTTTCTTGAGAAGCTAGAAGAAAATAGACTCCAAGTGGTGGACCGTATTAAAGAACACCAGTTGAAAGTAAAGAATTTTTTTGATAAGAAGGCCAAAGTGAGAGAATTCAAATTTGGAGACTTTTTCCTACTATGGGACAAGAGAAGGGAACTAAAAGGCAGCCATGGAAAGTTTGATTCATTATGGCTCGGCCCATTCCAGATTCATGAAGCTTGCGGTGAGAATGTTTTTCTACTCTCATATTTGGATGGAACGCCACTGGAATTACCTTGCAATGGGAAATACCTAAAATTCTATCATTAGTGAAAGTATTTTTCCCCGCCTTGTACCATAGATGATTTCTAGGTGTGTTTCCCTTTCTTTGTGTGTCATGTGTGTTTCCTTCTTCCATTCATTCTCTCTCATAAATTATAAATGAGTTCATAGAACCCAATGGATAAGGCACTATTCAATGAATTATATGGTCTAAAATTGAGATTCTAGATTCCCATGTCATGGATTCACTACACTTATTCCATGACATGTCCCCAAGCTAGAGTCAGCTGTTGTCATGCAAATGTGCCAGAGAAATACCCTTGTGCCAAAATTTTCATGTTTTATCATTCCTAGGCACCCCAGGTAAACTCCATCAGTATTTTCACCCCTATTTGATGTCAAATTGGTCCCCTAGGTGATTTAGGAAAGTCAATTTAATCCCCCAGGTGATTTTAGGAAGTTCTGAAAAGATGTTATCTTCTGGCAATATTGGGAAGGGCTATTATTGACCTTCCTAGGACTAGATCAACCCTCCCTGGAGCAAAACAGAAGGGCCAAATTCAACATGGAGGTGAATTAAATACCTTTTAATATCATGGAAATTATTTTGGAAGGTTTGGGGAAGTTTTGAAATACTTGGAGCAGTCTGGATTAAAAAATAGGGTTCACAAGCCTATGTAGTACATAGGCCTAAAAAAACCGCCGAGCTTCAAAAGAAGATTACGAGAGCTCAAAAGAGTTATAATTAAAACAACACATTTACGGAAAGATTATTGCAAGACCTACATTATAGTGAAATCATATTTTTCACAACACCTTGGTGCATAGGGTTTGTCGGCAGTTTTCTCAAGTACAAGTGGAGTACAAAATACAAACTCTATTTTTAGGGATCAAATGGAAGAATAAAGACATTTTATCCCAACCATTATATTTAAAATTCCATTTCCATTCATGATCATATTAAATTTCACCAATAAATTCCATCGGGAACTCAAGTTATTTTCGCTCCAAGTTACCTTCTTGAAGACAGTTCATGAGTTAGTCGATTTTCGGGAGGACACATGTCAACAAAAAGAGACTGGCAAGATTTTATATCCCCGAAGTCCCTAAGGTAAGGTACACTAACCTTGGAAAAATTTCCCCATCTCCCATGTGACATCTAGGACCCTCATGTGACCTTCAAACTTGACAATTCAACCCTAAGTGTAATTTTGGAGCACAAAATCCCTATTTGTCCGATTGAGGACACGTGTCGTCCTCTTTCTAACCATGGAATTTGATTCCCCTCATGTCCATGAGGTTAGGGAAAAAATAAATGGAAAAATTATTCCATCCCCTATGGGGAGTCCTTTGGTCATCCACGTGACCGACTTTCGGCCCCCAAATGCTTTATAAAGTCACTTTTTTCACCTTCATTCCCTCGTTGTCCGATCACCACCATGTGTCAACTCCAAGACCACCATGGAATTTTATGTCCCTCACATCCTTAAGGTCAAGGAAATAAATAAATGAAAAATTCACCCATCTCTCTCTCTCTCTCTCTCTCTCTCCATGATTTCAAAAATTTAAATATTCACATGCTTCTCTGCTTCTAACTTCTTCCACTCCCGTGCACAAACATATCTCCATTCTTCCTCTGCAACCTTCTCAGCATTAATCTGCCATTGCTAAAACTCAAACCAGACCTTCCATAGATTTAATTCCATTAAATCCAATAAATCACATAGGTCCAAGAATAAAATTTGAGCAAACATGGAAGGAGAGGCACATAACGAAGAAGGAGAAAACAAAGAAAACTCCATGGCCATGAAACGAGAAGTTGAAGAAATATCTCAAATGGATGCATGAAAAATAGGATGTATTTTTTGTTCATTCCTCTACCAAAGACCATCAAAAATACACCTTCAAACTCTCCTCTCATGCAATAGAGAATCCAAAACAAAGAAATCCCACTTCTGGCTCAACGAAGAAAAAATCCAATTTCCCGTCAAACCATTGGGCGAAACAAAGTAGAATTTAACGTGAAGAACCAGAAGAAAAAACCCACATAAAAAATATATTTTTTTCAAAAATGAAGGAGAAAAAAAGACCTGCAATTTAGAGGTCCATTAATGAATGAGGCATCCGAGAAGCTTTTGTGAGTCAAATATTTGAAACTTTAAAATCTCCTGGACTATTAAGCGGACAGACCTAAAATTTCAAAGTGGTGATATTGGGAAAAAACCATATAAAAAAATTCATTCTTTCTCATTCCAACCCCCAAAAGCCCACTTTCTAAAACTAGTAGATCTACTACATAGGGACTGCTATTTCGGGAAAGTTGGAAACAAAATAACTGCGAAGGAGATGGAGACATAAGAGATAGCGCAACTAAGAACTCACCAGAGTAGGCATCTTTTACACTTATATAAAAAGTAAGTGGTAACATGGACACTGTTAAAAATAGAAAGTTGATCCAAAGGGAATGAGGAATGAAGGAATAAAGAGAAATCATGGCCATAACACTCAATGATAGTTGAAGGGAGTTTCTTTTCTCGTACTTACTAAAAATAGTAAGTTGTTTTTTCTAAGAGAAACATGAAATAGAAGTGGACTAGATAGAAGCCAACATAATCCTTCGCCTATGAGTATGAGATAGAAGATAATGATGTCTTGTACATGGAATTGAATGATCTTATAACTTTCTTGATAGCTAAGGACCATAAGAATATTGAAGATAAGATATTCACAAGTGGCTTGTTTGCTACTACAAGAAATCCAAAGTGTTTGTCAAAGTCGTGATTTGGTCATAGCCTACTTCGATAGCTATGAGCCTCAAAAATGAACCATCTGAGATGAAAATGGTACAAAAATGGTGGTCATCATCCCTAGAACCATATCTATTTCTCTATAGATACTCACATCTCCCAGTATCGTCGTCATCTCAAAGGACAGGGCCTTGCATGATTGGGAAATGATGGATGCATACATGTAAGGGGTTACACTCGGGTCATGGTTAAAAAAGGAGAAATCCCTTGAGGATTCCTAAGAATATTTCAAGGTGTGAGTTCCAAGAAGGGTATTCTCGATATAATCACTCTCCGAGTAGAGTAATGGGCGAAGCAAGCACATAGGAGTACTGTAATGAGTGAACACACAAATGTTGATGATTTGATCATCCCTTTTGAATAATATGTCAAGAAAGAGGTGGGAAACCCATTTTACTTCACTAAGGATACTCTCTACTTCCTCTCAAAGACCCAAGCCTCCATTGCATTTATCACAAAAATTATTCATCATGGTTCGAGAAGTGCAAGGACATCAATAGTGTGACCGATGGATGGATTAAAACCTTGAGCTGCATTCGCATCCCTCATGCTGAAAAATTAGAACCTACAAAGTGGATCATTTCAACAAGGAGCTTGGAGGAGAAAGAAGAATAAACATACAAGATGCAAGATAGTATAAATCAAAATGTTCATAAACTTTGAGTACCTGCAATGAGAAAACACACAAATGCTTGATGATTTGATCATCCGTTTGAAGAATATTTCAAGAAAGAGGTGGGAAACCCATTTTACTTCACTAAGGATAATCTCTACTTCCTCTCGAGATCTGAGCCTCCATTGCACTTATTGTAAAAACAGAGCTAGAGGAGAAAGAAGAATAAACATACAAGTTGCAGGATAGTATAAATCAGAAAGTTCATAAACTTGGAGTACCTACAATGAGTGAACACACAACTGTTGATGATTTGATCAACCCTTTCGAAGAATATGTCAAGAAAGAGGTGGGAAACCCATTTTCCTTCACTAAGGATACTCTCGACTTCCTCTCAGAGATTTGAGCCTCCATTGCACTTATCACAAAAAAGCATTCATCATGGTTTGGGAAGTGTAAGGACATCAATAGTGTGACCGATGGATGGATTAAAACCTTGAGCTACATTCGCATCCCTCATGCCAAAAAAGTAGAACCTACAGTGGATAATTTCAACAAGGAGGTTGGAAAGATAGAAGTCTACTCAAGAACACGAAGTGGAGAGAAGTCAGAGAGTGGAGCCAAGTCCACCGTAGTAGAACATTCTTCCACATGATTCTTCTTCTTTCGCTTGTTCTTCTCTTCTCACCCAACTCTCTCTCTCATCAATGTTATATTTTTGCATTAGGGTTTGCACTTTATAATATTACTTTAAGTGACTTTAGAAACATAATGTAAACTTTAAGTTTCCTTGATTTTATAAAAGGGACTTAAATATTTAAGTGGAATATGAACAGTCTAAAGTCAAATTAAAGTATTTGAAAAGTCAAGGAAGATGAAGAGTTGCATCCTCTTCTATAAATTGTAACTAACTCCTCATTTTATCTTCTTCTTAGACAACTTCTAAAATCTTCTTAAAATTCTTAGATATTGGAGTTGTTTTTGTGAATTCATGAGAGAGATATCCTTGTGAAGAGAGCAAAGAGATAGAAAATTTCTTCTATTTTCCCTACTCAAAATGTCTTCCATTTCTATGATATGTACAATTTTTGCTTGAGCTTCAATAAAGGAAGAAGGAATTTTAGCCTTTTTTGACTGAGGGGTTTAGTGGTACTTTGTGTTCATCAAACTCTATTTGGTCTTGTTGTTGTTACATAGATTTGTTTTCTTCTAAATTCAAGTGCATATAATGAAACTTGGCATTTGGTGTATGCAAGTTTATGATATTCTACTTACTGAACATTAGTTTATATTTTCTAATTTTCTCACTCCCTTTTCCACTCTCCTAGTAATTTCTTCCCCTACAGATATCTGCAAGATTTTTCAGTAGGTTTAGTGGAGTGTCCTTGTTGGATCCCTGGCCGTAAGGCCACTAGGAGAAAACTCATTTTTAATTATGGATGCACATACGATAGTTGCACTAGTTAAGTAGAGGGACTTAGACTCCTAGAGTGTTGATAAGATAACCACCAATTTTTCCTCGACAAATTTTCTTGCCAACAAATCCTAACTTTTTCAAAATCTTGAATTTTTAAAAAATTAAGACTTTTTCATAAATATCGACTATTTGAAATCCCAACTTTTTACAATGCTGGATTTTTCAAAAAATCCTAATTTTTTTGAAAATCCCACCTTTATTGAGAATCTTGACATTTTCAAAATCCTAACTTTTTCAAAATTCTGAATTTTTAGAAAATCCTTGCATTTTTAGAAATCATAACTTTATTATAATCACAACTTTTTAAAATCGTGACTTTTTAGAATCCTGAATTTATTAAAATAACGACTTTATCAAAATCCACACTTTTTAAAATCCGAATTTTTCGAAATCCCAATTTTTTGAAAATCTTGACTTTTTGAAAATGCCGACATTTTGAAAATCCAAAAATTTTCAAAAATTTATACTTTTTCAAAAACCCGTACTTTTTAAAATATCTTGACTTTTTCAAAATTGCTAGTGTTTTTATAATCCCGACTTTTCAAAAATCCTAACACTTCAAAAATCCAAACTTTTTTGAAAATCTTGACTTTTTCAAAATCCTGAATTTTTGAAATCCCAACTTTTCAAAATCTCGACTTACTTTTTGAAATTATGACTTTTTCAAAAATTGCAATTTTTTTGAAAATATGAGTTTTTCAAAAATTTTGGCTTTTCAAAAATTGTGACTTTTTAAAATCCTAACATTATCATAATCATGACTTTTAAAAATCCTAAAATTTTCAAAATCCCAAATTTTTCAAAAGACCAACTTTTTGAAAATCCCAAATTTTAAAATCGTAACTATTTTCAAAATACTAACGTTACTAAATCCCAATTTTTTTCAAAATCGACTTTTCAAAATTCAAATTTCTTCAAAATCCCGACTTTATTAAACATTTTGACTTTTTGAAAATCTTGACTTGGTTAAATATACAACCTTTTTGAAAATTATGACTTTTTGACAATCCCAAATATTCAAAATAGTTTTTTTTTTTTTAAATATCAACTTTTTCAAAATCCGACGACATTTTCGAAAAATGTGACTTGGGTGAAAATCATGAATTTTTCAAAAATTTATGATTTTTTAAAAATCCTAACTTTTTCAAAAATCTCAACTTTTCGAAAATCCCAAATTTCTAAAATCTTGACTTTTCAAAAATGTCAAGTTTTCAAAAATCCAGACTTTTTCGAAAATTCAAACTTTTTCAAAATCCCATCTTTTCAAAAACCCAAATTTATTGAAATCCGACTATATTGAAAATCTTGACTTTTTTAAAAATTTCAATTTTTTTCATAATCGGAGCTTTCTTGAAACTCTATATTTTTGAAAATCAAGAATTTCTTGAAAATCGATTCTTTTTAGAATCACGACTTTTAAAAATTCCAACTTTTTCAAAAATAAATGTAAACATTTTTTAGTAAATTTATTTGAAAAAGGTATCATTTATGTAGAAAAAAGAAAAATATTGTAAATAAAATTGTGTAATTATAAGCATTTTAGGGGTTCATTTTGTGGTGAAATTTTAATTTTCATGTCATTTCAACAATCATTTGAATGTGTAATTTGTTTTTGGCTTTGGGAGTGGTGCCCATCAACCCTACCCCATACTCTTGCATTAGTCAACATTGGTGATTTAGAATAAGGAGGTTATTAGTTCAAATCCATTTAAAGGTTTAGCTACCGGTCCATGTTGCTATTATAAACCACCGAACTCGCTTAACATGGACTGAGCTCACTTGGACCGAGTCTATCTCATCTTGATTTCTTTTTAATCGAGCTACATTACTTAGCTCACCGAGCTACGCTAGTTTTGAAAGTTTTTTCTAAGGAGGTAAAAAAATTGAGTAAAGTTTTTTTAAAAAGTGACCATTCTTGTAGAAAACGGAAATTATTGTAAAAGAAACCGTGTAATTATAAGCGGTTTGGGTGGTTCATTTTGTGGTGAAAATTTATTATTCAGTCCATCTCAACAGTCATTTGTAAGATTAATTTTTACTTTATTTTAGGGGCATTGACTCTTGACCCCTCCCCATACTAGCTCATTGGTCAACGTGGGAAATTTAGAGTATGGAGGTTACTAATTTGAATCACTTTAAAGGTTTTGGTGTCGGTCCCATCTTGCTAGTCTAAACCACCTAAACTCTTTGCAACAACGAATGAGCTCACCTAAGCGAGTTCATTGCACCTAGTCTCGCTTTATGTCCGAGCTACACTACCTAGTTCATTGGGCTAGGCTATTTTAAGGTGTTTTTAAGGAGGTAAAAATTATACTAAGTAATTTTTTTAAAGGAATATTTATGTAAAAAGGAAAATGTAGTAACTAATTTTGTGTAATTATAAGCGTTTGGGGGTTCATTTTGTGGTAAAAATTTAATTTTTGGTCCATTTCAACATTTGTTTGAAAGGGTAATTTTTAGCTTCATGGGCGTTTCCCTCGACCGCCCCTTGTACTTGCACATTATTTAACATGAACTTTTTTGAATGAGGAGGATACTAGTTAGAATCACTTAAAATTTTTGGTGTCCGCCTATCTTGCTAGTCTAAACCACCTCAACTTGCAAAACATTGCTCGAGCTCGTTTGTGAGTCCATCTTAGCTTTACCTACTTTTTTCAATTTCAAGTATGCATTAGATTCATGTTATTGGCTCCCATTTATGTATCATTGCCCTTGGCTTCTTGAGGAAAGACGAATGATCCAAAATAGAGTTTCCAAAGATCTATTTTTGGAAAGGATTAAAATTTCTATTTTTACAGTTTTCAAGGAAAGTATTGAAAGTCTATTTCGACACTTTAGTAGCTTTTGTATTTTACATTTTTCTGGTCTTTGGAGCACTTTTTAGGCTTATAAATTTTTTGGGAAGGATATTTAACAACCAGAGACATGGTCTAACTTCATTCTTCACTCCAAACATCCATGTTCATAAGATGAAATTATTACATATGTTAAACATAGCTACAACTAGGATCTTCATAGCTCTATGGGACATAGCCCATTTTAGGGGCTTCCAAATATCTATTTTTGGAAATTTTTAAAATTTCTATTTTGGCAATGTTTTAGGGAAAGTCTGAATGTCTATTTCAGTAGTTTTTAACTACTTTTGTATATTACATTTTAGAGTCTTCAGAGCATTTTTAGGCTTAGCAAAAATTTGCACAGGATATTTATTGAATCGAGTTGTAGTATAACTTTTTGATTCACTCTAAAAATCCACGTACATGGGATGAAAGTCTTATATATGTCCAACATAGCTATAACCAAGCTCTTCATAGATCTACAGAAATCCCATTTTAGGTATGTCTTGGATTCTAGCCATTAGTTGTCCATTGATGTAGCATTTCCCTTTGATTCTTAAGGAAAGACGAATGATCCAAAACAAGGCTTCTAAAGATCTATTTTTGGAAAGTCTTAAAATTTCTATTTTTGGCAATTTTTAGGGAAAGTCCTAAAAGTTTATTTCTAATATTTTTAGCAGCTTTTATGTTTTGCATTTTTAGGGTCATCCACACATTTTTTCCCTTAGCAAAATTTTGGGTTGGATATTTATCGACCGTGAGTGATAGTATAATTTTGTGGTTCACTCCAAACATCCACGTACATGAGATGATATTCTTTAATATGTCCAACATAGCTACAATAGAGCTCTTCATAGCTCTACATGAGATGATTTTAGGTATTTCTTTGATTCCAATCATTGGCTCTCATTGATGCAACATTTTTCTTTGCTTCTTAAAGAAAGGTGAATGATCCAAAACACAAATTTTAGAGATCTATTTTTGGAAAATATTAAAATTTCTATTTTTGAAATTTTTTAGGGAAAGACCTCAAAGTCTATTTCTAGCAGATTTTAACAGTATTTTTATTTAGGGTTTTCAGAGATTTTTGGGTTGAGTAAAATTTGGCGAATATTTATCGAGTTGAGCCACATTATAATTTTGTGCTTTACTCTGAAAATCCACATACATGGGATGAAAGTCTTGTATATGTCTAACATAACTACAACCAAGATCTTTGTAGCTCTATGGGACATAGTCTATTTTAGGTTTTTTTGGATTCGGCCATTGACTACCATTGAGTTAGTACTTTTCCCTTTGCTTCCTAAGTAAAGATGAATGATCCAAAGCAAGACTTCCAAAGATAGTTTTTGGAATGTATTAAAATTTCTCTTTTTGTAGCTTTCAAGGAAGTCCTAAAATTCTATTTCTTATAGTTTTTAGGAGCTTTTATATTTTACATTTTTAGGGTCTTCAGAGCATTTTTAGCCTTACAAAATTTTGGGAAAGATATAGATCAATAGAGCAACAATCTAACTTTGTGCTTCACTTCAAACATCCACGTACATGAGATAAAAGTCTTGGTATGTCTAACATAGCTCAATCAAGTTCTTCATAGCTCTATGGGACATAGCCCGTTTGGTATGTCTCAAATTGCAACCATTGAATCCCATTGATGTAGCATTTCCCTTTACTTTTAAAGGAAATACGAACAGTCTAGAACAAGGATTTCAAAGATCTATTTTGGGTAGGAAATTTATCAGTCATAGCCAAGTCTAACTTCGTTCTTCAATCCAAACATCCACATATATGGGATGAAAGTATTTCATATGTCTAACATAGTTAAAACCAAGCTCCTTATAGCTCTATGGGACATAGCCCATGTAATCCATTGGCTCCCATTGATGTAGCATTTCCTTTTGTTTCTTAAGGAAAGATGAATAATCCAAAATAAGGTTTCCAAAGATCTATTTTTGGAATGTTTTGAAACTTTTTACTTTTGGAAGTTTTCAGGGAATGTCTTGAAAGTCTATTTCTGGCATTTTTAACAGCTTTAGTATTTTACAGTTTTGAGGGTCTTTAGAGAAATTTTCGGCTTAGAAAATTTTTGGGGAGGATATTTATCAATCAAAGCTGTATTCTAACTTTGTGCTTCACTCCAAACATTCACATACATAGGATGAAATTCTTGCATATGTCTAACATAGCTAAAACTAACCTCTTCATAGATCTATGGGACAACCCATTTCATGTATGTCTTGGATTCCATCCATTGGTTCCAATTGATGTAGTATTTACCTTTGCTTCTTAAGGAAAGAAAAATGATTCAGAATAGGGATTCCAAATATCTATTTTTTCAAATCCTTAAAATTTATATTTTTTTCAGTTTTCAAGGAAAGTCTTGAAAGTATATTTCTAGCAATTTTTAGCAACATTTGTATTTTGCATTTTTAGGGTCTTTGTAGTATTTTTGCGCTTAGAAAATTTTTAGGAGTATATTTATCAGTCAAAGCCACAATATAACTTCATTCTTCACTCCAAACATCCACGTAAATGGGAGGAAATTATTGCATCTACACAATAAAAATGCAACCGAGTTATTCGAACTCCACGGGAAGTCCATTTAAGGTATGTCTTGGAATCCAACTATTAGCTCCCATTGATGTAGCATTTCCATTTGTTTCTTAAGGAAATACGAATGATTAAGAACATGGCTTCGAAGATCAATTTTTGAAATTCTTAAAATTTTTGTTTTTGGTAGTAGTTTTCAAGGAAAGTCCCGAAAGTCTATTTCGGCGCTTTTAGCATCTTTTGTATTTTGCATTTTTAAGTGTCTTGAAGAATTTTTTGGCATAGAAAAATATTGGGGGATATTTATTGACTGGAGCTGCAAGTATAACTTCATGTTTCACTCCAAACATCCATGTACATGGGATTAAAATCTTGAATTTGTCTCACATAGCTACAACCAAGCACTTCCTAGCTCTGCTGAGGACATAGACCATTTCGGGTATGTCTTGGATTTGTGCCATTAGATCCCATTGATGTAGCATTTTCCTTTGCTTCTTAAGAAAATATGAATGATGTAGAACAGGGCTTCCAAAGATATATTTTTGTGAAGTCTTAAAAGTCTATTTTTCGGAATTTTTTTGAAGCTTTTGTATTTTGGATTTTTAAGGGTCTTCAAGAACATTTGGGCCTAGCAAAAGTTTGGGGAGGGTATTTCTCAAGCGGAGTCACATTCAAACTTTTTCTTCACTCCAAACATATATGTACATGGGATGAAAGTCTTGAATATTTCCAACATAGTTGCAACTAAGCTCTTCATAGTTCTATGTGACAACCCATTTTAGGTATATCTTGAATTTCAGTCATTGGCTCCCATTGATGTATCATTTCCATTTGCTTCTTAAGGAGAGACAAATGATCTAGAAAAAGGATTCTATGGATTTAATTTTGGAAAGTCCTATTATTTCTATTTTTGGCAGTTTCAAGGAACGTCTTGAAAGTCCATTTTCGATAGTTTTTAGCGGTTTTTATATTTTACATTTTGGAAGATCTTCTGAGCATTTTTGGGTAGGTTATTTGTCAATTGGAGCCACAATATAACTTCATTATTCACTCCAAACATCCACAGACACATGCGATGAAATCCTTACATATGTCCAACATAACTACAACCGAGCTCTTTATAGCTCTACCCGACATATCTCATTGGCTACCATTGATGTAGCATTTCCCTTTTCTTCTTGAATAATGACGAATGATCTAGAACATGACTTTCAAAGATCTATTTTTAGAAAGTTTTAAAATTTCAATTTTTGTAGTTTTTAAGGAAAGTCCTAAAAGTCTATTTCTAGCGAGGTTTTAACAACTTTTGTATTTAGCATTTTTGAGCATCTTGGAGCACTTTTGGACAGATATTTATCGATCGGATCTGAAGTCTAGATTCATGATTTACTATAAAAATACACATACATGGGATGAAATTCTTATATATGTCCAACATAGCTACAACTAAGCTCTATAGGACATCTATTTTAGGTAAATCTCGGATTCCATCTATTGGCTCCCATTTTTGTAGCATATATCCCTTTGCTTCTTAAGGAAAGATGAGTGATCCAAAACAAGGTTTCTAAACATATATTTTGGAAAGTCTTAAGATGTCTATTTTTGTAGCTTTTCAAAGAAAAACCTGAAATTATATTTCTTGTAGTTTTTAGTCGCTTTTGTATTTTGAATTTTTGATGGTCTTTGAAGCATTTTTGGGTTTAGAAATTTTTTTGGGTATTATATTTATTAAATCGAATCTAACTGATCAACTTCGTGCTTCACTGAAAAAAATCCACATAACTCTATGGGAAAACTAATTTTAGGTATGTCTTGGATTCCATCTATTGGCTCCCATTGATGTAGTATTTCCATTTGCTTCTTAAGGAAAGACGAATGATCCAGAATAGTGCTTCCAAAGATCTATTTTTTAAAATGGATTTTTATTTTTGGTAGTTTTCAAGTAAAGACTTAAAATTCTATTTCTTGTAGTTTTTAAAAGCTTTTGTATTTTACATTTTTAGGGTCTTTGAAGCATTTTTGAGCTTAGAAAATTTTGGGAGAATATTTATCGACCGGATATGTAGTTTAATTTCTTGATTAACACCAAACATCCACATATAGGGGATGAAAGTCTTGGGATTTTCCAACATAGCTACAATGAACTCTTCATATATGTACGAGACAACCTATTTTAAGTATATCTTGGATTTCAACCATTATCTCCCATTGATGTATCATTTTTCTTTACTTCTTAAGAGAGATGGGTGATCTATATCGGGGCTTCCAAAGATCTATTTTTGGAAAGTCTTAAAATTTCTATTTTTGAAAATTTTTAGGTAATGTCCTAAAAGTCTATTTCTGACCATTTTTAGTAGCTTTTGTATTTTGAATCTTTGAGGGTCTTCATAGAATTTTTGGGCTTAGTAAAATTTTGGGGGAGCTGCATTCTAACTTTGTGCTTTACTCCAAACATCCACATATAAGAGATTAAAGTCTTGCATATGTCCAATATAACTAATACCGAACTCTTCATAGCTCTACGAGACATAGCCCATTTTAGGTATGTCTTGGATTCTAGCCATTGGCTCCCATTGATGTAGCATTTCCCTTTGCTTCTTAAGAAAATGATGAATTTATTTTTGGAAAGTCTTAAAATTTCTATTTGGACAATTTTCAGGAAAGTTTTGAGATTTTATTTGAATATTTTTATGAATTTTTGTATTTTGCATTTTTAGGGTGCTCAGAGCATTTTTGGGCTTAGCAAAATTTTGGGAAGGATATTTATTGATCAGAGCCACTGTCTAACTTTTTACTTCACTCCAAACATACACGTACATGGGATAAAAGTCTTGCATATGTCCAACATATCTACAACCGACCTCTTCATAACTTTATGAGATAACTTATTTCATGTATGTCTTGGATTCCAACCATTGGCTCCCATTGATGTAGTATTTTTGTTTTCTTCTTAAGAAAAGACTAATAATGTAGAAGAACATGGATTCCAAAGATCATTTTGGAAAGTCTTACAATTTATATTTTTGGTAGTTTTAGGGAAAGTCTTGTAAGTCTATTTCTAGTTGTTTTTAACAACTTTTGTATTTTGCATTTTTGAGGGAATTCAAAAGCTTAGCAAAATTTTGAGCAAGATATTTATGAACTGGAGCGAGTCTAACTTCGTGTTTCACTCCAAACATCTAAATACATGGGATGTAAGTCTTACATATGTCCAACATATTACAACAATGAGCTCTTTATAATTTTATGTGACATATCCCATTTCACGTATGTCTTAAATTCCAACCATTTTCTCCCATTAATGTAGCATTTCCCTTTGCTTCTTAAGAAAAGACGAAAGGTCTAGAATAGAGTTTCCAAATATCTATTTTTGGAAAGTCTTAAAATTTATATTTTTGAAGGTCTTGGAAGCATTTTTGGGCTTATCAAAATTTTGGGCGGGATAATATTTATTGAGGATAGATCCACAGTCTAACTTTGTGCTTCACACCAAACATCCATGTATATGGGATGAAATTCTAGCATATATCCAACATAGCTATAACCAAGTTATTCATAACTCTATGGGACATAGACCATTTCAGACATGTATTTTATTCCAACCATTGGCTCCCATTGATGTAGTATTTCCATTTAATTCTTAAGGAAAGATGAATGATCCAAAATTGGGCTTCTAAAGATCTATTTTTGGAATGTCTATTTCTTACAGTTTTTAACAACTTTTGTATTTTGCATTTTTTCTTTGGAGCATTTTTGGGCTTAGCAAATTTTTGGGAAAGATATTTATCAACCAGATCCATAGTCTAATTTCATGCTTCCCTCCAAAATATCCATGTACATGGGATGAATTTACATATGTCCAACATAACTACAATTAAGCTCTTTATAGCTCTACATGACATGGCCCATTTCAAGTATGTCTTGGAGTCCAATCATTGGCTCTGATTGATGTAGCAATTTTGTTTGCTTCTAAATGAAAGATGAATGATCCATAAATGGGATTCCAAAGATCTATTTTTGGAATGTCTTAAAATTTACTTTTTTGTAGTTTTTACGAAAATCCCTAAAAATCTATTTTTGACAACTTTTGTACTTTACGTTTTTTAGTGTTTTGAGAGCATTTTTGGCCTGATTTTTTTGGGTGAAGTATTTAATCTCCGAAGCCATAGTATAACTTCATTATAAATTGAAAAAATCCACATACATGGGATGAAATTCTTGCATATGTTTCCAGCATAGCTTTAACTAAGCTCTTCATAGCTCTACGTGATAGCACATTTCGGGTATATCTTGGTTTTCAACCATTGGCTTTCATTGATGTAGCATTTTCCTTTGCTTTGTAAATAAAGAGGGAGAATCTGAAACATGGATTCCAAAGATCTATTTTTGGAAAATCCTATAATTTCTATTTTTGACTGTTTTCATGGAAAGTCTTGAAAGTGTATTTCTAGTAGTTTTAAGCAACTTTTATATTTTGCATTTTTAGGGCCTTAAGAGCATTTTTGGGCTTAACAAAACTTTAGAAATTTTTTTACTGATTGGAACCAAAATATAACTCTATAATTCACAAAATACATCCATTTGCATGGGATGAAATTCTTATATATGTGTGACATAGTTATAATTGGGCTCTTCATAGCTCTACAAGACATAGCCCATTTTAGGTATGTCTTAGATTCTAACCATTGGCTCCCATTGATGTAGCATTTCCCTTTACTTCTTAAGGAAAGATGAATGATCTAGAATAGGGCTTCTAAATATGTATTTTTGGAAAATCTTAAAATTTCATTTTTGGTAGTTTTCAGGAAAGCATTTTTTTAGTTTGCATTTTTTAGGGTCTTCGGAGCATTTTTAGGCTAGGAAAATCCTGGGTAATAGATTTATCAACTAAATCCATGGTACTTCATACTTCACTCCAAAATCCATGTACATGGGATAAAAGTCTTGTATATGTGCAATATAGCTGGAACTGAGCTCTTTATAACTCTTCGAGACAACCAATTTCAAGTATGTCTTGGATTCTAGCCATTGGATTCCATTGATGTAGCATTTTCTTTATTTCATAAGGAAAGAAAAATGATCTAGAACAGAGCTTCCAAATATCTATTTTTGGAAAGTCTTAAAATTTCTTATTTTTGAAGTTTTAAGGGAAAGTCTTGAAATTCTATTTCTAACAGTTTTTAGAATCTTTTCTATTTTGTATTTTTGAGGGTCTACAGAGTATTTTTTGGCTTAGAAAATTTTTGGAAAAAATATTTATTTTTGGATCTAAAATGTAGCTTCATTCTTTACTCCAAACATATAAGTACATGGGATGAAATTCTTGCATATGTCCAACATAGCTACAACCGAGCTCTTCATAGCTCTACAGAAAGCCCATTTTATGTATGTCTTGGATTCCAACCATTGGCTCCCATTGATGTAGCATTTCCCTTTTCTTCTTAAGGAAATAAAAATGATCTAGAACAGGGCTTCTAAAGATCTATTTTTGGAAAGTCTTAAAATTTCTATTTTTGTAGTTTTAAGGGAAATTCTTGAAAGTCTATTTCTGGTAGTTTTTAGCATCTTTTGTATTACGTATTTTTGAAGGTCTTCAGAGCATTTTTGGACTTAGAAAAATTTTGGGCAAGATATTATTGACAAGAGTTATATTATAACTTCATGCTACATAAAAAAAAATCTACATACATGGGATGAAAGTCTTGCATATGTCCAACATAGCTACAACTAAGCTCTTCATAGCTCTACGAGATATAACCCATTTAAGGTATATCATGGGTTCTAGCCATTGGCTCCCATCTATGTATCATTTCCACTTGTTTCTTAAAGAAAGAAAAATAATCCTTAATAGGGATTCTAAAGATCTATTTTTGAAAATTCTTAAAATTTATATTTTTGGCAGGTTTAAGGGAAAGTCTTGAAGGTCTATTTCTAGAAATTTTTAGCAGCTTTTTATATTTTGCATATTTGATAATCTTCAAAGCATTTTTTATCTTAGAAAAAAAATTGGCAGGATAATTAACAACCAAAACCATAGTCTATCTTCATGATTTACTCCAAATATCCACTTACATAGGGTTAATTTCTTGCATATTTCCAACATAGCTACAATCGAGCTCTTCATAGCTCTACGAGACATACCCATTTCAGGCATGTCTTGGATTCCAACCATTGCTCCCTTTGATGTATTGTTTCCCTTTTCTTCTTAAGGAAAGATGAATGATCTAGAAAAAGGATTCTAAAGATCTATTTTTAGAAATTCTTAAATTTCTATTTTTGACAATTTTCATAGAAAGTCCTGAAAGTCTATTTTTGCCAGTTTTTAGCAACTTTTGTATTTTGTAATTTTGAGGGTTTTTAGAGCATTTTTGGGCTTGCCAAAATTTTGAGAAATATATTTAGCAATTGGATACATGGTATAACTTCATGCTTCACTCCAAACATCCATGTACATGGGATGAAATTCATTCATATGTTCAACATAGCTACAATCGAGCTCTTCATAACTCTAAGGGACATAGCCAATTACAAGTATGTCTTGGAATCCACCATTGAATCCCATTGATGTATCATTTCCCTTTATTTCCTAAGGAAATATGAATGATCTAGAACATGGCTTCCAAAGATTTATTTTTAAAAATTAAGATTTCTATTTTTGGAAATTTTCACGAAAAGTCCTGAAATTCTATTTCTAGCAGTTTTTAACATATTTTATATTTTACATTTTTAAGGTTTTCAAAGTATTTTTTCAAAAAGCTTAGTAATATTTTGGTTAGGATATATATTGACCGGAGCTACAATTTAAGCTTTTTATTCACTCCAAAAATCCACGTATAGGGCATGAAAGTATTGTGTATATCCAACATAGCTATAACTGAACTCTTCATAACTTTATGGGACATAGACCATTTAGGTATGTCTTGGATTCCAGCCATTAGATCCCATTGATGTAGCATTTCTCTTTACTTCCTTTGGAAATCCAAACAATCCAAAATAGTGCTTCTAAAGATCTGTTTTTGGAAATTCTTAAAATTTCTATTTTTGCATTTTTAGGGAAAGTTCGAATGTGTATTTTTGGTAGTTTTTAGCATATTTTTTATTTTACATTTTTGAGTTTCTTCTTGAGACCATTTTTAGGCTCAAAAATTTTTGGGAAGAATATTTATCCACCAAATCCTCAGTCAAAATTTTTGCTTCACTTCAAACATACACATATGTGCGATGTAAAAGTCTTAAGTATGTCCAACATAACTACAACCGAGCGCTTCATATCTCTAACAGCATATCTCATTTAAGATTTTCTTGGATTTAAGTCATTGCCTCTCATTCATCTAACATTACCCCTTTCTTCTCAAGAAAAGATGAATAATCCTTAATAGGACTTTCAAAGATATAATTTTGGAAAGTATTAAAATATCTATTTTTGGAAGTTTTCTCGGGAAAGTTATAAAAGTCTATTTCTAATTGTTTATAGTATTTTTGTATTTTAAATTTTTTAGGCTCTTCAAGTAATTTTGGTCTTGGAAATATTTTAAGAAGGAAATTTATCGACAGATATACATTCTAACTTCATGCATCTCTTAAAAACTCCACTATATTCAATGAAATCCTTCCATATATCCAATATATCTACAATTGAGCTCTTCATAGCTATAAGGGATGTAGCCCATTTGAGGTCTGTATTGGATTTTAACGATTGGTTCCCATTGATGTAGAATTTTCCGTTGGTTGAAGGAAAGATGAATGATTTAGACCATGGATTCCAATAATCTATTTTTTGAAAATATTAAAATTTCTATTTTTAGTAGTTTTTAGGGAAAATCTTGAAAGTCTATTTCTGACAGTTTTTAACAACTTTTATATTTTACACTTTTGAGGGTATTCGGAGAAATTTTGGACCTAGCAAAATTTTGGGTAGGTTATTTATCAATCAAAGACATAGTCTTGTTTCGTGCTTCACTCCAAACATTCTCGTACATGGGATGAAAGTTTGGCATATGTCCAACATAGTTACAAGTGAGCTTTTCATAGCTCTACAAAACAAATCACATTTTAGGAATCTTTGATTTCCATATAATAGCTCCCATTGATGTAGCATGTCCATTTATTTCTTAAGTAAAGATGAATGATTCAGAATAGGGCTTCCAAAATCTATTTTTGGAACATCTAAAAAATCTATTTTTGGTAGTTTTTTAGGAAAGTCCTGAAAGTCTATTTCTAGTAGTTTTAATGACTTTTGTATTTTGCACTTTTGAGGTATTCAAAGAGCAATTTTAGACCTAGAATTTTTTTAGCAGGATACTTATTGACTAGAACACAAGTCTACCTTCATACTTCACTCCAAACATCCATGTACATTCGTTGAAAGTATTGAATATGTCCAACATAAGCTATGAACCAAACTTTTCATATCTTTATTGGATATATCACATTTTAGATATGTCTTGACAACATATAGCTTAACAAGGTGGGATAACACCAAAACCTTTAAAGTGATTCAAACTAGTAACCTTCTTACTACAAATCAACCATGTTGACCAATGCACCAAAGTATATGACGTGGTCGAGGAGAAACACCCATAAAGCCAAACATAGTTCAACCTTTAAAACAACTGTTGAAATGGCCCCAAAATTAATTTTTCAAGACAAAAGGAACCCCAAACTACTTATAGTTAAAAATTTAATTTACTATTTTTTTTATCTCCTTAAAAAAACCTTAGAAAATAACTTGTCTAAAGTGAACTAGGTAATGTAGCTCAATTGGAAAGTAGGTGAGCTAAGATGGACTCATTTGGGTGAGCTCAATCGGTGTTGGGAGAATTGATTTGGTTTGGACTAATAAGATGGGGTGAAATAAAAACATTTAAATTGATTTAAACTAATAACCTATTTACTCCAAATCACCCTTTTTACCAATGCACCGGTATGGGGTAGGGTTGAGGGGAAGCACCCCTAAAGAAAAACACAAATTACCCTTTTAAACGATTATTGAATTAGAACAAAAATTAATTTATCACCATAAAATGAACCCCACAAATTACTTATACTTACGCACTTTAATTTTATATAATTGTCCTTTTTTACATAAATGTTCCATTTTAAAAAAATGTACTCAATTTTTACCTCACCTTAAAAATGGCCTAGCTTGGTGAATTTGGTAGTGTACCTCGATCATAACGTAGGTGAGCTGAGATGGACTTGATCAAATAAGCTTAGTTGGTGTGGGGTGAGTTGAGATGGTTTAAACTAGTAAATATGGGGCAACATAAAAACCTTTAAAGTGATTCAATCTAGTAACCTCCTTACTCCCAATTTCCCATGTTAACCAATGTACCAAGACAAGGTGGGGTCGAGGGTAGCGCCCACAAATACAAAAACAAACTACCCTTTCAAATAACTAATGCAATGACATGAAACTACATATAATTACACACATTTATTTACAATATTTTCCATTTTCACATAAATACTCTCTTTTAAAAAAATGTTTACTCAATTTTTTATACCTCCTTAATAAAACAAATTTTAAATTGATCTATCTTGACTAGTTGGGTAGTATAACTCGGTGAGAAAGTAGGTGCGTTGAGATGGACTTGGTCAGAAAGCTCGATTGATGCTTTGGGAAAGTTGACATTGTTTATACCAGAAAGATGGCTGCAATTGTTTTGAAAATTAATTATAATAAATAACCTCCTTACTCTAAATCACCCATGTCGACCAATGTGCCAATACGGGGTGGGGTTGATGGGCAATGCACTTAAAGATAAACACAAATTACCCTTTCAAATGACTATTGAAATGGCCCGAAAACTATTTTTCACCACAAAATGAACCCCCTAACTACTTATAATTACACAATTTTATTTACAATATATTCTCTTTTAAGACAAATACTCCCTTTTAAAAAAACTTAACTCAGTTTTTTTTTACCTCCTTAAACAAACACCTTCTAAAAAGGTCTAGCTCGATGAGCTACGTAGTGTAGCTTAATCTAAAAGGACGCGAGTTGAGATGGAATCGGTTGAGTGAGCTAATTCGGAGCAGAGTGAGTTGAGGTGGTTTACACTAGTAAGATGGGCCGCCACCAAAACCTTTAAAGTTATTCAAACTAGTAACCTCCTTACTCAAAATCACCCATGTTGACCAATGTGCCAGTATGGGTTGGGTTGAGGGGCAACATCCCCAAATCCAAATACAAATTACCCTTTTAATCTTGTTGAAATGGCCCAAAATGTAATTTTTCACTACAAAATGAACCCCCCAAACTCCATATACTTACATAGTTTTATTTGTAATATTTTCCCTTTTTTGCATAAATACTCCCTTCTTAAAAATGTACTCAATTTTTTTGTACCTCCTTAAAAAACACTTTTTAAAATGTCATAGCTCAAGTTGAAATGAGTAGTTAGTGAGGTGGTTTAGAATAGCAAGATAAGTTGAAAACAAAACCTTTATAGTGATTCAAACCAAGTAACCTCCTTACTCTATATCCCTTACGTTGATTAATGCACCAGTATAGGGTAAGTCGAGTGGTAGCGCCCCCGAATCTAAATAAACCTTTTAAACGAATTTTGAAATGGCCCAAAAATTATTATTTTCACCACAAAATCAACCACCCAAACTACTTATAATTACATAGTTTTATTTACAATATTTCCACTTTTTACATGAATTCTCCTTTTAAAAAATATTACCTAAAATTTTTTACCTCCTTAGAAAAAACACTTTCAAAAATAGCCTAGCTCAAAGTGACCTAGATGGTGGCACTAGGTCAAAAAGTAAGTGAGCTAAGATAGACTGGTCATGCGAGTTCAATTAGTATTTAAGCAAGTTGAGGTTTTTACACTAGCAATATGAGCTGACACTTAAACCTTTAAAGTGATTCGAACCACTAACCTCCTTACTCTAAATCACCCATGTTGACCAATGCGACAGTATGGGTTAAGTTTGAGGGTACTACCCACAAAGCCAAAGACAAATTACCCATTCAAATGACTTTTGAAATGGAAAAAAATTAATTTTTCACCTCAAAATGAACTCCCATACTTCTTATAAGTACACATTATTGTTCACAATTTTTCCCTTTTTAACAATGATACCTTTTGAACAAAACTTCACTCAATTCGGATTATTGAAAAAGTAGTGCTTTTCTAAAAAAATTGGGTTATCAAAAAGTCATAATTTCGAAAAAACTCATGATTTGAAAAAATTGAGATTTTAGAAAAAGTTGTGATTTTGAAATAGTTAGGACTTTGAAAAGTCTAGATTTGAAAAATTTGGGATTTTAACAAAATTGAGAATTTTAAAAACATCAAGATTTCGAAAAAAGATGGGAATTTCAAAAAGACATGATTTTCAAAAACCAAGTTTTTGAAAAGTCAAGATTTTGAAAAAAGTCATGATTTTTTAGAAAGTTACTATTTTCGAAAAAGTTCTAATTTTTTAAAAAGTCACGATTTTCAAAAATACAAGATTTTGAAAAATTAGTATTTCAAAAATGATAAGTTTGTTTCAAAAAGTTGGGATTTTTGAAAAATTCAAGATTTTGAAAATGTCGAATTTAAAAAAGTACGAAATTGCAAAAGGCTAGATTTTCAAAAAGTTAGGATTTTAAAAATGTGTTTTTCAAAAAGTTGGGATTTTTAAAAGTCTAGATTTTCAAAAATTCAAAATTTTGAAAATGTCAAGATTTTAAAAAAATCTCAATTTTTAAAAAAGTGGCGAGTTTAAAATAGTCACGATTTTTGAAAAAGTCAATATTTTTCAAAAGTCAATATTTGTGAAAAATTTAGGATTTTTTAAAATTAGGGATTTTCAAAAAAGCAATATTTTTAAAAAGTCATGATTTTTGAAAAAAGTCATGATTTTTGAAAAATTGAGAATTTTCAAAAAGTTTGGATTTTCAAGAGTCGGGATTTTGAAAAAGATTTTGATAAAGTTGATATTTTAGAAAAATTCAGGATTTTTGAAAAAGCTAGGATTTTGGAAAAGGTCATGATTTTCGAAAAAGAAATTTTTGATAAGGTCGTGATTTTCAAAAAAATTGATAAAGTCAATATTTTTGAAAAATTTGAATTTTCAAAAAATTTGGATTTTCAAAAGTCAGGATTTTGAAAAATTCCCGATTTTGATAAAGTCGATATTTTAGAAAAATTCAAGATTTTTGAAAAAGCTAGGATTTTGGAAAAGGTCGTGATTTTCGAAAAAGATAAAGGGAAATGATACATCAATGGGATTCAATGTTTTGGATTCCAAGACATACTTGTAATTGGCTATGTCCCTTAGAGTTATGAAGAGCTCGATTGTAGCTATGTTGAACATATGAACGAATTTCATCCCATGTACATGGATGTTCGGAGTGAAGCATGAAGTTATACCACGTATCCAATTGCTAAATATATTTCTCAAATTTTTGAAAAATTCAGAATTTTCAAAAAAGTTTGGATTTTCAAAAGTCATGATTTTGAAAAATTCCTAATTTTGATAAAGTCGATATTTTAGAAAAATTCAGGATTTTTGAAAAAGCTAGGATTTTGGAAAAGGTCATGATTTTCGAAAAAGAAATTTTTGATAAGGTCGTGATTTTTGAAAAAATGAAATTTTGAAAAACTTAGGATTTCAAAAATGTCAGGTTTTTTGAAAAAGTTAGGATTTTAAAAAAAAAGGCAAGATAATATAAAATTCGTGATTTTAAAAAAAGTAGCAAATTTTGAAAAATTTGTGATTTTTCAAAATTTGAGATATCAAAAAAAGTGAGTATTTTTAAAAATGAGATTTTTTCAAAAGTTGGGATTTGAAATGTCAAAATTTTTGAAAAAGTTGAGATTTTCAACAAAGTTGGGATTTTAAAATGTCGTAAATTTTGAAAAATTCGGGATATTTTTGAATGTCTATATTTTCAAAAAAGTTGTGATATTTAAAAAGTCATAATTTTCAAAAACGTCTCAAGACTAGAAGAATGGGAAAAAACCAAGACCTTTAATGATATTTGAAACAATAACCTCTCTTTTCCAAATCGCCCACGTTGACCAATGCATGATTACGAAGCGGTGTTGAGGAAGTGCCCCCAAGCCAAACTTCATATAATTATATAGTTTTATTTATAATATTTTCTTATTTTACATAAATGTTCCCTTTAAAAAAAAATTATTCAAATATTTTTACCTCTTTAAAAAACACCTTAAAATTGCCTTGCTTAGCGAGCTAGGTAGTGTAGTTCATACTAAAAGTAGGAAAACTAAGATGGACTTAGACGGATGAGCTCAATCAAGTGCTTTACAAGTTGAGGTGATTTAGACTAGCAAGATGGGCCATTACAAAACCGGTGATTTAAAGTAGTAACCTCCTCGCTCTAAATTGCCCATGTTGACCAATGTGCCAATACAAGGTGGGGTCGAGGGCAGCGCCCATAAATCCAAAAAATACCCTTTCAAATGATCATTGAAATGACTTGAAAATTAATTTTCACCATGAAATGAAACCCCCAAACTGATTATAATTACACAATTTTAGATTTCTACAATATTTTCCCCTTTTTACAATAATATTCCTTTAAAAAACATTACTCAATTTTTTTTACCTCCTTAAAAACACATTAAAATAACATAGCCAAATGAAATTGGTTAGTGTAGCTTTGTCAAAAAGTAGGTGAGCTGAGATGGACTCGGTTAGGTGAGCTTAGTCAATGTTTCACAAGTTTAAGTGGTTTAGACTAGCAAGATGGGGCTACACCAAAACCTTTAAAGTGATTCAAACCAGTAACCTCCATACTCTAAATCACCCACGTTGACTAATGAGTTAGTATGGGGAGGGGTCGATAGGCAGCACCCTTAAAGCCAAACAAAAAGTACCCTTTCAAATTACTATTGAAATGACTCGAAAATTAATTTTTCACCTGAAAATGAACCACCCAAACTAATAATTACACAAATGTATTTATAATATTTTCCATTTTTTACATGAATATTCCCTTTAAAAAAACTTTACTCAATTTTTTTACCTCCTTAGAAATAAAATTTAAAAACTAGCCTAGCTTGGTGAGATGGGTACTATAACTCGGTCAAAAATAAGTGAGTGAGATGGACTTGGTCGGGCATGCTCGGTCTGTGTTGAGCAAGTTGAGGTGGTTTAGACTAGTAAGATGGGCCAACACCTAAACCTTTAAACTAATTCGAACCAAGTAATCTCCTTATTCTAAATCACCCATGTTGACTAATGCGAGAGTACGGGGTAGGGTCAAGGGGCATTTTCCCCAAATCCAAATATAAATTACCCTTTCAAACGATTGTTTAAATGGTCTGAAAATTAAATTTTCACCACAAAATGAACTACTAATAATTACACAATTTAATTTACAATATTTTTCTTTTGTACATAGATGCTACCTTTTTAAACAAACTTTAATTAATTTTTTAACATGTATTTTTTTAAAAGTCGAGATTTTTGAAAAATTTAGAATTTCGAAAAACTTGTGATTTTAAAAAAGTTTGCATTTTTGAAAAGGATAGGATTTTCAATATGGTTGGGATTTCATAAAATTTGGGATTTCTATAAAGTCGAGATTTCAAAAAAGATGGGATTTTAAAAAGATTGGATTTTTGAAAAGACAACATTTTCGAAAAGTTGAGATTTTAGAAAAGTAAGGATTTTCAAAAAAATCAAGAATTTTGAAAAGTTTGGGATTTTAAAAAATATTGGATTTTTGAAAAAGTCACGATTTTTGAAATAAATGGCATTTTCAAAAAAATGATATTTTGAAAACAAACGATTTTTGAAAAAATCGGGATTTTGAAAAAGTTGAGATTTTCAAAAACTTGGGATTTTCAAAAATTCACAATTTTGAATATTTGGGATTGTTGAAAATGTCAAGATTTTAGAAAAGTCGGTATTTTCAAAAAAGTACAAATTTTCAAAAATGTCAATAAAATTTAATAAAGTCATAATTTTGAAGAAGTTTGAATTTTTTAAAATTCTAAATTTTTAGAATGTTGGGATTTCGAAAACATCTGTATTTTGAAATAGTCACAATTTTAAAAAGTTGGGATTTTCAAAAGTCAGTATTTTGGAAAAGTCGGGATTTTGAAAAATTCACAATTTTTGAAAAAGTCGGTATTTCTTAAAAGCCAAGTATTTTTGAAAAATTCAAAATTTTGGAAAAATGTGATTTGAAAAAGTCATAATTTCAAAAAGAATAAGTTGGGATTTCAAAAAGTTAGGATTTTCCAAAAGTCTAGAATTCAAAAAAGTTAGGATTTTCAAAAACGTATGGATTTTTGAAAAAGTATTAATTTTTGAAAATGTTGGGATTTTTGAAAATTTGACATTTTAAAAAGGTTGAGATTCACGAAAAATTGAGATTGTCTAAAATTTAGGATATTTGAAAAAATCAGGATTTTAGGAAAATTCTAGATTTTTAAAAAGTCAAGATTTTGAAAAATTATGATTTTTGAAAAGTCATGATTTCGAAAAAGTGATTATTTTCACAAAAGTCGAATTTTGAAAAATTCAGGATTTCAAAAATGTCAAGATTCTTTAAAAAGTTGGGAGTTTAAAAATGTCAAGATTTTGAAAAAGTTAGGATTTTGAAAATTTTGGGATTTTAAAAAGATGGGAATTTGAAAAAGACAGGATTAATGAAAAAGTCAAGATTTTTGACAAAATTAATATTTTTTAGAAAAAGATAGGATTTTTGAAAAAGTCGGGATTTTTGAAAAATTGGGATTTTGAAAATTTACAAATTTTGAAAAGGTGGGGGTTTTTGAAAAAGTCACAATTTTGAATAGTCAATATTTCGAAAAGGTTCATATTTTCTCAAAAGTCGGGATTTTTGAAAAAATCATGAATTTCAAAAAAGTTTGGATTTTTAAAAATTTCATGATTTTTGAAAATTTGGAAATGGCCATGTTGACCAATGCGTTAGTACATGGCGGGGTCGAGGGTCAGTTATCCCGAAGCCAAAAAAAATAATCCTTTTAAATAAATGTTGAAATGGCTAGGAAATTAATTTTTCACCACAAAATGAACCCCCAAACTATTTATAACTACACGGTTTTATTTACAATAATTTCCATTTTCTTACACAAATGATCCCTTTTTAAATAATACTTAACTCAATTTTTTTATGTCCTTAAAAACCACCTTACAAATGGCCTAGCTCAACATGTTGTGTATTTACCTTGAGCATAAAGTAGGCGAAATGAGATGGAATCAGTCTGGTGAGATTTATGGGTGTTGATCAAGTTAAGATTGTTTGGACTAGCAAGATGGGCCGATATCAAAACCTTTTAAGTAATTTAAACTAGTAACCTCCTTACTCAAAATTGTTCAAGTTGATAGATGCACTAATACGGGCGGGGTCAAGGGGCATCACCCCCAAAGCCAAAAAAAAATTACCTATAACTTTTTAAATGGACCAAAAGTTAATTTTTCACCACAAAATGAACCCCCAAAGTACTTAGAATGACAAGATTTTATTTACAATATTTTCCCTCCATTTAAAAAAAAATCACTCAATTTTTTTACCTCCTTAAAGAAACACCTTTAAAATGTCCTAGCTTGGTGAGCTATGTAGTGTAACTCGGTCGGAAAGTGGGCGAGATAATATGGAATTAGATGGATGAATTTAGTTGGTGATGTGCAAGTTGAGGTGGTTTAGACTAGCAAGGTGGGCTAACACAAAAACCTTTAAAGTCATTCAAACGAGTAACCTCCTTGCTCCAAATCACCCATGTTGACCAATAGGCCAATATGGGATGTGGTCAAGGAGCAACACCCCCTTAGTAAAACATAAATTACCTTTTTAAATGACTATTGAAATGTCTTGAAAAATTAATTTTTAAGACAAAATGAACACCTCAAACTCGCTTATAATTAAACATTTTTGTTTACAATTTTCCCCCTTTAAAAATCTTATAAAATGGCCATCTCATCGAACTAGGTAGTGTAGCTCTGTAAGAAAGAAGATGAGCCAAGATGGACTCGGTTGGGTGAGCTTATTCAATGTTGAGCGAGTTGAGGTGGTTTATACTAACAATATGGGGTGATACTGTACCCTTTAATTTAATTCAAACCAATAACATATTTACTCCAAATTTCCCAAGTTGACCAATGCACCAATACAGGGCGGTGGTCGAGGGACAACGCCCAAGCCAAACACAAATTACCCTTTCACATGACTATTGGAATGGAACAAAAATTAATTTATCACCACAAAAATAACCCCCAAATGCTTATAATTACACACTTTAAGTTACAATAATTTCCCTTTTTGCATAAATGCTCCATTTTAAAAAAACTCAATTGTTTTCCTCCTTAAAAACACCTCAAAAATAGCCTAGCATGATCGGAAAGTAGGTGAGATGAGATGGACTTGGTCGGAAGAGCTGAGTCGGTACGGGGAAGTTGAGATGGTTTAAACTAGTAATTATGGAGTGACATCAAAACCTTTAAAGTGATTCAAACTAGTAACCTCCTTATTCCTAATCACCCATATTATTCAATGCTCTAGTACATGATGGGGTCGAGGGGTGACACCCATGAAGAAAAATACAAATTACCCTTTCAAATAAATGTTGAAATGGCTCGAATTCAATTTTTCACTAGAAAAGAACCCCAAACTACTTATAATTATACACATTTATTTACAATATTTTCCCTTTTTACATAAATCCTCCCTTTTTAAAAAACCTTTACTCAAATTTTTTGTAGCTCTTTAATACCTTAAAAATGGCCTAGCTCGACTAGCTAGGTAGTATAAGCGTTTTCATAAAGTAGGTGAGTTCAAATAGACTCTATCAAGTGAGATCGGTTGGTGTTGGGTGAGTTGAGATGGTTTAAACTAGACAGATGGGCCATGCTAAAATATTAAAGTGATTCAAATGAGTAACCTCCTTACTTTAAATCTCCCACGTTGACAAATATGCCAGTACATGGGTGGGGTCGAGTGGCGAGCGCCCTTAAAGCCAAACACCAATTACCCTTTCAAATGACTATTGAAATGGCATGATATCTAATTTTTAGCACAATATAAAACCCCAAAATTGTTATATTTGCATAGTTTTATTTACAATAATTTTCCTTTTTAACATAAATACTCCCTTTTTAAAACAAATTTACTCATTTTTTTGCCTCCTAAAAACCCACCTTCAAAAAGGCCTAGCTCACCGAGTTGGTTAGTATAGCTCTATCAGATTGGAGGTGACCTAAGATGCACTCGATCATGTGAGATAATTTGGAGTTGAGAGATTTGAGGTGGTTTAGACTAGTAATATTGGATGAAAACAAAACCTTAAAGTAATTCGAACAAGTAACATCCTTACTCCAAATCACCAACGTTTACCAATGCACTAGTATGGGTTGGGTTGAGGGAAACGTCCCTAAATCCAAACACAAATTACCCTTTAAAAATTGTTGAAATGGCCCTAAAATTAATTTTTCACCACAAAATGAACCCCTCAAACTATTTATAATGACATAGTTTTATTTGTAATATTTTCCTTTTTACATAAAATCTCCCTTTTAAAAAATACTTAATTTTTTTACCTCCTTATAAAAACTTTTAAATATTTGATAGCTCGGTCATTTGGGTAGTTAGTGTAGCTCGTTAAGAAATCACTTGAGTTGAGATGCGCTCAATCGGTGAGCTCATTTAGTGTTGTGCGAGTTGAGATTGTGTAGATTAGCAAGAAGGAATGACATCAAGACCTTTAAAGTGATTTAAACCAAGTAACCTCCTTACTCAAAATTGAACATGTTGACTAATAAACTAGTACGGGGTAGGATCGATTGAAAATGCTCCCAAAGCCAAACAAAAATTACCATTTCAAAGGAATGTCGAAATGGCTAGAAAATTAATTCTTCACCATAAAATGAACATCCCAAACTACTTATAATTACACATATTTACTTACAATATTTTCCCTTTTACATATCTCCTTTTAAAACTAATATTACTCAAATTTTTTTACCTCATTAAAATAACATGTTAAAATAGTCTAGCTTAACAAGTTGTGTAGTGTAAATTAGTCAAAAATCGACGAGCAAAGATGGAATTGGTCAAGTGAGCTCGATTAATGTTTCGTGAGTTGAGGTGGTTTAGATTAGTAAGATGGGCCAACACCAAACCTTTAAATTTATTCGAGACAATAACCTCCTTATTCCATATCACCCATGTTGACCAATGCATGATTACGGGGTGGGGTCAAGGGGAGGCGCCCCCAAGACAAACTACTTCTAATTACACAATTTTATTTAAATCGAGTTACTATTTTTACATAAATTCTCCATTTAAAAAAATAAAATTTACTCAATTTGTTTACCTCCTTAAAAACACCTTAAAATGGCCTAGCTTGGCGATATGGGTAGTGTAGCTCGGTCCAAAAGTAGGCAAGATGAGAAGGAATAAGTAAGACGATCTCATTCGGTGCTTTGTGAGTTGAGGTGCTTTATAATAACAAGATATGTTGATATTAAAACCTTTAAAGTGATTCAAACCAATGCACTAGTATATGGCAAGGTTGAGGAAGCACTCGTGAAAAAAAATTACCATTTCAAATGACTCTTGAAATGGCTCAAAATTAATTTTTCACCACAGAATGAACCCAAACCGATTATAATTACCTAGTTTTAGTTACAATATGTGCCCTTTTACAAAAATATTCTTTATACAAAAAACTTTACTCAATTTTATTTTTTATCTCCTTTCAAAAACACCTTTAAAATAGCCTAGCTTAGCGAGTTGGGCAAGTGTAGCTCGGATTAGGAAGTAGGTGAGTGAGATGGACTCGATCAGCAAGCTAAGTTAATGTGGCATGAGTTGAGGTGGATTAGACTAGTAAGATGGGTTGATATTAAAACCTTTAAAGTAATTCAAACCAGTAACCTCCATACTCCAAATCACCCACGTTGACCAATGATCCAATATGAGGAGGGTCACATGTAGCCCCCGAAGCTAAAAAAAAGTACCCTTTCAAATGACTATTGAAATGGCTTGAAAATTAATTTTCACCACAAAATGAACCTCCCAAACCGCTTATAATTACAAAATTTTAGTTACAATTTTTTTTTTTTTTTAACATGAATTATCCCTTTTAAATAAAACTTTACTCAATTTTTTGTACCTCCTTAGAAATAAACTTTAAAAACTAGTCTAGATCGGAAAGTTGGAGGCATCGTAACTCGGTTAGAAAAAAAAACAAATTGAGATTGAATGGGTCGGGTGAGATAAATTCATGTTGACTAAGATGAGGTGATTTATACTAGCAAGATGGGTTGACAACTAAACCTTAAATCACCATGTTGACCAATGTGACATTACGAGGTAGGGTTGAGGGGCATAGTCCCTAATTCCAAACATAAATTACCCTTTCAAATGACTTTTGAAATGGGATTTTGAATAATTGAGATTTGGATTTTCATAAAAGTCGGGATTTTCAAAAAAGTATGCATTTTTAAAACTAATCAAGATTTTCAAAAAACTAAGTATTTTGAAATACTTGGGATAATAACAAATTGTGATTTTGAAATAGTCACAATTTTTTTAAAAAAATGGGATTTCTAAACAGATTGAGATTTTAAAAATCAGGACTTTTGAGAAAGTAAGGATTTTCAAAAAGTCTGGATTTTTTAAAAAGTTACGATTTTCGAAAATGTTGAGATTTTAAAATAATGAGGATTTCAAAAAAGTTGATATTTTCAAAAATTCAGATTTTGAAAAATTGAGATTTTGAAGCACTCATGATTTCAAAAAACTCATCCTTTTGAAAAATCAAGCTTTTAAACAATTCGACATTTTGATAAAGTTAGGATTTTAAAAAAGTCACCATTTTAAAAAAATTGATGAATTTGAAAAAGTCACAATTTTTGAAAAAGTGAGGAGTTTTAAAGAGTCAAGATTTTTGAAAAAGTGGGGAGTTTGAAAAGTCGGTATTTCGAAAAAGTGGGGATTATAAAAAGTTGGGATGTTCAAATTAGTGAGATTTTTTTAAAAAGATGGGATTTTAAAAAGATGGGATTTTGAAAAAGTTAGGATTTTTAAAAATTTAGGATTTTGAAAATGCAAGATTTTGAAAAAGTCAAGATTTTCTAAAAATCGTGATATTCAAAATCCCGACTTCTTCAAAAATTCCAATCCTTTTCATAATCCCAACTTTTTCAAAAATCTTGACCTTTTCAAAATCTTGAATTTTTCAAAAGACTTGGCTTTTTTGAAAATCCTTACTTTTCAAAAATCTCAACTTTTTAAAAATCATGAATTATTCAATCGCTGACAACTTTTTCAAAATTGCCATTTTTTTAAAATCTTGACTTTATTGAAAATCATGACTTTTTCAAAATCCTAACTTTTTCGAAATCTTGAATTTTTCAAAAATCCCAACTTTTTTGAAATCACGAGTTTTTCAAAATTCTAACTTATTTGAAAATCTTGAATTTTTTTAAAATAACTACTTTTTTGAAAATCGCACTTTCTTAAAAATCATGACTTACTTGAAAATCCTAACTTTTCAAAAATATTGAATTTTGAAAATCCCAACTTTCTAAAAATTGTGAATTATTCAAAATCCTAACTTTTTTGAAAATCTTGACTTTTGAAAATATTGAAGTTTTAGAAATCTCAACTAGATAGACTCGGTCAAGTGAGCTCTATTGATTTTGGGTGAGTTGAGGTGGAATAAACTAGCAAGATGGGCCTAGAAATTGATTTGAACCAAGAACCTCCATATTCTAGATCACCCACGTTATCCAATGCGCTAATACAGGGCAGTGTCAAGGGGTAGTTCCCCAAATCCAAACACAAATTACCCTTTAAAATTCTTGTTTAAATGGTGAGAAAATTCATTTTCACCACAAAATGAACCTCTAAAACTTCTTATAATTACACAATTTTATTTACAATATTTGTCCTTTTTTACATAAATTCTCCTTTTTAAAAAACTTTATACATTTTTTTAATCTCCTTAAAAATTATCTAGCTCAAGATGTTGCATAGTGTACCTTAAGTAGAAAGAAGGCAAGCTGAGATGGACTCGATCATGTGAGTTCCACTAAAGCTAAACACAAATTACCCATTTGAATGAATTTTTAAATGGACTAAAATTTGTTTTTATACCACAAAAATAACCCCCAAACTGCTTATAGTTACATAGTTTTATTTTAAAATATTTGCCCTTTTATTAACAAATGCTCCATTTAGAAAAAATATCACTCAATTTTTTTACCTCCTTAAATAAAAACCTTAAAAATGTCTTAACTCGACGAGCTAGGAAGTGTATCTTGGCTAGAAAGTAGGTGAACCGAGATGGAGTTAGTCAAGCGAACTCGTAGTTAGTCTTGGGCGAGTTGAGGTGGTTTAGACTAGCAAAGTGGGTTGACACCAAAACTTTTAAAATGATTCGAACAAGTATCCTCCTTACTCAAACTCACCCATGTTGACCAATGTGCCAATATGGAATGTGGCCAAGGAGCACCTATTAGCATAATTTAGCATAGGCATATTTATTGCATTTTATTGCATTGTCTTTTATTTAATAATGTGCAACATGTGCACTCTAGTCTAGTGACTTGCATTCAATATTGTTATGTTGGATAACATTCAATATTGGTATTAGTAGTAATTACATGTGCATGTGAGATGGGTCTTATCATCTCGTAGTTGGTGTCTGTTAGGGTGTCATGTCTATCCATATGAGGTTGTCTAATATCTATAAATATTACAGCTCTTGCATTGTAATGTAATATGATTTCATGATCAATAATATTTGTGAGGCTTCCGTCCCTCTTTGGTCATTGCAATCTTATTCTATTCTATCATTTGGTATCTAAGCTATACCATTATTATCATTTGGTATCAGAGCTATCTGCTGGAATTTTATTGATGGGACTGCATCGACCTTTGCTCCCGAATTCTTCACACCTCCACTTTCGAGATCTCGATTGTTTTTTTAGATTTGATCTTTTTTTCTTTTCTTTTTTAGATCTGCAAATTTTTTTCAAGATCTTTCTCCTTTTTTTTTTTTAAGATCTTTTTTTTTTTCACAAATCTTTTTTTTAGATCTGCAAATGTATTGTATGTACAGGTTGACCAAGAATTTGCTATCAATTAGTCAACTCCTTGATCACAACTTGAAGTTGGATTTTGACAAAGTAATAATGGAGAAAAAGTGTGCTTAATAAGAGATAAGTCAAAAGGTTCCAAGATTGTAGCAAGAGCCTCCGATGTGGGATGCATGTTCTAACTTGATTTTGTCCACAAGGATGATCAAGCTCTAGTGGCAAAGACATGCAATCTACGAGAACTATGGCATCGTAGATATGGTCACATCAGTTTTGGCTATCTCCAAACACTTCAAAAGGGCAACATGGTGAAAGGAGTGCCTACACTCAAGCACAACACTGACAAGTGTCACAATTGCCTAACTGGAAAGCAACACAAAGTACCCTTCCAAAAGAACACATATAGAGCTAAGGGAAAGCTTGATTTGGTGCACACCGATCTTTGCGGGCCCATGCAACCAATTCATTTTGGATGTCAATACTTCATGCTTTGTGTTGATGACTACTCAAGAAAGATGTGGATATATTGTCTCGAAACAAGATTTAAGCCTTTGAGACATTTTGAAGTTCAAAGAACTTGTTGAGAATGAAGTTGGTCGCAAGATCAAAACTCTCCGCTCAGATCGAGGGGGGGAATTCACAAGCAATGAGTTCAAGACTTACCTGGAAGCTCATGGGATTCGTAGACAAATGCCTCCTACTCACACACCACAACAGAATGGTATAGTTGAGAGAAGGAATCATACTATCATGGAAATGGTGTGATGTATGATTGATGACTCAGGTTTAACAAAGACATTTTGGGCAGAAGCTGCAAGAACTACAGTCTATTTGTTGAATAGAGTGCCCATAGTAGCTCTTGAAGGAGTGACACCTCAAGAAGCATGGTCAAATAGAAACCATCAATTGCTCACCTAAGATTATTTGGGTGTAAAGCTAGCATGCACATACCCAAGAAGAATATGAACAAGTTGGATATGAAAGCTGAGAAACTGATATTCATTGGATACAGTGAAGAAGCACTTGGGTATAGATTATGGGATCCGAAAGCAAAGAAAGTATACACAAGTAGGGATGTTGAGTTCTTTGAGAAGAAACAAGTAGATGCTCCACTCAACGACTCAACAAACATGCAGAATACACCTCTTGTGAAGACAAAATTTGATGTTGAAGATGATAAGTGATGAATTGGATGATGGTGAAAACTTGGATCCACCACAATCCAATGGAATAACTAAGAAGTTACCTAAATGGTATAATCAATTAATAAGAGATGAAAATTTGGATGAAGCACCTAGCACATCATCTAATCCTAGACCTAGAACTCGCAGTCAAGCTTGTGAAGAGGTCAATTATGCCCTAATGAGTAGAGTTTTGAAATAGTTGAGCCATCTACAGTTTAGGAAGCCCTACAATCAAAAGCTTGGAAAGATGCCATGGATTCAAAGTATCAGTCAGTGATGAAGAACAACACATGGCAACTTGTCGACCTTCCACCAGGGAAGAAACCCATTGGATGTAGATGGATATTCAAGACTAAGTACAAATCAGATGGGACTATTGACAAGTATAAAGCAAGGCTTGTAGCAAAGGGGTATGCACAACAAGAAGGCATTGATTATGAGGAGACATTTGCTCCCACAGCCAAGATCAAGACAATCAGGATGATCTTTGCTCTAGCTGCACAATTTGGATGGAAAGTCCACCAAATGGATGTGAAAAGTGCCTTTCTTAATAGAGATTTGCAAGAAGAAGTCTATATGACTCAGCCAGGAGGGTTATGTAATACCGGAAAAGAGATGATGGTATACGAGACTCATAAAATCTCTATATGGCCTAAAACACAGCACCCATGCATGGTACATCAAAATTGATGAGCTTCTCATAAGTCATGGATTCGAAAGGAATCCTTATGACCCCAATCTCTACCACAAAAAGAAAGGGGGAGATTGTCATTGTGGTTGTTTATGTCGATGATCTAGTCATTACAGGTAGTTCTGTGAAGATGATCGATGCAAAAAAAAGATTTTAATCGATCGTTTGACATGACAGATCTCGGGCTCATGCACTATTGTCTTGGGTTAGAAGTATGGAAAAAAGAGAATCATATCTTTGTGTCGCAGTTGAAATACACCAAGACAACGCTCGAGAAATTCAGGATGATGGACTGCACTCCTATTGCTACACCTATGGAAGCGAGACTTCAGTTATCTCATTCTGATCCATCACCACCGGTGAATGTAACTCTCTATCGGTAGTTGATCGGGAGTCTCATTTACCTGACATATACTAGACCAAATATCAGCTTTGCAGTTAGCTATTTATCATGCTTCATACAAGAACCAAAAATATGTCATTGGAAAGTAGCAAAGAGAAACCTAAGATATTTAAAGGGTACAGTTGACCTTGTTCTAGAGTACAAGAAGAACGAAAACTTCTTCTTGACAGGATATTCAGATTCAGATCATGCAGGAAACATGGATGATAGGAAGTCAACATCAGGCTTCGTCTTCTTTATGGGATCTGGACCGATATCATGGGGAAGCAAGAAACAGAACTTTGTTTCTCGCTCTTTTATAGAAGTAGAGTATCGAGCTGCAGGTGAAGTTGTTTGTGAAGCAATATGGCTACGCCGAATACTGGAAGGAATTGGTCTACCACATACAACAAAATCTACTCCAGTATATGTTGATAATGGAGTTCTAAAGCTTGTTCGCAATCCAGTATTTCATGAGAGAACCAAGAATATTTAAGTATAGGTTCATTTCATACGCAAACATGTCTTGAAGCACAACATACACTCCATTTCTATCCTACAAATTTGAACGGAAGGTAGATGTTTTCACTAAGTCACTTGCACGTGACAAATTCACACTGTTCAGAGAGTTCCTCTCCACTTCATTGGAAACTATGCAAAATTAAGGGGGGGAATGTTAGCATAATTTAGCATAGGCATATTTATTGCATTTTATTGCATTGTCTTTTATTTAATAATGTGCAACATGTGCACTCTATTCTAGTGACTTGCATTCAATATTTTTATGTTGGATAACATTCAATATTGGTATTAGTAGTAATTACATGTGCATGTGAGATGGGTCTTATCATCTCGTAGTTGGTGTCTGCTAGGGTGTCATGTCTATCCATATGAGGCTATCTAATATCTATAAATATTACAACTCTTGCATTGTAATGTAATCTGATTTCATGATCAATAATATTTGTGAGGCTTCCGTCCCTCTTTGGTCATTGCAATCTTATTCTATTCTATCATTTGGTATCTAAGCTATACCATTATTATCAGCACCTCCTTAAAACCAAACATAAATTACCCTTTCAAACGACTATTAAAATGGCCCGAAAATTAAATTTTCAAGATAGAATGAACCCCCCAAACTACTTATAATTAAATATTTTTATTTTCAATTCTTTTTAACCTCCTTAAAAAAACCTTAGAAAATGTCCTATGTTAGTGAATTGGGTAGTGTGGCTTGGTCGAAAACATGCAAGCTAAAATGGACTAGGTTGGGAAAACCCGAGTTAGTTTTGGGTGATTTGAGGTGGTTTAGACTACCAAGATGGGGTGAAACCAAAATATTTAAATTCATTCAAACCAATAACCTCTTTACTCCAAATCACCCATGTTGACCAATGCGCCATTACGGGATGGGTTCAAGGGGAAGTACCACCAAACACGAATTACCCTTTCAAATGACTGTTGAAATGGCTTGAAAATGAATTTATCACCACAAAATGAACCCCCCAAACTACTTATAATTACACACATTTATTTACAATATTTTCCCTTTTAATATAAATGACCCCTTTTATAAAAATTTTACTCAATTTTTGTGTACCTACGTAATAAAACACCTCTAAAAATGGCGTATCTTAACTAGTTGGGTATTATAGCTCGATCGAGTGAGCTCAGTTGGTAATGGATGAGTTGAAGTGGTTTAGACTAGCAAGATGGGCCGACACCAAAATATTTAAAGTGATTCCAACAAATAACCTCCTTACTCAAAATCACCCACATTGACCAATGTGCCGGTAAAGGGCGGGGTCGAGGGGTAACACCTTGAATCCATACAAAAATTACCCTTTCAAATGATTGTTGAAATCTCCTGAAAACTAAATTTTCTCCAAACCGCTTATAATTTCACTTTGTTTAATTTACAATACTTTCCCTTTCAACATAAATACTCCCTTTTTAAAAAGAGCTTTACTTAATTTTTACCTAAAAACCGTCAAAAAGTTCTAGCTCGGCCCGGTTGGGTAGTGTAGCTCGAACAGAAAGGAGGCAAGATGAGATGGAATTGGTCATGTGAGATGAGTGAATTGAGGTGATTTAGACGAGCAAGATGGGTGACACCAAAACCTTTAAAGTAATTAGAATCAGTAACCTCCTTAATCCAAATCACCTATGTTGACCAATGTGTAAGTTTGGGTTGGGTTAAGAGGTAATGCCCCCAAAGCCAAACATAAATTACCATTTCAATCCTATTGATATGGCCCGAAACTTAATTTTTGACCACAAAATGAACCCCCTTAACTCCTTTTAAATATATATTTTTAGTTTCAATATTTTCATTTTTACATAAATGCTCCCTTTTATAAAAAAGCTTTACTCATTTTTGGTATACCCTTCAAAAAATAACCTTCAAAAATGTCCTAGCTCAATGAGTTGCGTAGTTAGTGCAGCTCATTCGTAAAGCAAGTGAGATGAGAAGGACTCGGTCTAGAGAGCTCATTTTTTTGTATGACGAGTTGAGTTGGTTTAGACTAGGATGATGGGTTAACACCAAAACCTTGAAATTGATTTGAACGAGTAACCTCCTTACTCCAAATCACCCATGCTAAATAATTCACTAGTACGAGGAAGGGTCGAGTGGCAATGCTCTTGAAGACAAACACAAATTACCCTTTCAAAAACTGTTGAAATGGCCCAAAAATTATCTCTTCACCATAAAATGAACCTCCCTAATGTTTATAATTACACAATTTTATTTACAATGTCTTCCTTTTTACATATATGCTCCATTAAAAAAAAAAATTACACAATTTTTTTACCTCCTTAAACTAACATCTTAAAAATGGTCTAGCTTAGTGAGTTGTGTAGTGTATCTCGGTCAAAAAGTAGGAAAGCTTATATGGACTCAATTGAGCAAGCTCGGTCAATTCTTGGAGACCCGAGGTGGTTTAGACTAACAAGATGGGCCAACACCAAAACTTTAAAGTTATAAGAATTAGTAACCTCCTTATTACAAATCACCCATGTTGACCAATACGTGATTATGAGTAGGGGTCGAGGGGAAGCACCCCAAGCTAAAATATTTACAATTACACGCTTTTATTTACAATATTTGTTTTTTTTTACATAAATGCTACATTTAAAAATAAACATATTCAATTTTTTTGCCTCCTTAAAAACACCTTTAAAATGGCCCAACTTAGTGAGTTGGGTAGTATAGCTTGATAAAAAGCAAGTGATTTGTATGGACTTGGATAGACAAGCTCAATCAAGTGCTTTATGATTTGAGGTAGTTTACACTAGTAAGATAGGACGACATAAAAACCGTTAAAGTGATTTGAACTAGTAACCCCTCTCTCCAAATTGCCCAGCTTTATTTACAATATTTTCTCTTTTACATATATTCATTTAAAAAAACTTTACTTAATTTTAGCTTTTACCTCCTTATAAAACAACTTAAAAATACACTATATTGGCAAGCTAGGTGTGATTCGATTAGAAAGAAAGTGCACCGAGATGCACTTGGTCGAGTGAGCTTAGTCGTTATTGCTTGAGTTGAGGTGGTTTAGACTAACAAGATGGGTCCAACATAAAAACTTTTAAAGTGATTCAAACAATAACCTTCATACTACTTCAAATCACCCACATTAACTAATGAGCCAGTAGTACATGGAGGGGTTAAGAGCTAGCATCCCGAAGCTAAACACAAACTACCCCGAAAATTAATTTTTCACCACAAAACAAACCACTCAAACTACTTTTAAGTACAAAGTTTTATTGAAAATATTTGTCATTTTTTACATGAATGTTCCCTTTTTTAAAAAAATACTTATTGTTTTTTAGTTCCTTAGAAAAACAATTTTAAAACTAGCCTAGCTCAACGAGTTGGGTAGTATAGCTAAACTGAAAGTAAGCAAGATGAGATGGACTCGGTTGGGTGACCTTAGTCCATGCCAAGTGAGTTGAGGTTCTTTAAACTAACAATATTGACCGCCACCTAAACCTTTAATGTGATTTGAACCAATAACCTCCTTACTCTAAATCACAAATGTTGACCAATCTAACAATACAGGGTAGGGTCAACGGGTAGTGATCCGAATCCAAACACAAATTACCCTTTCAAATGACTGTTAAAAGTACCCAAAAATTAAATTTTCACCACAAAATGAACCCTTGAAACTGCTTATAATTACAAAGTTTTATTTACAATATTTTTCCTTTTTTACATAAATGTTGCCTTGTAAACAAACTTTACTAAAAATGTTTTATGTGTATTTTTGAGAAAGTCGGGATTTTGGAAAAGTCTAGAAATTTTTTTAAAAGTCGAGATTTTCAAAAACTTGAATTTCAAAAAACTTGTAATTTCGAAAAAGTTAGGATTTTTGAAAAATTTAGGATTCGAAAAATTTAGTCTTTTTGAAAAAGTAGAGATTTTTGAAAAGTTGGAATTTTCAAAAAGTCAAGATTTTGAAAAATTACAATTTTGAATATTTGGGATTTTTGAAAAAGTCACGATTTTGAAAAGGTTAGGATTTTTGAAAATGTTAGGATTTCAAATCAAAAAGTCGGGATTTTGAAAAATTTGTGATTTTGAAAGATTCATGATTTTTCAAAAGTCACGATTTTCTATCAAGTTGAGATTCTCAAATAGTCAAAATTTCAAAATGTCGAGGATTTTCAAAAATTTAGGATTTTAAAAATGTCGAGATTTCAAGAAAGTCAGGATTTCAAAATAGTCAAGATTTTGAAAATTCAAGATTTTTGAAAAAGCCAAGATTTTCTAAAAAGTTGGGATTTTTAAAAAATGGGATTTTGGAAAAGTTTGGATTTTAAAAAATCTAGATTTTTGAAAAGAGGGATTTTGAAAAAGTAGGAATTTTCAAAAATTCAGATTTGCAAAAAGTTAGAATTTTCTAAAAATTCACATATTTTGAAAAAGTCACAATGTTCGAAAAACTCAAGATTTTTGAAAAGTTAGGATTTCAAAAAGTTAGATTTTCAAAAAAATTGGGATTTTCAAAAGTCACAATTTTTGAAAAAGTCTAGATTTTGGAAAACTTCATGATTTTCAAGAAATGGATTTTGGAAAAAGTGTCGATTTTCAAAAAAGTTGGAATTTTGAAATAGTTTTTGAAAAAGTAGGGATTTTCCGAAATCATGATTTCCAAAAAGTTGTGACTTTTGCAAAAGTCTGGATTTTCAAAATTCATGAGTTGCGAAAATTCACATTTTGAAAAAGTCACAATTTTGATAAAGTTAGAATTTTTAAAAAGTCGTGATTTTTTTAAAAAAGTCAAAAATTACCGAAAAGGTTGGTATTTTTGAAATAGTATAGATTTTCAATAAAGTTGAGATTTTTGAAAATGTAATGATGTTCTAAAATTTGAAATTTTAAAAAGTTGAGATTTTGAAATTTTGGGATTTTGAAAAGTCAAGATTTTGGAAATGTTGATATTTTTCAAAAAAGACGTAATTTTCAAAAATGTTGGGATAATTGAAAAAGACACAATTTTTTAAAATGTTGAGATTTGAGAAAATTCTAGATTTTGAAAAAGTCGAGATTTTGAAAAATTCAAGAATTCAAAAAAGTCGGTATTTTTGAAAAAGTAGGGATTTTCAAAAAGTCAAAAATTTTAAGAGGTCGAGACTTTCAAAAAAGTCGGGATTTTTTAAAAATTGGGATTTTCAAAAATGTCATGATTTTTGAAAAATCGGGATTTTAAATAAAGTTAGAATTTCTAAAAATTATAATTTTAAAAGGTCAAGATTTTGAAAAAGTTGAGATTTTCGAAAAGTTGGGATTTTTGAAATAGTCTAGATTTTCAAAAATAAACTTAGGATTTTGAAAAATTCGGTATTTTTGAAAAATTCAAACTTTTGGAAAAATTAAGGATTTTCAAAAAAGTTAGGATTTAGAAAAATTTGAGATTTTTGATTAAGTTACAATTTGGAATAGTCGATATTTTTAAAAAGTCAAGATTTTTGAGAAAGTGGAGATTTTCAAAAAGTCTAAATTTTTCATAAAATATGAATTTTTAAGAAGTTGCAATTTGTAAAAATCAGGATTTTCAAAAATTATGCATTTACGAAAAAGTGGTAGAAAAAAAAAGTGGTATTTTTGAAAAAGTAGCGATTTTTGAAAAAGTCAAGATTTTCTACAAAAAGTAGAATTTCATGATTTTTGAAAAAGTAGTGATTTTTGAAAAACTTTATAGGACAACCCATTTCAAGTATATCCTATAGAGCTACCACACTAGCTCATTAGCTATTTTTCTCAAGGGTGCAACTTGGAATTTTGTTTCTTTGATGCTTCTCCACTTATGGTACCTCAAAACACTATTATTTTGATAAAAATGAACTCAAAATAATCAAAAACTTAAAATCCGTTTATTAGGATCTAGACGTATTCTGTGATGACCGTACAGGAAAACCTTCTTTAGATTTGCCTAAGATTTTTGGCATTCATTTATTCCTCTCAGGAGCAGCCTGTTTCGGATTCGGAGCATTTCATGTAACGGGGTTGTATGGCCCTGGAATATGGGTGTCTGATCCTTAAGTCCGGTAAACTAGTTTCTCATGCCATTAAAACCTGGGTAACTTACAACATTCATGGATAGAAGAACCTAAAGGAACACAAAAGATCTAATGAAATTCATTAGTTCTCTTTTGTCACCCCTAAGCTACAAGCAAAGTTTTGGAATTCAACTCATTTTAAAACCCTCCTTTCCTCACTTTTCACTTTTTTCTCTCAAACACCCTTTCTAGCCCAAGACAGTCGTAGAATCCTTATAACTTCCTTTGTAGTTAACATCAACACACACTCTATACTTTTCTAGATACTTATTTCAAGGGTTTTAAGGCCGAGGAAGTTTTGAATCTCAAATTATAAGTCCATCTCACACTTCCTTTGTAAGTTAGCCCTTCAAATAAGGCCTCTAGATCATGTTAACTATCTTCCTACAAAATATTAAGCATATCTCTAAATACCACCCTAAAAAATTAAAAATTCCTTCAAAATATTCTAAAATGGACCATTTTCATGATATCTTGAAATTTTTGAAGCAAAAGACCCTGATTTGAGGCTTCTAAATGTAAATCCTAGTTATGTCTTATGGAAACCCTCCTAGAAGGTCAGGTGAGAGGAAAACATTATAAAAACTATGGTATTCATTCTCAAGACCCAAACATTTACTTGAAGGATTGTTTTCAAGGTTGTCTAAATGATTGTTTTACTAGTGGATCATGAAATCACATACAAACCCTCCGTCACTCATTATTTCCACTTCATACGGCTATGGACACATACTGATTCACAATTTTTTCAAGAAGTTTTTATACATAACTACTATAGCCTACATTCCTAAGTTTTTAACTCCTCTTAACACAATGAATACACAATCTATTTTATATTCATTCTCTTTGATACCTTTTATTCTCACTCATAGTCTAGTAATCATGTTTCTCGGATAGACTATAACAACTCAACACAATCTTTCTCAAGTATGCAATGAAATACATCAAGGCTTCATCATCATTCTAGACACTTATTTATCCCTTGCACCTTCATTAGATACCACGAAAAGGAGTATAAGTTATCACACACACCCCCTTTGAAAAACAATCAAAACTTGTGAAGCAGAGGGTCATCCTTCCTTCATTGTATTACAAATAATGCTACATGCACAAATCATGCTCATAATCCTTCTTAACAATGCTTACATTAGTAATCTAACCAACACAAGATGAATCTAAAATAAATTCAAAGTTGATGAGAAGGAAAATAAACAAAAAAAGTCAATTTCCATACAAGACAAGGATATGTATATATATTCTTTGTAAATATACATACAATATGCTTAATCCTTCTTAACTTCTATTTCCTCCTCATCCTCCCTATGAGGAATGAATGTGTAAAGTCACTAACTCACCCTCCTATACTTGAATTATCTTTACATGTACTTACTCCTAGAAAAGTAACTAATTTCTTATACTTATCATGACTGTCACTTTGTGGATTTTGAACTTCCATATGTTTTCATGATTTATAACTGCGCCACTTTTGCATTAGTTTAAGCATCTTCAATTATTCTTCGCCACATAAAGACTCATTACACACCCTACAACCTAACAAGACACTTAAAACACCAAAAAACATGTAATACTCTTTTATATACCTTCACGGTTGAATTACACTTTTAGAGGGAAAATTCCCATTTGAAATTTAAATTCTTAATTCTCTCTTTCCCATGATCCCACATGCCATAAATGCCCATCCATTGACCTCATAGCTAGAACAATTATATTTGAATGCTTCTTGATGAAGCTCTTGCATCAGTCTTGGATTCCATCCATTGGCTCCCATTAATGTGGCATTTCCCTTCACTTCTTAAGGAAAGATGATTGATCCAAAACCTAGCTTTCAAAGACCTATTTTTGGAAAATCTTAAAATGTTATTTTTTTGCAGTTTTCACAAAAAGTCGTGAAAGTGTATTTCTAGCAATTTATAATAGATTTTGTATTTTTCCTATTTGAGGGTCTTCAAATAATTTTTGGGTTTAGTAAAATGTTAGGCAGGATATTTATCAAACGGATCTAAAGTATAACTTCATACATTACTCCAAACATCCACGTACATGGGATGAAAGTCTTACATTTGTCTATCATAACTACAAACGAGGTCATCATGTTAAGAAACTATTAATTTAATGCTCACATATAATAGCATATATTTTTATGTAGATTTGATTAGTAAACCAACTTGCTAATATAGGAATTTCTAGAGAATATTTTGGGAGAAGTTTTTAGAGAAACCTCCTTCAATATAGAATTTGTAACTCCTTTATATTTGTATTATGTTCTTTATGATTGAATTTGAAGAACATTATTTTGTGTTTAATTTATTGTTGTACATTTCTATGAATATGATCAAAATCTATAATTTGGTATCAAAGAAGAGTAATGAAGTTCTAATAATTTTCAGGGGTAGTTGTACTCCTCCATTTCCCTGTGGATGGTGGTATTCTATTGTTATGATATTCCAAGTTTATATTCAATCCAGTTGATTAGAATTATATGATCTTTTCAAAGCATTAAAATACCCCATGCACATAGACATGCGTGTAACTTATATTTTTTTGTTATTTATCTCTAGGAGAGAAAGGCAAATTATTTAACTTTTTTTTTTACTTTTGATGACAATGTTAGTGTAGGTTATTATTTATCCTATTATTTATTTATTATGATAATTATTACACTTGTGTTAGCCCAACACTTGATGGGTTAGCTTTCTTAGGTGTACTAGTTGTGTGGAGTTAGCTTACTAGTTGTGTTGAGTTATCTTCTTAGTTATGTGGAGTCAACCTACTAGTCTTTTGGAGTTAACTTAACTACTAGTATCGTTAGTGGGAGTTCTTCACTACTTATTTAGGTAGTATTTACACTTCCCTCCTCCTATATGTACATTTTTCTTATTGAGTAATTCAAGTCATTTTATTTTAATGTATTGAGTATTATGGATTATGATGGATTTCCATATATGGTATTTTAGCTCTTATGTCTTGAAAATCTAATGTGGCATACTATTATCATCTAATATCATGTCTTAGAACAATATTATTATCATTCCTTTCATGGTATCGTAGCTATAGATGATGTAGACATACATCTGTAATTTTTTCTTTTGCAAGAAAAGGGTTTATTATTTTCATGTGTTAAGAATTTGTTAGTACTTTTCGCAACATGCATTTTTATGCAAAATGGAGTGTGCCATTGGATTTGGAAGGTTCCAAAACCCTAGAATCGATCAGAACTCGGCCATGTTTTGAGATAGTCAAATTTAGACATTTAAAGGGTTTTTGGCACATTTTTTAAAAATCCATACAATTATATCTCGCTTTCTTCTGGTTTTTCAAGAAAATTTCTTGGTTTTTCTCTATTTTTGATACAGGTGCCATAAAAAAGATATTTGTAGTCAAAGTTTGTATTAACAATTATACTTTTTGGGTGCATTCTTTTATCCATTGGATATAAGCGTGTACCTTCTAGATGCATTCTTTTACCCTTTGGATATTTATGTTTTGGATGTAGTATTTTATCCACTGGACACGATCTATACCATTTGGGTGCATTATTTTATCCATTGGATATAAGTGTGTACCTTCCGGATGCATTCTTTTACCCTATGGATATTTTTGTTTTGGATGCAGTCTTTTATCCACTAGACGCAGATTTGTACCCTCTGGGTGTATTATTTTATCCTTTCGATATCATTGTGTACCTTCAAGATTCATTCTTTTACCTTCTAGATATTTCTATTTTAGATGCGAGTCTTTATCCATCCTGGACCTGGACGCCTTGATATGTACCCTCTAGGTGTATTCTTTTATCCATTGGATATTGATGTGTACCCTCCGAATGTAATGATTTACCCTATGGACATTTAGGTTTTGGGCACATGATTTTATCTTTTGGTCGCAAGTTTGTATCATGTGGATGCACTCTTTTACCATTTGGACATTTGGGTCTCATATGTACCTTTTAAACAAATATCGGCATTAAAATATTATTTTAATAGCAAAACCTTCTAGAGCTCATAACTTTTGATCCATAGCTTGGATTAAGCTGATCTTTTGTTTGAAATTGTGTATTTTTAGAGATCTATGAATTGGTGATATTTTTAAACACATATTTCAAATGTAAAAGGTACTTTTACTCATTGTAATATTTACATGCACTCAATTATAAAGTGCCAAATTTGGGAGGGTGTTGTAATCACTTGTGGATGAAATTTTGGTTGAGCTCGACGTCCTAAAATGTTGGGTATTGAATTTTGTATCTATGGGTGTATAAAAGTATATCTCTTATTTTTTGAGATATTTTAGATCTGTATTTTTAACTCTTTATTTTGGCATGCCGACAAACTCTCTTGTGGGGGAGCTATTGGGTGAAACCCAATGTTAGTTTTTCAGTGTTTGAGTAGTTGATTTTGGAAACTCATACAAATATTTGGCGTCACTCTACCCATTCAAGTAGTATGGGAGGGTGTGATGTTGATACCCGATTCTTTAGGTTTTGTGTCCTTGTCTTGTTACTTGTTGATATTGCTTCTTTACGTTTTGTGTCATTTCCTTGTTACCTTAGATTTTCTTGGATTTTGTCAATTCTATTCATTTGGATTTCATGTCCTTTCCTTGTTACCTTGGTTGTTATTGGATTTGGCACACCTATTTGTGGTAGTTGATCAAATTATGTTTGGTGTTTTTTTACACTATCAACATCACTCCATTGACAATCTCCTTGCATGGAGATATCTCGTGAAGCCCAGTGTCAATTGTTTTTGAGTTCTATGCTTAAGTAGTGGATTCATACCACAATTTGCACCACACTTATTCAACATTGTACGAGTTTTTAGAGCCAAGTTTTTAGGATATCTTGCAGTGGTATTTTGCTCTCTCTACTTTGTTATTACTAGTTTTGGGTACCTTGCAGTGTCTAATTTTCCTAGTTATTGTACGTAGGCACCTCATCAAGCCTCGTTGTCAGGACCCACCTTTTTTCACCCACCTAAGTTATGCTTATGGGAGGGTGTTAGTGTAGGTTATTATTTATCCTTTTATTTATTTATTAGGATAATTATTACACTTGTGTTAGCCCTACACTTGTTGGGTTATCTTTCTTAGGTGTACTAGTCCTGACAACGAGGTATTAGTTAGTGGGAGTTCTTCACCACTTATTTAGGTATTAGTTACACTTCCCTCCTCCTATATGTACATCTTTCTTATTGAGTAATTCAAGTCATTTTATTGTAATGTATTGAGCATTATGGATTATGATGGATTTCTATATATGGTATTTTAGCTCTTCTATCTTGCAAATATAATGTGGTGTGCTATTATCATCGATATCACAGCTTGGAACAATCTTCTTATTATTCCTTTAGACAATGACACTATTTGACTACCGAAAATTTTATGGACACAATAAGACAATTTAATGATACATACTTTTAAAACGATTTATGATAACTCTATTTTTGTACTAGCATGACTTAATACAAGAATATAGATTTTAAATTGACTCATTAATAGAGTTATACCTCTCAATGACATACAAGACTTACAGAAATTATCCCACCCTAATTAAGAATGAATTGATATGACATTACTGTTTACATATGGATAACTTAAAACAAGACTAAATATTAAATCTAAATATAAGACATAAATACAAATTATAGACATTAACATGAATCATAGTACAATTTACAAGATTTGGAAATGACATTGATGGACTTATACTAAACACAAAAATGAAAATTAACCAAAAACAATACCTAAAAGTTGTGAGAGTTGATGCGTGAATGAGTTGAAAAGGTAAAACGGTCTTCAACAGTTGTCAACCAAATCATATGCGAATGCAGTCAAAATTCAACTGTATACTACCTAAGCATGGATATTACACATCTGGTGATGTCAGCACATTGATTTTCAAGCTCATTGAAGACAACTTTTCTTGTTTCCACTGTTTAGATGCCTTCAAGTTAAACACGTACAACTATGCATGAGATGATGAGGATTTTAATTTATCCCAGCGACATGATGCATGTGGATATCGTAGTGATCATTCAATCCTCCAAAAGCATAAATATGATCTACATAGTCTTTAATTCACATGTAGAATGACCAAAGTATCACTACATGAACTGGGTGACTCTCTATATCCATGTTTGTAAAGACCCTATTACCATGTGAATGCCTATGTGAGATGGAAGACCATCTATGAAGCTGCTATAAACATAAATATGCATCATTTAGAGTGAATACTCTTAGTCCTCTTCAAACACTCATATATATACACACCCCTTATGTTGTTGCACTCTCAAGTAGATGTGAATGAAAGCTTGGTGATAGAATTTTTTATGCAAACAAATTAAGGAACACATATTTTCGGTGTTACCTAACGTTCAAAAAATAAACTCTTTCACATTGTGGGAGGGAAGAAAAAAAATCAATGTGGAAAAAACAATGTGCTTCATGTTTGTATTCCATTGAGTTAGAAACATGTATACCGGAGGATGGAGGCATCATAGGTTGAAGGTCAATCAACGACCTCTCGTCAATCGCCAACGACAGGGCTGCATCAAGGTTTGATGACATTTTTTCAGTGTGCTTTCAGTTGCGTGTGGTGTGCTTCAAATTTCAGTATGCAGTATTCTAGATTTCTTGGTTTACAAAATAAGTGAAAATTTCACATTGAGGGGGAACATAATCTAATGTTCCATTTCCAGTTTTTCAATTTGTGTGTATGAGCAATAGAATTCAACATATTTTCCTATGTTATTCCCTACAGTGAGATATTGATGAGGGCTGATAATAGTACTTGGCACATCATGATGTGGTTATAGGTAAACCACTTGAAAACCTTCATTTTTGGTTTGTGGTAAACCAATTGTAAAATCACCATTCTTGGTTGTTAGTAATCCATTCGTAAAGCCATCACTTCATTGTTTGTTGTAAACCAATTACAAAACCACCATTCTTGGTTTATGGTCAATCGTTTGGAAAACCATCCTTGAGGTTTGTAATCATCCTATGAAAATCACCATATCATGAGCAGGTGCAAGTACAAGGAAGGTTTTTCCCATGTTCACACTAAGGGGGGGAATGTTAGGAAATTATTAAGTTAGTGCTCACATATAATAGCATATTGTTTTACGTGAGATTTGGTTAGTAAACCAACTCACTAATATAGGAATTTCAGGAGATTATTCTGGGAGGAGTTGTTAGAGAAACCTCTTCGAGTATATAATTCTTAACTCCTTTAAATTTGTATTGTATTATGTATAATTGAATGTCGAAGAAAATTATTCTGTGTTTAATTTATTGATGTACATTTCTATAAATCGTCCAAATCTATAGCTCTACGGGACAACCCATTTCAGGTATATCTTGGATTCTAACCATTTCCTACCTTTACTTCTTAAGGAAAGATCAATGATCCAGAACAGGGCTTCTAAATATCTATTTTTGGAAAGTGTTAAAATTTATATTTTGACAGTTTTCATGGAAAGACGTAAAAGTCTATTTCTGGCATTTTTAGCATCTTTTGTATTTTGCATTTTTAGGGTCTTCAAATCATTTTTGGGCAGGAAATGTATCGACCAAAGCCACAATATAACTTGTGATTCACTCCAAAAATTCATGTACATGGGATGAAATTCTTCCTTTTGTCCAACATAGCTACAAATGAGTTTTGCATAGCTCTATAGGACACAACCCATTTCAGGTATGTCTTGGATTCCATCCATGAGCTCTCATTGATGTAGCATTTCCCTTTGCTTCTTAAGCAAATATGAACAATCCATAATAGGGCTTCCAATTATCTAGTTTTGGAAAGTCTGTAAATTTTATTTTTCATAGTTTTTAGGAAAATTTCCGTAAAGTCTATTTAAGGTAATTTTTAGCGAGTTTTTGTGTTTTACATTTTTAGGGTCTTTGAGCATTTTTGGCATTACCAAATGTTTCAAACTAGATATTTATCAACTTAAATTATATTTCAATTTTATGCCTCAATCTAAACATCCAAATACAAGGGATGAAAATATTTTATATGTCCAACATAGATCTGAGAGCTCTTCATAGCTCTATGGGACATATCCCATTTTAGGCATGTCTTGACCGCATCCGTAATGCCCGCTCTCGAAAATAAAATCAAAATCAGATATTAATAAAAGTTGTGGAATTGTTTTTTTTAAAGTAACCAATAAGTATTAATGTTTTGTTTAACCCCTTTCCCGTTAATGATTAGTTTATACTAATTATTAACTTACCCAAACTTTAAAGACCCTAGCCCAATAACAACTTACTTGTTTTATTCTCCTAGGTATTTATTGAAATTACCAATTTAATTAAGTTTACACAACCTTTTAAATAAATTTAAACTTCCCTTTTTGTTATTTAATTAGTTTTCCCCTCTTTAAGATTAATTCCCCCACATCCCCTTTTAATTTTTATTTTCCAAACCCATTTAAAAATTGCTCATGACTTAAAGGTGAACATGCTTATTTGTGAGCCCTTGGATCAAATCTAATCTTGACCCTTGGTTTTGAAAATTCCCTAAAGTTTTCCCTAATTATCTCTTTGGTTTCTCTTCTTATCTATTTCCTCTTCTCATTTTATTTTGTGTTTTCATTTGAATGTGCAGGTTAAGAAAGAAGCCATGAAAGTTCAAGAGGAGGTCTCAAGTTTCCTTTGTATCATTTTCTTAGTTTTGTGCATTTATATAAATGTAAATAAATTGATAATATATATATATATATATATATATATATATATATATATATATATATATATATATATATATATATATGGCTAAGTTTTTATTGAGAAATATATATTGATTTACATAACCCCTCCTTTTTTTTGTGGTGTGAAAGAGAGAGGAGGGGCGAGGGATGTGGGGTGTGCAAAGGGCGGCACACAGGAGTAGGCCATGAGGTGAGGGGGAAAGTGGCGTAGTGAGGAGGGGGACTAGGCGCGGGGAGATGTAGCATGGGCTGCGTAAGGTGGAGGGTGCTGCGGAGGGTAGCGACTACGGTGGGTCTCGGGGGGTCAGCCTGATGATGGGGAAGCGGCGGTGGTGCTAGTTGGGAGGTCGGGATGGAGCAGGTTGTGGCGGTGTGTGGGGGGGGCCTGTGTGGGTGGGGAGTTTGAACCCTCACACCCACATTTTAAATTTTTTTATTCAAAAAAACAAAACTTTGTTGATTATTTGTTTATATATATATATATATATATATATATATATTTGTTTATTAAATCTCATTTACCTATTAATATATATAATATTATATATAGTCAAAATGTTATTTTTTTATAATCAACAAAATTGTATGTGTGTGTGTGTGTGTGTGTGTGTGTGTGTGTGTGTATAGTCCATAATAAGCATACGTTTCATAGAATAAGGCTGCAATACAGATTTGTTTTACGAAGCCAATAAACTAAGAATTTCTTTTTGTGTTAATTCTTAATACAATTTTTTTTTGTACACAATGAGAGATAATGGTGAAATAACAGATTTTAATTTTATTATTTAGATGCAAAAGAAACTTAAAATTTTCATCTATTCACCTTATATGATTTACCTATTTTGATATTGCAAAAGATGAAGCCAAATTTTTGGAAAAGAAAATATTGATTTAGCTATCACTTAGTGAAAGGATAGACACATCAAAACTACTTCTTCATCCATTCAAATAAGGTAACCCACAAGAGAAGTAAAAACAATCTTATTCTATTCTCTAACTTTTCAAAACTTGTAATAATAAGGGTGTTTCAAGAACAATGTCAAATCTTACATTTACACAAGTTCTCAACATTTCACAAGGGTGAAATCTACCACAAAATAAATGATCTTTCCAACAACTCATATTAAGAAAAATTTCACTATCTTCAATCCTTTATTTTAAAGATTTAAATCTTCCAAAATGGCAAAGCATAGTTCTACATTATTACAAGTATTCAAAGGAAAACAATGTAAGGTGACATGCAAATATTGAGGGTAGATTTTTCAACAAAAGGGATACTAGTTTACATATGACTCCAAATACAAAGGAGGATTTTACACATAAGGGAAGCTTCCACAAGCCATACTTTTCAAGAGACAAGAGGTAATGTCCACAATAGAATGAAGATGATAAAGAGCTCCAACCAACATCCCACTTCCATCTTGAGATCCAAATGCTCATGCTTTCAAGAAAACCAACAAGGAGAAGAGGCTTGTTTACCACCCAACCATAGGCATCATTACATGTCTTTCCCAAAGTTGGGATGCATGCTAGCCTCCCCCAAGCCCATGGGAAAGAGGACAACTAACCACAACTTGCACAAGAGTGAGGTGAACAACCAATAATACATCCACACAAAAATAAGACAAATATCCAAGACAAGACTCCAAATTTTACAAGGTGAAAAAGAGGAGAACCCAAGTTCTACCTCTAAAACAAATGGGGAAGAGAGGAGAGGAGTTCTCCAAAAGTTGTAACCAAGATTATAAGCACAATAACAAGACCTCCATACCCTCCTTATTGCTCCTATTTCATTTAAACCCTCCTTATTCCTCCACCCTTTCTCCAAGTCCTTCTTGGAAGGATTTTCAAACCCCAAAGGGGTTTCCTTACCAAGAATGGGGAAGGAGATTCAAGCCAAATGAATCAACTTCCCCACCTCAAACCATTTGAGGGGAAACACTAAAACCCTACAAGGCTTGTCCATCAAGCCTTGAGGATTGAGAGGGGAAAAATCCCTCTCTCTTCCCCCACAAACTCCAAAACTCCATCATGCCATATGATGGAGGGAGTAAAACAAGAAAAAATAACCAAAATCCACATGTAAAAATAACATTTTCAAGTAAACAATCTAACAACTAATATGAATACAACACATGCAATAAGACTTAAGAGCCTACCTCAAAGAAAGCTCTCCAAAAAGCTTTCCAACTTCAAACTTCTCCACTCCTTGACCCAAGCAACCTCTAGCTCCAAATCACACAAGCATCCAAGCCAAAAGCTCTAAAAAAATCCTCTTCTTTTCCCATGAAGGGGAATTTGAAGAGAAGCAAGAAAAATCCTCACAAATGAGGGGGTGACATGTGTCACCCCTCTCCTCCTTCAAGGTCAAAGATGCCAAAACAAAAGAGAGAAAAGGGTAAAATGCCTTTTAGCCCTCTTCTCCCAAATTACCTAAATTGATAACAAAATAATCCTTGTGTAACTTTTAACAAGCACACTAATCGATACCTCTTACATAGATGTGACCAAACAAGAGGCAAAAAGGAGGAAAAATTCCTCTAGCCTTGGAAATAATCCCCTACCTATTAGGTAGGGTCCAAGGGCTCATTTTTATGTTAAGGGAACTCCCAAACTAAAAAGGGGTCCCTAAAAATGCCCAAAATAACCCAATTTCGGGTTTGGCAAAATTAGGCACAAGGTTAGAGGGTGTGGGGACCACCCAAGGGTTCACATGTGACCCTAAACCCTCTAAATTAATTACATCATTAATCTAAATCAAAACTTAATGCAAGTGGGGTCATTAATTCCCCAAAACAAGTTTACAACACAAACTAACCACCCTAAGCAAAATTAATAATTACAAGACATATTACATTACAAATGAGGGTCACCCATGGTGCCCAAAACAATAATTCTAATGCTAAGGCCTCAAGCAATAAACATGGCTAGGACTTAGCCCATGGGCTGCTTGTGTAAAGTTACGTAGCTAGCCTGAGTCCCACGTTCTCCTATGACCTGTCACCTGCACACTCATTACACACATTAAACACACTGTTCGATAAAATATAAATCAACTACTAAACAAGATAACAATGAATTCTATACTATCATTTCATCTTTCTGGTATCGAAAGTATGACAATGTGCACAACTATACATAATTCACCATAATTTAGTCATAATGATAAAATGACATGTATCCATAGAATCTCAACATGCAACAAACTGAGTAACCATCAATATAACTATGTTCCAAAACAACATCATATCAATTAGTATCCATGACATTATAAGATAATGCAAGAAACATAGTAATCAAGCTAAATCAGTGTTATATGCCTAAATTTCCATACATGCCTAATCAGATAAAATATCCTAATGTAATGTCCAAAATATAACAAATCTCTATCAAAACATGTCCGAGAAATGAGCAACAAGTAATCGAGCTATAAAAATGTGGGCACTGACAACATCGATTGACTCCCATTGATCTAGCATTTCCTTTTCTTCTAAATATAATGAAAATGATTACAAACAAGGATTCCAAATATTTATTTTTGGAAATTATTAGAATTTCTATTTTAAGGAGTTTTCAGGAAAACTCCCGAAGTCTATTTCTTGCATTTTTAGTAGCTTTTGTATTTTACATTTTTAGGGTCTTCAGAGAATTTTTGGGATTAGCAAAATTTTGGGAAGGATATTTATTGACCGAAGATGTAGTATAACTTTTTATTCACTCCAAACATCCATGTACATGGGATGAAATTATTACATATGTCCAACATAGTTACAATCTGACCTCTTCATAGCTCTATGGGACAAAGCCCATTTCAGGTATGTCTTGGATTCTAACCATTGGCTCCCATTGATGTAGTATTTCCATTTTCTTCTTAAGAAAATATGAATGATCTAAAACAAGGCTTCTAAATATCTATTATTAAAATTCCTAAAATTTCTATTTTGTCAAGTTTTAGGAAAGTCCTGAAAGTCTATTTCTTGCATTTTTAGCAACTTTTATAGTTTACGTTTTAGAGGGTCTTTGGAGCATTTTTGGTCTTAGAAAAATGTTGGGTAGGATGGTTATAAACCAAAGACACATTATAACATTGTGCTTAACTCCAAACATCTATGTACCTGGGATGAAATTCTTGCACATGTCCAACATAGCTACAATCTAGATCTTCATAGCTCTATGGGACATAGCCCATTTCAGGTATGTCTGGCATTTAAGCCATTGGATCTGATTGATATAAGCATTTCCCTTCACTTCTTAAGAAAGGATGAATGATCGAAAACAGGGCTTCCAAAGATTTATTTTTGAAAGTATTAAATTTTTATTTTTGTAGTTTTCAAGGAAAGTCCTGAAAGTCTATTTCTGGGAGTTTTTAAAAGTTTTTGTATTTTGCATTTTTAGGAACTTGAGCATTTCGAGCTTACTAAAATATTTGGAAGGATATTTATCAATCAAACCCATAGTTTAAATTTGTTCTTCACTCCAAACATCCAAGTATATGGGATGAAATTCTTCCAACAAATCTACAACTAAGCTCTTCATAGATCTACAGGACACAACCCATTTTGTGCATGTCTTGGATTCTAGCCTTTATCCCCCTTTGATGTAGCATTTCCCTTCAATTCTTAAGAAAAGAAAATGATCCATGACAGAGCTTCCAAATATCTCTTTTACAAAGTCTTAAAATTTCTATTTATGGCATTTTTCAGGGAAAGTCCTGAAAGTCAATTTTTGGTAGTTTTTAAGAGCATTTTAATTTTGTATTTTTAGGGTCTTCTAATTAATTTTTGGGCTTAGCAAGATTTTGGGTAGGATATTTATCAAACAGATCCATGCTTTAACTTAATGCTTCACTCCAATCATTAATGTACATGGGATGAAAGTATAGCAAATGTCCAAGATAGCTACAATCAAACTCTTCATAGATGTACGAGATAACCCATCTCGGGTATGTCCTGGATTCCAGTCATTAGCTCCCTTTTATGTAGAATTTATCTTTTCTTCATAATAAAAATTGAATGATCCAGAACATGGATTCCAAAGATCTATTTTTGTAAGGTCTTGAAAATTCTTATTTCAGCAATTTACAATTGCAAATGAAAGTCATAAAGTCTATTTGTGGCAGGTTTTAGTAGTTTTTGTATTTTGTATTTTGTATTTTTGAGGGTCTTCAGAGTGTTTTTGGGCTTAAAAAATTTTGGGCATGATATTTTTAACCAAAGCCACAATTTAATTTTGTGCTTCTCTCCAAACATCAATGTCTGAGGATATTTTCAACATAGCTAAAACCGAGCTCTTCATAGCTTTATGAGACAGAACCCATTTTAGCTATGTCTTTGATTCCAACCTTTGGCTCCCATTAATGTAGCATTTACCTTTGCTTCTTAAGAAAAGAAGAATGATCCAGAATAGGGCTTCCAAAGATCTATTTTTGAAAGTCTTAAAACTTCTATTTTGGCATCTTTCAGGGAAAATCTTGTAAGTCTTTTTTTTGGCAGTTTTTGTATTTTGCATTTTTAGGGTCTTGAACCATTTTTAGGCCTAGTAAAAATTTTGGCACAATATACATCTATAAGATCTGTAATCTAACTTTTTGCATCACTCTATACATCCAAATACATTGGGGAAGTCTTGCATATATCGACATAGCTACAACAAATCTCTTCATAGCTCCTGAGATGATCCATTTCAAGTATGTATTAGATTCCAACCATTGGATCCAATTGATGTAACATTTCCTTTGCTTCTTAAACAAATTAAAATGATCCAAAAAGCAGATATTCTTTAGATCCTTTTTGGAAAATCTTACAATTACTATTTGTGGTAGTTTTGAGGAAAGTCCTGAAAGTTTGTTTTTGGCGCTTTTAGTAGCTTTTTGTAACTTGTATTTTTGACCGTCTTCGGACCATTTTTGGGCCTAACAAAATATGGAATTTGGAAAAAAGATGAAATTTTTAAAAATTCAATATTTTTGAAAATTCACAATTTTTGAAATAGTCTAGATTTTTTAAAAATTTAGGATTTTGGAAAGGTCAACATTTTTAAAAAGTTTATATTTTTGAAAAAGTTTAGATTTCTAAAAAGTTGGGATTTTGAAAATTTTGATATTTTTGAAAAAGTTACAATTTGAAATAGTTGATATTTTTGAAAAAGTTGGGATTTTCAATACTCGGGATTTAGACAAAGTTTGAATTTTAAAAAAATTAGGATTTAAGAAAAGTCAAGATTTTTGAAGAAGTTGATATTTTCAAAAAAGTAAAATTTACAATAAATTACTGATTTTGAAGAAATTATAATTTTGGAAAAGTCAGGATTTTGAAAAATATATATTTTCAAAAAAGTAGCAATTTTTAAAATGTCAAGATTTTCAAAAAAGTCATAATGTAGAAAAATTCTTGATTTCAAAAAGTTGGGATTTTTGAAAAAGTTGAGATTTTGAAATAGTCAAGATCTAAAAAAGGTTGAGATTTCAAAAAAGTTGATATTTTTTAAAATGTTAGGATTTCATAAAAGTTGATATTTTGAAAGAGTTGGGATTTTTAACATTTTTATAGCTCTACAGAAAGCCCATTTCAGGTATGTATTTTATTTTTAGAAAATACACAAAAATTCATATATTCCGCTATCAAGATGTTTACAAACAATTATCTCTACTATCTCTACATGTGAAGATCAACAACCGACATAGAATGGCTAAAAATTACAAAACGGCAATTTATCACCTATAAGGGTCTTACCATCACCATGCCCTATTCAAGATCTTCATTCATTTCCCATTCATCAACTAACTCATCAAAAATTCATTCAAGTTTTCTATACACTCACCTTGCAATTTCTTGCACAACTTCTTGCTCACTAGCTATTTTGCTCAAGGGTGCAACTTGGAATTTTATTTGTTTAATTCCTCTCAAATTATGTTCCCTTCTTAGCTACCTCAAAACAATGTTGGTTTGATCACGAAATAACTCAAACAATCAAGAACCTAAACTCCCTTTGTTTGTCCAAACTGGCTTCTCATGCCCTTAAGACTAGGTAAGTTGCAAAATTAATGGATAAAAGAATCTAAAGGTACCTATAAGATCTCATGGACTTCATTAGTTCTATTTTGTAACCCCTAAGTTTCATGCAAATTTTTGGAGCTCAACTCCTTTCACAACCAACCTTCTCTCACTTTTCACTTTTTACTCTCAAACACCCTTTCTAGCTCGGGATAGTCTTAGAATCCTTGTAACTTCCTTTGTAGCTTACATCAACACACACTATATACTTTTATAGATACCCATTTCAATGGTTTTGATTCCTATGAAGTTTCAATCTCCAATTCCAAGTCTAGCTCACACTTCCTTTGTAAGTTAGCCCTTCAAATAAAGCCTCTAGACTGTGTTAACTATCTTCCTACAAATTGCCAAGAATTTCTCTAAATAAATCCCTCAAAATTCAAAATTCCTTCAAGATATTCTAAATTGGATCCTTGTGACGATATCTTGAAAGTTTTAAAACAAAATACCCTAGTTTTAGGCTTCAAAATTTAAAACCCTAGTTGTGTTTTAAGGAAACCCTCTAAAAGCCTAGGTGAGAAGAAAACATTATAAAAACTTTTGTATTCATTTTCAAGACCCAAAAATTTATCTATATGATTTTTGGAGATTGTTCAAATCTTAGTTTTACAAATGCCTCATTACATAATGTCCAAACCCTCCTTCACACGTTCTTTCCATCATCATGCCTATGGACACACAGTTCACAGTTTTGTCAAGAAGTTTTTTGTACTCAAACTATTATAGTATGCATGCCTGGTTTGTCACTTCCTCTTAACACAATGAATACACACTCTATTTGATATTCATTCCCTTTGATACAATCTATTCTCACTCATAGTCCATCAATCACATTTATCAGATTGACTATAACAACTCAACACAATATTTCTCAAGTATGCAATAAAATACACCAACATTTTGAAAAATGCCAACTTTTTGAAAATCCTGACTTTTTTCAAAAATCTTGAATTTTTTAAAATCCCAACTTTTTCAAAAATCAACTATTCAAAATCACAACTTTTTTGAAAATCGATACTTTTGTAATCCCAACTTTTTCAAAATCTTGAATTTTTCAAAACTCGACATTTTGAAAATCGATATTTTCGAAAATCTTGACTTTTTCAAAAATATCGACTTTTTGAATATAGAAAAAATTTCAATATCCTAACTTTTTTTTAAATCCGACTTTTTCAAAACCCCAAATTTTTCAAAAATCATGATTTTTTTAAATCCTAACTTACGAGAACCTGGAAGGATGGTCATGTTAGGGTCTGGAAATTTTTCTTTCACTATCTCTTTAAAGTTCATTGCTAAAATCTCTGGTTTACCTCGGGAAGGAAAAAGTTCTTTCAATCCCAAATCAGACTACAACCAGGAGATTGATTGCTTCATGCAAGGTAAGGGGATGCCTAAAATTCTCCATAATGGTTATGCAAGAGGGGATTTGCCCCATCCTTTTAGTGAAATTGCTTAGCTTATCATGGCATACATTACCCTTGAAGGGCGTTATAAATTCATTTATGGGTATCATTTTCCCATGTTGAATCATGTTAGGAATTACAGACCCTTTAATTTCCCCAACTTTTTGTTCCTTTTTGGAAAAATTAGTCGCTCAGGTCAAGAAAGGAACTTTCTCCCTACCTTTACATCAAGGCCTCATCAAAGCCATGATCAAGTTAGGTACCCCCCTCATTGGAAAAAATGAAATATTTGGGGCTTCTGCTAAATGGACTTCTACCAGTGTCGAGGGAAATTGAGACTTTGGATGCTGAGGGGGATCATGCTAGCAGGGAGGATGTGTGGAAGTCGGTGGAAAAAGAACCAGATCACATCAAGCCAAGGAAAGCATTAAGAAGCAGTGTCGGGAGAGTGGAGCTTCTGAACCTTGTGAGAATTTGGAGGTTATCTCGGACTCAGGGGAGCAACAGGCGAGATGACTTGGGTCATGTTGATTCGGGTGAAAAATAGGAAGTGGATGCTTTCAAGAGGAAAGTAGTGAGGAGAAGGAATTCGGGCATGACCATGAATCCTCCGAGGGAATAAGATCTAAAAACAATGAGGAAGCCATTGAAAGTTTGCATGATCTTAAAACTACCCAGAAGAAATTGTTTAATGCCTAGGATATTGTGGTCAAATCCAATGTTTTCATGCGGGAGTTTGAGAATTGTAGGTTAGACACTAATATCAACAAACACAAGATAAGCATGGTGACAATTGATCTAAGGGAGCTATAGGAAAAATTTGAGAAGCTCACTTCTATTGTTCTTAGTGAACAACTTAAAAATGCCAATGAAAGATGCCTGGCCATGGAGAATGATATGTTGAAGATGAAGGGGATTATTCTTCATATCAGAGATGTTCACATCCTAAATGTCAAAAGTACTATCCACCATCTTAAACTACTTGCTGAGATGATCCACTCCATGGAAATTGCGAAGAACAAAGAAAAGAAGGGTACTGGTCCAAAAGTGGAGATAGTTGAACTGGATTACAAATTCTGGAAATCAACTATTGCTAGTCTGGTTAAGGAATGGAATGGATGCATGCACATGGTGGGTGAACTGATCAATGAATGATGGTGGTTTCTTTTTTGGTGGATGTTTTTTATGTATTTTTGGTCTTTTTGTTAGTTCCTTGTCTTCTGATATTAGTTATTATGTTATAAGCCTTTTGGTTTTTTTCTGGTGTTGTTTCTTTATGTGGATTTGTGGCTCGAGAGGGTTTCAATGGCCATCCCCTTGACCCTTATCTGTTTTTCTAGAAAACTTTGTATGGGGTAGGGCCCCCTCAACCCTCCTTTACCTATTATCAAAAAAAAAATCCTGACTTTCTCAAAATTCCCAACTTTTTCGAAAATCTAGACTTTTTACAAAATACCGATTTTTTTATATTCATACTTTTCAAAATCCATTTTTTTTAAATCATGAGTTTTTCAAAATCTTGAATTTGTGGAAATTTTGACTTTTTTAAAAATAGTGACATTTTTTGATAATTTTGGTTTTTTCAAAATCATGACTTTTTCGAAAATTCAGACTTTAACAAAATCATGATTTTTTTGAAATCCTCGACTTTTTTGAAAATCATTACTTTTATAAAATCTCTAATTTATCAAAAATAATGTCTTTTTCAAAAATCCCAATTCTTTCAAAAATCACGACTTTGTCAAATATCACGACTTTGTCAAGTATCACGACTTTTTGAAAATCGCAACTTTCGAAAATAGTGGATTTTTTTAAAATCGACTTTATGAATATCCCAAAATTTAAAATTATTAACCTTTTTAAAATTCCAACTTTTTAAAAATCTTGGATTTTTCAAAATTCCAACAATTTCAAAATCCTGACATTTTTGAAATCTTGACGCTTTTTTAATATATTGACTTTTTTGAAAATCGTGAATTTTTTGAAAATGCAAAATTTTTAAAAGTTTTGAATTTTTGAAAATCTTGAAGTTTTTAAAAATCCCAACTTTTCAAAAATGGTGACTTTTTGAAAATCCTCAATTTTTGAAAAATATCAAATTATTTTGAAATTTCAAATTATTTGTAATCTTGACTTTTTTAAAAGATCACAACTTTTTGAATCCAAACTTTTTCAAAATCTTGAATTTTTGAAATCCTAACTATTTGAAATCCTTAATATTTCAAAATCCTAACTATTTTGAAAATCTTAACTTTTTAGAAATCCTAATTTTTTTCAAAATCATGATTATTTTTGAAATTCAAACTTTTTCAAAAATCCATACTTTACATTAAATCACTACTTTTTGAAAATCATGACTTTTTCAAAAATACATTTAAAAAATTTAAGTAAAGTTTTTATTAAAAGGTAGCATTTATGTTAAAAATGGAAAATATCATAAATAAAATGTGTTATTGGGGATCATTTTCTAGTGAAAATTTAATTTTGGGCCATTTCAATAAATGATCATTTGAAAGTGTAATTTTGTTTAACTTTGGAGTAGTGCCCATCGACCTGCTTCATACTATCATATTGATCAACATAGGAAATTTAGAGTAAGGAGGTTAATGGTTCAAATCATTTTAAAGGTTTAGGTATCGGCCCATCTTATTAGTCTAAACCACCTTAACTCACTCAAAGATGTGAGCTCACCCAAATAAGTCTATCTCAACTCACTTGCTTTTTGGTGAGTTACAATATCCAGATCACCGAGCTAGGCTAGTTTTTAAAGTGTTTTTGTAAGGAGGTAAAAAAATTGAGTAAAGTTTTTTTAAAAGGTAACATTCATGTTAAAAAAGGAAAATATTGAACTAAAAATGCGTAATTATAAAAGTTTGGGTTGTTAATTTTGTGGTGAAAATTAATTTTCATTCCATTTCAAAGTCATTTGAAAGGGTAATTTGTGTTTGTCTTCAAAGGTGTTTCCTCTCGACCCCTCCTAGTCTTGTCTCATTGGTCAATGTGGATGTTTTGGAGTATAGAGATTACTTGGTTCGAATCACTTTAAAGGTTTTGATGTTAGCCCATCTTGCTAGTCTAAACCACCTCAACTCATGTAACATCGTCTGAGCTCGACTGACAGACGAGTCCATCTTGTCTCACCTTCTTTTCGACCAATTTATACTACCCAACTCCCGAGCTAGGCTCTTTTTTAAGGTGTTTTTAAGGATGTAAAAATAAAATTCAATAAAGTTTTTAAAAAAGGATAATTAATGTAAAAAGGGAAAATATTATAAATAAAACTATGTAATTATAAGCAGTTTGGGGGATTCATTTTGTGGTGAAAAATTAATATTTGGATCATTTCAAGATTTTTTAAAAGGGTAATTTATATTTGGCTTAAGGGTGGTGCCACTTGACCTTGCCCCATACTGTGGCATTGGTCAATGTGGACAATTTAGAGTAAGGAGGTTACTAGTTTGAATCACTTTAAAGGTTTGGGTACCATCCCATCTTGCTAGTCTAAACCACCTCAACTCACTCAATATGGATTGAGCTTTCCCAACCAAGTCCATCTCAACTCGCTTGAGTTCACCAAGTAACACTACCCATCTTATTGAACTAGGCTAGTTTTTAAAGTATTTTTCTAACAATGTTAAAAATTTGAGTAAAGTTTTATTTTTAAAAAAGGTAGAATTCATGTAAAAGCGGAAAATATTCTTATAAAAATGTAATTATAAGAAATTTGGGTGGTTAATTTTATGTTAAAAAACTAATTTTCGATCCATTTCAATAGTCATTTGAAAGGGTAATTTGTGTTTGGCTTCAGGGGCACTACCTCTCGAACCCTCTTCGTACTAGCTAATTGGTCAACATGGGTAATTTAAAGTATGAAGGTTACTAGTTCGAATCACTTTAAAGGTTCTAGTGTCGACCCATTCATCTAGTCTAAACCTCCTCAACTCGTGTAATAGCGACTCGAGATCACTCGACCGAGACCATCTTATATTTCCTTGTTTCGACTAAGCTTCACTACCCATCTTGTTGAGTTTGGCTATTTTTAAGGTGTTTTTAAGGAGGTTAAAAATTAAATTGAGTACAAAAAAATTAAAAGGAATATTTATGTAAAAATTACATATATTGTGAAAAAAGTGTAATTATAAGAAGTTTGGGGGATTCATTTTATGGTGAAAAATTAATTTTCAAATCATTTCAATAGTTATTTAAATAGTAATAGTTTGGTCTTCGCAGCACTCGCCCTTGACCCTACCCCATAATGATGCACTTTGGTCAAATGTGGAATTTAGAGTGGCATATTGGTTCGAATCACTTTAAAGGTTTTTGTGCCACCTATCTTAATAGTCTAAACCACCTCAACTCGTAAATCAATGACCGAGCTTGTCGATCGAGTCCATCTTAGCCTACTTTTTCGACCAAGCTACACTACCCAACTTGTTGAGCTGGATATTTTAAGAAGGTTAAAGATTTGAGTAAAGTTTCTTTTAAAGGAGCATTTATGTAAACAATAAAAAATATTGTAAATAAAATTGTGTAATTATAAGTAATTTGGCTTGGGAACACTTCCCCTCGAGCACTCCCTGTAATCACACATTGGTCAATATGGTTGATTTAAAATAAGGAGGTTACTATTTTGATTATCCAAGCACCAACTGATCTCACTCGACTAAGTCCATCTCAATTTAATTTCTTTGTGACCAATCTACACTATACAAATCACCAAGATAGACCATTTTTGAGGTGTTATTTTAAGGAGGTAAAAAATTGAGTGATTTTTTTTTTAAAAGGGATCATTTATGTAAAAAGGGAAAATATTGTAAAGAAAATTGTGTAATTATTAGCAGTTTGGGAGGTTCATTTTCTGGTGAAGAACTACTTTTCGTGCCATTTCCACATTTGTTTGAAAGGGTAATTTGTGTTTGGTTTCTGGAGCGCTATCACTCGACCTTACCCCATAATGGTGCATTTTTCAATGCTTATGATTTGGAGTAAGGATTTTACTTGGTTTGAATTACTTTAAAGGTTTTGGTGTCAGCCCATCTTCCTAGTCTAAACCACCTCAACTCGCACAATGTCAAATGAGCTCGACCAAATGAGTCCATCTCACTCATGTGATTTCTTAATGAGCTACACTAACTACCTAGCTCCCTGAGCTAGGACATTTTTAAAGATTTTTTTTAAGGAGGTACAAAAATATTGAGTAAATTTTTTAAAAAGGGAGCATTTATGTAAAAAGGAAAATATTTCAAATAAGAATATGTAATTACAAGGAGTTTGGGGGTTTATTTTGTGGTGAAAAATAATTTTTGGCCATTTCTACATGAGGGTAAATTATGTTTGGCTTCTCGGGTGTTTCCTCTTATCCCACCCTATATCTTGGCACATTATTAACTTGGTAATTTAGAGTAAGGAGGTTACTAGTTTGAAAGAATGTAAAGGTTTTGGTGTCAGCCCATCTTGCTAGTCTAAACCACCTCAACTCGTTTAGCTCTAACTTAGCTCACCTGACCAAGTCCATCTCATCTCACCTCCTTTTTGGCTGAGCTACACTACCCCATCTTCTGAGCTAGACATTTTATCAAGGTGTTTTTTTAAGGAGGTTAAAAAAATTGAGTAAATTTTCTTTCAAAAAGGGAGTATTTATTTTAAAAATAGAAAATATTATAAATAAAACTGTGTAATTATAAGTAGTTTGGGGGGTTTATTTTCTGGTGAAAATTTAGTTTTCATTCTCTTTCAACAATCATATGAAAGGGCGATTTATGTTTATCTTCAATGGTATTGCCTCTTGACCCCACCTCGCATCTTGGCGCATTGATCAATGTGGGTTATATGGAATAAGGATGTTACTCGTTCGAATAAATTTGAAGATTTTGGTGCAGCGTATCTTCCTAGTCTAAACCACATCAACTTGCCCAACACCAATTCAGCTCTCTTGAATGACTCCATCTCATATCCCTTACTTTTTAACTAAGCTATAGTACTAGCTAGTCGATTGGGCCATTTTAAAGGTGTTTTATCAAGAAGGCACAAAAATTGAGTAAATTTTCTTTTAAAAGGAGAATTTATATAAAAATAAAAATATTGTAATGAATGTGTGTAATTATAAGTAGTTTGGGGTTTTATTTAATGAAAAATTAATTTTGGGCCATTTCAACAAAAGAATTTAAAAGGGTGATTTTTGTTTCTCTTTGTGGGCATTTCCTTTGACCCCACCCTATACCGACACATTGGTTAACATTAGTGATTGGGAGTAAGGAGGTCAATAATTTGAATCACTCTAAATTTTTTTATGTCACCCCATATTTTCTAGTTTAAACCATCTCAACTCGCCCACACTAACTAAGCTCGTCTTACGGAGTTACACTCAGCTCACCTACTTTCTAATCGAGCTACACTACCCATCTCACCGAGTTAGGTAATTTTAAGATGTTTTTAATGAGGTAAAAAAATGAGAAAAGGTTTTTGTAAAGGGAACATTTATGTAAAAAAGGGAAATTATTGTAAATTAAAGTGTATAATTATAAGCAATTTGGGGGGTTCATTTTGTGGTGAAAATTAATTTTCATTCCATTTCAATAGTCATTTGAAATGGTAATTTGTGTTTGGATTTAGGGGTGTTGCCCCTCGACCCTACCTTTACTATCACATTGGTCAAATTGGGAAATTTGGAGTAAAGAGGTTATTGGACTGAATCAATTTAAAGGTTTTGGTTTCGTCACATTTTTTAGTCTAAACCACCAAACCTTACCCAACACTAACTCTGGATTCACTGGCTAAATCCATCTTAGCTCACCTATTTTCTAATCTAGCTACACTACCCAATTTGCTGAGATAACCTATTTTCTAAACAAATTTAAGGAGGTAAAATAAATTGTAAATAAAAATGTTTAATCATAAGTAGTTCAAGGGGTTCGGTTTGTCTTTAAAAATTAATTTTCATATCATTTCAACAATCATTTGAAAGGGTAATTTATGTTTGGATTTGGGGTGTTGCTTCTTGACCACCCCCATATTAACACATTGGCCAACATGGGTGATTTAGAGTAAGGAGGTTATTGATTTGAAACAATTTAAAGGTTTTGGTGTTGGCCCACCTTGCTATTCTAAACTACCTCAACTCACCAAAACCAAGTGAGTTCACCCAACTAACTCTATCTCAACTTGTTTACTTTTCGATCAAGTTACACTACCTAGCTTATCGAGTAGAGACATTGTTAGTGTGTTTATTTAAGGAGGTAAAAAAATTGAATCAAGTTTTTTTTTTTAAAAATGAAGCATAGGTTAATAAAGGGAAAATATTGTATATAAAACTATGTAATTTTAAGCAGTTTGGGGGTTCATTTTGTGGTAAAAATAAAAATTTCCCTATATAAATAGTTTTTTAAATGGACTATGTATGTTCAGTTTGGGGTGCTTCCTCGACCACGCCTTACATCTTACCGCGCATTGGTCAATGTGAGCGATTTGGAGTAAGAAGGTTACTAGTTTGAATCACTTAAAGTTTTTTTTGTATTGGTCCATCTTGCTAGTCTAAATAACCTTAACTCAACCAACACCAATAACGATCACTCAAATAAGTCCATCAAATATCACCTACTTTTTGCTCGAGGTACACTACACAACATGCCAAGCTAGGACATTTTTAAGGTGTTTTTTAGGAGATAATAAAATTGAGTTAATTATTTTATTAAAAAGGAGAATTTGTGTAAAAAGGGTAAATATTGTAAATAATAATATGTAATTATAAGTAGTTTGGGGGTTCCTTTTGTGGTGAAAATTACTTTTTGGTCATTTCAATAGTCAAGGGAAACACCCCGAAGCCAAACAAAATACCCATTTGATCAACTATTGAAATGGACCAAAATTTAATTTTTCACCACAAAATGAACACTCAAACTTCTTAGAATTACACATTTTTATTTACAATATTTTCCTTTTATTAACAAATGCTCTATTTTTAAAAAAATTCACTCAAAACGTTTTACCTTCTTAAATAAACACCTTAAAATTGTCCTATCTTGGAAAGATAGGTAGTGTAACTCGGTCATAAAGTAAGCGAGTTGAGATGGAGTTAGTTAGGTGAACTCATTATGTGTTGGGTGAGTTGAGGTTGTTTAGACTAACAAGGTGGGCCAAAACCAAAACCTTTAAAATGATTTGAATGAGTAACCTCCTTACTCAAAATCAACCATGTTGATTAATAGGCCAATATGGGGCGTGGTTGAGAACAACACCCCTGAAGCCAAACATAAATTAACCTTTTAAATGACTATTGAAATGACCCTAAAATTAATTTCTCAAGACAAAATGAACCCCTAAAACTACTTATAATTAAACATTTCTATTTATAATTTTTTACCTCCTTTAGAAAACCTTAAAAATGGTCTATTTCGGTGTAGCTCGGTAAGAAAGTATTCAAGCTAAGATGGACTCGGTTGGGTGAGCTTAGTCATTGATGGGTGAGTTGAGGTGGTTTAGACTACCAAGATGGGGTGAAACCAAAACCTTTTAAATTGATTCAAACCAATAACCTATTTACTCCAAATTTCCCATGTTTACTAATGTGCCAAGATGGGGCAAAGCGGTGTAAAGGGTAAAGACCCCTAAAGCCAAACAAAAATTAACCTTTCAAATGACTATTGGAATGGAAACAAAAATAATTTATCACCACAAAAGAACCCCCAAACCGCTTATAATTACACACTTTAATTTACAATAATTTCCCTTTTTTACATAAATGCTCCATTTTTTAAAAAAATTACTAGGTTAGAAGACCTAGGTTAGTGCGGAGTGAGTTGAGAAGGTTTAAACTAGAAAAGATGTGGTGACATCAAAACCTTTAAAGTGATTCAAACCAGTAACCTCCTTATTCCTAACCTCCCATGTTATTCAATACACAAATATAGGTTGGGGTTGAGGGTGGGGCCCATGAAGATAATCATAAATTACCCTTTCAAATGACTGTTGAAATGTCGCGATTATTAATTTTTCACTAGAAAAAGAACCACCCAAATTGTTATAATGAAACACAATTTTTACAATATTTGCCTTTTTAAATAAATGTTCCCTTTTATAAAAAAAAAAAACTTTACTCAATTTTTTATACCTCCTTAATAAAAGACCTTTAAAAATAGCCTAGCTCGACTAGTTGGGTAGTATAGCATGGTTAGAAAGTAGGCGGATTGAGATAGACTCGGTTGGGAAAGCTCGGTTGGTGTTGGGTGAGTTGAGGTGGTTTAGACTAGCAAGATGGGCCAACACCTAAACCTTTAAAGTGATATCAATGAGTAACCTCCTTACTCTAAATCACCCACATTGACCAATGCGCTAGTACATTATGGGGTCAAGGGTAGTGCCCTTGAAGCCAAACACAAATTACCCTTTCAAATGATTGTTGAAATGGCCCAAAACTAATTTTTCACCAAAAATGAACCCCCAAACTACTATTAAGTACACAATACAATATTTTCCTTTTATCATAAATACACTGTTTTAAAAACAATTACTCATTATTTTACCTCCTTAAATAAAAACCTTCCAAAATATCTTAATAATGTAGCTCGGTTAGAAAGGAGACAATTTGAGATGGACTTGGTCATAAATGAACAAGTTGAGGTGGTTTAGACAAGCAAAATCAACTCGACACCAAAACCTTAATGTAATTTGAACTAGTGACCTCCTTACTCCAAATCAGCCAATTACTCATTATTTTAGGGCATCTCCAAGAAGATAAACACAAATTACCTTCTTAAAGTGGCCCAACAATTAATTTTTCACTCATAAAATGAACCACCTAAACTATTTATAAATAGTTTTAGTTACAATATTTTCCTTTTTTACATAAATGCTTTAGAAAGGAGCCACACACCCAGCATATACTTTCTCTGATAATGTGCACCTAGCATTATGTTATTGAGATCCTCCATATCATTGTCACCCACTCTGATATTATGATGATAGAGCCAAAGAGAATCGAGACCATAAAACTTGAACTTTATGTTGACAAAAATCAACAAGATGGTAGAGATGACACCAAATTTTTAGACTTTGGGAGTATTGTCTTTTTGACTTGGAATCAATTTTTGGAACCCCTAACATGATAGGAACACTTTAACAAATGTTTTATTTCCATTTTTGGAGACTTTCTATTCATAGTAAGTTGTTTTTTAAAGTCATTTTTCGTGCTTTTTGCTTTTTCGGACAGATTTCCTAGTTTATCATCTCTGTTGTTTTCTGAGTTTAGTGCCTTGAAAGGGATTGAAATTTTGGGAAATTTTCTATTTATATTAAGTAGGAGCACTAGATACTTACTATCTTTATAAATTTCCCTTCCACACCTTGTATTGAGATGAAATTAGCTTCACCTAAATAAATTTTTCTTCTGGACTCTTTGTTCAAAAAATTTAGCTTGATTTATATGTTAGAATGATGGGAACTTAAAAGAACATAAAATAGGGCACAAAATGAGGGTTTAAGGAAATTAAAAATATAGTGATATTTTAATTTTCTTCCAATTTCTTCTTGAAGGTTCCTGGTAAATAAGAAGGCTGTGAAAATTTCATTCGATTTCCTCTAGCAGTTTTTGAGATATGAATTTTTCTCATTCTAGGGCATAGAGTCACTCTAGAAAAATTTTGACATAGTGTCTAGAATAAAATAAATTTTATTGGTTATAATATATATATTATCATGAAGTAATGAAGGTAAAATTTTGTCGATATCAATTGCAATATTTTCTAGAAAAAATCGGATAGCCTCTCACGCACGCACATGGAAGGAAAAAGTAGGGAAATTGGAAGATTTTACAAATTTGTGCTTTTAAAACTTCCGTGAGGGAGTGAATTTTTGTCCCAACTTTACCAAAGGTATGGAACAATTAGTGAAAAAATGTGCACACACCACAACATGACAAGTTTGCATGTTGATTTCCTAGTGGAGAGAGAGAGAAAACATGTAAAAACCTCCTAGAAATTTGAGAGCCCAGGTCTTGTGAGGAACATGGGAAGGGTCTTGCTCATGGGAACACTTTTTGTCCCAAATTTACCAAGGGGATGGAAAATTTTGTGCAAAAAAATCACCCTCACAACTACATGAAAAGTGGCGGAATGTGGTTTGTCGAGGCCGAGAGGAGAGGGGCATAAAAATATCTGCGGAGCCTTCTTCAGGGTCACATGATAAACCAAGGGATAAATTTTTCATGGGGCACATTTTTATATCCCAATTTTCTAATGGGGATGGGATGGAAAAGACACAAAATCATTCCCTCACCTGGTGATGACAAGTGGAACTTCATGATTGCACGCTTATTTAGGAAGCACTAGGATTAGGTGAGAAAGGGCTTATATTGCATCATTAAGCTTCATCAAGGTCATGTGGTGGACCATGGGGATTAATTTTTCATGGGCACACTTTTTTATCCCAAGTTTATGGGACATAAGAGACACAAAATTGTGCCTTCATCTAGTGGTAAGATGTGTCCACCCTTGAAATTGGCTAAGTCCCAAAAGCTTACCTTGGAGAGATAGTTGAAGAAAAAGTTTCTAGAGTTCCCAATGAACTTATTTTACACTTATTTATATGAAATTTCCTATAAATAACATTTTTAGAAGAATAAGATGGGTTCCATGATTGGATTATTCTTAAAAATGCATAAAAACTATCCTTTTGTCTCGGGACCACAAGGTGTGCATGCAAAAAATAGAGTATGGAGAGAAATTACTTGGTCTTGTGAAAACTATGAAAGAACCATCGTTTATATAATTGAATCATATTTCCAATGGTATATTGTTTGACCCATAAATTTTTATGGAGCTCCTATAATATTCTTGAAGCTTGGGTATTATTTTTTGCAATGGCAAGCTCCTTCACCTTCAAAAACTTGCTTTCACTTAATTTGTTCCTAAACCTTCAAATATTCCCTAAAATTTTCTAAATCACTTGCATTACTTATTTATGAATTCGGACCTTCAAATCTACTCTGGTGGTTACACACCACCTCAAAAGGATAAAAATAGCCATTTCTAAGTATATCTTTGAAATATATGTCTTGAGAAGCATTGCATTGGAAGAATTCCATGAACTTGTTTTCATCTTTCAAACACATGGGAAATGTTATTAAAACACATATGAGAACTTGGAGGATTGGGATAGGCTTGACATAGGAAGGGATCCAATACATAGGGGTGCTCAAGAGGGTTTACAAGCAAAAATTTTGACACTAGGGTAAATTTGTCATGTTTTCAACTTAAATTTTTCCCTTACAAAAACACATGACAACATATCAAAATACAGATTGATCCTCGAAGGACAACTGTAAATCTAATATATAGTGCTCTAGAAAAGGATAACTATCTAAAATCAAAGAATTAAATTTTTTTAGACTACTCCCTTGAATGATGACTACTCATTATAGATAAAAAAGGCTTGTGGCATTGATCATCCTTCACATAAAATTCAAACTAATCAAAATCAGCCTAGGTATACTTCCCACATTGATCATATTTCCTATCAAAAATAAAACTTCCCACATTGATAAGTTTATGCAATAAAAATACAACTAGGGTACAATCCTACAAATCCATCAAAGGAGAACCTACTCCCCACGTAAAAACTACATAAGAACCCTTCCATGTTGTAAGGACTTGTATAAGGGCTCATTCCATTTATATATATGATCCTACATGTGATTAATTATTAATTAGTTTTTAGAAGCATAATCACTAATGAGGGTGAATCAATGTTTCATTTAAACATTCATCACTTCATCATCATCCATGAATTATTCAATTGAAACAAATCCTCTCTAAGAGGTGAGAGAGGATGTTGAAGAATGGAATTTGATGTTAAATAGAAACCCTATATTTATCATCATTATAGATTAAGAAATTATTAACCAAACACATGAAATACACCGTGAGAGCACAAGAACACATGAACATAAGATTTAAGTAGGAATCCCTCAAGGGGAAGAAAATATAGTGAACTTATACTTCTATTAAACAAAAAAATGACTCTCATGAATATTACACATCACAAGATATTTTTTTATTCAGGCACAACCCCTATTTTAGTAGGGCACCAACCCTACAAGGAGCACCAACCCCTAATTTACTAGATAAAAACTCTACAATGCGGCACCAAACTTAGATATGACTCAGCACCAACTAAATCCATCTAGTATGAATGACATCCCTGATTTTTTTCTAACACAACTGATGATGACTCTATGAAGCACACTCTCCTCTATATCTCCTTCAAAACATCTCTCTTGCCTTCTTGCACAAAATCTCTTCCTTCAAGATGATTTCAAAATTTCCCTACCTTTCCATAAGCTCCTATCTCTCTAGAACAACATCACACACTAATTTATATCTAAATAAGGTCATAAGAATCTTCATTATCTTCACTTATTTCCTCTCTAGGTCACACTTTTCCCTCTCTGGCATACCTAACTCAAATGAGCCTCCTATTATGCTTTTATATATGTGTTATGAACTTAAACCCACTAGCTCATACATCATATAGAAAAATAAATTCCCACAATATAATAAAAATATTAGAAAAATCACCTAAAGGACCATGTAGCTCATCAATATCCCCTAAAAGCATTTAGGCCTCCATTAGGTCTCACTAAGCCATACAACCCCAAAATAAGAAACTTGCCAACCAAGGAGTGAAAAAGAAAAAAAATCACCAAGGAATTGATCATACTTATACATGTTTTCTAATCCCTCAACAATATCCTATAATTATGAAACACTCAATAAAAACATCTCACACCATGAAACCCTCATGAAATCATTCACAACCAAGAACCCTCAAAATTGACCCTCAAAGATCAAGACATAAATTACTCAAATCTAAAAATACTCAAGTATGATATACCATTGGAAATATATTAAATTAAATATCATAAAAATTACAAAACAAATCATTACACCACTTATATCTCCTCCAAAAATTTATTTTCTTAGACTACTCTAAACTACCCCAAAACTGCCTAAAAACTAGTCCTTATAAATAGGGCACACTTTGCATTCTAAAGGAACAACCATGACCTAAAACCATCCTAGACATGTATTATAATTCCCATGATTGAATAAATTATAATTTACTCATTAGGTTCAATGTAAAACTTTTTCACAAACTAAAACTTTCACAAAACTTTAATTTTTCGATGGGGCCCATAAACTATCACAAGCTATAAAATACATCAATGGAAATATTTAAGAGTCCTATACAATCTCTAATAATAAAATTTTCTAAAGGAATAAATTCTAAACCTATAAAACCAAGTTCCTCTAAGTCATTCCAAAGCTAGGGTTTCAAGAGGGTTAAAAAGTAGCTTACATTCTTAATGATTATTTACAAAATGTGATAATCAAACAACCTAATTATTCTTCAAAAATATTCATAGCTGACCTAGTGATCTACCCTCCGGAGCTTAGGTGCTCATTCAAATCACACACTCCATAACAAGCATCGAAATTCTACTTTTAGCCTTGGTTTCTCATCTTCACAACCTGGTTGTAGTAAAAACTCACTATCTTGTGCATACCTTTAAACTAGAATCTAAAATTTGGAAAACATATCTAAATAAACCTTACATAACTATTTAAGTATTACTTTTGAACCACCAAGATGTAAATAGTCTAACTCACTTCTCTAGAGAATGCTTTCTTAAATATGGGTCTTGAACAAACCTAGAAACCTCATAAAACACTTGTACCTACACTCAAAAACTTTTGATTGTATCTAAACCTCATTTAAATTATTCCCATGTTCACATAGTTTCTAAATGATTCAATTTACCTTTTATGGCTCATACTACTTCCTAGGCCTCCGTAACAAGCACCTAAAACATGCTTGTTTCACCAAATCTGACCTCAACACATCTTGTCTAACCCTTAACACCTGATAGGACCTTCTCGGCATTGTATGAAATCATAAAAACACTATCCATACCTTTATAAGTCATCATCACACTCCAACAAGTCACTATACAACTCCAAATCCTATGCAATGCTCTGTAATCTCAAAAAGTAAGTAACCTCCTTGCTCTATACACCTTTTGGCATCATCAATACAACTCAATGAAAACTCTAATAACACTTCCCTTTGACATCAAAGACAACATAATGCAAAAATATCCCCCTTTGTCATTGATGGAAAATATATTGATTGTAAAACACACTATACTCAAACTTATCCTAAGGAACATACCTACCATCATCTCATTATCCCCCTTTTGAAATTAATTACAAAGTAACATATCTAGAACAACTTATCTTGACAGCATATTATGTGCACCACTTTTTGGAAACATAAACCAAACAAGACAAGATACACTTCATCACCTACAACTCGACTTTGACACTTTGAGAGAAAAATAACTCCCCCTCAATAGATACTCATCTTCAAATCTGAATCTTGACCTTAACAAGCACTTCTCAACACACAACCAATTCAAATAGCTTGACAAATAACATATTTAGACTCATACTTTTCTAGATTAAATTTTTTAGGACTCAACATGCATCTTATGAAAGTCTTGACTTTAAACACTCCTCCATAGGTCCTACTTACCGACCTTTTCGAATGAACTCCACCGAGATGATACTCCTTTAGCAATACACTCTTTCATACACCATACTTGCATACCTTTTAAGTAATTTTTTTTTCAAGGTTCAAATAGTACCACTTACCATGTCAAGCATTCTAAATTTGTCTTCATGATTTATAATCCAATAGTCATATTACCTTAGTGACTCCCCTTGAGTCATACACCACTTTCTTCAAGAAATTCAAACTTTTCAAACCACGTGCTTAAAGGAATTAATACAAACCTACAAATCCCAATCATACTTATCTCGTGCCACTATCTACTCATATTTTAAGATTATGTTGCCCATATTTTTTTATTTTTCTTTAAAACACTTTTCTTATCTCAAGCATGCATTCATATTCCTCAAAACCTTCTCATACCTACCTACAACGATTATCATATTTTCTTGGTCATGAACACTACCACTAGATGCTCAAGGATCACTATGAACTTTCATGATAATACTTCAAATAATTGGTTTCCATATATTGAATTTAAGATATAACTTAAAGCTCATAATACACTTCAAAAATAGTATATCTACTTGGAAACACACCCAAGTCCTTTAAGATCACATAAACATATCTTTTAATTAACTACCTACCTTTTTCCACATGCCTTTTTGCTTAACATTAATCCCTTGGACTAATAAGTTTTCAATATTATTCACTACAACACAATTAATCAAGGATTGAGTGTCCATTCTTTACCATGCCAACAATTTACATACCTAGTATTATTGTGCATACAGATGTCTTAAACCCATCAACCAAGATAGTATCATTCGTTCACTAACTCCTTCCTACAACATAGACTCAGAACCATTAACCTTTCCTTATTTTGTATTTGATGCTCATTTTTAAGTCCGCAAGGGCCGCTGCTTCAGGGATGAATACTTTAGGAGGGAGAATAAAAAAGAGGATAAAAGAGAAGAAACAAAGAGAAAGATACTATAGGAGAAGGGTAGAAAAGGTAGGGGAAAACATCAAAGAGCCATGGTACAGGGTAGCAGTTACAACTAGAAGTGCCACTAAAATTGAATCAGTCTCAAAGAAAAAGGAAATAATAAGGATTCCCAAGAAAAACATTCTTAAATGAAGAGGATTGGAATCCCAATGAAATAAGACTAGGACTACGCTTAAAAGAATTCGAAAAGAGTAGAGCACTGGTAAAATAAGCACAAGTAAATGAAGAGAGAGAGAAGAATTGCTTTAGTGAAGAAGTGATTGCATTGAAGGAATTGGCAAAGATGACCATCAATCAAGGTTTAGTAGAAAAACTAAAACAATTCAAAAATATTGGAATAAGGAGGAGAGGATGCATCATGTCCATCAAATTGAATGAGGACCCAATAAGAAAATAAATGCATTTCACACTCAATGAACATGGCACAGTCTGCCATTTATCTAGATGTGGATATTTTTGACACCACCATCACCAAGGTTTTATTAGATCTTGGCACAGATGTTAACATGATGTCCAAAACCACATGGGAAATTCTTGGAAAACCTACTCTAGATCCTGTGAGGTACTTTATTGGATTGGCGGATGGATCCTCTAGACAACCTATAGGAGTGTTGAAGAATGTCAAGGTGAATTTCATGGGAATCAAAAAATGGTGAACTTCGAGGTGGTGGAGAATGTTGTTGATAACCCTTCATATAATGCCATTCTAGTATTAGAATGGTTTGTTGATTGCAATGGAACTTTGAGCTCTAAAGAATAATAAGTAACTTTATACTCATACATTTTTTCACATACCCTTACATGCTAGGATGAGTGCCTCATGGATAGAGGAGGTATGGCCCAACCTTGAGGAGGATGATTTTGATGAGATACAAGGAGTATATGCACTAAACAAATTTTCTAGTATTGACAAAGAATTTGAGCCAAACTCAGATGGAGAGATTTTGGTCAAATCAAAGGATACCAAGGAAGAGTCAGATAATGTTGTAGAATTGTGGATTCATGGGTTTCTATAAATAAGCATGCAGAAAGTATATTAAAAAGGATAATATGACCATGAAACATCACATGGGAAGATAACTATGATATTGTGGGTGACATTTTTGCACCCACCAAAGACAACTTTGATGAAGAAGAAGAATATTATTCCGCTCAAGAAGAAGAAGATGACATTCTTATACCAGCCCAAGAGAGTTTTTCCACGAGAAGAAGAAAAGATAAAGGACCTCCCAATAAAAAGAGTATACAGATTAAGTAGAGGAGCATCTCATCAGATGCTACCAAAATATTTAGGCTTTGGAGATATAGAAGGATACATAAAGATTATGGAGAGAATATTTCCAAATGAACAAGTAAGGATAAAGTAAGCTGGATGATACCTTGACCATAAATGCCATGAGTTGGTGGGCAGTGCATAAAGCAAGTATATCTTGATGGAAATCAGTAACTATCCTACTCAAAGCAAGATTCGTGGAAAGTGAAGGATATTATGCCACAATCCCTGAGTATACTAGAGAAATAGATCCGTGAAAACATGTTCAAGAATATGAGCAACATTAGAAGATATGTGGAGAGACTTCTCCTCTTATGGACCCTTGGGCCCATACTGCGATCATGGTATACACAGCAAGAGGTTAGGTTGGAAACAAAAGATTGGGATCATATTGTGAAGGACTTATGCCATACTTTTTCCTTTTGGGATGCAGATTTGAATATTTGGAGGGCGCTATAGAAGATTAGAACATTCTTGTTTCTAACTCTAGAAGAATCAGTAAAACAATACTCTGAAGACACAAAGAAGCTAGAAGGGGAGATTATAAAACCACAAGAAAGCCTAATAGAAATAAAAGAGATGGCAAGATGTTATAATGTAGAGAAACAAGACAAAGAAGAAAAACCAGAGAACTTAAGATACAAAGTCATAGAAGATGAGAGATTAATAGTAGAAAACAAAGATGAAGGAGAAAAATACTATTATCAACCATTAAAAATAAGGAATGAAAACATTGGAATAGAAGGAACTGAAAAACTAGCCAAAATTGGAGATTATTGGATAGAGGAAGAAGTAGCTAAAGTAGTGGAGTTGCTACAAGAATTCCAAGAAATCTTCCCAAAGGATTTCAAATAATTAAAAGGGATAAAAGAAGAACTTGGAAAAATGAAGATCCAGATCAGGGAGGGGTTTAGACCAATGAAGAAAATTCCATCTTGGTAAACCCAAATTTTAAAGTGAAGGTGAAATTTGAATTAGATAAAATGTTGAGTGTTGGAATCATTAAACCAGTCAATGATGTAGAATGGATCAGTCCCATGGTGATCCAAAAAAAATACTTACCACCATTCAAATGGATAAGCCACAGATCCATATTGATACTACACTATCCGTTGAAGCATCTATAGAATACGTGGTAGGAGAAATCTTGAAAGAACACCACATAAAATTGGAGGTAGAAAAAGAAACAATCTACAAATCTGCAATCAGAGAATAATTCCAAGAAGAAGCCAAAAATCTTATATAGTGAGAATTAGAAAAAAGGAGTAAATTTCAAATAGCAGTGAAGAAACTCGAGACAGAACTGAATAATGCCGCAGTATACTACACATACACTATTGGATGGCCAAGCATGACTGTAGAAGACAAGGGAAGATGGAAAACATTGAACAAGAAATACATAATATTTCCACAACATATGACATTGGAAATGATAAGGATGGCACACAAAGGAGAAAATTAGCAGAACTTACAAAGAAATATCAAAATCAATAGCGGGAGTGGAAAGAAAAGATCTACGACATGAAATCCTACTACATTGGATAAATATTTGACACGGATGCAACAAGAAACTACACTTGCCCAAGATTGATGGAAGAAACTACAAGCACATCCCACTCCATCAGAATTTGTGTCATTGATTCAAGAGAATACATAGCTGTAGGAATGGATTAATCAGGTGAATACTCATTTGACTTCATGGCTAAACTATGAAAATAATATCATTCCCCAAATTACAAAGTACATATTGCAGAGTACACCTTAGAAGATAAAAGTTTGAGGCATCCCATAAAACTAAGGAGAATGAGTTGAGCGAGGGAACCCTTTCTATGCCATACATCTAAGTTCCTAGGGAGGTTGATGCTTCTATACCTTGGCATCTCATAAATCCAGTTGAGTGAGGGAACCCTTCCCTATGCCAAATGTCTAAGTCCTGGTGGTTGATGCCCATTGATCCCAATTTTAGAAAGAATTTTTGAAGTATTAAAAGTCATCATCAGTTGTTGTCTCGAGGACGAGACAAATTTTAAGAGGGGGATAATGTTGGCAGGAGTTTAGGCATAAATCCATGAAATGATAGAGATAGCCATGGAGTGATAGGACTAGCCGTGAAGAAGTAGATAAAGTCTTTGGTAAAAGAGTGAAGCCACGGAATGAAGTAAAGCCACATATAAAGGAAATAATCCACAAAAGATTACAAATTTGCAATACATAGAGAAAGCCACATAAGGCTGTAAGAAGGCGACAAAAAGTTACTGATTGAAGCTAAATCACACCGGATCGGGTCGGAAGCCGATAGAGGCACAAGTCAAAGGAAGTGACCTTTGAAATAGATTATATTTTGTATATTTATTGTAATCAATGTATTATGTAAAGTGTGCCTCATGAAATACTTATGTGAGAGTGCCATTTTGAGATATTGTAAGAAAGATAAAAGAGAGGTTAGAATGAAAGAAATGTATATGTATAGGACTAATGTAATGCATTTTGATATATGAATAAAGATTGAAGTTTGGGATTAAATTATCTTTCTTATTGTTAGTTACTTTTCTGTCCTTAGCATAGTGGTGGTGTATTTCCTATGTACATCCTTAACCTTGATCGATCCGCGCCTAAGCCTCACAAGTCTATTGGGGTTTTAGGTCAATAGATATCAATACCAAAAATAAATTTTTATATTTCTAGATATATTTTGCTTATAAAAATATTTTTCTCTCACCCGATCCTCAAGGATTTCTCATATAATTCCCCTTCATACCTTCCTTATAATTTTTCTTCCTTCTCTCTCTCATATAACTCCTTTCATCATTCGAATTCTCCCCTTTTTATCTCATCTTTTCATCCATTTCAACCCTAACTAACCTTTCTTACATGACTCTTCATATGCCTTTACAATGAAAGGAGGAATTTAACATTTTATTTCTCTAACCCACACTTAATACTCCTATAACATGTCTAGTCATCACTCACACACATTCTAAACCACCTAGACCCTTTGAAACCTCTTTACATCTCTTTTACATGCTTTAGGATTTGAATTACATTTTGGAGGGAAATCATGAATTTAAATTTTCAAACTTCTTAGCCTCATAGATCTCTCTCTTAGGACCTCATCACACTCCATCACACTTTCTTTGATCTCACAACCATGGTTAGGATGAGAAAATTTCAGTTTGGATGCTCTTTGAAGATGCCCCTGCATCATACTCCCAAGGTGGAGAAAAGTATCTTTGTACTTTGTTTGCATAGTCATGTCTTCAACTAAGCCTTCATCACCTTTTCTTGTTCTTGGTATTATTTCTAGTCTCCCACAATATTTATATGCCTCATAAAAACTTGGGTCCAATATAGTAGTCTTTTTCCTTGCATTTTCCTTCACTTTGTTTCTTTGTTTCTTGATTTCCATCTTAACCTTCATCATTCTCATGATTATATCCTTTGTACATATACACAAATGTATAATAATATAAAATACATGTTCTTATTCATATTTTATCACCTCCTTTTTCACAGTGTAGTTATCCCTCATCATGTATTCATCACTTCTCTTGTTATAATCCTCATTTCCTTACCTATTTGCTTTCCCATTCATTATGTCCACCATACCAAGCTACTTAATGGTTGTACCTACTTCTTATTTGTTCTCATTTTGATCAATATTTGACTAAGAAATCTTTCCTCTCTCAGTCATAGCTTCACTCTTCTCTTCCTTTCCCATTACATCAATTAAATCTTGTAATAGTTATTCTAATTCACTTTTGCAAAATTGATCATCATACCTCTTATCTTCATTATGCTCATCCATCCATTTACCTTTTCTTGTACCATGCTTCTCAAATGCACTAGTAGAGTCATTTAGTACAATTTCAAGGAATTCACTCACACAATCATCATTATCAAGTAATAAACCATAATGGTTACTCACCTTTTCTTCATTCCTTGCATGTATCTCTTCTAAAGAGTTAAATAATTCTTCAATCATGTATATTTCCTCTCTCAACATGAGAGTGTCTTCTTCTTCAATTTCCTCATCAAACTTGGGGATGTCTTGACCATTCTTCCTTGCATAATCTTCACCTTCTCTCCATATTTCTTCTTGACTTGTGTAGGAGCATTCACCAATATTCCATTTATCTTCTCTATACATCTCTTTGCAATATTTTTGTTCCCTTTTTATTACTTCACTTAATTGTATCAATTCATCATGATCTAACATATCATAAAATTTTCCATAGACCACTTGTTTACCTTAAGGTTTTTTTGTTTCCTTCTTCATGAGTTTATTTTCTCTTCCTTAAGCTTCTTGGATACCAACCTTGTATTGATTCATGTTAATATGTAAGTATGTTCCTCAAAAATGTAACTTTCATCTTTCCTCATGCATTCTTGGGGTATACTCACCTAGTTCTTTCTCTTGACTATCCATCTCTTACTTACCATATGCTTGGGCTAAGTTCTTGGTTTTATATCAGCTGCATGTTTACATTTGTATCTTAAACTTGTTTCTATATCAACTTATTCTTCTCCCTTTGATTGTATACTTGAATTAAATTCTTGGTAGACCTGTCTTTTAATTACATCCCCTATATTATCCTCTTTCATTACATTTCTTTTAATATTCATTTATTTAAGCCACTTAGGCACAATATATCCATGTTTTGTGCTCTCTTTTGAATGAGAAACTTAGTGCTTGTTCTTGGTAAATTCCCTTTATTTATTTACTTAATTAAGAGTAATTTTCAAACCCCTATTATTTTCTTTTCCAACCTTTGTACAATTTGGTTCATGTTTAATGCTCTTATGTTAGGATTCCCTCTTTTCTCACTAGTTCTTTGTCTTTCTTCCAAGAAATTTTCTCATGACACATAGAATGGAATTTGATCTTTATATTTATCTTGATCAAGTTCAAAATACTCTACTTTATCTTTTTTTTTCTTATACCAATTGTATTTGGTTTCTTTCAACATAATCTTCATTCAAGGGTGCTTCATTTGACCCCTTTTTCATCCACCTTGATGTTTTTTTTTACCTTCATCACAGTTGTCTTTATACCTGTAAGCACACACTCAAACATGGAGTTAGATAACAAAACAAGATACCATAAGGCGAGAGTCTTCTTCATAGAAACTTCCTTCTTTTCTTCTCTTTCCACCTTATTCTCCTCTTTGTTCTCTTCAATGAGAACTCTCTTCTCAAACTCTTCTTCACATGGTATCTCATTTTCCTTCACCATTTCATGAGTATCTTTCACCATTTATTTTTCCAAAGTAATCATCTTTTCATCTTCTTCTTCTCCATAAGTAGCTTGATTGGCCACTTTATCTTCTTTTTCAACTTCCATCCAAACTCTTGGACCTTCTCTTCCACCATGGTATTTACCATGGATTCCAAATTCTCAATCCTTTATCTTGGCAACTTTATCTCTTTTCAAAGAGTAACTCTTTCCTTTTTGTACTTTGTTTCACCTTACTCTGGAAATTTCCTTCTTCTAAGCCCTTGAATTTTTTACTCATGTCTTTCCTCAATCTCTCCATAATATCTTCACCCAAGTCTCTTTCACCTTGGTCTATTGATCTTCTTAAGTCCTCACCTAGGTATTTTGCACCCTAGTCTCTTGGTCTTGTCTAATAGTTTCAATACTATAGGCTTCTCTTTTGTAGTCTTCCACCTCTCCTTAGGTGCTTCACTAAGATTACCAACACCTCATATCTGTCTCTTTTGGGAAAAAAAAATTCTTAGCTCCTCAACCTGTTAACCATTCATCACTTCACCACTTGTTAGGTACACACATGCATCAAATCTCATAAAAATTGATTTATTCAACAATAAACTAGAAATATTCAAGCATCAAATTTCCAAAATTATCAAGAAATATTCAAACATCTAGGCTTAGTAGTACTTCGCATGCAAAGACCAAGAAAGATCCATTCTTCAAAGCTTAACATTCTTCAATGAAAATTCAAGAAAGATACAATCTTCAAGGCTTCAAAAAAAAAAAATTCTTCTTCTTGAAGGATTGGTAACCTTTATTTGATACCAAATGATTTAGAGGTATATACTAGTTTTCATGTATTCAATCAATATGGGAGGAATCAATCAAAAAAATTACACCAAGCCCTACAAATGAGAATCCTTCCTAAGGAGCCTAAAAGGATTAAATTTGTAATTTTCGATGTAAATCAACTTAAAGGTTTGTATAATAATAATCCCATAATTTAAAACACTCTATTAACCTATCATAGTGTCTATTCCATCATCAAGTTGGTCACCCTCCATGAAAACTTCTTTTATAATTACACTTTCTCCATTTCTTTTCTCTAGCTACACTTGATCTTAACCTCCAGACAGAAAAAATTTCCTATTTATCCTTTCTCAAGTTTTCAATCACCTTTTCCCTATTTAAAAACTTAAATAAATCTTATATTTTGCATTAAAATCACCAAAAGTATCAAACCACAATTTTTACCCATCTTCCTCAAAACTATCACATGTGCTCTTAATACCATTCATGTTGGTATGTTCATGGTTGGTAGGTTCTAGAGCTACCTTGAATAAAGAGTAAGATTATTCAAGGACCCTTTATGTCCAATATGGTGTGGTCTAAATTTGGTAGCCTAACTCTCAAACCTCCTCCCTCTATCACCAATTCTCTCACCTAGTTTGCAATCTTTCTACTAGCCATGTCATTAATAAAACTCAACCATTAATTTATATGCATGAGGTTTATTAACCCAATTTATATATGTTTTGGTACCCATTTATGCATTCTTTCATTGTGTAAATTTACAAGATTGAATTCCACAGATAACCCATAACTCTTTTGAAAACTCCCTTTCCAATTAGGCCTAAAACTATGATATATGTCCTTTCTCCCAACTATCATAAAACATTTGACATGCACCCAATGAAAGCCTGAATTTTTTTCATAATATAATTAATGGCGAGGTGAATGTTTTTTTTTCTTTTCTAATTTTTAGGATTGGATCCAATGTTTTGTACCTTTAACTCTCAATATTTTCTATGACTCTAATTGTGCACTTACCTAGCCTGAGATCCTCACAATTCTTATAAAATGAGTGAATTTTTTTCAAAGGTTCATTAGTGATAAACATTTTTAACCTTCTCTAGGATCATGGGCTACCATTATCCTATGAACAAGAGTGCTACGACATGAAATACACTAATATTTACTATTTTTACGTGAAAATAGGGTGTAAGAAAACCCTCCTAGTTTAAATGAGAATCCGATTCTTCCTTTGAATTAATAACTTATCTTTTGTTATTGACATTCAATACTCTCGAGAATAACTTATCTTGATCACCACTTCAAAGAAAATGAGCCTAGATTAGATCAAACTAAGAAAGACAATGTTATAGCCTTGGGTTTAATTTCTTATAGTTATAAGATTTCACTTGAAAGTAATCTAAAAAATCACCTTTAAACCTTATATTACACTTCTATAAACCTCTATTAAGTATTCTCACTAAATGGATCACATAACTCAAAGAACATATTATTTTCATCAATTAATCATTCATGCATAGTCTCGATATTGTTAACACAATCCATGTATTGTCCTTATACTAGGAAACCAGTCAAAAGTCATATAAATTTTTCTTTAAACTCAAGGAGGGGCTTCAATAATCCTTCCACACACTCATAAACTAAATTAAAATTTTCTTACAGACACACAAACTTAGAATCAACCATGACATAGCAAAATATCAATACTGAAAATAGAGTTCTATATTTCTAGATATATTTTGCTTACAATTTTTCCTCTCCCATAATCCTCAAGGATTTCTCATATAATTCCCACTCATACCTTCCTCATAAGGTCTATTCCTTCTCTCCATCAACTAAATCATTTCATCATTTGAATTCTCCCCTCTTTATCTCATCTTTTCATCCATTTCAACCCTAACTAACCTTTCTTTCATGACTCTTCGAGATGCCTCTACAAAGGCAAGGAGGCATTTAACATTTTATTTCTATAACCCACACTTAGGACTCCCTATAACATGTCTAGTCATCACTCACACACATTCTAAACCACTTATACCCTTTGAAACCTCTTTACATATCTTTTACTTGTTTTATGATTTGAATTACATTTTGGAGGGAAATTATGAATTTGAATTTTCAAACTTATTAGCCATCCTTTGCATGTTTTTATCATTTATTTTTTCCTTTACTCATTGCATGTCTACTGTGCATATTCCTAATGTTCACTAAAGGTTTTGGAAGCTATGCTTAATGGGTTTGAAGTGGTGTTATGTGTGAATCTACCATTGGACTATGGTGTATTTTGTCCACCCTTTTCACTGCTCACCTTTCTCCATTTTAGGAAGTTTGATTCTTGATTAATATCCTCCTTTTCTGGTGTATCACCATTGTTAGTGTAGGCTTTATTTTTATGCACTCTCTCTCCCTAACTGTTGGATTGTTAGGATAGGATTAGCTTTATTTTCCTGCACTAGGAATAGCTTATGGCAGGAATTTTAGGAGCAAGATCCAGCCTTCTCACGAGGGTTATCTTAATTCCACAAGTCCCACAACTTGAGAGATAACCCAATGATGTCCAAAAGGTAGGGTTCCATAACCAAAAATCTCATGGTGCTACTTTTTGGCTACAACAGTTTTGGCACACTCGATGGGACGGGTTTGAAGCACCTTACCACTTCATTTCATCAATTTGGTGTGTTCTTGGTGAGATTCAACCTTTGGAGGCACATGCAAAGCACATCTAGTGACTCTGTTTGGTTTGAACAAACCATTATCTGATTTTACATACCATTGTTCCATCCATTTCCATTCATCTTTCTTTCCATATCTCTTATTTTATTTCATCCTATGAAGTTGTGCAACCATGGATTCATTCCTGCATTAGAATTCACACTTTTAGTAGTACAATCAGCCTCTAATGAGCTTCACAACTCCTCCAAATCAGCATTATGACCAGATTCAAAACCACTATGCTTACCCATATGAGAAATTTCAAAACCAATTTGGCTATGGAACCTATCAAGAATGCGGGTATGCATATGATGACAAAATCAAAGGGAGAATGTTGATTTGCTGGAGAAAATCCAAAGAATGGAGGTTGGTATGGTTCAAACTTAGGATACAACACAAATAAAGGCATACAGATTAGTTGTAGGCACATTGTCCATGAGAAGGCCCTTTTCCAAGACACTATAGCCCGTAGGAAAAGTTACATTTCATAGATGAAATTTTTCCCCAACTTACAAAACGGATTGAAGGTATTGAAGTGTTTGAGAAAAGTTCAAGACAACCTTATCAATGGGTAAGTCATCCAATAGATCCTTACTTTTCTTTTTCCTTCCCAAACTCTATCATCTCAGCACATTATCATGAGTCAATCCCATTGTATGTTGTCCCGATTGGATTCCTATTCTCCATCCTCTATCTTCCATCTCATCTTAAGTCTTGACCTCTTTCCTACCCAAACGGTCGGTCCCTCTCCATACAAATAGGAATTTCCATCCCTCCCACCACTACAAACAATTGCATCACTTGAATCTCAACCCACCCCTCCTATTGTAATCCCAAATCTATTTTGGGAAGAACAAGATCATAAAATTGGGCAAGGAGGGAAAAAAATTGAAGATCCTAGTAAGGAAGAACTTGAAAGAAACTTGAAAGAGTGGGCTGCAAGGTTCAATATTAAGAAGATACCACTGATCACTAGGCCTTCACAAAAGGTTAGAGTTCAAAAAAAAAGGTGGAAGTTGATTCATCTCATCTCACAAACGAACAAAAAAATCAGTTCTAAGTTTAGTTGAAGAGGAGCACATGGAGGTGAGTGAAATAAATTCAGAGGAATTGAATCATGAGTCGGTTGCACAAAATATTGTAGATCTATCTCCCATTCAATCTCTCCAGAATCTGATTTTTTGGAAGAGTTTGATGTCAAGAAATTCATATTTGAATATGAAGATATACATGATGATAAATTATCATATTAAAATATCATCATGCAAGAGGGAGAGACCTTGGCACAACAAGACATCGATGAGATTGATTGCTTATTTAACTTGGAGGAGTGTTTTAATGGAGAAGAGCCCATGGAAATCACAAAATTTTCTTCTCCATCATTAATTATCTAAAAAAGAGCTTGGTGCCAAGGAAGAGAACATTCAAGAACAACCTGCTGCTCATAACAGTTCTCCTGAATCAAATTCAGAAGCTCTTGATGAAGATGCAATCATTGAAGGCTTTTTGCTTTCAGTTAAGGATTCTAGTCTTATTGATGAATCTGCCATGGAGAAGAAGGAAAATGAGGACAAGGATGGCACCACTTCTATACCACTCATAAAAAAAAGGACCATTTGTTTGAATATCCACAAGAAAGTCAAAATCAGTGTGTAAACAACTCCATTCAAGAAATTTATCAAGATATCCCCATTCATGAGGATGAGCTTCAACAAAATGGGAAAACCAAAAGGATCAACCCATTAGTTCCTAAGGATCGTTCCCAATAAAGTATTTGGCTTCATTAGAACCAAGGGAGGAGCCAACATTGGTCATCCTCACTTCTGAGCATATGGATGATCTTTAATACACCAAGGATCAGCTACAACACCTCCAACCAAAGGATGAACATCTTGAGGAGGTATTCATTTTTTTTATTGATACCTTGGGTAGAAGAGTGGAAGGTAAGTTTTCACTCTTGTTACAGGTCATGTCCATTGATAAATTAATTACATAGCCACATTTTGTAAATAAGGGAATCTATTTCTCCTCGCTGCTACATGCTTTTTTATCTTTTCCTTGTTTTGGTTAGTGTAGGAGTAGAAGGTAGATTTTGCTTTCGTGAGAATAAGTGAGTGTGCACACTCTCCATTTCTTACTTGAGGCATGTATGATTTGTCTCTTTTATATATAGATTTTTTCTTTGTTGCTCCATATAGTACAATGCATCGATCCTTCAATTTTTTGAAGAAGGAGACTCATATTTGCATGTAACAGTTGTAAACCCCAAATCAAATAAATGCATAACAACTAAAATAAGTTAAGGAAGATTCATGTTGGTTCTCTCAAGAACAACTATAGTAAGCCTCTAAACCCGTGCAAGGAATCAAATAGTATCCAGTAACCCAAATTGGAATCAAATCCATCATTCACTTAGAATATTGCAGCTTAATTTGTAGGAATGAGTGAAATTCAAGTTTGAAGGAAAATTTTCACTCTCAAAAAAAAAATTCTATATTTTCTTATGATAGTCGGAAAGAGTGAGAAGTGGTGGTAGTTCTAGAAGCACGAAGAGGCATTTCAAATGCTCCAAAATAAAATTTTAGATAAGTTCATGATGATAATGTGAAATCCATGCCCAATTGAAGGATATAAGAAGTTGGTCATGTTTCATTTAGTAGGCTAATGACCCTTGTGAGTCTCCAAACTATTATCTAATTTCAATACCTCGGTGAAATTTGATAACTAGTAAGATTATTGTGATAATTGACAAAGGGGCACACATGCAATGAAACGCTAAGTCAAACATCATGATTCTAATAAACTCCCTAACATCTCCTAATAACACTAGTACACCAAAGGATTTCTGAATTTCCATAAATGTCTAGGGGATATTTACAATAAAGACCCTCAAGTTCTTGGAATGTCCCATCGAGCTAGTTGTGGTAGGGCAAGTTGTTATGGAAAGGGCATCAAGCTCACATTGTCAAGAGGCTGAGATATACCTCCTAAGGGTAATCGAGCTAGCCGAGTTGCATTGAACCAAATTAGATGAAAGTGAGCTCATGTTAACAATGAGCTAAGTGTGGTGGAAGTCGAGCTATTTATATGGTCCACCAAGCCAATCATATTAATCAGAACCATCAAGTGGTGTGATGAGTTATGCATTGTTGAAATGTAGAGTTGATGCATTGGGCATATCGAGTCAGAAAAATGTCTATGCCAAGTCATTATAAATCATGGTCAAGCCACCAAAGCAATAAAAATTAGAGGATCCATTCGGTCAAGCCAAAGCGGGGTTGTAAAAACTAAGCTCATGACGAGTCATGTGGAATTGGAAGGAGTTGACCTGAATGGAACATAGAGGATGATGAGTTAGCTTGGTCATGAAGGAAAATTCATTACCGTAGAGTTGGCCAAGATATTCAAATGTCCGTGGGACCGAGCTATGAAAAATTTCACCCTGATAAACTTAGAAGAATGAAGCGGGAGCCTAGGTGACTTGTCGTGAAATGAACTCAATCTAGTGCAACGTCTTGAGTGGGAGGACTTAACATTAGGTAGGAAAAATTATGGCTTGGTGAGTTCTTAAGATCATCATTTAAAACCCGAGGTGGATCACATGGCGAGTAAATTACGGTCAAAGAGGGGAATGTGGGGATCTCCACGTGGCTCCATGATGCATTTTCAAAAGGATTAAAGGAAGGAGGAGGCCCGGGAGTTACGTAGGCCTCCACGTGGAGAAAAGATCTTAGGGACACCAAGGATAATTCAAAGTGTTGGTAGGCCCACCAAGTTGGATTCATAGGTTGCAGACTCGAAGCATAGGGACAAGAACAACCCAACAAGGTGGATCGATGGATTGACATGAGTCGTGAAGGCTTAGTGGGATAAGTCCGTAGTAGAAAATTAAGCAAAAGAATGACCCGTGGAAAGAAAAGGGGTGGTAGGCATTAAGGTGGGCTCAACGCATAAGGTTAGTACAAGGTAAGATGCAACTCAACATGCATAAGAGAAGATTTGGCATTGAAGGTAGCTCAATGCTCAAGAGAGAAGGTTTGGCTATGCATGAAGATAGCTAGCTCGACCGAAGCTCACTGAGTAGGAATAATGGAATATTTTAAAACATTAAACACCATCCCCACAAATCAATCAAATCAACTAAGGCCTCACTAATTAAATGCAAGATCATGCCTAGATCTTTTAAAGATATGAAAAACATTGGGAAGGAGAGAAATTTATGAAATTGAATTTTCCAACCAAGGAGTTTAATTCTCAGTCCCGTGGAGATGAAGGAATTCTTGGAAAATCCAAATCACCTACCTACACTCAAAGGCTCATAACTTGAGAATTTCTTGACAAAATTACAAAATATTGGTGTCATTGGAATCGTGGCTTTAAGACCGATGCATACAAAAACAAAATTTTAGGAAGTAATGAAGATTCAAGGGTGTATTTCATAGAAAAACATCCCAGTTCAAAGAGAGAGTGAGAAAGTTGTTGGGAATGCATTCAATGAGTATGGCCGTCATTTTCTCTTACGTAGGGTCATGGGGCAAAGTGTGTGGGGGATTTTACAAATTTATTTCTATCATTTCACATCATTTATTGCAACTTACAAGTGGTTGAAAAATTAATTTCAAGATTTCACTCTTCTCTCCTTCTCATTCTATATATTGTAATTTGGGGCTCATTTGTAAGGGGGTTACTCATATTTCCTTTCTACCCCCTTTCTTCTCTACTAGGGTTTGAATATGGAGCTCAAGCCTCATTTCCAAGCTTTGTAATGGAATTTTCCTTTCCTTTTTCTTGTTGATGTTGTACTATGCATAATTTTGGAGCAATATAATATGTCTGTGATGTTTTATTTCCATCCATTGCACGTTTGTATTGTCTCTACTTGCCTTTATTCACTGCAGGTATATTGTGCATATTCCTAATGTTCACTACATGTTTTAGAAGTTGTGCTTAATGGGTTTGAATTGGTGTTCTATGTGAATCTACCTTTGGAATATGGTGCATTTTTTCACCCTTTTCACTACTCACTTTTCTCCATTTCAGGCAGTTGGATTCTTGATTAACATCCTCCTTTTTGGTGTATCACCGCTGTTAGTGTAGGCTTTATTTTTATGCACTCTCTCTCCCTGACCTATTGGATTGTTAGGATAGGATTAGTTTTCTTTACCTGCACTAATAATAGATTTTTCTAGGAAGTTTAGGAGCAAGATCCAACCTTCTCTGGAGGGTTATCTCAAGTCCACAAGTACGACAGCTTGAGAGATAACCAAATAATGCTCAAAAGGTAGGGATCCATAACCAAAAATCCTAGGGTATTAATTTTTGGATACAATAGGAAAAATTCAATATATCACATGATCTTAACCTATGAGTCATCATACTCATGCAAAAAATCAAAGACATCAAATATCAACTTGAAGTGATACTTGAAATACAAGACACAACATAAAAATCCTATTTAAACTATTTCCTGGACTTCGAGCTCGCTACAGGCGCTTTCTGGGCCACCTACAACACGAGAAGGATCTCTCCACACCTATTGAATTCTAATTTTATCATCATTATCTCATCTTCATAACACTTAATTATACAACATGAGTTGACACCCATTAAGGAACTCCCTGTGGACTCATGGGGTTGGCCTCTTCTAAGCAACTCATTAAATTCTTATCTAATATTTATCTTGTCTAGTTTTCTTTGTATATAGGTCTTCTCACTTGGTGAAAGGAGGGGACTTTTTATTTTCTTATATCTAATCATTCCAACATTTTTTTATTAGTGAAGTTATTAGTAAACCCTTATTTTTTATATTTTTGGTATTTCAACATAATAACAACTAATCAAAAATCACCATAAACATTGATATCCACCAATTCCTACAACACCAAACCTACCCATAATGTACCAACCTATAAATATGACTACAAGTACATTAAAACTCAAATACGTACTCAAAAATGAGATATTATACTATCATAACTTCAAAGGCATTCTACTATGATATGCTAAAAAAGATGATGTTTTCCTTGTCTTAGAGGAAACACATAAGGGCACTTGTGCTAGCCATTGTAGTTATCATGCTAATGCATTCAAGTACCTATGTATGGGTTATCATTATCCTACACTATAGTCTAACATTCACACCTTTATTAAAAATTGTAGACACGACAATATCATGATGACTTGACTCATTCCCCTTCAATTTGAGCTACAATCTATTGTAGCTCCTATCCTTTCATTATATGGAGATTGTATTACATTGGGAAATTTCATCAATATCAAGATGGACATACATTTATCATTACAACCATTAAATACTTTACTAAGTGGGTTAAATCCATTCCTCTCACTAATATTTTTACCTTTCTACATATAAGTTTATCCTTAATAAATTCATTTTCCACTTATATTATCTCGACAATGATGGTGGGAGCTTCAAATGAAAATAAATGAAGCAAATTTGCATTAAGTTTAAAATTAAACTCCAAATCTCGATACCATATCATTCGTAGTGCAATGAAAAGTCAAGTTTACAAATAAAATTCTAAATAATATCTTAGAGAAGATGATGCTGGAGGCATACACAAATTGGAATAAAAGCCATATCCTACATTATGGGCATACCACACTAGTGTCCATATGGCCACTGGTGAAACCCCATTTTCACTCACCTATGGAGATGAAGCATTGCTTCCACTCGAGTGGAACTCCCTTCACTCCACATTTCCCTTCACAATATCATTCAAGATGAGGAACTCTGTGAAGTTTGCCTCCATGATCTTGACCTATCAAAAGAATGATGTTGATCAAGAATACACTCGCAATTAGAAACATAAAAAATGCCTTTCCAAACAACATAACAAAAGTTTTTCATCCACATACTTTCAACATGGGTGAACTTTTCCTTAAACTTTATTATAGACATGAAAAAGAAGGTAAATATGCTCATAAGTGGTGGGTTCCCTACCTCATTAAAGATATCATAGGTCCTAATACATATTGTAGTTAAACCAATGAATTTCACACCTTTAAAAAACCAAAAATGCTTAATTCCTCAAAAAAATCATGCATAAAGGATCTCGGGAGTTTTGGTATTCAACCTGTCATCTCTCATCCTTCTTCTGAAATTCACTACTTCATCAACATTTTCCTTTTGTTTAACAATGACAACATTATCAACATTTTGGATCTGTACACCCTAGGATTTTCTATTAGATCGTCACGGTATTATAAGGCTCCTCTCTTAAACTTGTGGCCTCATTTGGATTTATGTACCTATCTCGACAACCTTATTATTATAGCATTTACCTTTTTTTTATATTTTTCAAAAATTTTATCCACTCTCTAAAGTAATCATCCACCTTCTCTTTACTTACACCTTTTGGTTAATAACAATTTTTCTTTGTAGTTTCTACCATATTGTGTTTTACACTTTTCAACATTTCTACCCGCCACTTGTCTATGAAACTATGGAAATATGACACTATGAAATTACATTTGTTCCATGGGCCCCTAGCTAGGTGATTAATGTCTTGTTTTACTAATATTCCTCTAATGTTTCCTTTCAATTTTTCTTCTCCAGGGTTCTCGTAACATTGATTGCACCCACACATAGTAGGATGAGTGATACTATCAGGTACACATTGGTGGTTATATTTCATTTTTGATAGTCCCTTCTTACTTTTAGTATCTTCTTTTTATTTCGGTGTTATGGAATTTTTCATTCCATTAACCAACTCATGTTTCATTACTACAACATACAATGATCAACTGTTGGGGCATATGTATTCACCTAATTTTTCATCTTAATCTTTCATTCATGTTACTAACAATTTTATTTATGTAGATAAGGGTCACTAATGCATCTATTTCTTGAGTGAGTACTTATACGTCTAAGAATCAAAACATGACTCTAAGGCACACTCTGGCCCAAAGATCATGTGGAACAGCCGATATGAGATGGAAAGATGGCTATGGAATGGATAAATAGGGTAAATATCTAAAATATATGAAAATAGGTGAAAATGGCTGAAAGGTAGATCGAGGAAAATGAATCTCTTCTATGGGCACCAAGGGAATCTTTTTTTTAAGCCAACGAACACCTTTCTAACTTATTTAGGTAAAATGGAGTGGTCAAGGATGATGGTTGTATGAAGGTTTTGATCAATTTCAGAATCACAAAATATACCTTGAATGGGTTGTGGAATATGTGGGAACTTTCTTGCATCTCTCGCGTAAAAATATCTAGACAAGGTCATGGAGGTGTGAGAAGAGACATGTGGGAAGGAAAAATCTATGGATTGTAGAATCTAGTCTCAACCAAGCTGATTGTGCCAAAACTCGTTAGTGTTTTCCACTTCATCATTCAAAGCAATCAGGTATTGGATGATGTTAGGTGGGACAGAATGGTCTAGAATATGAGATGTCTAAGGCCCTTATCAATGTCGGTAAATTATATAACAAGTATTCTATTGTAGTATTCTTGGGTCACACACTCTTTGTCTAGGTTGTCTAGGGCCTTGGATGGTCATGTGGACATGCAAACAAAGAATCTAAGGAAACAAACAAAGCACATAAAGAAACCAAAGGAAACTAAGGTCAAGTTTAGGTAACCTAAGCCTCTAAGGTAACATGGGGATCTTGGATTAATTCCTATCTAGTTAAATCTATGTGCCTAAATTAACAAAGAAATGCAAACCAATTTAAAATAAACTAAATTGATTACTCTCCTTGGATCTAATTAAATTTATGAGTAACTAATTAATTTAATAGAAAAGAAACTAATTAAATAAATCAAATGGAATTAATCTAATTGAAATAAATAAGTTATCGAGATATTTTAAACGAGAGGAAATAAGACAAATAAACAAACTTAATTAATCTAATCTATGTTTTTTATGATTTTCTCGATTTTATAGAATTGAATAAATAAATCTACATAGACAATATAATTACTTCTAATTAAATAGGAATTACTTCTATTCTACAACAAGATAAACTAAACAGTGAAATAGCGAGATGTGGCTATTTCTATGTTGCAGAGATGAATTAAATATAATCTAATAACAATATAGGATTTTTTTAAGTTGTAATTGTGGATATGATTTCCTTTGATTCTACCTCAGAATCACAAGATTATTGAAAATCTTCTCAAAATAAATTTCTTTTGTGATACTTCCTAGGTAAAATGCTAAATCTACATAAGATTTTTAAATATGAAGAAACTAAAACTAATGCATAGACACAAAAGCTTCTTCAAAATTACTTCCCTTAAAAATCCATAGGGATAGGTAGGGAGGAAGATTTCAAGAGAATATTTTCTCGTGTGCTAATGAAATATAAATAATGAATGCAATGAAATCTACTGGTAATTTGATAATGAAGAATGGAAGTACTTTTGTGCACAAGAACTTCCTCTGAATCCTTCCTAGACAAATCCACATGGATGAGCTGAGAAGAAATCTTCAATGGAAGCTACTTATAGGTAATAAAACTAGTTGTAAATTCTACCTTTCTTAAAAAAGATAAATGTTTGAATTGTTTATAGATTAAAATCTAAACTAAAATAGAGAAATCTTCAAAGAATTTAATTACACCTCAAACTTAGAAGTATATAAATGAGACAATTTCTAATGCTTGATGATTTTTTTTTTATCTCCTCAGCTTATTTTCCAATGGTGAATCCAATATTTTCCATGCAACTGTGTTAGTTAATATGCAAGAAGGAGATGTAGAAGTGTTGGAGCTAGTTGGTTTGTAGGAAATCTAGTAGCAATGCGGAAAAAGAGTAACAAGGAAAAATATTTATGTTTATTTGTGTGTTTCTTGAAAGATTCTAACAACATAATAGTGTAATTCTAAATCAAAGACTCAACCAATGCTTTGGGAAAAATATTGGTTTTAATAGAAATTTGGTAGGGAAATGGTGTAACACACTTGGCAACAAAGAAGTTCCAAATAACCATAGGAAGGGGAATTTAAATTACTAATAATATTAAGTGAAGGAGAATAAGTCTATACACATTTAATAAGCTCAATGAGAGCTGATTTAGTCAAGAAAAATGTAAGATATCAACTTGGGTAGAAGCAACACACATTTAGAACACGTTGGCTAAGTCTCGTAAATTCACACGGAACTTCCAATATCCGCACAACACCTATTATGCAACCACCACTCAAGGAATACTGATGGTTATCTGCAACTGCCAACATGGTTCCACGACTTAAGGTTAGAATTCTAGGAAAAATGTTGACAAAGAAACTAGGAAAGTGGTAAAATATAGGGAAAAGATAAGGCAAACTAAGCTATAAGAAATGTTAGTGTAGGTTATTATTTATCATTTTATTTATTTATCAGGATAATTCTTACACTTGTGTTAGCCCTACACTTGTTGGGTTAGCTTGCTTAGGTGTACTAGTTGTGTGGATTTAGCTTCCTAGTTATGTTGAGTTATCTTACTAGTCTTTTGGAGTTAACTACCAATATCAGCTAGTGGGAGTTCTTCACCACCGATTTAGGTAGTAGTTACACTCCCTCCTCCTATATGTACATCTTTCTTATTGAATAATTAAAAGTCATTCTATTGTAATGTATTGAGCATTATGGATTATGATGGATTTCCATATATGGTATTTTAGCTCTTCTACTTCGCAAATCTAATGTGGTGTGCTATTATCATCTGAGATCACATCTTGGAACAATATTTTTATCGTTCCTTTCATGGTATCGAGATCGATAGATGATATAGATATTCCAGTAAGTTTTTCTTTGCAAGCAAGGGTTTATTTTTTCATGTATATGGAATTTGTTAGAATTTTTGCAACATGCATTTTTATGCAAAACGGATTGTGGAATTGGATTTGGAAGGTGCCAAAACCCTAGAATCGATTGTAAACTTGACCATGTTTTGAGACAGTCAAATTTGGGTGCATTCTTTTATCCATTAGATATAAGCGTGTACCTTCCAGATGCATTCTTTTACCCTCTAGGTATTTCAGTTTTGGATGTAGTCTTTTATCCACTGGACATAGATCTGTACCCTATGGGTGCATTCTTTTATCCATTGGATATAAGCGTGTACCTTCGGATGCATTCTTTTACCCTCTGGGTATTTCGATTTTGGATGTAGTCTTTTATCCACTAGACGCAGATTTGTACCCTATGGGTGCATTCTTTTATCCATTGGATATAAACATGTACCTTCTAGATGCATTCTTTTACCCTCTGGGTATTTTGGTTTTGGATGTAGTCTTTTATCCACTGGACGCAAATCTGTACCCTTTGGGTGCATTCTTTTATCCATTGGATATAAGCGTGTACCCTCTGGATGCAATGATTTACCCTCTTGACATTTTAGGTTTTGGGCATAGGCTTTTATCCTTTGGTCGTAAACATGTATCGTGTGGATGCACTCTTTTACCCTTTGGAAATTTGGGTGTCACATGTACCTTTTAAAAAGATCAGCATTCAAATATTATTTTAACAAGTAAAACCTTGTAGAGCTCATAACTTTTGATTCATATCTCGATTAAGGTGATATTTTTTTTGAAATTGTGCATTTTTTGAGATCTATGCATTGGTGACATTTTTATACACATATTTCAAATGTAAAAGGTACTATTACTCATTGTAATAATTACATGCACTTAATTATAAAGTGCCAAATTCAAGAGGGTGTAGGGTGTTGTGATCACTTGTGGATGCATTTTCGATTGAGCCCGATGTCCTAAAATTTTAGGTATTACATTCTTGTATCTATGGGTGTATACATTTATATCTCTCTTATTTGTTGAGATGTTTTGGATATGTATTTTCAACACTTTTTTTTGGCATGTTGACAGTCTCTCTTATGGGGGAGCTATTCTAGTGGAGCCCAGTGTTAGTTTGTCAGTGTTTGAGTAGTTGATTTTGATAACTCATATAGATCTGTGGTGTCACTCTACCCATTCTATAGTATGGGAGGGTGTGGTGTTAATACTACTTCTTTGGGTTTCGTGCCCTTGCCTTATTACCTTGACTTTTCTTGGATCGTGGCACTCCTATTTATTTAGATCTCGTGTCCTTGCCTTGTTGCCTTGGTTTTTCTTGGATCATGGCACACATATTTGTAGTAGTTGATCAAATTATGTTTGGTGTTTGTTTTTCACTTTTCGACATCACTCCATTGATAGTCTCCTTGTATGGAGCTATTTCGTTGAAGCCCATTATCAGCTTTTTTTTAGTTATATGATCAAGTAGTGGATTCATACCATACACTGTGCACCACACTTCTTCAAAGATTGTACAAGTTTTTAGAGTCAAAATTCTGAGGATATCTTGCAGCAGGATTTTCTCTCTACTTTGTTATTACTAGTTTTGGGTACCTTACGGTGTCCATTTTTCCCAGTTGTTGTATGTGGGTACCTTATCAGGCCTTGTTGTCGGGACCCACCTTCTTTTCCACCCACCTAAGCTATGCTTACGAGAGGGTGTTAGTGTAGGTTATTATTTATCCTTTTATTTATTTATTAAGATAATTCTTACACTTGTGTTAGCCCTACACTTATTGGGTTAGCTTGCTTAGGTGTACTAGTTGTGTGGAGTTAGCTTCTCAGTTATGTTGAGTTAGCTTACTAGTCTTTGGAGTTAACTTAACTACTAGTATCAGGTAGTGGGAGTTCTTCACCACTGATTTAGGTAGTAGTTACACTTCCCTCCTCCTATATGTACATGTTTCTTATTGAATAATTAAAAGTCATTCTATTGTAATGTATTGAGCATTATGGATTATGATGGATTTCTATATATGGTATTTTATCTCTTACGCTTTGCAAATCTAATGTGGTGTGCTATTATCATCTGAGATCATGGATTGGAACAATATTATTATCATTCTTTTGAAGAACACATTATAAATGAGAAATTTAGACTTTGATACACTAGTTTTAATCTGGAAATGAAATTATTATCATTGGGGATTTGAACTCATTCGATAATATAGCACCATGCAAATTTAGGTGTGTACATTACCTTAACGACCCTTATGAGAATGGGGTATGGCTATTCACATGGTCATTATGGTTTAGAGATAGTAAACAGAGAAATGTATCACCATGTGGTCCTAGCTTTAGTTATTCTGTCATTAGTTATCCTTGTCCCTTTATGTCTCAACACATTAGCACTCCCAACACTTGTTTATATCTGACTCTATCATTGGCACATTTCTCAATTATTTTTAATTTATCCAGGAGACATTGCACTATTTCTAACATTTATGTCTTCTTGGCCAAGACCATCACCCGTGGGAGGTGGTGTTCGTGTTAGGTTTCCCTTAGCTAATACCATCACTCATAGGAGATGGTGTTTGGTATATTGGCCATTGTATGTTAGTGTTGTAATTGATGTCAATTCTATTAATGGTAAAATGTGTTATGGTGTCATATAAGTCTCCATGATGTGCCGATAAAAATTCAAACATGAAGTTTGATTCGTAGTGTCACTTTTGGTGATGTTCTATGAGGTCTTAGAGCATGGTTTTCTAGGCATAGTCATAGTTTGAGTTCTCCCAATATGGTTGAATTTTTTCATGAAGTTAAGCATGGTCCATATGATGTTTCAAGACTATTCAGGAATTTTTATGAGGTTAATATGGTTATTTTATGGTTTTTTATGGTGTAAAGTAGTCGTTATAGGCCTATTCCTAGTTCTGGAGATTGTGGAATGGTATGGTAACTTGAGAATTGGAGATAATTAGTCTCTTACAATTATGGTAGTAGCATGGTGACACTTTATATGAAGTTCACAAAGCTTATCAAGCCAATTTTCAAAGGTATAGTACATGTATGAGGTACTTGGAAAGTAAGAAGGTAAATACAAGGCAATATAACATAGGTAATTCAATGTGGCTAGAGAGTTTCAGACCTATTTGAGATATATGGTGAATATGGATAGTTATAAGATGTTTTCAAGATGCTTATTGACAATTTTTAGGTCAAAGTGAAGAATATTTTTCAAGATACATCAATTTTGGCAAAATTGGTTTTTCTAGAGTTTGTGTTTGTGCTAAAATTTGACATTATGATGCTTGTTATGGAATGTATATTGTACATGGAACCCATATACTTTAAGGATATTTTTCCATGGAGCTAATAAATTTTAGAAAATGAATAGGTAGTTTGATTGTCAAGTTTTTATGAACGATCATTAATAAGATAAGTTGCTTTGAAACCCTAGTTAAATGCTAGCTAAAAGTGACTTGGAGGAAATTGTTTATGTTGAGTCTATTCTAATTGTTTTTGCAAAAGTGATGATTGAATGTTGTAGAGGACTCTTCCAACTTTCTAGAAAGGTATGGTAGTGTATGCTACTATATGTGGGCCCCACATAAAATGTAAAGTTTTTGAATAAGTTCAGTTTATGGAAAATTTTCTTATAAAAGGTGTGAAATAAATTGACATTTTTTATCTTGGGATTTTTATAGATGTACATGATAGTTTCATATCATGGTTGAGGTCCTAAATGGGATAGTGTGCCCTATTTATGAAGAGTGGTTTTTAGGGAAGTTTGGAGGCATGTCTCGTGGTAAAATCAGATTTGTAGGAGCATGTGGATTTAATATTTTTAAAAAGTTTTTTGTGATCCTTTTTTGATATATTTCCAATTATATATAAAAATTGTGTTTTTGATAAGGTATGAGCAAGTTATGACATGTTCTTTGAAGGTCAAATATGGAGGATGCCTACTTAAGCGTGGTTTTGAGTAGCTTCAAGAGGTTGATGATTTTTTTAGTTTCTCAATGATTTTTAATGTTTATATGTTCTTATAAAACATGTATAATGGTTTTCATGCTTTTGTTAAGCTTGTAAGTGATTTTGGTGGTGATGGAGTAAGTTGACATCAAGGCTCGTTTTTGAGTCCTAGAAGCCTAAATGAGAAGTTTCATAGATTTACATGGTTGAAGGCCTTCCACTTCAAGTTGGAAGGAAATTTAAGGTATTAATAAGAGTATATGAAAATATGTTTACAATGGTATATGGTTTGTCTCATGATTAGTTTATTTGATAGGTAAACCAACTCATTTTGTGAAGAAGAAGAAGGTTGTTTGTTTCTCAAGAAAGGATTTCTCTGGCTATAAGACGAAGGTAGAAGTTGCATGAGATGGATTATTTGATGTTTGATATTATTTGGAAAGTGAAGAGAGATTTTATTTTTTCCTATTAAAGGCCTTTAGAGGTCTTGAAAGTGGCAGAAAGAGTGGAAACCAGTTGAGTTCCCAAAAAATCTTTTTGGGCAGCTCAGTTTGGTGAAGAGGAAAGTGATTTTGGTTTTCATGTATGGATGTTTCATGATATCAAGAAAGAAATAATGTGATCTACATGTCAGTGTATTTTAAATTATTTGTTATGTGCCATAGTTGAGATGTTTTGGTGTGATCTTGAAGCCCAAAGGTGAAGGCTAGTTCCTGGAAATAGTTGTTTGGTGAAGGATATGATCCTTCTTGGTAGTGTTATGAATAATTTGATTGGTGAAATATAATGTATGACCATGGATTATGTTGTTACTTCATATTTTACATATGTGAGCTATGTGGTTTCTTTATAAATCATGGTGATGGGGTTTTTAAGCTATTTTTGAGATTATTCGGTGTGTTTGAGCATGGTGACCTACATGGATCTATTCTAAGTGATGTTATGAATGTAATGTTATTTTTAATGATTTATTGGTCAATGCTTTGGTATAGGACTAATTGTATTTATGTTTTTGAGTTGGAATGCATATAAAAGTGAATTTTTATTTAAGACTTGAACTATTTGAACAAGAGGCAAAAATGTGAGCTATATGAGTGTGAAAGTTATTCAAGGGCATGACATCGAGAGATGAAGATGTGTACCAAAATATTTAGAATGTTAGAGAGCTTGTGTGAAAGGGTTTGAATCTAAATCAATCAATGGAAGAAGAAGAATAGAGAGAGTAAAAGGAATGAGGGTTTGAAGAGAGTTTAAAGGCATGTGAGATGAATAAGTTATCTCCATCAGTTATGGAAGAAAAATTATTCAAATAAATTCATCTAGAGGAGGTTAAGTTGGTGTTTGATCATCTTAGGGGGTTGTATCCTCCTTTTGAGTTTGTGCTTCACTGAGTTAGGGGTTGGTGCTCCTTGTAGGTTTGGTGTTCTACTAGAGTTGGGGTTGGTTCTCCTTATGAAGTTGGTACTTCACTAATTCTCTTTTCTTTGTGTAATATAAGTAGAGTTTCATTGGATTTTATTCCCGTGAGGTTTTCTCACTTAAATCTTATGTGTATGTGTTCTCTGTCATGTGTTATGGTTATTTGATTGTATTGTGCACACCTAATAAGCTCTTATTGAATGTATAGGAACGAATGGATGCTACAATTAATGGTAAATGAAATAAGAAATAGGACCGATTCTCCCCTAGTCCATTGTGCTTCAAACAATTGGTATCGATTAGGTCTTTATGAATAAATTTTAATCACTTAAAGGATATCATTGAAGTACAAGCAATGGGTAAGTCTTGAAGTTGAAGCGGCCTTGAAAAGGAAGTATGAAGTTGTAGAGTCTTTTATTCAAATCTTATAAGATAAAATTAATTACGTGGAGGTAGAGCATGGTCAAGCCATAAAGGGTTTGGAATATCAAGTGGATAGTGTGTCTAAGGCCCTAAAAGTAAAAGAATAATCTTGTTGCGGGTTGTAGACACAAAATCATGCAGTTGGGTACATTTCTAGGTCTTAAAAGCATACTAGCATTCATATGATTCCTAAGAAAGAAAAAAGTGGTTGACAACTATCTTTGGCCTCTTTTCTTTATTTATTGTTTCATATTTAGTCTTACACACCCTACAACCTAGTTGTAACTTTACTTGTTTATCTTTCATGGATTCGGACACCGGTTCTAGCAAATAAAAAGTACCTAGGTGCTCATGTCCCCTCTGGGTTCCCCGACCCTTTCTCACCTTACTCACTCCTTTTGGGTGATTTTTATATTTTGGGATTCTTTATCACTTATGGTTCAACCTTTCAATTGTCAATTACAAAATTCAAACAAGGGAGTCATATAAATACATACTTATGTTTTCAAAATCAAGGACCAAGTACTAAGTAGTACTACTATCACCTAAGCTTGCATTCAAAAGGCACCTAAAGCACTTAAAGGAATCCATCTAGCATCCATTCAAGGGACAATGGTTACATCAACTCTACATACTCTACATACACTACATAGGAAGGGGAAGTTCATTCTATTCCATCCACATATTCTACTACATTTCTACATTTAGCTACATCACATTATCAAGTGTAACTTGCATAAGGGCATCCTAGGGCACAATTTCTACACACACTCACTAAAACTACATGGAGTCTTGAGATGTAGTGCAACAATCAGTCATAAGTTCACTCTTGGGGTGACCACGGGGTCATTCCAACTCCCATATTACATCTTTCTTTTTAGGTATGATATTTTTTTAGCTTGTGCGGGTGAACTTATATTTTGTAGGTTATAGGTACCTTTAGTATTCAAGGAGTGATTACTAGAATATATACAAGAAGTAATAGTAAAGATCTTATGACATGGTGATAACAAGCTCTTGATCATTTACATAGTCGCAGGCACCCAGTAGTCTTCAATGCCCAGTGCCCTTGTTCTATTGTGGGTTCTTAATTCTGGCCTCATTCCTACATTCTATAATTTATTTTGTAATGTTATGATACTCTACCCAACCTATTTAGCACTTTTCCTAGTTCAAATTAGTCCTAGATCGTACATAAAGCAGCTAAGTCCTCTCTCTTTCTTCTTTGCTTAAGGTTTCATACTTAAATCTTAGCTTTCTTTTTTCATTTCTATATTTCAGAATTTATACATCATTTGGTTCAGTAGTGACTCTGTAATTGTATGCAAAGAAAAATCACAGTGAATGAAAGACAAACAATAAACTTGTAAACCTTCCAGTAACCTTCCAATGCAAACCTCAGTAGGAGAGATTTTGAAGTGTATAACCTTTGCAAGTGATTGATTTGTGGGTGCTCTTGAATGGCCTCCAAAGATGAGTGTAATTGCTATGAACAGAATAGTTGGAAAGCTTGAGAATGTAAATTGACAAAGTTTATTTGCAAATAATTCAGGAGGATTTGGGATAAGACAAGCTTGCAATTTATAGAAAAGAGAGACAGTTAGAAATTGGTTGAACATGGTTGAATGCACATGCTAAAAATAGCATTGGAGGAGGTTGTAGTAGTGTTGAGGCATTTAGGGGAAATAAATGAATTAAATGCAAAAGTTACATCTAGAAAGGTGGTTGTACATGTAATTCAATTGCCCCACCTTTCTAGGATTCTAGAAGTGTAGTTAACTAGGATGAGGATGTGGAGTCCAAGTGGTTATTGACTGAGATAGGTGGAATTAAATAACTAAATTTAATTAGTATTTAGTTGTGAGAATATAATTAACCATTTAAATTAATAATGTTTTAATTATATTATTTAGAAGGTGTGAGGAATTAATTTAATTATGAGGGGATAATTAACCATTTAAATAAATAAATGTTTAATTATATTAGCTAGGAAGGTGTATGAATTAATTTAATTAATTCCAAAGGCATGTTAGAATTAAATTATTAATTCTAAATGGTAGGAATATAACTTAGGTAATATAATTAATTTTAATTAATTCTAAAGGGGAGTATTTGAATTATAGAATTAATTTAATTAATTCCAAAGGGGTGTATTGTGGTGAGATAGAATTAATTTAATTAATTCTAATTGGATAGAAGTAGGATAGAAATATGTATGTATTTTTAGGGTGTCTACAATAATATAAATATTTAATTCAAGTTAAATTAAATCATTTGGTGAACCTAACATTTCAAACCCTACCTTCTAATATTTTATCAAAATCTATCTCCTTCGAATTTATGGATCAATCTTCCTGTCCTTATTTTACTCCAACCAAGGTTTTTGGCATGGCTACTACTACTACTAATTTTATGCAAGTTCATACTCAACATCCTCCTCACTTCATTACTCCAATACATGATCCAACCATCAATGTAGTTACCACCCTTCGCACTCATCCTCCTATAACTCCACCCATTTATGTCGCACCACCTATCACTTATACAATTCCTATCACTACCTATAAGGGTTATGAAATCATGAGGCGAGCTTAAGAATACACCAGTAAAAATATCTCTTTATGATTTATTGCGTAGTGCACATGATTATCATCATATATTAGAGGCCACCCTTCATTTCATTCACATTGAAAGTAATAATTCACTTATTTCCTTTACTCACCTCATTTAATCTCTCAATAATCTACCACATGTTATATCTTTTAGTGATGAGGATATCCCTCCTTCTAATGTTAATGATCCATTTGCAACTTTTCTTATCATTGTTACTATTGGCACCATCTTGTATAAAGTGTTTGATCATTTACAATTGCTCTAGTATTAATCTATGTTTTTATTTTTTTATTAGATATGGTAAAAAATAGGGATCGGCTCCCAAGGGCCATTACAAGACGAGGAACAGAAAACAACAAGCAAGAAGGAAATGTAAAATTCCAAGAAAGGAGTTAAACATGCTTAACTCTTACAATTAAGAACCAGACTTTGTAATAAGGTGGGAAAACCAGAGAGAAGGAGAAACAGTCTCAAAACTAGTAAAATAGTAGAAGTTCACCAAAATTCTACCAACAGTCCAGAACCATAAGTTAATTTTTTGGAGACCCCCACATTGCTACCATCATGGCTATCTTTGATTACATCACCCTTAGCACCTTTATCATTAATATCTTCCTCTAGCTCGTCCTTGGAGCTATTGATGCACAAGTTAAAGTTCCTTCTTTTAGTGCCCTCCTCCATCCCTTCTAGCATATCACTTAGCTTTTTGACCTGGTCCTCCAGCTCTAGAAATTTCTACTTGGACTTCACCTGAGTAGTGACAATTTTCTTGGAAGTGTTGATGACATCCATCATTGTTTCCCTTTGACCAGCATTGGTTTCTTCCATCGCTTGAAGCACCCCTTCTAAGTACTGGACCTTTCTACTCAAATCCTCGAAACCCTTTAAATTACCATCCGATTTATTTTTCTTGAAGTGTTCACTTCCCCACGACCATCCTCACCCATTTCTTTACCAGAATCCTCCCCCACAATTTTGCATTTTTTGGCCTTCATCTTAGTAAGGCAATCTACGAGAGTGAGGTCATCCTCATCCGCATGCTCTTTCAGGGAAGAGGATAGAGCAAGTTTCCCATTTTCAAACATTAGAAGAATGAGCCCTTCATACAGAGGCATCTCCACTTTCTCTTGCTAGAAATCCATCAAAGAGTTAGTTAAATACATAAATAGAAATAAGGGGATACTCACCATGACCTTATGATAGAACATGTTTAGAAGGATCATATGGTGAGTATATATTTTTCTGTATTTTCCTTCTAGAGTGATGTACTTCATGATTTGAAGGAACACCTCTCTCTATATACCCAGAACACATGACTGGTAATACCATCCATAAAGAAAGAACATCTTTCCTTGCCAACAAAGAATAACTCAATTTCTGTTCTCTGCAGGTTCTATCCTTAAAAATTTTAAGCCCATCCATTTTCATGTCCGTGGCCAGGGTGATGGTGGACTCAGACACCTCAATTTCCATCCCTCTGACTTCAAACTTATCCTCTTTCCAAGATTTTCCAAAATCCTTAGACAGGGAGGGGTCGTGACCATGTAATTTGGCAATGAAATTACTAAAACCCCCAATCCTAAGCTTGTTCCACAGAGGCTGATTAAAAGATTCAATGCTTTGGCTAGCAGGTTCAAATCTAATCCTATCACCCCCCATTTTCACTAGACTGAGCTTCTTTTGTTTGCTACTAAAATTTAAAAAAATACCTTCTTTCACACTAGAAAAAATCCTGGAAAACAAGATATTAAGTAAGATGTCGCCACCACAAGGCTCACTCATGCCAAAATTATAAAACTTAGTGCCCTCTATCTCTACTAATGATCTCATTAATGTCCATGGGTAATTTATCAACTTTACACCATATCTTATAATCATTACAATTGATTCCATAATTGGCTATCTTATCCGCATTTGTTCCCTTGATGTAAGGTATGATTATAAGAAATGTTATCAAAAAAATTTAAATTTTCATTCACATCATTAAGGATATTACTAATGGCCCAATCTATTTTTTATCCCTCAAGCAAATTATCAATAATAATAATTTAATTAATAAATCTTATCAAGTTTTTCACAATGTGATTCCACTACTCGGACATATGTGGGCATTATCACCCTACCTCTACAATTTTATCCTAAAATCATTCCCGACTATATTCTATGTTATCAATACCACATTCCAGGTTCAAATTCTTACTTGGCAGACCCTGGATTCATACAATGCATGTTGTTCTATCTATATTTCATCGGTGCATTAAATTATTACATGATGGTTTTGAAAATACTCTTATTTTGGACCTTGAGCCATTCAAATTTTTCACATATATCCTATCATTACCATGCCTATCCCTCTATCATAGTATATTCTATATCAAAATATTAGTACATATGATGTTGGGAAATCTAGTGCTCCTACTTCCTCTGCTACTTCTACATGCATTACATTCATTCCTACTCATACTACTAATATCCTATCACCCACTATGTCCACCCCTATGGCTACTACTTCTCCACCTATCATGGATCCTCTTAATTTTACACCTGGTTCCATTCCTACCAATATTCTTAATAACGCTATACAATAAGATAATGCTAGTATTGATGATTCTGATGATGAGGTTGATGTCATAGAGCTTAATGATGACACATTACACAATCTTAAATTTACTCCCATAGAAATCAATGAGTCATACTTCTAGGATAATTTCATTTCTATTGGCCCTAGTGAATACTAATTCAAGAAGCTTCCTCCTTCCACTAATTCCATGATACCTTTTCAAGGGACTGTACATACATTAGATATTCTCTCACCGCTGCATCTCCCCAAGTTCATTCTACTCCATGCATGGATCCCTTCACATGCACTCTCTTCATTCGTAATTCTTATTGGCCTCATATTCCATTCAACCCTAATTTCTTTGAGGTTGTTTACATGCATGACGTCTTGGCTTGGCTAGGATTCATAATTTTTGATCTCCTTCCTACACCTCACTCTCCTCACCTTTATCATGTATGCCAACTCCTTACTGCTTCTTGTGGCCTCCTTGTTTTCCAATTGTCAGTCTTCCTTGCATGCACTCATCATACCTCTCCACACACACTTGGGCGAGTCTTGACTCACCTACATTGGTGGGACTCTAGATCCTAATCATATTGATATCACATTTCCCATGCCTTTTGGTCGCATTTCTATTTTCAATGATTTATTTCTTAGATATACTCAAAATATTACTCACTGGTATGCACACAATTATCCACAACCTCCTTTTCCTAATGAAAATATGCAATCGGAATGTATAATTTATGTCACAATGGTTCTTTATATGATCAACCTCATACTATTGCTTACCAAGTCTCTGATCCAAATCCAATCAACTATGATCCTAACAATGACAATCTCCTAGATGATTTTACTTGATTCTTTTCTACCTCACACACTTTGGGGGAAACATGTTTTCCTTCCCTCCCCTTCAATCATTACCAATTCTTTCTAATCTCTATGCATACACATTACACTCCATGATTTACATCTAATCTCACTTTATCGATACACACATTGTATTGTCATTACCATATGATGCACTATAGTTACATGGTTCATACTTAACTGATGAGGGTCTAAATCTGATATGAACCTCACCACATTCAATCTACATGATCTATGCTTCACGATCTATCTTTCTAGCACAAAATTTCAAACCATATCCCAATGGTGCACTATTGTTCTATGGTTCATCCTTGATTGTTGAGAGGTATTTTATAAATGAACTTCATCTAATACACATCTATTGGGAGGCATATTGTTCCTACCATCTTCACATACTACATACCATTCCATCACACTCACAACATTTGCATATATTGGTTGCATCTACTCTTGCTAGCTTATTCTATTTACATATACACTTTGTTTTCCACGATAGACAGATACTTAGTATGTAGATATATTTTCTATATACACATACATGTTCACTTGTTCATTTAGAGTAAATGTGGGTCTCTTACAAGTCTTTACACTTTGCAATGATGTTTTGCATTTTATCTCTTACCAATCCCACCAAGGCTCTGGGAATCTACTTTCTCACACATTATAGGTGTTATCATTTCATCATATACTACTTCTTATTCTTACTACCACACTACTTATTCCATTGATACTTACATGATTTGACATAATTTTAATGTTTCTAACATGTTAATGGGTGCTTCATGTATATCATTTTCTTTGTAGGACTATATGACACCATGGTTATTATATACACTTTGCTTTACATTACTTACTATTGTATGTTATTATTTGTGGGATATGCCCTATAACTTGTTTGATAATTATTTGCATGCTTTTAGCCGCTTCATCCCTGATTTTCTTGTGATATTGTGAGTAATGTCCCATGTTTTAAACCTACTTTTTGAGTCCATTTTTTATACACTTTCTTATTATGTTTCTTTCTATTACATGTTTGCCACTTTTTCTAATAACACATGTTACTAACCACTTTGTTTTCATGTGCCATGGTTTCTACCATACACATCCCCTATCCTCTACATGGATATAGTATAGCACAACATCATGGCCTCTCTTTTGGGTTGCACACTCTTATAGTCATCGCATGTACCCTAAAAAAGGGGGTATATATTGGGTGAATAAATAACCCCTACAATAGCTCAAAGCTATATTTTAGCTCAACACATTACAAAATTACCACAAGAAGATAGACACAAAAAGACCTAGTGTCATACTTGAGTTAGAATCATAACATAGACACTAGTGCCCAGACTTAGACAGTAGCTCTCGGTGCCTATATCCTCCACGGGTGCTTATGTCTTTGGGGAACATACAATCGGTTTGTCAAGTATAGAACAATTCACATAAGCCTTCAAAGGTTTTTATAACTACCAAGACAATCCTCCAAAGCAACATAATGCATGTTATCTCTTTCAATCAAGTATAATGTGGAACTAATTAAGAACAATTTGGGACGGTAGGAAGCAATTGGGGACACACTATCTATAGTGGTGCTTATTGAGCGAGTTATGGATAAAGATTAACACTAAAACTCTCTCCCCAACATTTCTCTTTGGCATGAGATCGCCCAAAATACTCACACTTGGCATGAGATCACCCAAAAAACTTGCACTTAGCATAAGATCACCCAAAAAACTCATTCTTGGCATGAGATATCCCAAACAACTCGCACTTGGCATGAGAATGCCAAAAAAACTCACACTTGGCATGAGATCACCGAAAAAATAGTTCTTGGCATGAGATCACCCAAAAAAATTTCTCTTCACAAACTTTTTAGGACACTTTTCTATCCTTTTACACTCTTTTACATCAAGTGCACACTTTACTTTACACACTTTTACATACTTATGGAAATTTTTCTTCGATTTATCATATTCAGGAATTTGACTACATTCTTTTTCTTATTTTATAGGTACATCCTTACAAAAAGAAGCAACTAAAAGCTACAACAACATGGTACAATACATATGCTTCACCCCTAGGGTCATTTTCCTTTCTAGTATTCACGCTTCAATTTGCATCATTCCACGCTTCATTTTTCCACTCAAAGACGCATTTCATTGCACCTTCAACATGATCATAAGATGCACATCTCTTATCTACTTTATGTTATCAAGTATTCACTCAAAAACATAAAGTGGGGAAAATATAGACACAAAATCACACACTTGGGTACATTTCTAGGTCTTAAAAGAATACTAGCATTCATATGATTCTTAAACAAGAAAACTAGTGGTTGACAACTATTTTTAGCATCTTTTATCTATTTTTGTTTCCTATTTCATGTTACACACACTACAACCTAGTCATAACTTTACTTGTTTTATAATTCATGGCTTCATATAACAGCACCTAGCAAGGACAAAATAACCTAGGTTCTCTTGTCCCCTTTGGGAACCCCCGACCCTTTCTGACCTTACTCACTCATTTTGGGTATCTTTTATATTTTGGGTATATTTTTCACTTATGGGTCGGCCTTCCGGTTGTTTAATATAAAATTCAAACAAGAAAATCATATAAATACATAGTTATGTGTTTAAAATCAAAGACAAAGCACTAAGCATTACTACTATCACCTAAGCTTGCATTCAAAAGAAACCTAAATCACTTAAAGGAATCCATATAGCATCCATTCAAGGGACAAGGGATACATCATCTCTCCATACACTGCTTTGTATATGAAGGGGAATTCCATTATATTCCATCCACACATTATATTACATTGCTACATTTAGCTACAACCCGTTATCAAGTACAACTTACACAAGGTCATCCTAGGGCACAATTTCTACACACACTCACCAGAACTACATGGAGTATGAGATGTAGTGTAGTGCTTGGTCATAGGTTCACTCTCAGGGTGGCCACTGAGGTCAGATTAACTCCCTATATTGAATCTTTATTTTTTGGTTTGATGCGGTTTGTGGGATTTTGTAGTTGAACTTCTATTTTGCGAGGATACAGGTACCTTCGACATTCAAGGAGAGAATACCGGGTGATAAACAAAAATTGACAGTGAAGATATTTTGACATAATGAAAACCAGATCCCGATCATTTATGTAGTCACGATTTACGAGAATTAGTATTCAATGCCTACGAATCCTTGCACTTCCATTGGTTCCTATTTTGGGCCTCGTTCTTACATTCTAGAATTTATTTTGAATAAGTAACAATAATCTACCCAACCTATTCAACACTTTTCCCAGTTCATATTAGTCCCCATGAGAAATCATCTAAGTCCTCTCTCTTTCTTCTTTGCTTAGGGTTTCATATTTTAAATCTTATCTTGTTTGTGTCATTTTTATATTTCAGCATTTATACATCATTTGGTTTAGTAGTGACTCTGCAATATATAGATTTAATTCAAATTAAATTAAATTAAGGTATGAAGAAAATTTGAAATCCCTAGAATCTAATTTAGAGGTTACATCTAACATATTGAATATGTTTTACATGTTGGAGAAGAGTTATGAATTCTTAATGAGATCTTAGAGAGTCAAAGGGATGTTAGTGATGAAGTTGGGCTAGGTTTCAAAGGAAAGCAAATGGAATTTGATGACAAAGCTGGATCAAGCTCTTAAGCAGTCAAGAAGGAGACAAAGAGGACTGATTTAAGAAGGTCTAACCTTATTAGACAAACTAATGTTGCTATGTATGGTGATTTATTTAATGGTTATTTTTATGTTTTTCATAATTTGTGACATAGAGATAAACATTGCAAAATTAGGTCTTAGGAATGGTGAAAGTATCTTCAAAGGTGAATTTTATTCATGTTGTGAGTATGGCCATAGAGATAAGGAATTTGGTTAGAACCTAAGTATATTTGATCCTAGAAGTTGGAAGGTTTATGTGTTGTGTGTTTCAAGTGTCGAAAAAAAGACACGCTCTAGATTATGTCACCAAGGTGAATCTCCAAGAGCTATTAGCATGTTTCAAGCATCCAAAAGGAAAAAAAAGAAAGAGTTCAAGAAGAAATTTAGTCCTAAGAATGAATTTTAGATAGTCAAGTCTCCTCCTATGGTAAATAAGGATTTTATTCAAACCAAATATGTCAAGACAGATGATTCATTGTATGAAATTCATACCATGAATCATAATCCAATAAAGTTTGTCAAAGAGAGTTTTAGTGTTATTAAGATGGAGTCCTAGACTTAACTTCTTTAGAAACTACCCTGTTTGAGTGGGTTCCACTCATCACCACATGTTTTTTCTTTACCTTTCTAGAAACCTGAAGAAGTGATCTATATCATCTAAATAGCATACTAGAAATAACAATCAATTCGAGGAACTTATCATCAATATCTCTCCTACCAATTTTGAGCTAGGGTTTCAAATTCATAAAAAACATTTTCCTTCTTCACATTCGTTCATAAAAATGTGACTATAAAACCATTAATTTTTTTATAAATGTGATTAACTCAATTAAAAATAATTCCTTAAATCCAAAAGGTCCCATGCAAAGCACAAAATTCATGGTGAGCATCATAAGGTGCAATTCGAGTTGGAAATCACCCTTTCTTGGACCCTGTATCACCTAAAACTCCATAAATTTCAAAATATTCTTTAGAATGACTTGAAATTTTATCATGCCTCAAGGATACCCCTTTGTACCATCTCCAATCATCATAATATATCAAATTGGTCTTCATCTTCTCATCCCATCTGATTTGCATGACTAGCCCTTGGGTTTTGTAAGGCCCTTGGGTTTTTACAAGGTTTAAGCTAAGGCCAACTGAACCAACACTATAACTCATCATGAAACCTCTCCAAAAGGTCCTAACATACTGGAGACAACATTTCTCACATCCTTGCATACCTCCATGATCTCACGTGGCTCTATACCTCATCATTTGGTCTCTAAACACCTAGACCAGGTCTAGATGAACACCTGAAACTTGGTCTTCAACCTATACCTTCACTCTAAAACTCATGTGAGTTCCTAAAACTCTGCAAACATGATCTCCATGCTACTACAATGTTCCTCAAGTTAACAAGCCACTCAAACCATCATGCACCATCACCTAGGTAAGCTAGGTCACTGACTAAGCTTGCTAGACCAAACCAATCTCACTGAATCACCTCATACCATCATGAAAGGATCTGAATATGCATGTTATCAACATATTAATCATGTGTTGACACTTTAACATCAACATATTTGTCATTAATGAGATTTTACATCAATGATACCACCTAGAACTCAACATGTCAACAATATCTCCTTTTTTCATTAATGGAAAACCACCTAATATTATCCCCCTTTTAAAAATAATTAAAAATTGCATACATGAACCTCATGATATTAATCTTGATCAACATAATATGATTAGATCTTGGTTGGAAACATCAACAAAATTCTTCAAACTAGCTCACAAACTTGTCATCTTTCATCAAACTTTATTTTTGACCTTTTGACCTATGGGAGTACTATGAGTCCTTAAAAGATGTAAATACCTCATCCACATGCCAAAAATCATGAATTAGAGACAAAAATTCCATGCTTACCTTATTTATTACTTATCTCAACTTTATAAGGCTTCAAGCTTGGTTGGTTACAACTATTTCTTGACTTCACTTAACTCCTAGGACTGAAATTGTAGTCACAAAATAACGCACTTGTTATTAAATTTATACCACCAAATATGTTATTTTATATATGGATCTCGTGTGATAAAATTATTCACTACCGATCTATCCCCTAGTCCTATCATCGAGTTATTTGTTTGTCATCACCATTTTTCTTACATAGTAAATCAGTTGTTTGTATAGTTATGGTAATCTCTCAGGAGTCTTAGGTTTTAATAATTGGTCATTTTCATCTCTAGTCTTTAACTAAGGAACCTAGGGTGTCTTGGGGCACCCATGGTCACCCAAGCCCTTAATTTTAGGCACACTAGTCACAGTAGCACTTACATCTAATTTAGAGTTTTGAGGTCGGTCTTTGTAATTTTCCCTCTCATTCCCCTAGGTAGTAGTTGGCATGTCAAGTCATTAGTGTTGAAATTTGAGAAACATATCTCTATATATTAATAGCATACTTACTATCTTATAGGAGGACTATATACTATCAAGGGCTAGCTATCTACTAAGGAAAGGGACTACATTTGGGCATCATTACATCATACACACTACATAGGAAGGGTTGTATTCATTCTATTCCATCCACCATTTTCATTTTACATCTATCTATTTCCCCTATCTCTACGTCATTGGTGTTAGGGCACCCTAGGCACAAAATTGCACACACAAACACACAAAACTACATTAGGTCTGGAATGTAGTGTAGTACTTAGTTGTAAGTCCACCATTTTGGTAGCTAAGGTCAGTCTGACCCCTTCATATGCATATTTATTTTTAGGGATTTGATGTTTTGTATGGGGTTTTGCAAGTAAATCTTAATCACAGGTTTACGGTGACATAAGTGAAGTTACTACGAAAGAGATCAAGAAATTGAAAATATATAGTGACACTTCAAGATTCAAGTCTTGAGCGTTTTTGTAGACCATTTCACCCATACTATAGATTAGGGTTCCCATAGACACCCAAATCCTCTTTTAGGCGTCCCAGTCTAGTCAAATCTTTAGTTATAATTTCCTAGGTTGTACCTTCATACTCTGCTTCATCCACAAATCATCTTGTTCAAGCCCGACACACTAATGAGGTAAGTTATTTTCGGTTAGTACCTTATCCCTCTTATTTCAATTATTTCATTTCATTTAAATATCAAATAAAATTATTTATCATTTTACATTTCATTTCATATCATTTATTTCATTGTTGTTACTATTTTAGATTAACTTAGAATATAGAACATATTTTCATATTTTAGTTAATCATTTTGGTGAACCCATACTTTAGAATATTTTTCCCTAGGATCCACTTCAAAAACTAATGGCTAAGGATAATTCATCTTATTTTCCCATCATGTCTTATTTTAGTGTTAACCCTATCAATGATGAGGTTATCATTGTTGAGCTCACGACTCTCTATAGTATTCTTACTCCTATTCAAACTCATATCCAATAGCAACTTCTAGATGGTCAACAATATGAGCCTACGTGTTATGAATATATCCCATTAGCATTAGTATTTTTCAGGATCGATATCCTTCACTCATTGTACACCATATTTTATGACTACTTGTGATCCTCCTTCTGATCTTTCTAAGGAAATTTTAGATGATTCTCTTTTTGATTACTTGTTTGGTATTGAAACTTGCTCACATGAGCATACCGATTCTTCACCTAATCAAACCACCGCTATAATTCCTTCTCATGATTATACTACCTCTTATATTTATTCTCATGCTACATCTCATACTATCTTACATACTCCTTCATATAATGTTGATGATCCTATTGATAGCATCCTTAGCATCATTCTCATTTCCGAGTCTCTATTTGATACTAATGAGGTGGATGATAACAATATTTCTCCTTCTTTTCATCTTTGTTAAGTTTTAATATTCTATTCCATCATTTCCTTCTCCTGAGATTACATCTATCACTATGTATGAGTCACCTCCATCTATCACTTTTTCTTCTCCTACCACTTCATTTCCACTTGTTACATCATCTACACCCATTTGTTTGTCTTCTCATATAGATGTATCTCCATCACGAACCTCACTGTAAGGGAAGTTTCGATGCTATTCCTACCATTGCTATGGATATTCCATCTATATCATCTACTATAGCTTCTTTGAAACCTACTCCTAGTGTGCCCTTAGCATCAAAATCTCCTTTATCATCTCTTGATATTCCTATGATCACTCACAATGGAAAATTACAACCTCTTAATACATTATTTCCATCTTCCACTATTCCTTCATAGGATATCATCTCTCTCATGCATGTCATAGGTTAATTACAATCTCAGGTTTAGTCTCTTACTCTAGAAAGTAGGGATTACTATGCTTCTATTGATAACAACTCATTACATGGTAACCTTGTTCCTAAGAAGATTCATAATTTGAATTTCCTAAGGACTTTATCATGCCTACATTCACATGTTTTGATGGTACTAGTGACCCTCATGCTCATCTTTTACATTACCGCATGCTTATAACCTCTTATTCTACTGATATATTATTACATAAGGCCTTTTGATACAAACTTATTGATGAGGAAATTAAATGGTAAACTCATCTTCCATTTGGGTCCATTATTACTTTCTATGACATGGAGGACACTTTCTTCTATTGGCTTATCATCAATAATGGCTCTAAAGTTACTTATGACCACTTACCTACTTTACATCAGGGCTCATATGAACCTATCAAGGATTATATCTTATAGTTCAATGCTTGTATACATCAACTAATATTCCAACCTATAGACCTTGAGAAGAAATTCCTTTTCTATCTTGGTTTGATTCCTACACTCAAACAAAGATTACAATATCATACATGTGAGTCATTAATTCTTCTATGTGACAAATTCCTAGATCTAGAGAAAGATATTACTTTAAAAAATGCCATTGATCCTCTATATACATTTACTTATATTCTATCATCTAGTCCTCCTCTATAGAAATCAGTTGAGAATCCTACAGTCTTCACCTTTGCCTCATAAACAAATAAAACAAACTCAAACTTCTCTACCACCATAGAGTACTTCTTCTCCTCTGCGTAACAATATGATTCTCTTTCCACTCCATCTACTTTGCATGATCCATTTCATTTCTCCCATCATGTTGGGCCTTATGTTTCTTATTTTCCTTACTTGAAAATTGCCTCACTTTCTTACTATCCAACCGATTATCATCCACAACACATGCTACAACGTCAACGTGACCAACCTTATTGTAATTATCATCACATAAATGGCCATAGGGATAATGATTTTCTTTCCCTTCATGATAGATTACAAAAATTAGAGGATAAGGGAATCATCTCCTTTGGTTCTCGCTCATGCAAGTGATCCATCTCTCATCTACCTCATTAGAGAGTTTCTACTACAATTAAGTCATCTCCTCCATCTGGTGCTCAGGCCATGATATGTCTACCACCACAATTTGTTACTCATGTACACTCTCCACTATGTCCATACATTGATGCATCATCACATCCATCACATTCACGTTATCCACCGCATCACATTGTTCCTTCACATTGACTTCCACATCCCACTACTTTTTGCGTACCAATGTAGCTCCATATGACATTTAGTTTGACACTTACTCACATGCTACTTACACCCCAAATACTTCCACCACGCGGTGACACCTTTGTCTTTGGTAGGTGATTATTATCACCTTACCCCCAATGATGCACTTGTGTTCTTATGGTTCTTACATGAAATTTGAGGATTTTCTCTAAGAAACTTTCATTGCATGCTCTGTCATTTATCTAATGCATCCAATCATTTCCTAATGATGCAATATTTCTTTCTGTGCTTCATTATTGACTACTAAGAGGTTTTAATTAAATGAACCTAATCATCCATACACTGTGGGAATCACTAATTTTCCCCCTCCCATTCATCACACTAACATATTACTATTACATTACATTCTCACAACATGCATTCATCACAACATGTTAGTTTGATCATCATACATCATCTCTATTTAAATTCATTAAATTATCATCATCATACTAGACACACATTACAAATTTCATTCAATAATCATTAACAATATAAACACATCATATACATCCCAACAATAATCACCAAATCATACAACATCAATACACCACAATATAATCTCATCACATATCAATCACATATGTATATACATGTATAGTGAATACAATCACCACTGGGAAACTCCCTACATCATATAAAATTATACCAACCAAACCTCATCATCACTATCACTCTTGGGTACTATGAGATCCCTAAAACTAGATGCCTTGTCACTAACTCTATGTTGTTATTCGTGACCTTGATAACTCTCAACTTGCCTAAGTAATAATGTATTCTCTATAGACTACTATGAGAAATGATGTTGTAAATCCACGTATCATGTGAACACATCCTGTGTTAAGGGACCACCACCCAAAGCCTCTCGGACTTATCGAGTCTCCTCACATGCCTCATCCCTCTTGCTCAGTAATATAGTACACATCACGGCTACTATGGCCACTAGCTCGAATAAATGGGCATGCTCACTCACTATATCAGCTACTTTCTTAAGTATCCCTCCACCAAGTACATTGGTAGGCACATTTCACATCAATGTGTGGATGGATGTGTCTATTATCAAGGACCAATATGCATCACCTATAAAAAAAATAACACGACGTGTTATACAACAATTACTAAGCCACAAGCCAACAATAAAATACACAATATATCTATATAATATAGATGTTTACGCTCCACTAAAGCCGCTACCACATTTTTAAGGACATGTTCTTCCCCTTACCTACTCCTCTCTTTGGTAACCCCACTACATCTCACAATGTGCGGCACTCCTTTGTGTAATCTACATCATTTGCATCTATCGCCTCGGTTATCACATCTCCCTCATCTAGCCTAAGAGGTGCTAGTTGTTGTCTTGTAGGCTCGGGTCTCGCTCTAACCCTCCTATGTGCTCTGATAGCTCTCAAACATATATATGGCTTTATGGGCACATCCGAGCCATACCAAATTTTTTTGAGTCTCTTCACCTAAAATAATCCTTTCACTCCCGGAAATCGATCCTCTAACCACATCATCCTTCGAATACACTACAAATGTACAACATCCTCAGTCTATTCCCCATAATCATGGTATGTCTTGCATGTAACTACATCGGGGCCCATTCTATCTATTAGTTCCCTATAGGTATCTGTGTCATCCTACGCCCATAAATATTAATCCACCTCCTCGCATATATCTCTAGCCTAGCCCACTCTCCTCATGGACCACCAACAGTTCTCAACATTGTTATGTGCTCATATTCCCATATATGTAATAATGTAGTGGTTCCTATCACACCACCATGATCATCACAATTAAATCAATATAGATCTCTATATAGGTGGGCCAACACACATCATGCCCATACATATCTAGTGCTCTCCTCCTCTATACACCGACATATATCATGCATCTTATACAAGATTCCTACACCTCCTCCATCCACCACTATAGATGAAGAAATCACAACTACTATGAATTTCCATAAGCGCAGAACTCGAGACCTCAAAATAGCATCAAACCGATATGGTCCTTGGCTAGTACACGAGTCCCCAAAAATAATGTCTAGCAACTCCCATATGTCTCTCCATATCTACTAATGGCATAACTTGTAATCTCTCCCATAACACCTACAATTGCGGTATTTGATACACATCCTCTAAAGTCGGTCATCTCCCTATAGGAAAAAAAAATGTGCACGTATCCGTAGATCATCTCTCACATAGTTCAGTCAACATAGGAATATTAAGGGGCACATCACACATTCGTGTTATGTGTCGTAGGATGAAATGATCCATAACATCCCACTCATCATCCGACAGGACTAATCCAAGAAACGTACTCAAATGACACCCACCACATAACTCCCTTAAGTGAAAATCCCTATGCACAATGCAAAATGATAATAAACAGTGTTAGAACACTACACAAATCAAAACACACTTGTTTATCACGTTACTACACTCCATCATCACATTTTCACCATTCTACACCATATACACACTTTCTAGACCAGGGCACCCAAATACAAGACTAGGGAGCCTATGAGCAAGACATTAGCACCTAGATCTTGATGCTCTATCCCAAGGGTCACTAACGCCCTCACCGCTCTTGTCTAGGTCTCAAACTCTAAGAAAATTAAAATTCTTAAATTTTAAAAAATCAATAAAAATGACTATTACACCATACATTTTTCAAAAACAATCCACTTACCAACTCCACAGTCATGTGTGATGCTAAGGTAGTCATTACCCTCTCAAACCGATTAGGATGCGCTGCTCTCACTTGTAGAATTTTCACTCACTTCATGCTCAATCTCACAATCACGTAAACAACAAATGAAGTGACTAAACACTTTTCACTTCACTACTTATAGTTACTTTTTCACCTACTTTACTAATAGTCATTATTTCATGCTTATTCTCACAAGCAATACACACCATGTATTTTTGTCATATCTTGAGCGTTTCTACTCTAGTATACACCATGTTTGTGGAATTATTTTTATAATTCGTCTTACCACTATAACATAAACATTACATGTGTATTATCTCTCCTTGAATTTGTTTTCCATCCAATTCATACACATTTTTGTGATTTCTATCACTTTTCTATCTATTTTGTGCTTACTTTTGGCTTAGCATTCATTCTTATCATCACTTCCCATTTCACCAAAAGGGGGCATATCATTGGGGTCATCCTATAATTCCCCTATATTACCATGTGTTTAAAAAAACTACTGATTCGACAATTCCAAATATTTACTAATACACTATGCGATATTTCACCATTGATTCCCCCTAATGACCTAACTTGGGGGCAACAAACATACAATTTATATATACAAAATTTCATCACTTCCCCTAATGACCTAAACTAGGGGAAAAAGTGTTAAAATATTTTCCATGTGATCATTCTATCAATTCCCCTAATGACCTAACCTAGGGGCAACTAGCGTAAAATCTCTCTACAAGTAATAAATCAAATTAATCAATCAACGTGTTCAAATTTCTAACAATTGAGACCACATCACTCAATCAATACAATATAACATAATTGGCCTCCCAGATGACCTAACTTGGGAGATTACATCCATTTCTTTCCTAGATGACCTAACTTGGGAAACTATTCTACATTTTGCATTTACTTCTAAATGACCTAACTTGGAAGCCATCATTTTGTGCTTGCTTCCAGATGACCTAACTTGGAAGCTATCACATTACGGTGACACCCATGGAGTGGGGGAAGAGTGAATTTCCTATACCACTCCTATATGGGTCAACTATTTGATCAAAATTATTTGATCCAAAACCACAAAAATTTGATCTAAGTCCGTCTGCAGTGGCTAGATCTTGAGGATGTAGTTAGAGATTGAAGAATAACACAATTTTCTCCCTACACTCTTCCTCTCTGGTGGTAGGATGACCAAATCCTCCAATATTTTATTCACATACACATGTTTGGGTTGGGAATTGATCACTCCCTTCCCCATCTTATCGTCATTATATGCATTTGAAATCATCATACATTGCAATCATCACTCTCATTTAGTGTACTTCATCATACTAGTACGCTTTTCATTATGTTGCATGGATCGACCTACTTATCTATGGTTCATCATTCTTATGGTTCTTTCAGCACACTTTTACTACCACATCTACACATTTTACTATAACATGGGCTTCTCTATATTTTTCTCAAGTATGCATCTCTATCTAATTTATGTTACCGATTTTTCCACTCACTAACATAAAGTGGGGGAAATGTATTCACAAAATCATGCACTTGTTATTATATTTATACTACCAAATATGTTATTTTATATATGGATATTGCATAAGAAAATTATTCACTAATGACCTATCCCCTAATCATGTCGTCAGTTAGTCGGTTTCGTTTCTCATTTATCTTGCATATTCACCAGTTGTTTTCATAGTTATGGTCATCTTCCAAGGAGTCTTAGGTGTCGTTACTTGGTCATTTGTCATCTCTATTCTTTGACTAAGGTGCCTAGGGTAATCTTGGGGTGGCCATGGGCACCCCGACACTTAATTTTAAGTGCCCTAGTCCTAGAAACACTTGGGTCTAATTTACGTTTTGAGATCGGTCTTGTCAATTTTCCCTCTCATTCCTTTTGGTACTAGTTGACATCTTAGGTCATTATCGTCAAATTATGATCAAGAGATCCCTATATAAACATAACATACTTACTATCTTATGGGAGGAATATCTACTATCAAGGGATAGCTATCTACTAAGGAAAGCTACATGTATTTGGGCATCATTGTATCACACACACTACATAGAAAGGGTTGTACTCATTCTATTCGATCCACCATTTACATTTTACATCTAGATATTTTCCCTTATCTTTGCATCTTACACACACAAGAACACATAAGCGCATTGGGTCTATAATGTAGTGTAACACTTAGTTGTAATTCCACCACTATGGAAGCTAAGGTCATCGACCCCTTCATATGCATCTTTCTCTTTTAGGGATTTGATGTTTTTGTATGGTGTTTTATAGGTAGATCTTCATCACATGTTTATAGTGACATAAGAAAAGTTACTATGGCAATCACGTGTGAGATATCAAAACATTGTCAATATCTAACAACACTTCCAAATTCAGGTCATGATCTTTTTGTAAACCGAGTGCCCATAGGCGCCCCATTCTAGTCAAATCTTTACTTGTAATTTCTTGGGTCATACCTTCATAGTTTGCTTCATCTCCACATCATCATGTTCAATCCTGGCATATAGCGAGGTAAGTTATTTTTGGGTTAGTACCTTATCCCTTGTATTTAAATTACTTCATTTCATTTAAACATCAAATAAAATTATTTATCATTTTACATTTCATTTCATATCGCTTATTTCATTGTTATTACTATTTGAGATTAAATTAGAATATAGAACATATTTTCATATTTTAGTTAATCAAAATCCATAAATTGAATCTTTAGTGCTATTTAGACCAGCTTTTCCTTACTCGACACAATACCACATGAATCCCCTTGGACTTATGTCATCCTTCTCTCATAGAAAGCACAAATTTTAGACTTCTTACCTTGTTACCATGCCACGGGAGGGGCTCAACCAATTATCACTTCCTTGAATCTCTTTCTCAATCTTATCAACCTTCAAAACATGCCTATCACTCTTCTTAGACAACTAACCTACTCCACAAGCCAATGTTCCTACAAACACATTCTATTATACCACATAAGCTCTCTAACCACCTTGTACTGACTAATTTTAAAGCTCAACCAAGATCCCACTACCTTGATGACTCTTCACGGACCTATAGATGATTCTTATGCCCGTGTTTCCTCCTTTTGCAATCATGATATTGACACAATCAACATAATTTGATTGTAATCATTGTCACTTTATCTTACTAACCTCATTGACATCTAGTTCATTTATATATAAGATCAATCATAACTCTATTTTCCTTAGAAAACCTTTATAGGCATGTAGCTTGCTTCCTTACCCCTACAATATGTAATAGCTCAAGAGAATATTACTCCAAACAAACATGTTCTCTTAAATTATATTATCTTAGGTTATTTCCTTTTCCTTATCTTACTAGGACATCTTGGCACTTGAAACTCCTGGATCAAAGTCATCAATGACTCCCCCTACCTCCAACTACCTTTTAGACATATATCACCTTCATTTATCATTCATAGACCTATTGTATCTCTATCACATTACTTAAGCTCAATCGTGATATGTTAACTAAACAAAATTGGTCATATAACTTCAAATCCATGAGATAGAGGTCAGTTAAGCTCCCCCTCATCATATGTTAATAATAAAACCTCAAGAACCTTTCATACTCATCTTGTGTAACTATTATTAAAGCTCTACAATGGTATACCTACTTCAAATGTTGAAACTTGGTCACATACTGGGTTTAAAATGCCTTAAATGGTTTTGTAAGTGCAAGATCATGCCATCCAATCCTCTTTATTACCTAATGATATTAAAAATACCTTAAATGGATCCCTTGTCTTTAAAGGCATTGATAATTCTATAGCTTCATGCTTTAATGCAAATATTACCTTTCACATTATTCTTATGATGCATCTATTCAAGACATAGGATATCTAGGCTTCAAGCATCCTTACATCTTTCATGGATTTGATCCATTAAATACACCTTTTATATCTATCAAGGCATTATAAATATTCATAACCCTATATGAGATACCATTAGAATCTAGAAGACTATCTACGGAGGTTTATAACATGTCAATCTCTCTCAACTACTATACTTTGATACTTCATATTCATCATAATTGTTTGAGCATGTGATCAACATCAGCATGTTAAGATATCATGTAAATCATACTATTTTCTCACAATAATACATTATATCCTATCTGATAAAATCATGTACAAACTCCAAGAATTCACTTTGACCTCCTTGATCGTTGTTTATATCTACATTGTTTCTTGCCTTGTATCCCTTCCTTGAGGGTTTTCCAAGTCTAATTTTTGATGCAATTACTTTCCATACAAACTAAAAATACTTCTAAGTACCCATTTGGCCTTTTAAGCACTACCCAAAGATTCACAACACCTTTATTCACAAATATTTTCTAGACCCCACTATCTTAGATTCAAAATTAGGTCTTCAATTGCTACTTATAGTTTCACTCTAGACCGAAACGTTTTCCCATTGATCGAGATATTATCATGGATTAACTCTTCTTGAATATTAATGTAGGTCAAATTTATATACTTTTTCCAATTCTTGGCCTTAAACACCACCATTTAGTCCGTCACACACAAGCATTTCTTCACATTGTTTATTATGGTTTCCTAGATCCAGCTTAAGGTAGAAACAACACAAGTTACACAAATTTTCATTTCAAATCCTCAATTTTTTTCCAAAAACTTTTTATCAAGCCCCTATAAGCTCTTGAGCATCCATATTTTGGTTATGAAGAAAATAAACCACAAACACTTACTTGTATCCTTCTTGGCTTGTCCTCAATCAACCTTCATGAACTATGCCACAATCCATCTTATGATGATGATCTAATCAAGTCATCATGTTTTATGAATCATTCCTTATTCATTTCTCCTTCTTGAAACATGATAATTCTTGACACCATAATGAGCATGACTTAAAGACACCTAACCTAAAATTTTAGGACTTAGACAACTCTTGATAGAGATACACCTCTTCTTGAGTCTAAGACAGACCTAGACACACTTCATAGCATATTATTTAAGTAAACATACTCTGACACATCCAAGTCACAACACTAGGAAAGATATCAAACATTTAAGCTCAAAGAACTCATGACATGCTTTGAAAATCATCTATATACCTATTATAAACCCTACAGTGACACATAGCCTTTACAAGTACTTACAATACCATGGACAACCTTTGATCTCAACCATCTTATTTGACCTATTGTTGACTCAAAAGAGACTTCTCATGATAAAAAAATACCTTTTATGTATGCCACAAAATTTTTCATTAGCTCATATTAAGACATGACTCTATAGTATGACATATTTCCCTTGAAACTACAACTTGACCATGACTCAAGATGGGAAACATATAAGACCTCATACTAATACTATGATCCTAACTCACTAGGACTATATAAATAAAGAATCTATCCATACCTTCAAGGACCAAGGGAATAATTCATAAATACTTCAACTCCCAATACCTCATGACATGAAAAACACAGACTTGAGGACATAACTGTACAAAATTAAAGGCCTATTAACAATGACAATACCACTTTCACTACTTGAACAACCAAGAAAGACCGTAAGAACATACCTTGACGACTTAGAGGAGTCATTCATTATCCTAGCCATCTAAGAATCCTAATAGAGACACATCCTTTCTTGATGAATCTTGAAGAGTGACCTAAAGAGGTCCCAAGAACTCTTAGACACCTAAATTTCACAAGAACAAGAAACAAACCTACTTTTCTTTGATGAAGTTTTCCTCCTTTCCTTCCTTAGTGATTTTTCCTTCACCATACTTTCTTGGAACTGATTAACTAAAAATAGGGTTTTTGATGTACTATTTTATAAGTTAATCTAAATAAAAACTAAGTGTTATATTGAAGTAATAGATCTAAATTTTGTTTCTTTAATATTTGAATGGATTTGAAATAATGGAAATGAGAGGGATATGGTACTAACCTTGAATTAATTTACTTGACTATGTGTTGGACTGTAGTGCACCGGTATGCGGACTAGGAAATTTGTGATTCAATGGCCTTGGGAAGGCAAGGAGTTGATTTTTGTTTGTATTGAGGCACTAGGAGGATATTGTGGCACCAGGGGCACCTGTGCGATATATAGGCATGTAGGCGTGTAAAAAGCTCATAAATTGAATTTAGCAATGTCACAGTATCTATGGAATACCTTTACTCATGTCGCACAAGTGTCATAGTAATGTCACCTATGTCATTGTGGATTTGTTACCTAAAACCCCTATCAAGCATCAATTCCTAAAAAATAAAAATGCATTTGAATAGGTTAGGTGACCTCGGCTACCAAACTAGTGGCCTTACAGCTAAGTGTTGCACTACATTTCAGACTCAATGTAGTTCTATGTGTGTGTGTGTGCAATTTTGTTCCTAGGGTAACCTAATGCTAATGATGTAGTAATAAGGGGCAATAACTAGATGTAAAATGTAAATGATGGATGGAATGGAAAGAATACAACCCTTTCCCCCTATGCTTGTGTGAGATGCAGATGTAAAGGCTTCTCAAATGCAGTCCCTTGCCATAGTAGATAGTTTCCCTTGATGGTGAGATGTCCACCCATAATGTAGTGAGTGTGTTATGTTTATATAGGGATCTCTTTCTCAAATTTTGACACTAGTGACCCAAAACTACCAACTATGACCTAGGGGATTACACGGGGTTTTTATTAGGCCTGACCTCAAACAAAGAAATTAAGACCACAAATTATGATGACATGGACACCTAAAATCATGGTGGGACAACTGCGAGGCATGCCATTGTAACTCTAGGTGCCCCATCATATACCTAAAGATGACAACGAAGTAATTTACAACACCTGAGACACCCTAAAAGATGCCCAAAACTACAGAGCCAAATGACGATTGAACTAGACAAACAACAATGACACATGACTAACTGAGAACAAGACCAAGGATGGTTAACTAGTGAATACTTTTATTGTACAATATCCATATATAAAATAACACACTCAATGGTATTAATGTAATAGTAAGTGTGTGAATATTCTTGTTTCATCTCTTTACCTTTAAAGTCCTCTTTAAACCTCAAACCATCCCTATCACCTGCTTATTTATAACTCCTAAGATTATCATCAAGATCCTTGGTGCTTTCCTCAAATCTTTGAAATGATATTTACTTCTTGACTTCATTAGAAAACTGTCTCTTAAGAAGAGATGCTTCTTCTTCCTTAGATTGCAAATTTAGATTCATAGAGCTCATCGCATCTATAACTTTCTCGCTATCTCATCAAACTTCTTTACAACATCCCAATGTTTCTCTTCTAGGTCATGAATTCCTCATATTATTTAACTTGAGATATCGTATTCTTATTGTTCTTCTCATCATGCTTCAATTCATATTGGGTACATACTAATTCATTTTCAATATCATCATCTTCTTCCTCGAGTATCTCTGTAAGAACCTGGTATAAAATCAACTAATAATGTGGAAGAAACACTAGTATATCTCATGGAATATTTAGTCATGAACAACACAACATCTCCATGATCTGATTCAGATTCAAAATCTAAAACATCACTCTTACTACTTGCTTTAGAAGAATAAGCCTATTCCTTTGTATAAAAATCTTCTTTCTCTTCTCCTTGTGGTTAAACTTCTTGAAATCCTTCTTGTCTTTACTATACTTCTAATTTTTTTCCATGACTACCCTCATGATCATCATAAATTTTTTTCATTCCTATGAGGACACTTAGCAGCAAAGTGACCTACTTTATCACAATTGAAACATTTAAAATTAAGTTTACGTTTGTCCTTATCGAGAGACAAAATTCAATCTTCTAGCAACCATGGAAAATAACTCATCATCATCCATCTCATGAGAAGTATCATCAACCTTAGTCTTCTTGTCCTTTTTCTTCTTCTCAACCTTGAAATTTATCTCTTTCTTGACAACATTTTCATTTTGAACTCTCATCTCATATGCGTTAGGGTTCCATGCAAATCATCCATCTTTAAGAGAGTCAAATCCTTGGCTTCTTCAATGGAAGACACTTTGGAATCAAACTTAGGAGTTAGAGATCTCAAAACCTTTTGAACTACAACTTCTTCCTTCACATCTTCACCTAACCCTTTCATGGTGTTGACAACCTTATCAACCCTAAGCAAATATGTAGTAATAGACTCATCATAACTTATCTTAAGGCCTTCAAACAGATTTTCAAGTGCCAGTTTAAATAACCACTTGAGACCAAAGAAACAACCTAGGGTTGGCTAGAAAATTATGGAATAATTTTTTTTATTTGAAGAGTCTACAACTAAGTTGCAAGACATCAGTTTACTACTGGCAGGTTCTAGAAACAAATCCTATTTACCCAAAACACAAGCTTCCATTATTAACCTATTTCATGTTCACATAGTTCCAATTTTAGGGTTACATATTTTGCTTAGGTTCAGGGAGTAATCTACCCCCATGCCTGCTCTCTAACAGACTCAGAACTTCAACTAGGTTTTCTCCTACTAAAAACTTCTAAAATTTCCCTAAACAATTCCCAATGGATAGGAAATTTTCTCACCTTTCCAGTGATATAAAGAAGTCCTTCTAACTCCTTACAGAACTCAAGTTATGAGTGGGTGGAGTTTCTAGGGAAAATTTTCCCTAGAGGGACACATGGCAAGAGGAGGGGGATTGCACCTTGGGTGGCTTGGCGGGTCGCAGGGTGGTATAGGGAAATTTTCCCATCGCAAATCCCAAGGGCACAAAACATTCCATGCCCCACGGGTCCCACAGGTAAACACGTGTCGAAGCACAGCGCAAGGCGGACAAGGGTGAGGAGTTTGGCGGAGCGGTGGGGTATTTTGGCATGTTATGCCGAAAGGGAAGAAAAGGAAGAAGAGGGCATGTGGGTCCGCACACCCGTGGAAGGACCAAGTCTGAGGGGGAGGCGGAGAAGTGGGCCGTGGAAGAAATTTTATAATTTTTCCAAGGGCCGAAAACCCAAAACAACAAAGGGCTCCACCCTACGGTGCCACTCCAAAGTGCCACATGACACCTTCTCATTGGTTACGGGTTGCGGGGGGCCAACTAAATTTTTTTCCCAAAACTTTTCAAAGGGATAAAAGTTAAAAAGAACCATGCCTCCACCTCAGCCCTTCGAGAACATGTGTTTCCCCTCTAATTGGTCGTGAGGTGATGGAGGGAAAATGAAATTTTTCCCAAGTAAAATTTTTCAAAGGAATAAGTTTTGAGTTTGAAAAGATCCTGCACTTCCATTGTCCACGTGGCAAAGCATGTGGTTAGCCACGGGCAGTGGGGTAAAATGGGAAAAAAATTCTAAGGCAAAATTTTCAAAGGGACAAGTTTAAAAAAATTAGTCCGCCCCTCCTGGGGTGCCACATGGTAGGCCCGATTGGTTGCGGGATGGCGAGGGCCGTGGACCTTTTTGGGAAATCTTTCCAAGTCAAAATTTAAATTTTTCTATAGTTAGATTAAATCTTATTATTTTTTTGAATGCCAAATTGAAGTAAAACTTCAAATGGCCATAAATTTTGATAGGAATGTCATATTTGGGAAAACGAGGACTTTTCGGAAAGCTCTTGATGCCCTCTTCACACAGGAGTTGCCAATTTTAGAAATTTATGAAGTTTTCTAGGTCAATTTAATGAAAACAATCTGCAGGCTTTTAATTTGTGGACTAGTAGATTTCAACTTTTCAATTTGATCAATTTAAAACCCCTCCTTCGCTCAACATGTCAAAAAAACATGGAGGATCAGTCTAGGGAGGGTTTAGAGTGTTTTAGTGAAGTCAATTTGTTCATTTATTCAAGTTTGCATTTTTCCAACAGTTGACGGGAAAAATGACCGTGCAAGCTCCGATTTGAAATTCCTTGAGTTTTAGAGATTCATTCTCGATTGTTAAGGTCAATTTGAGTTCTTTAAGTCTTCCTAAATGTGAATTTCAAAGTTTCATAACTTATTGTTGAGTGTAAGATTGAATTGCTCATTTTTATTAAAATGTGAATTTCCATAATGAAGTTTATGGCAATGAACTATTTCTTTTAAATTTGTTTATCAATTTTGTAATTTGGATGTGCATATGATTCCTAAACTTAGTCAAATACATTTAATTGATTAAGACAACCATTCATTTCTAAATTAAATTACAATTCAGATTTCAATTCTAATGCACAATTCAAATGAGAACAATACAGTTTAGCTTTCTCATATGTATTTTCTTCCATTGCAATAAAACACAGCCTCAATCACCATTTGATATTCCCATTTCAATTATAATAGTGTGAATAAGAATGAGCTGGAAATTTCTTTATTGAATTCAAACAGAGAACATCTATACAACTTATCTCTTTCTTTTAACTTTGAAATACAATAAACCATACATATACATTCTTTTCATTTCTTTACAAACAGAGACTAGAATACATCTCTTTACATTTCTCAATTCAATTAAAACTTCCATCATCAATACGAATGGTTTCTCATTACAAACATTATACAACTCATCCACTCAAGGTGGGAAAGGTTACAATGAATTTGCTCAAAATATTGGGACTGTCAAAACTATATATGTTCCTACTCCAAACAGCAGCATGCTAGTTTCTCCATCTTTTCAACTTTGATCACAACAAGGAAGGGGGAAAGGCAACGCTCTCCACCCAACCAAGACATCCAATGAGAAGGGAGAATTCATCCTTCCTCATTGGCCCCGAGCCCCAACCATATTGAAATAAAGAATGAGAGACAACTCATGGCAACAATGGCTTCTACAATAACAAGTAGCATTCTTTTCACATGCACAGATTAATAAGATACACATTCCAAACAAGGACAACAGTTCACAACTACATTTGAAATCATTCACATAGAACATAGGCTTGATCAAGCAAGCCAACAAGAGCAAGAACTATGGGAACTCCTTATGCCTCCCAATTTGGAATTGGGCATCCACCAAAATGCATACCACCAATATACATATCAACCCCATAAACCTTATATCTCCCAACCCCTCCTTATGCCCCCAAGTTTATCCCTTATGCCCCCAAGTAAGAAATGCAAGTAGTTTCTTTTCCAAGGTGGATCCCAAAACCAAAACTCCCTCCTCAATAAAACAGTGCCATTGGCAATCCCTTATGCCCCCCATATGAAATCCCCATAGCCTTCTCCTACACCTTTCCCTAAGAATTCTACCCAACCAGCCAACAATACACAACACATTCACCATTTTTCTCATGCAAGGAAAGAAAAAACATTTAAAAAGGGCAAAGATCCTACCTCTCCATAATGGAGTTTGTTTCCAAAACAACAAGCTCCTTCAATGCTCAAAAATACAGTCCAAAATAAGCTCTTCAATGACCAAAAATCAGTCCAAGAATAGCAACACCAAGCATGCAAATGAATTTTCAAACTCTCTCCACAAGAAAGACTCCCACAACAATAAAATTTGACCCCAAAGAAGAAAGAGCAAAGTTTCAACAACCATAACCAAGAGAAGAATTCAAATTTTAAAGGAGAGGGAGAGGAGAGGATGATGTGGATTCCAAGTGGGATGCCACATCATTCTTCCTCAACCCCAAAATGAGAAAGTCAACATCACAACTAATCACAATAAATGGAGATGACAATCAACTTACACACTCAAAATTAACCCATACTTTAACAAGGACTAAATTAAAATCTTGTAAGGAAAGTGCAATAAAAACTTACACATAGTCATTTCAAAATACAATTAAAAAGGCTAATTTTGACCCCCAAACCATAGGTATGGTTGGTGGATGATTTTAAGAGGTGTGGGACAAGTTTAACTTGTCCCACAAGCCTCAAAATGCAGCCCTCAAGGACAAATTCGAATTCCTTTGAGGATGAAGTGTCCTACACTCCAAAATCTGACTTACACAATCTTTCACATCACTTACACATCTCTTACATCTTCTTACACATTCTTACAACATGCATTAATATCTATGACTTCATTTATTACATTCTTTTGACATAATGATTTATTTATTTAACACATGGTTATATATAACATAAACCCAAATCAATTAACAACTAATGAAAGGGGTAACACATCACAAATAAAATACATGCAAACATTACAAAAAAAGAAACACATTAAAGTAATACATGAAATCCCTTGGTCACATTTTAAAGGTGATTCCCCATGGGAATCCCTAACAAACACAACATACAAACAATTACAGTTGCCATGGTGACCTCATTGAATTCATCTAGAATTCTAATATGGTTAGTCTCCAGTCCCCGACATTGTTGTGATATTTTAACCTGCAAAATAACAATACCTCCTTCGGCCTCGTGGCCATATCAGAACATCCAAAATGATATAAACAACATATAAAGATCAAATCCAAATCACAACAACATCAAGAATTCAACATCATCATTTAAATTCAATTTGTAACTATATCATCATCCAATGAATCTCTATACTAGAGCTACTCTTAATATCAAATGTCACATGTCTAAAATCAACATCAATACTATATCCATGTCAACAGTATATCATCATCCATATATAATAATGTCTCTAATAATCATCATGCATGCTAACTGAATCCAGATCAATACTAACCATGATCTAACATCTAACCATCATACTAAAACAAAACATAGTAGTGTCCATAATATGATCAATAGTATCAAAATTAGTATCTTAAAGTGTCAAAGGGAAGTGGGCACTACGCAGATTTAGGAAATTTTGGAGCTTATAAATTATCACTTTGGAGTATTTTTCATAAACGACATGAATTTTTTCCCACATAGACTTAGTTTATTTACAATATGATAAGGTTCATCTAATCCACACATGATGGAATACATAGCCTTGTAATTGAAACTACACAAATTCTTGTTTTCATTACTTTAGGGAAAATTTAGAGGTGAATTTTTGTAAACTCGCAAAATTTGGGTTTATGGAAATTTGAATTGGAAAATTTTCGGTGAGTGGTAGTCGGCTTATTCTTTGATAAATTCAACCAAAAACTTCCTTATGCGGTTCATTTCACCTAAAATTTACACATATAAGAGCTTATACATGTAATTCTCCATCATTTCGAGTCATTCGATGCGCATATTCACCGAAGTAAACATAGACAAATTGTATCGTATAACATATGCTATCAAACCATAATTTTAAGCCATCCAAACCCAGTCCATCCAACCTCGAGAATCTCATATTTATCCAACCTCTAACCCTTTAGTTGTCTAACCCCTTAGTCATCCAACCCCTTAGCTATCTAACCCCTTAGCCATCTAACCCATTTCCATCGACCCCTTATCCATCAACCTCAAATTCATCACACCTTTGAGTTTTCCAATCCCAGAGTCAGACCAATAATAGATTCATCTAACCTAAGAACCATCCAACCACATAGTCATCTAATCCACAAGTCACCTAACCCCTGAGTGATCAACCCTAAATTTTTCTAACCCTAAATCCATCCAATCTAGAGCCTTCGAACATAAGATCCATCCTTAATTCAGCCTAAGCAGTCTTGTTTTCAATTTAGTGATATATCAATGGATTCTGGAAATCAAGGTAAGAAGGTTACAAATTCAGCCAGTTCAAAAAAGGGTGCAAAGACTTTGCTTGGCTATTTTGGAAAATCGCAAAAAAAATGAAGGTGGTTTATGCATCAGATGAAACTATCTTTATGTGCTATTTACAGGTTATTTAGTCTTACAAAATTTTATAATTATGTTTTCATATTGTTCTTCGAACTATTTTTACTCTATGTAAAAAATTAAGTATATATAAAATTAATACTATATTTGTAAAAAAATTATAAAATTATATGCATATGTTTCAAAAATTACTTCACAAAATAATCAATTTCAAGATATCGATTATCCATTATATGTTGAGGAAAAAAATTTCATCCCTTGATGACATAGAAGTACAAGAAAATTCATCGAATTCTCATGATACACCAACAGAGGAAGCTTCTACTCCAAGGTCTATTTCTAGAAAAAGGAGACATGAGAATCAAGATATTCTTGCTGAGATCCTAGATGTAGAAGTTGAACCCCAAGAAATAAATAAATATGTCGGAAGAAAAGGAAAAATTGGGACAGGTTGGAAGGACTTTGTAGTTCAAATGGGCTGCAAAATATCCATTTATTGAACATGTGTACACTGAAAATGGTAATGATGTTCCAACACAATGTCGATGCAAAATATGTAGTTAGAAATAGGGGAAGGATCACACAATGTAGCTCAACTTGGACACAATTGAAAAAGCACTTTGGTAAAAGATACATTTTCCAAAAGCAAAAGGATAGTAGCATAGTTAGAACACATAAATGGAAAGATGAAAAAGAGTGTCTACATGTAAAATACGAGAAGAATATGAAAAGGAACAAAAACATATAAAAAATCTAAATAAAAATGTTACACCATTGTAGCAAGATTAAGAAAATCTAAGGCAAAAATGCATGCAAAAAGTATTCAATTTTCTACCGTATTCCATATATTGAAAAAGGGAAGACCCATGTCAGATTTTAGAGAAAATAAAATTATGTATCAGGTTATTGGTTTATAGAATGTTCCTCAATCTCATTGGTTAGATACCAAGTAGTTGGGAAATTGCAAAATGCCTATCTCTGGTAGAAAAGGAGGATATGAAACAATTTATTCAAAAGGTAAAGTATATTGCCCTTTCAATAGATGAGGTTACTATAGTGGATAATACTTCATGGATTTGTATTCATGTTTACACATTTTCTAATGAAGTAAGAACTCCCCACCTCTTAGAAATTCATAAAATGACTGAGAATTACAATTTTAAAAATATTTATAAATTGGTGGTCTCAAATCTGAATGATATTGCAGGAATGGATGACTTTTCCATTGCAACAAAATTTGTTTGTGTCAGATTTGATGGTGCATCTGTAATGTAGGGGGCCATAAATGGTCTTTCCATTCAACTTAGACAACTTTTTGCTCTTTATATTATTGTAATCCATTGGATGGCTCACAGAATGAATATGGCCTCTAAAATTGTGAGCACATTTGAAAATGTAGCTAAACTAGAGGAATTTATAAGTGATTTGCATGCTTATTATTTAGCAGATCCAAAGAGATTTTTAAAATTTTAGAAATATGCAATTGGTGTGCAAAGGAAAGAAGCTTCTCAAAAATTTAGATACCGGATGGATATCTATGTATGAACATTCTGTATAATATTTGATGAATATCCTTCATTGACAAGGTTTATGTATAAATACCATAGGGATGTAGATAAAGCTAAAGATCTATTGTATCATCTAACAGACATAGAAAATTTACTCACACTCTGTGGTATTTTTCCTATGTTGAGGGAGCTTAATATTTTAATGAAGCATTCACAAGATCGTTCCTTCTACATAATAGACTTCATAAGACTCAGAAGACGTGTGTGCTCTGGAGACTTGAAAGTTTATATATTTTAGATGGAAGTTTTCAGGGTGTTTCTTTTGAAAAATAGAATGTATTGAAATACTTGAAAAATATCAGGTTCTTCTTAAAATAAAATATACATAATCATCTCTATATAACAACACATGGGAAATAGATTCCACTTTATACGTTGCAAAAAATAGTTGATATGGTTGGCTTAGAAATAGAAGAAGTAAGAGTGACATAAAATTTATATGATGCAGTATTATTCAAAACTAGGAATAAATTGAGAAAGATCTTTGAATCTTTATCTAAGGAGATCCAGGAAAGATTCAAAAATGATAAAATACTTAAAGCAATTAGAGTTATAAATCTGTAGTTTTGGAATTTGTCTAGAGGTATACTTTATACATCCATCAGTTCTTTATTCATCAAAAACATGAGTGATCTAACTGACCATTTCTCTAAGAATGAAGAGATAAACAAAGTTTCTGTAGAATATATTTTACAAATAAAAATATTTAGTTCCCAATCAATGCATTATGCTAATACTATGATATGACAAGTTCAACTTCTACAAAACCCACAAGAATATGCTGCCATCAAAAGGATTTGGAAGGATATTTGTTGTAGTATTATTCTACTTGAAGATTTGAGAAACTATTTTAAGTTGTATTAACTCTGCAAACAATGATTCTAGGTTCTATGGAAGATGAGAGGATTTTCAGTGTACTATCCTTTTTAAAGTCAAAATTTTGAAACAAATTAGATAGGAATCTAGAAAGTTGTCTGAGGTTGTATGTATCATGTTACTGAGTGGATACTTTTCCTTATGAAAGAGCACTCACATTATGGAATTCACTAGTAGAAATAAGAGGAGTTGGTAATATTCTACTTGATCCAGGAGGATTGAGACACATCCACAGATCATGCTATAGTTGATTTCCAAGACATGAATGAAAGTGTTGCTCTAGGACTATTCGAATTCACATAGATTTCATTTCTTCTATACATTGTTGAGACTATTTACAATAATTTGATGTAATATGTATTGATGTATTTCATACAAAGATTACAACTTTCAATAAATGCAATATTACATTTGTCTTTATTTGATCCATTGGAACAATGTCAATGTCATTTTCTTGTATCACATTTGTTTTTTATATTTGGTTTTCAGACTGAAATAAGGACATATTTGTTTTTTATATCTGTTAATTAATTTTTTACATCTGCATGAAATCATAAATGTAAATATTTTAAACAAAAAAATCATGAAAATTTGAGCACCATTTACGTAAACATAGAAACATAAACATCATTCATATTAAGTAGAAATCCATTAAAAATAAATATAGTTACAATTCCAAAGTACTCTTGAAATTGTTCTCTCATGTGGCGTATTACTTTATGAAGACAAGTATCAATTCATAGAGCATTGTCAGCCAATACAATTCCAAAAAGGGGTTGTAAATAACATTTCAAATCTTCTGGACAAGTTTTATCATAAAAGAACACATTAGGAGGGCATCCTCTTTTCTACCTATGATTTTGAATCATAGTTGTCCTTACATCTACCACACGGAATAAAAAGAAAAAAATTTGGCCACTATCTTTTAATTCCTACGCTAGTGTCGGAATTGTGACAACACACCTATCACATGGTGAACTTAACTAACATATTGAATTTTTTATGTTACAAGGAAGCTTGATCTTTTTCTTACATAAGAGGCAGAGGAATGTGCTCACTGTGTAGAGAAATCTTCTATAACTCCTGATGCCTACAAATCTCACACTGCGGTATTGATATTTTTAAGAATATTCTACTCCTCCCTCAAAACATCTCCTACTAACAAAAGTGATGCATTAGCACTTCTTTTGTCTTTTCCTTGAGTAAAGACTGGATCCATCTTATGCTCCTTGATTATCCTTCTCAATGTATTATTTTGTTTATTTAATACTATGAGTTTTTCCTTCAATTGTACAAATGAATTCAAGATTTTATGGGAATTCTTCAAATGTGCTTCAAATATAGTTGCTTCTTTCTTTAAATTTTCATATTTTTCCTACAAAACAAAAATATAAAATTATTAGTCTATTAGATAAGTTGAAAAAATATATTGTGGCACTTATAATATTAGGATTTTTCCTATAAAAGATGACTCACCACATCTTTTTTTTTACGCCTTTTTCTATTAAAACATTTGTCTTGTCTTTATCCATTTTTGTAGTAAGCCTATGTTTCAACATTCAGATTCTCCAACCTGTTTAACATTATGTCTATAATATCATCATCATAATCATTATTATATGAAATTTACCGTAATTGAGTTTTGTTTAGCAAAATGTCAAGCCTTTCCGATTGGCTCTCTCGACGTGAACAATGAATTCCTTTTAGCATGATTATGGTATTGGGTATTTATTTATTTAATCAAAATTTTATCCCTCCTCTCTCGAGTCACACAGAAATACACATCATACATTACAACTCCTTGAATTGTTGCCTCATACTATTTGATATCATATTTTTGAATGCAAAATGTGTCTTCTCATCATCTGTTTGTGGAGATTTTGTTGGAGGAGGAGGAGAGTCCCTGTCCTATACTTCATGCACATTTTTTTGTGGTTGTGGTGGAGGTAGAGTAGATTGAATCATATCATGGGTGTCAAAATAGTTACCCTTGTCTACATCACCACTATCGAAGCCCAAATACTCCTCATCAAGAGTGATGTTGTTGAAAATTTGTGTGGTCGTTACACTTAAGACACCACCTAGTGAGATTCCAAGAAATTATGTGGTTACAGGATGAAGTGTTCCAGCCGATTCTATAGGAAACCTTATATTCTTTCCTAAAGATCTTCTATTTGTTTGGATTATACATGTTAGCGGTATTGGTGGCCTCCTTGCAAGTGGAATGTGCTCAGAAGCTATATTACCTGCAAGAAGCAGATGAAAAATTATTAGAAAAGTATCATTATACATTTGGGCCTTGTAAATTAAAAAAAAATTGTAACTAAAAAAATATGCTAAATATACATTACAATTTACCTTGCATGCTTGGAGACACAAACATGACATTTCGATCTTGACCATCAGAATGAGTTTGATATTCATCATCAATTCCATTATTTTCTGACTATAATAACTATAGAACAATAGAAATATTAAAATACAATACTACTTACATAATCTATACTAGTTGTTTGAATTGGTTAATTATATAAAAAGTAAAATTTATACTTGTAGTCAAATGTGATGGTAGGTGTGATGCACATACTGACCCCCTAGGTTGTTTTTGATGAGGAACTCGTATTGGTGTTAATTCTGCTGAATCCATAGAGACCTATGGAGGGGCTTTACCTCGAGCAATTGCATCCTTATGAGATATTTCAAGCCATAATTCTTCTCTGTAAAAGAAAATCTTACAATTATTATTTTATTGAAAAATATTGAATGTGAAATCGTTATAACAAGAAAACTATAAAAGTAACTATTACCTGTTGTTCTTCAAGAGTGAGACCATTGATTTTATCATTAATTATAGTTGGATTTTTTTCTTGTTGTAATTAGAAGAGATCTTCTTGATAGAAAGAAAGTATATAATTGCAACAAGAGAATACAGTCTTGGATTTATAAGAAAGATTGGCATTGTGGGAGCAGGAGACATACGTTTTTATATAGTTGGACAAATATGTGCACAAATCGAATTGTTTCCCTGCTATTGTCTGTAATATATATTGAACTACCCAATATGGAATGTCTGCATATCTTCCTGTAACACAATCCTGGCTTGAAAAAGTGATGCAACTACAAGAAAGAATTGGTTTGTAATACCTTGTATAAGAAGGCCTCTTATTGAATGATTAAGAGGAGCTACAATAACAGATAAGAAATGTTAGATGCTTGGGTGGTCGAGTAATATTAAGAAAATCATTTGAAAATAATAAACTTACCATCAACCTACACATTGTAATGAGACTCCAAAAAAAAAATTATTCATCTGTAAGGACATCCATTGTAGTAATTTGATGACGATTCAACAAGAGGCCTTCTAACATTATAAATGGACTCCACAAACTACTATATCTGCGGGCTTAATTGTGAAATAAATTTGACGATGATTCAAGATTTGCATGAAGAGAACAAAAACTCTCCCTCATTCTAGTTGTAAGAGGCAAGAAGGTAATCAAGGATGAAAGTATCAGTATCAAATTGGGGCATGTTGACAAGCCTGGTAAATTGTTATTTTTCCAGCCATTCCTTTGGTGTGTCTTTTAGTTTCATCAAAGCTACAATTTATGGGCACATGAGGTTTTTGTATTGGAATTTGGGCATAGGAGCAGACGTGGTGCTTTCCATTGTTGAAATTTATAGGAGAGGGAGGAAAGAAACTTGAAAGGTGCACGTAAGTTTGGGAGAACTTCAAATATTGGAGAGCTCAGAGCACTGGAAATGTTCATGGAAAAGTGAAGAAATGAACCTCGTAGGGGTATTTATAGGGCTTTGAATGGTTTAAGGGACACATGGTGGAAAAAATTGGCTATCCATGGTGGTCACCCAACCCATGTTGGATGCATGACTAACCCACCTAACCAATCAAACCGGCCAACCAACCCGACCAATAAACCCGTCCAACCTACCCAACCAATAAACCCGATAATACCATCCAATGAAACAACCCTTCTAACCCACGTGTTCAATGCACACGTTCAACCCACCCACCCAACCTACACATTCAATCTACTTGACCAACATACCCATCCAACCCACCTACCCAACACACCCACCCAACCTACCCCCAACCTTCTTGTCCAACTCCGCCTATCCAACCCACCCATCTAACCCACCGTCTATCATTCCCTTGAATTCAGTCTGTCATATTTAGAAATTGTGTCATAAATATTGATTGAATTATGAGGGAGAGACAATAATCCTTGTTGCGTAGCTATATATATAGTTTTATGCATGGATGTATGTCCGAGAAGGATATGTACACATACACTTAATTATACATGCAACCACACGACATTGCTTATTGTCAAGCATCCGTAATAAACTTAACATTCTCATATTACCTTTGTTTTTGGTATGGAAGTAAAGAATACTTACATTGATGAATATATGAAGTTGGTAGTGTGTTGTTGTTATTTCATTTCTTAACTTAATTAATATATATGTAAACATTTTTTTACATCATTTTCGACTTGAGTACTAATGGCCACCGGTCTTGCTGAAAATGAAAATTTGATCCAAATTGATACCTTTCTTGATTTTTGTTCATGATGATTGAGTTTGATAAATTTATATTATGTATTGAATAGTGACTTACTAAAGATGACTGGAATTAATCATGGTTACAAAGTATTATTTCAGCATGAAATAAGGTTTCTTGCAAAATGATTGACCCTCTCTTGGAATGAAAGTTGTAAACCTTGTATGACAATGCTACATGATTGATATGGTTCATCATGTATAAAAATACTATGTGTTGTTAACATGTTCTTTGATCACCATTATTTCCTAGTGGTTCAAGTGATATTTACAAACCATTCGGCTACCGATTAGTTGTGAAGAGATGACTTTGTAAATGAAGAATATGGTATTTCATAACTGTTGTGTAAAAGTTTGGGTTGGCAATCAGTAGTGTTAGCTTAAATATTGCTAAGCCTAAAATGGAAACATTTTAACCTTATTTAATTTGTCGGTCAACTGAGACCAATAAGTCAATTACTTATTCTTTAACTATTTCAATATTTAAATAGAGACTTGAACTTTAACTTAGGTGTATTAAGACATGCAAGTTTTGGGTAAGGTTTGATTGATTAATGTAAAGGTAAAAATGGGTCATTGTAGACCCATGCACTATGAAGAATCTTGTGTAAAATCATCCTTTACCTAACGAAGACTCCATACATGCCATAATTAGTGGAAAGGTAAACGATAAGGTAGAGACATAGTCATCATGCAAACATAGTTGACTTAGAATCTTAAGCTCCATGCAGAACGTTTGACAAAACATTGGATTATCATTTGATTCCACCATGAAATTTGAGGAAGTATTTTATATTTAAAACCCATGCTAAGTTAGAGGGTAATATTGGGGGTGGTGGGGTAGTTTTAAAACTTCTAGTGATGCACTGTAATTCTTAAATGTATTAAGTGCGCATTCAATTCCCTTCGGAACAATGAAGCCTCTTAAAGAATCTAACTGCATGAATACCATTTTGATCATTCTGTTTTTGGATTGAAGAGTTAAGTGGAGATGAGGTTAGCTGTAGTTAAACTCTATGAATTTTTTAGAAGAAACTGAGCTCAGTCCGGTCTTTTACATGGAAGTTTAAAATCTATTGAGAGATCTTCGACTTATGATAAATAAGCATTATGGGATTGTTTTTGGGTGTTAGGAAAAGGTTGCATAGATCATCATTTGATGGAAGAACTTGGGAGAGGAGTCATTGAAGGTGTTGCTCGGGCCTAGAATAATTTGGAGAGGAGATTTCTAACACTTTCTAGGCATGACAAACCTTATTCTTTTTCTAGCGATTTATCCCATTACACTTTTATGTAAATGAAATTCCTTGAAAGAGATTTTGAGATGTTAAAATGAATTAGGTTTTGGGTTTTTAATTTCATGCAAATAAATATGACGGGGTATGAAATATAGTTACAAGATAATAATCAATGATTTGTAGCTATACATATTTTCTCTTGTGAATGCACACTATTGGTTATGATAACTCTTGATTTTTTTGGTACTGTAAGTAATTTAATACCCACCAAATGGGTGTGTAGGTAATATACATTTTTATGGTTAATATAACCCTTTAGGGCATATGTTGAATGTCTCGATCTGTGTTTTATCATTATTAGTTGATACATATTTTGTGGAAAATAAAACATCTAAAATGATATACCATTGGAATTAAGGATTCGTTGTATTGAGGTTTGAGTGTTTAATGATGAAGATAAATATATAATGAACCGAATTCACGATTTGGATGTAAATGAATCGGGATCTTTTAGTCCAGAGCCTTGTTTTGTGACTTTGAGATTTTGATGTCAATAACAGTCACAAAGGTAATTATCTCTGTCGGTGGGAAGTAGGATAGAATGTAAAATTACCTACTCACCATTTGGTATCACAAGATCCGTGTGTGGGGAATGTGCTCTCATAATTTTAATTGGGTTTACATAAAACTTAGGGGATATCGATTATTATGTCATCCCTTGGTAGAGAAAGTATATGGACTTCTCAGGGATAATGGGAAACTAAATCAATCCTTGTTCTTCTATAATATCCTTCTTAGCTACAAGAATGTGTATTATTGATGGGAAGCTAGTCCCTAATACATTGTTTATCTTTAAATACTTTTTAAATATACTTATCACGATATTAAAACTAATAGTATTTACCAAACCGGTTGTCTGATTTTCAGTGGCCAAATTTAAGGTATCTACTTTCATCTCACAATATGTATAAGCAACTTTCCTAAATCTAATTAACTTAGTTCACAGAAACTCCCTAAAATTGACAAACATTTTAGTGTTTTCCGATATTGGTTAATTATTGGAATAAGTAAATTTGTACATACCTATATGAGTTACTTAGACATTATAGAAAGATATAAATAGTAACCTAAAGATCTAAGCTAATAATATATGGAAGATGTAAGTTGAATGGATTTTGTGTCTTATCCTCAAGTAGTTAAATTTTAAAGGAAGTTAGTAGTTGCTTGATGGAAATATAATTAATTTATTATGTTGTTATGACTGACTTGTCTTCTTAAGTGAAATGATCAATGGCATAAATCTTTAGGCATGGGGAAAAGGTTTGTTAGGAAATAAGGGATAAAATATGTGGAATAATCCCTCACAGAATCACAACAGTAGAAACTAATATGCAGAAAATATTATAGATCTCAAATAAAAGTGTAGAATAAAATAACACAACACAAAGAGACAATAGTATTTAACGTGGTTCACCCAATTTGGGCTACGTCCACAAAGAATCACTTGCTTATATTTTATTACAAGCCACCACTCTCTCAATACAATACCCAGATCCATTTGGAGCTATGCTCAACAAACTCTACAGAATTCACAACCAAATTCAAAACACATCTATAATGTTTACATTATATCTACCATATGCACAAAACCATATAAATAGACAACTACTTAAGTAGTTTTACAAAACCATGGGTATCAAAACCATGGGCCAAAACCATCCCATAAACCTATGGGTCAAAAAACCTTCCCATATGAGAAAATCATGTTTCCGATATATCGGGCAAGTTTGAAGGCCCAAAAATTTTAGGCACTAGGCCCCTGAATCCCAGCAAGACAACATGGAAAGTGTACAGTAATCTTAGTGTATAGTCTTCAACACTTTCTCACATGAAAATAGGCTCCACAACCTAACAATCTCCCACTTGGAGACTATTTTTCCTCTGAGCAAGCTTCTCAACCCTTCATTAGTTTCCGTAAAGACCAACCAAAGCTAAACACAACTTCAATTTTTCCCTTGTAACCACCTTGGTCATCATGTCTACAGGATTCTAACTGGTATGAATCTTCTCCAGCTTCAACTTCTCTTCCTTCAAAGCTATCCTGATGAAATGGTACCTTAACTATATATGCTTCATCCTAGAGTGGAAAGCAGAGTTCTTAGCTAGGTGTATAGCACTTTGACTATCACTATGCAACTTTCCTTCCTCCTTCTTATGCCCCAAATCCTCAAGAAATTGTTGTAACCAAATCATTTCTTTGTTTGCCTCTGTGGTAGAAACATACTCATCCTCTGTGGTTAACAAAGCCACCAGCTTCTGTAGTCATGAAATCCAGCTCATTGTTGTCCCACCTATAGTGTAAACATAACTTGTCATACTCCTCCTACTGTCTACATCTCCAGCCATATTTGAATCTACATAACCACACAAAGTGGTGTCTAATCCACTGTAGCACAAAATTGTCCCCATGGTCCCTCTCAAATACCGAAGGATCCACTTTATTGCCTACTAGTGATCTCTACCTGGATCACTCATAAATCTACTCACCACTCCCACTACATGGGAAATATCAGGCCTAGTGCACACCATGGCATACATCAAACTACCAACCGCTAATGAGTAAGGTACCTTAGACATCTGGTTTCTCTCCTACTCTGTCTTAGGACACTGTTCCTTTGATAACTTGAAATGGCTTGCCAAAGGAGTCCCAACCGGTTTAGCATCCTACATATTAAACCTCTCTAAGACCTTCTTAATGTACTCTTCTTGAGATAAAGTCAGCTTTGTTCCTTTCTATCCTGAGATATCCTCATACCAAGGATTTATTTGGCTGCCCCCAAATCCTTCATAACAAAGGATTCACTTAGCTGATTCTTGAGTACTTTTATTTCCTGCATGTTTTTACCTGTAACCAACATGTCATCCACATACAGACAAAGGATAATATAACTACCATCCTCAAATTTCTTTGTATACATGCAATGGTCAGAATGAAATCTAATATAACCTTGCTCCATCATGAAGCTATAAAATTTCTTATACCATTGATGTGGAGCTTGTTTCAAGACATACAAGATCTTCTTTAGTTTTCACACCATCTCCTCTTTACCTTTGACCTCATAGCCCTCTAGTTGCTGCATATATAGTTCCTCCAAATCACCATGGAGAAATGTAGTCTTTACATCAAGCTGTTCTAAGTTAAAGTCTTCTACTACAACTATTCCTAGAATAGTTCTAATAGAAGTCATTTTTACTACAAGAGAAAAAATATCATCAAAATCTATACCTTTTTTATGTGCAAACCCCTTGACCACTAACCGGGCCTTGTATCTTTTCTTTCCTCCTTCTTCCTCTTTGACTCTAAACACCCACTTATTCTGTAATACTCTTTTGCCTTCGGGTAGCTTCACCAAATCCCATGTCTGGTTCTCCATGAGAGCTTGATGCTCCTCATCCATGGATTTCTCCCACTTTTTCCTGACATCTACCTACATTGCTTCATCAAAGTTCTCTAGCTCTTCACTATCAGTGAGTAATAAATAAAAAGAGAAGGAGAAAAATGTTCAGGTTCTCTTCTTACCCTAGAAGAACTCCTCAATATAGGAGTTTGGGGTTCCTATTGAGGAGGTTCCTAAATTGATTCATGTGTCAATTTCCCATCTGGAAGATCCTCTACTACACTGTATATTCTTTCTTGGATTCTTCCATATTTTCCCGCAATCGTTACTTATACATGACTTTCTCATTAAAGACCACATCCCTAGATCGAATGATTTTCTTATCCTTAATACTCCAACATTTATATCCAAATTCATCACCACCATAACCAATGAAAGTACATTTTTCTGATTTAGCCTCTAGCTTGGTCCTATCATCTTTATCTATATAGACAAACACCCCACATCCAAAGACTCTAAGAAATGAATAATCAACTTTCTTACCATACCAAGCCTCCCGGGTATGCCTCCATCTAAGGCACTTAAGGGTCCTCTGTTTATCAAGTACACAACTGTGCTCACCGCTTCAGCCCAAAAAGAAAGAGGTAGTCTTGCATGTAACCTCATGCTCCTAACACATTCCATTATTGTTTTGTTCATCCTTTCTGACACCCCATTCTGCTGTGGAGTTCCTAGAACCGTATTTTTCTTGTGGATTCCATTCTTAGAAAAATAATCATCAAATTCATTGCTGCAATACTCCCCTCTATTATCTGACCTGATACATTTTAGCTTAAGACCTGTTTCATTCTCTACCAAGGCTTTCCATTTAAAAAAGTGTCAAATACATCATATTTGTTTCTAATACAATAAACCCAAACTTTCCTTGTTGCATCATCAATAAAAGTAACATAATAACTTAAACCCCAAGAGATGATACTTGAGCCGGCCCCCATACGTCAGAATGCACCATCTCTAACTTACTCTCTTTCTTTGTAGGTCCAACCTTGAGAAACCTTACTCACTTTTGTTTCCCATATATGCATTCCTCACAGAACTCTAAACCTATTTCTATATATCTAGGAAAATCCTTCTTTATGATCTACATGCCCTTATGGCTCATATGACTGAGCCTATAGTGCCACAATGTTGTATCTACTTCTGAAGCCACAAGATTACAAACATTAGTGCTATAAGTGGTTAAATACAAGGTTCCAACCAGGGGAAAATTTTAGTGGCGAATATTCCATTTTTGAAAATTTTGAAAAGGTGAATTTTTGGCACGGGCCAGTGACCTGTTCGCCTAAAAATTACACTTTAATTTTTTTTAGGGGTCAGCTTCGCCTACCCTTGAAAAATATCCCCTATATAAACCTAGATTATTCACCAGGTAGAACACTTCTACTTCACATTTTTCAACAATATGATATATCCCGTATTATAGACGCGCGACAAGGGGGTAAGTTATTGACGTGCAACAAGGAGGGTTTGCAGACAAGGAGATACTGTAGATATTGACGCATAGTAGACGCATGACAAAGATTTTGTTGATGAGTGACATGGAGTTTTTTTCGATGAGCAAGAAGAGGGTAGAGGTTGCAGACGCGCGACAGGATATTTCTTTATGCCGCGCGTCAAAAATGCGATGGATGTGTCAACGAGGCCTTAGTGACGCGCATACGTCACTAAGGTTTGTTAACGCGCGTCACTAAGGCCTATTGACGCGCATCACTAAGGCTCGTTGACGCGCGCGCATCACTAAGGCTGTTTTATTGACACGCATCACTAAGGTCTGTTGATGCGTCAGTCAAAGCCTTAGTGACGCGCGTCAACAGGCCAGTGCGTGCATCACTAAGGCTTTGTGACGCGGCGCATCACTAAGGCCTATTGATGCTGGCGTCATAGGCCTTAGTGACGCGCGTCAAGGCCTAGTGACGCGCATCACTAAGGACTATTGATAAAGCTGATGCGTGTCACTAAGGCCTCGTTGACGCATGCGTCACTAAGGCCTGTTGACACGCGTCACTAAGGCCTGTTGACATACATCACTGTTGATGTGCGGCTACTAAGGCCTGCTGACGTGTGACAAGGAGGTACAACAGATATTGACGCATAGTAGACGCATGACAAAGAGTTTGTTGATGCACGACATAGAGATTTTTTGATGAGAAAGCAGAGGTCGGAGGCTGCAGATGCGCGACAGGAGATTTTTTGTCGCGCATCAAAAAAATGTAGTGACGTGCGTCAAAATACCTTAGTGACGCGCGTCACTAAGGTCTTTTGACGCGCGTCACTACATTTTTTTTGATGCGCGACAGCAAAATCTCCCGTCACGTGTCTGCAGCCTTCTATCATGCAGTGCTTGATAATGAGGTGAAATTTTTCATACAACCCCCAAAAAATTCACCTTCCCTGTGAAACCGGTTCCGGGGATATTCGCTGTATTCTCCACCTCTGATTTCTAGGAGGTCTCTTAAAATGAACCCTGTTCCAACCTTCTTACCTATTGCCACCATAAGAGCACCCTTGGTAACCTTCCAAGAGTCAGTTGTAAATATCATAGTACAACCATCACTTCCCAACTGCCCTATCGATATCAAATTTTGTCTTAATGTAGGCACATGTTTGACATCCTTCAATAGCCAAGTATTCCCATTTTTCATCTTAACTTGAACAAAACCTTTTCCAACTATGTTGAAAGGCTCATCATCACCAATAAAAACATGCCCAAAATCTCCTTGAACATAATCAACAAAATAATGCATATGTGGAGAAGCATGGAAAGAAGCCCCCAATTCTAAAACCCAAGATTGAGAATATTGTGCAAAGAAATAAGTAAAGCATCTTGAAATATATTATCTCGTTGCCACATTTGCCTACTTGTTTTCTTCTGTTGTTTCTTCTTGTCTCAGAAGCTCCCAAAATTCCTTCTTCGCATGCCCGGACTTTCCACAGTGTTGCCATACTATCTTTCTTTTGGATTTTGACCTTACCCGATCCTTTGATTTTCCACCGATTCCTCTATTCTTCTATCTCCCTCTAATTTCCATTGTCAAAGAATTCTGAACTAGAAGATTCACCGAGAGATTTTTCTTCACATTTTCTCGCTTAGAATCAGCCCTACAACATCCTCAAACTCTAACTTTGAGTTATCTAGAACCTAGTTGCTTACCACCATTACCAAGCTATTCCAACTCTCAGGTAAAGAGCATAAAACTAATAAAGTTCTAACTTCTTCATAAAATTCTATTGTAACCAAATCTAACATATTTACAACCGTATTAAAATCATTTAGATGATCTACTACTAAACCATTCTCATACATCTTCATATTAAACAACTTTTTCATTAAAAATATCTTATTAGAGGTAGAGGATTTTTCATACAAATTCCCTAATGCATCCATCAGTTCTTTTGTAGTCTTTTCCTTTAAAATATTAAATAATACCGAAGATGCAAGACACAACTGGATTGTCCCAAGTGCCTTCTTATCCAGAAAATCCCATTCCGCATCCGTCATGCTTGAGGATTTGTTCACCTTCTCAGACAATGGAGTATAAAGATCCTTCTGATAAAGGTAATCTTCCATCTGCATCTTCCAAAGACTGAAATTTTACCCGTTGAATTTATCAACCCTAGATCTTCCATCATCTACCATAGCTCCCACTCAAGATAAAAATTTCCCTACGATTTAACACTTCAGCAAACCAAACTAGGCTCTAATACCAATTGTTAGGAAATAAGGGATAAAATATGTGGAATAATCCCTCACAAAATCGTAACAGTAGAAACTAATATGCAAAAAATATTACAGATCTCAAATAAAAGTGCAAAATAAAATAACACAAAACAAAGAGATAGTATTTAACGCAGTTCACCTAATTTGGGCTACGTCCACAAAGAATCAATTTCTCGATTTTATTACAAGCCACCACTCTCTCAATACAATACCCATGTCCGTTTGGATCTATGCTCAAAAAACTCTACACAATTCACTACCGAATTCAAAACACATCTACAATGTTTACATTATATCTACCATATGCATAAAACCATATAAATAGATAATTGCTTAAGTAGGTTTACAAAAATTGGGTATCAAAACCATGGGACAAAATCGTCCCATAAACCTATGGGTCAAAAAACCCGCCCATATGAGAAAATCATGTTTCCATATATATCGGGAAGACAACGTGGAAAGTGTACATTACTCTTAGTGTACATTCTTTAACACTTTCTCACATGAAAACAAACTCCACAACCTAACAAGGTTTTTCATGCCTCAGTTCATATGAAATGATAATTGCTGACATGTTTTACAAATGAAGCTCTTCAGATGGAAGGAAGATAAAAGTTGAAAACATTTATTGTTCATTATGATTGATTAATATTGATTATACTTCTTCTAGAATTGTAAATTATTGAATTACCATTGTTTTGTCATGTTATTGCAAAGGGAAAAAATTAGATACTCTGTTGTATTTGTACAGAAACGAAACAATGAAAGAAGAGTATTTTGATCTCTACAAAGTCTTGTTGTTTAGTTGTGTAAATGTATGAAATAAAAATTTATTAGTTAATGAAAGTAATTCAAAGGATTGTGTGGTTACCTTGACCTTTATTACTGTCAGTACGTTGAGGTTATAGTGAATAAATTAGTATACAAATGTGGCAAGTGCTAATTAGACTACTTCATGACTATACATTTGTCTATAAAATAGTATGATGTAATAATTAAGGACATAACTTAAGAATATTTGTATTTATATATATATTGCCAAATTAAGTAGTGAATTGACCAATATGGAATTATGTTTTTTAAAAAAAGGTTCTCATAGGGGCATAATGATCTTATGCACCATAAGTAGACCATTAATGGGAAAAATTCTCTCCCTTTTTCAAATGTAATATTATAACTTGTGATGAGGAAGTTTGTATATTGTTGAGATAGAAATTATATCGTATTAAAGGATTAACATAAATACATGATGTGATTAAACATTCATGAGCTAAAGTGTAATATAGGCTGAAGTTTACTTCATTGGTATGATTTACTGATTAACTAGTAGTAGTACTATAATTAAATTAATCAATTAATGAAAAAGGAAAAATATTTCCAATACGATTATGGGACTATCAATCTAGTATTTGTTGACCCTTTCAAAGTTCCTGGAAGGACATTGTTATGTACTAAGAATCATAAGAATCACATTTTCCTTAAGCCACCTTTATATTGGGCATTTGACTTCTGAGAATGTTACAAGTCAACATGTATGGGTAACTTGGGAATGCAAGGTTACCTAACCAACCAGTGGATACTATTCAAGGATTTAATGATATTAGGTTCTTTATAAGGGAAAATACTAAAATGAATCATTATGATCTTTTTGATAAAATTATATGATCCAAATTGAAAGAAAGGAAGTACACCTTTAAGGTTGAGTAAGTCTTTAAGTGATGAAACCTAAGGAAATACTTACATACTATGAGCTTATGGTAGGTATCAATAAATGACCTATTATAAGTATGCTCAATTGAATATTCTCAATTAAGCATAAAATAAGAAAGATGGTATACTTAAGATGAAATGTTGGTAACATCAAGAGCATGAGAAATTTGATAAAGGAATGATATGTACTCACACCTTTTAGCAATATGAGATTGCACCACCATTATTTATAATGAATATAGATATATGGTACCAATGTTTCCTATAGTGATATAGTTATATCAGTGGCATAAAGTAAAACTACATTGGTAAGAAACATAGGCTTAATTGATTAAGCTAAGACAATATTAAATATGCAATGCTGAACTTAAACAAAGATTGTTTTGATTTCCATTTATGGTTATCATTGACTTGCGATCTAATGAGGTAATTAAGCGTATTTGGAGAAATTAAATATTCTTGAATCTAATAGAGATAAGACCTTAGATGTGACTCATTCGAGGAGGAATTGTCACGAGACCTAGGCTATCCTGTCATGATTTTTAATTACCTTAAAAATAATAAGATACCTTGCTCCAATGCAAAATGCTTAGTGAGCTAACTCACTACATCCACTACACAGTCGTATCCCTATAAAGATGATTTTCATCATTTGGATACTATTGCTTAGTAGTTGTACCGAGTTTCCTCATTAAGAGTCTAGATTGTGTGGACAAGGTATTATGAATAATAATTACAAACCTTGTTAGAGATTACAAAGTTCATGATGAATCTCATTTGAATATGCATATTTGATATCAATTTATGATGACTACGGGATAGGAAGTGGTCTAGTAATGAAGTGAATCATTACGGAGACACTTAATTTCCCATAAACATCATAGGATGACATGGAGGTACAAATTCTTGTAGGATTAATCTAGAATTATACCTTGTACAAGTTTGATGGTTGTTAACAACATCAATGATTGTAGATCCATATAACTGAATAAGTGAATAAGGTGAGATGAAAATTTCCTAAAGACGAGTGTGTCGTCATGGAATTGAGCATGGCATACATGACTTAGAAACTTTGCACAAAGTAGTGTAAGCCGTTGATTACACTGTCATGATTTCACTATGATCTAAGTTGTGAGATGCCAGATGGGAATTCTATGGTAGAAACCCAGGTAGACACTTAGATAATACTAAGCTATGAGATTCCTGTGGAATTCCTAGGTGGAACCCAAGTAGACACTTAGGTATCTTCACTTAATTATCATATCCTGCTAAAGGAAAACCAAAGGATACATTTGATGTATTGGCTCGTATAGAGTGATGAGGGAGATTGAATAGGTTCAATATTCCCTCATGCAGTTGCACATGGTTTATGAAAGTTATCAGAAATGGATTGCATTAAGGTTTATGTTGGATTTAAATATATGGGTATTTAAATCGAGAAGCATAAAGTAAGAAGAATAGTATATAAAAAAATCTTGGATGTGAAGTAACAAAAGTGGATGTTACATTTTGGTATCAGAGCTGAAGGTTGTAGCTCTTGGACCTATTAGGTCCTTACACTTACTAAATTCTAATTTTTATTAGTAAAATAAAATGAAGGATAAAAGGATATACCGAGGATAATGAACCAGACCAAACAATGTTTCAGGTTCGATGGTAGGTTAGTTTCTTTAAAAAAAAACTAACAATCCTTCATGACACACTAAACTAGATAGATGCGTGGAGCAGTTGGTAAGTGTGAATTGGATCAGCTAAGATAAACAAATTAGGCTGAATGATAACAATCAATAGAGGGTTGCTAGATTGAATGAACTGTCTTAATGACAGATTCAGAACTTAAGTCCAAAATGACTTATAAACCCGCATAGGGTAGATGAAGTAGATAGGAAATAACTATCTACATAGAAGTAGTAGTAAACAAAAAGGGAAAACCTTCTTAAATGAAATCTGCACTTAAACAGACTATTTGTTTGAATGATCCTGTAATATATGGAATTCTTGATCATTGTGGCCTGAGAATCTTGAAATTTTCACTAGATTTCCAATGTTTTGTAAAAAAATTAATGGTGATTTAAGCATAAGAAGGATTATAGAGCCTTGAATATGTTTCTAGGAAAAAATTCAAGGTGTCCTACTTGGGTAGTGAAGAGTGAATGCTTAGGGAAATTAAAAGATTCAAGTCATGATCACCAACTCAAGGACATTATCTACTATGGATGGGAGAAGATAATCAAGTTTATTATAGTATTTTCATGCACTTTGTGTTCCTTGGGAGATAAGAAAAGAAGAAATGGATACGAGAGTAAAATTTGTACTCTTAGGCATAAGGTGGAGTTGAGACCATTTCATGTGAATACTTGACATATTTCAAGTATGTTTAGTTTTATCTTCCAATTCTTGATGATCATGAGTTACAGGTTGAAAATCATATGATATAAGAAGTATTCATGGATTTTCTCTTTTCCTCCTTGCTACTTATTCCATTTTGTATTTGTGCAAACAAAATTATGTTTTTATTTATGTGATCACCCATTGAAATTTGGGCATCTAATTTATTTACATGGGTGAAACCCTCTTGTTTGAATATTATTACTTAGCTATCGGTTAAGTAATGAGTATTGTTAATATAGATTGATTATGGTGATTTAGATATGACTATAACTACTTTATGAGTTAGTGGTTATATTCTATTATTTTTATATACAAAAATATATACACGTTGATACTCCTGAGAGTATATGTTATGCGGTGGGTATTACCCAACCAACTTAGTTTTATTATTACAATATTAAATCTTCGGGGTTGAATACTTGTCGAGGACTTATGAGATTGATTGCTTTCCTTTTTAAGATATTATTTAGATCAATCCATTTTGGGTCAACTCCATGGTATTTGGATGAATGAAAGTTTGATCTTTCAGCCCATTGGGGATTTATTGAGTTAGTTCGATAAAATATGTTCCTTCTCTGGTATTGTGCAATTGTTTTTTTAATGATTCAGACTATGAACCCTTTTATGAAAAGGATGAACTCTGTCCACCATAGAGGTTTCTAATTATCTTCCTTTGTTATGACATTTGTGCCAGTTAAGATGTATGGTAAGATTGGGTCCTTGGACAAACCCATAAGATTACGTTGTATTATCTTAGTCTTTGTACTTAAAATGATACCATAATTTTATGTTGTCCGTAAAGTGTGGGTTCATTTTCCTTCTGTCTGAGACTCATATAAATAGTAGCCTCACCTTTATTTGGGTAATCATGGTGATTTATATGTTATATAAGCACTGTTATGAGTTCTTCATCTTGATCCTCTATCGTGAATATTAGTTCATGTGGATAGAATAATAATCAGTGACATGATTTATTGTCCCTTTAAGTGATTGTTTGGAGGTAAAATCTAGTTGAAATGAATAACATTCATTATTAGTGGATTGTGCATGATCTCAAAACATATGGAATAAGTCTTATTTAATCATAACTTAGTCTTTCTATTATCGAATGTGGATTTGCATCCACTAAAATGGTCTTTAAATAATTTCCTTACAGCTTGCTAAAAACATTGTTGATGGAAAAGTCTATAGAATATAAAGTAACTTTATTCTTTGACACTTCGTAAGGTTTAAGGTAAGAAAGTTTATATTGGTCTTCTACAATCCTCTAGACCTCTTGCTTGAGGATAGATAAATAATCTATTAATACTCATTTGTGAGTCAATGCTTGTTAAGAGTTCCTTAATAAATGTTGTTGATGGCTCATTATGCTTGGGTAACCAAGTTAACAATGTTTTTTGATCAAAATAGGATCTTTGAGTAAAATGAGTAAGATATGTCGAGGTGGTAGATAGTTGATATATGAAATATCTAAGTTATAATTGAATGAACGATTGATTGTATCTTGCTTACAAATTAAAGACTGTGAAGTCTTGACCTTATAATATAGGAATTCTGTGGCTGGGTGGGCACATTTTAAAATATTGTTTAAGTATCGGATGATCAAATCCAAATGTGTGACTGAGAAGTAGACACTTAGTCCTTTGTGTTACTGATGTCTAATTAAATTTAAGAACTCATAACTTCCTTATGAGGTGATTGTTGGGTTAAGTAGGTATCCTCTCTCTGAAGATATAATTAAGTATGACTTATATCATAATGGATGTTTAGTTTATACCAGTTGCAATGAAAGGCTAAGGAAGTTTGACTTATATATATTTATAAGTATGATCAAGTTTCAGTTGTGGCCTTACTTGAATTTGGATCTTATTACAATGAGTGTAATAGGAAGTAACTCAATTTGATAGGTTGTATTAAAGATTATACAAGACTATATACTAAGTTATGAAGTATAATTTTCTTAATTCTTGTAAAGTTATTACTATATATAACTTGGAGATATATGATGAAAAGGAATATACCTTGTTAAGGTATTAATGGACTAACAAAAATATTGATTGGAGAAGTTATGTTTATGAACTTCTACATGGACTGATATAATGATATAGTGATATAAGTATGGGCTTATAAGGCTATAACATTTTTTTACAGTTTGACTCTTCTTGAGTTGATGGTAGTTAGTTATGATTGAATGGATTTAATGGTTATTCCCTGTTATATAGTCCAATGAATACATTGTAAAATTGTTGATAATGTTTTCCATACACCCTCTTAGTTGGATATGATGAGAAAAACTCTTCTTGTTGAGTAGAGTGGACTCTTGACTGATATTAAGGAAAAAAAATATGGCACTGCAAGTCTATGCCTAGGTAAATTTGGAAGGAATTGGAAATGGAAAAATGATTAGGGGTTTTTTTGTGAGTAAAGGACAATTGTATAACCCTGATATCTTATTGTCAGCTACATTAGAAATGTTATAAATTTCAAAAAAAAGAAAACAAAAGGGGAAAAAACTAGTTTTATGAGACATTGCTCGAAGCAACTCAAGAAAATAAAATTTGCACAAGGAAAAGGAACATCAAAAAAGGACAATGTTTTCCTAGAATAATTTTTCTTATATAGCTTGATTTGACTAATTGTTGTATATATATTAAATAATATTATGTGTGGGGATGGGTTGTAATATATAATGTGAACATTTTGTGATTGTTTTTCAAATTACAAGGCATATACAACTATAAATTTGAAGCGAGATGGATTTAAAACTAGAAAAACAAGTAATGAAACAAATAAAATGTAAGACCTAGAAAATCAATGGTTTGTTGTTTGTTTCAGTTTTATAAAACTTGTTTTTTATTGTTTCTTATGTGTTATATTACAGTTATTGAATGATATGAATAGTTGTAAAGATAAAGATCATGATTGTATTTCTAACCGAATGACATTTTTCCATTTGTTAGGCTACTAAAGATAATAAATATGGATTTCATATCTGAAAAAAAAACTTACATGGAAAATGATGATTGGTTCTTCAAAATATTATTGATATAACTTGTATATGACTATTTTGATTTTGACTATTGAGGTGAAATCATCAAGATGATGATTCATTAAGAGGGTAGGTATGTCATACCCCTTGAATTCAGTCTGTCATATTTGGAAATTGTGTCATAAATATTGAATGAATTATGAGGGCGAGACAATAATCCTTGTTGTGTAGCTATGTGTACAGTTGCATGGATGGATGTATGTCCTGAGAAGGATATACACACATATACGTAATTACACATGTAACCACACGACATCACTTATTTCCTAGCATCCATAATAAACTTAACATTCTCATCTTACCTTTATTTCTGGTATGGAAGTAAAGAATAGTTACGTTGATGAATATATGAAGTTGGCAGTGCATTGTTGTTATTTCATTTTGAACTTAATTAATTATATGTAAACATTGTTTTACATCATTTGTTGACTCAAGTACTAATGGCCACCTACCTTTCCAAAAATGATAATTTGATGCAAACTGATACCTTTCTTGATTATTTTTCATGATGTTGAATTTGATAACTTTCTATTCTATATTGAATAGTGACTTGTTAAGGATGACTAAAATTACTCATTGTTACAAAGTATTATTTCAACATGAAATAAGGTTTATTGTAAAATGAATGACCCTCTCTTGGGATGAAAGTTGTAAACCTTGTATGTAAATACTATATGATTGATCTAGTTCATCATATAAAAATATTATGTGTGGTTTAGTTTTATTTGATCACCATTATTTTTCTAGTGGTTGAGTGATATTTACATACCATTCAGCTACTGATTAGTTGTGAAAAGATGAATTTGTAAATGAAGACTATGGTATTTCATAACTATTGTGTAAAATTTTGGGTTGGAAATCAATAGTGTTAGCTTAAATATTGTTAAGCCTAAAATGGAAACATTTTAACCTTATTTAATTTGTCATTCAACCAAGACCGATAAGTCAATTGTTTATTCTTTGATTATTTCAATCTCCAAATGAGACTTGAACTTTAATTGGTGTATTAAGACATGTAAGTTTTGGGTAAGGTTTGATTGATTAATGTAAAGGTAAAATGGGTCATTGTAGACCCATGCACTATGAAGACTCTTGTGTTAAAATAATCCTTGACCTAACGAAAACTCCATACATGCCATAATTGGTGGAAAGGTAAATGATAAGGTGGAGACATAGTCATCATGCAAACATAGTTGACTTAGACTCTTAAGCTCCATGCAAAATGTTTGACCAAACATTGGATTATTATTTGATTCCACCATGCAATTTGAGGAAGTATTTTATATTTAAAACCCCTACTAATTTAGAGGGTAATATTGGTGGTGGTGGGGTAGTTCCAAAACTACCAATGAGGCACTATAATTCTTAAATGCATTAAGTGCATTCAATCCCTTGGGAATGATGAATCTTCTTAGAGAAGCTAACCACATGCATACCATTTTGATCATTCTAGTTTTGGCTTGAAGAGTTAAGTGGAGATGAGGTTAGCTGTAGTTAAACTCTGTGAATTTTGAGAAGAAACTCGAGCTCCAACTCCAGTAGTCTTTTGCATGCAAGTTTAAAATCTACTGAGAGATCTTCGACTTGTGATAAATAAGCATTATGGGATTGTTTTGGGGTGTTGGGAAAAGGTTTTGGTCACCATTTTAGGGAAGAACTTGGGAGAGGAGTTCGCTGAAGGTGTTTCTCGAGCCTAGAATGATTTGGAGAGGAGATTACTAACGCTTTCTAGGCATGATAAACCTTATTCCTTTTTCTAGTAGTTTATTCCATTGCACTTTTATGTAAATGAAATTCCTTGAAAGATATTTTGAGATGTTAAAATGAATTGGGTTTTGGGTTGTTAATTTCATGCAAATAAATATGACGGGGTATGAAATAGAGTTACAAGATAATTATAAATGAGTTGTACTATACATATTTTCTCCTATGAATGCACCATTGGTTATGAGAACTCTTGATTTTTAGTAGTTGTAAGTAATTTAATACCCAATAAATGGGTGTGTAGGTAATATACATTTTTATGGTTAATAGAACCCTTTGGGGGGGGATATGTTGAATGCCTAATCTTGTGTTTTATCATTATTAGTTGATAAATGTTTTGTGAAAATGAAACCCCTGAAACGATATACCATTGGAATCATGATTATTTTCGTATTGAGGTTTGAGTGTTTAATGATGAAAATAAATATATAATGAACTGAATTCATGATTCGGATGCAAATGAATTAGGAGCTTGTCATCTCGAGCCTTGTTTTGCAATTTGAGATTGTGATGTCATTAAAAGTCATAGATAATTCTTCTATCGGTGGGAAGTATGATAGAATGTAAAAGTACCTACTCATCATTCAATATGATAAGATCCATATTGGGAATGTGATCTTGTAATTTTAATGGGTTTTAAATAAAACTTGCATAGATATTGATTATTATGCCCTCCTTTGTAGAGAAAGTATATGGACTTCTTAGGGATAATGGAAACTAAATCAATCCTTGTTCTTCTGTAATATCTTTCTTAGCTATGAGAATGTGCATTATTGGTATGGGAAGCTAGTACCCGATCCATTATTTATCTATAAATACATATGTGAAATAATTACCATGATATTAAAACTAATAGAAGTTACCAAGCCATTCATATAGATTTTTGTGGCTAAAAGTAATGGGCTCTAATTTTAGCTAACAAGATGTATAAGTACCTTTCCAAAATCTAATTAACTTAGTTCAAAAAACTCCCTAAAATTGACAAATATTTTAGTAATTTTTCTACTATTGGTTAATTGTATTTAAAGTGGTGTTAAATACCATTACAGATAATGATGGTTTGAATAAGTAAATATGTACATACCGTATATGAGTTACTTAGATAATATAGAAATATATAAATAGTAACCTCAAGATCTAAGCTAATAATGTATGGAAGATGTAAGTTGAATGGATTTTGTGTCTTATCCTCAAGTAGTTAAATTTCAAAATAAGTTAGTAGTTGCTTGATGGAAATATAATTAATTGGTTATGTTGTTATTACTGACTTGTCTTCTTAAGTGAATTATATGAATCAATGCAATGCAACATTTCATTTACTTAAATGATCAATGGCATAAACCTTTAGGCAAGGGAAAATTTTTGTCATGCTCGGTCTTGTATGAATGGATAGGCACTAACATGTTTTATAGATGAAGCTCTTCATAATGGAAGGAAGAACAACATTAAAAAATGTTTATTGTTCATTGTGATTGATTAATAATGATTATACTGCTTCTAGAATTGTAAATTATTGAATTACCATTTTTAATCATGTTATTACAAATAGAAAAAATTATATACTCTGTTGTATTTGTACGAAGCGAAACAATGAAAGAAGTGTATTTTGATCCCTACGAAGTCTTGTTGTTTAGCTATGTAAATGTATGAAATAAAAAGTTATCAGTTAATGAAAGTAATTCAAAGGATTGTGTGGTGACCTTGACCTTGTATCACTTTCAATACGTAGAGAGGTTATAGTGAATAAATTTAGTATACAAATGTGGTAGTGCTACTTAGACTATTTCATGACTATACATATGTCTATAAAATAGTATCATCTAATAATTAAGGACATAACAATATTTGTATTATAATATATATTGCTAAAGTAAACAATGAATTGACCAATATGGAATTGTGTTTTAAAAAAAAGGGTCTCATAGGGGCATAATGATCTTATGCACCATAGCAGTCCATTAATGGGGGAAAAATTCTCTCCCTTTTTCAAATGTAATATTATAACTGGTGATGAGGAAGTTGGTATATTTTTTGAGATATAAATTATATCATACTAAAGGATTAACATAAAGACATGATGTGAATAAACATCCATGAGCTAAAAGTGCAATATAGGCTGAAGTTTACTTCATTGGTATGATTTACTGATTAACTGGTAGTAGTACTATAATTAAATTGATCAGTTAATGAACAAAGGAAAAATATTTCCAATACAATAATGGGGATATCAATCTATTATTTTTAACCCTTTCAAAGTTCCTGGAAGGACATTGTTATGTACTAATAATAATAAGAATCACATTTTCCTTAAGCCTCCTTTATATCGGGCATTTGTCTTCCGAGAATGTTATAAGTCAACATGTATGGGTAACTTGGGAATGCAAGGTTACCTAAGCCAACCATGGATACTATTCAAGGATTTAATGATATTAGGTTATTTATAAGGGAAAACACTAAAATGAATCATTATGATCTTTTTATAAAATTATACGATCCAAATTGAAAAGAAAGGAAGTACACCTTTAAAGTTGAGTAAGTCTTTAAGTGATGAAACCTAAGGAAATACTTACATACTATGAGCTTATGGTAGGTATCAATAAATGACCTATTATAAGTATGCTCAATTAAATATTCTCAATTAAGCATAAAATAAGAAAGATGGTATTCTTAAGATGAAATGTTGGTTAACCACAAGAGTATGAGAAATCCGATAAAGGAATGAAACATACATATTTTAGCAATATGAGATTGCACCGCCATTATTTATAACTAATATAGATATAGGGTACCAATGTTTCCCTATAGTGATATAGTTATATCTCGTGGCATAAAGTAAAACTACGTTGGTAACAAACATAGGATTAATTGATTAAGCTAAGACAATATTAAAATTTTAAATTTGATCTTAAACAAAGATTGTTTTGATTTATATTTATGGTTATCATTGAATTGTGATCTAATGAGGTAGTGAAGCATATTTGGAGAAATTGAGCATGGTATACATGACTCAGAAACTTTACGCAAAGTAGTGTAAGCCACTGATTACCTTTGTTGTGATTTCACTATGATCTAAGTTGTGAGATTCCAGGATAGGAATTCTATGGTAGAACCAGTAGAAACTTAGATAGATCTAAGTTGTGAGATTCCTATGGAATTCCTAGGTGGAGCCTAGATAGACACTTAGGTATATTCACTTAATTAACATATCATGCTAAAGGAAACCCAAAGGATACATTTGATGTATTGGCTCGTATAGAGCGATGAGGGAGATTGAATAGGTTTAATTTTCCCTCATGCAATGCACATGGTTTTTTGACAGTTAATTGAAATGGATTACATTAAGGCTTATGTTGGATTTAAATATATGGGTAATCAAATTGAAAATTATAAAGTAAGATTAGTATTTTAAAAACAATTTCTTGGATGTAAAGTAACAAAATTGGATGTTGCATTTTGGTATCAGAGCTGAAGGTTGTAGCTCTTAGACCTATTGAGTCCTTATGCTTACTAAATTATTATTTTTATTAGTAAAATAAAATGAAAGATAAAAGGATATATCGAGGATAGAGAACCGGACAAACAATGTTTGAGGTTCAATGGTAGGTTAGTTTCCTTTAAAAATAAAAATAACAATCCTTCATGACACACTAAACTAGATATATGCATGGAGTATTTGGTAAGTGATAATTTGATCAGCTAAGATAAACAAATTAGGCTAAATGATAGCAATCAGAGGGTTTCTAGATTTAATGAATGTCTTAATGATAAATTTAGAACTTAATTCCAAAACAACTTATAAACCCGCATAGGGTATATCAATTAGATAGGAAATAACTATCTACTGAAGTAGAAGTAAACAAAAGGGGAAAACCTGCTTAAATGAAATTTGCACTTAAACAGACCATTTTTTTGAATGATCTTGTAATATATGGAATTCTTAATCATTTCGCCCGAGAATCTTGAAATTTTACACTAGATTTCCAATGTGTTGTAACAACAATTAATGGTGATTTAAGAATAAGAAGGATTATAGAGCCTAGAATATGTTTCTAGGATGGAATCTTCAAGGTGTTACTTGGGTAGTGACAATGCATGTTTAGGAAAATTAAAAGATTCAAGTCATGAACACCAAATCAAGGACATTATCTTCTATAAATGGGAGAGATAATCTATTTTATTATAGAATTTTTATGCACATTGTGTGACTTGAGGGAGATAAGAAAAGAAGAAATGGATACTGAGAGTAAAATTTGTATTCTTAGGCATAAGGTGGAGTTGAGACCATTTCATGTGAATACTTGGCATATTGCAAGTATGTTTAGTTTTATCTTCCAATTCTTGATGGTCATGAGTTACAGGTTGAAAATAATATGATCTAAGAAGTGTTCATGGATTTTCTCTTTTCCCTCTTTTCTATTTATACCATTTTCTATTTTTGCATACAAAATTATGTTTTTATTTGTGTGATCACACATTGAAATTTGGGCATCTAAGTTATTTACATTGGTGAAACCCTCTTGTTTGAATATTATTACTTAGCTATTGATTAACTAATGAGTCTTTGTTAATACGGGTTGATTATGGTGATTCATATATGAATGTAACTTCTTTATGAGTTAGTGGTTATGTTCTGTTATTTTTATATACAAAAATATACACACGGTGATACTCCCGAGAGTATATGTTATGCGGTGGGTATTACCCAACCAACTTAGTTTTATCATTACAATATTAAATCTTCGGGGTCGAATGTCTGGTCTTGGACTTATGAGATTAATTGCTTTCCTTTTTAAGATATTATCCGATCAATCCATCTCGGGTCAAATCCATGGTATTTGGATAATGAAAGGTTGATCTTTCAGCCCATTTGGGATTTCTAGAGTTAGCTCGATAAAATGCATTCCTTTTGTGGTATTGTACAATTTTTTTAATTATTTTACTATGAACCCTTTTATGAAAAGGATGAGCTCTGTCTGTCATAGGGGTTGCTAATTCTCTTTCTTTGGTACAGCATTTGTGCTAGTTAAGATGTATGGTAAGATTGGGTCCTTGGACAAACCCATATAAGATTACATTGTATTATCTATCTTTGTACTTAAAAAGATACAATAACATTTTATGTTTCCCGTAAAAGTGTGGGTTCATTAGAATTTTGTCTGAGACTCATAGAAATAGTAGCCTCACATTTATTTGGGTAATCATGGTGATTTATATGTATATAAGCACCTGTTATGAGTTCTTCATCTTGATCCTCTATCATGAATATTAGTTCATGTGAATAGAATAGATACAATACATGCATTTATTGTCCCTTTAAGTGATTGTTTGGAGGTTAAAATCTAGTTAAAATGAATAACATTCATTATTAGTGGATTCATGCATGATCTCGGGAACAAATGGAAACAAGTCTTATTTAATCTAAAACTTAGTCTTTCTATTGTCGAATGTGGATTTGTATCCACTAAAATCATCTTTAAATAATTTTTGGGGTTAGGTCATCGGTTGTATGACATAATATATCATATCTAATCATACATGCAAATAAAATTGAATATTTTACCAAAGGAAATATAAAAAAGAAGAGAAATAAATCAAAACCATATTTAATGTGGTTCACCTAGTGTGGGCTACATCCACTAAGAAACAATCCAATCTATTATCCAAAGTTTTTACAAGATATACAATGAAGATTTACAATCTTCCACACCTCATAGATGTATAGTACTTTCTTTCTCTCAAGATTTTGCTTCATCGCCATGAATTCTCTCTCTCACCAACTTTTTCAAGTTCTTTCTAATTCTTGTTAATCATAATTTTTAAATCCTATCTTTTATGCTTATATAGTCATTTATAGACTTAGGGCACTTAGTCATGCAATTATAATCAATAGATATACTTTAATGTTAAAAATAGATATAATTCCTGAGAGTTAATTAAAACATCCTCACACATAGTAACCGATGACGGTTAGACCTAACCACTACTAGTTCCTCCCTTGCGACCGATATCTGGGTGACCAATGCAGCCTTCCACTAACAGATGGTGGTTACTGTATTTTAAACAAGTTTCATTGCATTTTACACATGAAGTAATTAAGCTCCACAACTCAACAATCTCACAGATAATTAATTGCGCACCATACATGTACAACGTCATTCTTGGATCCTTTCTTAGCTTTTTTGTACCTCTTCAAATCTCAAACTCGAAGACGAAAAAAATTGGAGTGTAGTTCCAACTTCTCTTTTATTAATGGCTTCATTAGCATATCCACTGAGGTTCTTGCTCGAATGAATATTTTCTAGATTCAATTTTCCATCCTCCAATACCTTCCATATGAAGTGATACCTCAACTATATTTGTTTCATTCTCGAATAAAACGTTGAGTTCTTTTAACAAATGAATTACACTGACCGGTAATGAATAGTTTACAATCACCTTGCTCCTTTCCCAACTCTTCCATGAACCTACTCATCTATATCATCTCCTTGATAGCCTCTATAGTTACAAAATACTCTTTGCCTCTTGTAGTAGAAAAAAGTCACAACCTTTTGCAATCTTGAAATCTAGCTAACTACCATTCCACCTACTATGAAAATATATCCAATAGTGCTCCTCCTACCATCCGAGATCTTCAGATATATCCGAATCGGCATAGCCACATAATGAAATATCCAAACCTCCATAACATAACTACATGCTAGATGTCCCTTTCAAATACCTAAGTATCCATTGGTCGGTTATTTACCCGGATTAGCCATATATCTACTCATAACTCCCACTTTGTGTAATGTCCGATCCGGTAAAAACCATAGAATACATGAGACTTTCAATTGCTGAAGCATATGGCACTCGTGTTATGTATTTGACCTCCTCATGTGATGAAGGACATTGATGCTTTCAATTTGAAGTTTCCATCCATAGGTGTACTAACATGTTTTGCATTGTACATGTTGAACCTTTCTAACACCTTGTAGATATAATCCTCTTGAGATAAATACAATTTCCTTTTTTTTCGTTTCTATGTATTTGCATGCCAATGATTCTTTTGCAGCTCCTAAATCCTTCATAGAAAATGTGAGATAGATTTCTCTTAAGCTCACCAATTTCCTACATACTAGATCATGCAATAAACATATCATCCACATACAATAACAAAATAATATAGCTCCAATTTTTAAGTTTCTTGAAATAAACACAATGGTTAGATTCACATCTCAAGTAACCATGTTCATGTATAAAACTATCAAACCTCATGTACCATTGCCTTAGAGCTTGCTTGAGCCCATATAGGCTCTTTTTCAACCTACACACTAGTTCCTTACCCTTGACTTCATAGCCAGTGCATGCCGCATATAAATCTCTTCATCCAAATCACCATGAAGGAAAGCCGTATTCACATCTAGTTGTTATAAATGTAAATATTTTACTATAACTAAACTCAATACAAGACAAATAGAAGTCATCCAGAGAAAATATTTCACCAAATTCAATACCTTCTTTCTATACAAATACCTTTACTACAAGCATTGCCTTGTACCTTTTCTATCCACCCTCTTCTTCCTTTATCCTATAAACCCACTTGTTTTGCAATGTTCTCTTACCTACTAACAACTTAACAAAATACCAAGTTTGGTTCTATTCCAATGAGTCCATATCCTCATCCATGCCATGTTCTCATTAAGCATGAGGCTTATCCTGCATTTCTTCTTCAAAGGTCTCTAGTTCACCATTATCGTAAACAATAAATAAAATAGATAAGTTGTAAATATTTCTAGAAGTTTACTTACCCTTTGTGACCTTCTTACAGGAGTTTGGGGTACCTGAGGCTCTCTGACCTCCTGACATTCCTATCCAACTGATAGTGACCAATCTTCATGTCACCTCTAACTGACGTCAGTTCTACTAACCGATGTCAAGTTTGATCCTTTATAACCGAATATTCGATTCATCCGACTAGTGCCGACTAGAGGTCAACGACAAACTTTGGTTTTGCGTAACGAACCTTTGGTAATTCTTTTAAATCGAGAATTCATTTTCATTAGAAACTTCTCAACTAGTTCATCCTTGAAACCAAAATTTTATCCTTGTACATTCTCTTTTCATTCTATTCAACATCACGAATCCTAATAATTTTAGAATTATCTAAATCCCAAAAACAAAAACTAAAATCACCATATCCATAACCAATGAAAGTGCACCTCTTGGATTTTTCATCCAACTTTTTTCTATTTTCCCTATCAACATGCATAAAAGCTTCTAAACCAAAAAATTTAAGAAAAGAAAGATCTACCTATTTTCCGGTCCAAGATTCCTCTAGTATTCCTCCATCTAGCGAACTTGAAGGCCCATGGTTAATCAAATAAGCCACTATATCAATTTCTTCTTCCCAAAACTGCAAGGGCAATCCAGAATGTATCCTCTTACTTCTAGCACATTCCATGATTGTCCTGTTCATTCTTTCTATAACACCATTCTCCTGTGGTGTTCTTGGAACCGTTCTTTCTCTACGTATCTCATTCACTGAACAATAATTATTGAAAGTATTGCTACAATATTCACCACCATTGTCAAATCTAAGGCACTTTAACCTAGAATTTGATTCATTCTCAACAAGGGCTTTCCATCTTTTAAAAGTCTCAAAAAAATCATATTTATGTTTATACAATAAACCCATACCTTTCTTAGCATCATCAATGAAAGTAACATATACTAGGATCCTCCAAGAGAAGCTACCTAAGTTGGTCTCATCGACACTAAAATTTTCCTCCAAAATTTCTATTTCATTAATGTATGTATTAGAATAGGATGTTGTTAAGTGTAATTAGTAGTAGCGTCCGATAGAAGATAACGTCACCGTCAATGCGGTGCCGCCAATAATGTTGAGTACGGTAACAGTCAAAGTACAATAGGAATGTTGTAAAAAGTAAATATTTTTCGTAAGTGGTCCTAAGTAATGTTAAAATGTCAAAGTTTGGGTAATTAGAGAAGTAGGTTCTACATGATTAGGAATTAGAAATATTATATTGTAATAAGGACAAGGAGTGAGGTCATAAATATTTTGTGTATTTTATTTGTAAAAAGTCTAAAAATGTGGAACCCATGTAAAATGATAAGGTATATCTTATCTTAACAGAGATAAGCTTACATGTATGAGATAAGAGTTAAGGTACAATATGATCAGTGGATTTCTTATCCTATCTTAGAGATAGGATGGATAATCCTGGAAGTTCTATAAATAGAGAGGCCACCCCCCTCATTTAGCATAGAAAGAAGTAGTGAGAAATATTGTAGGAAGTGTGCGAAGGAAGCCATCAGTTAAAGGTGTGTTGAAGAAGCCATCAAGAGGTGTAATTGTAAAGTTTCTCCCATAGTCTTGTTGAAGTATCTCATGGGTGAGATTGTAACAGTTTCATGTTAATATTATAATTTATTTTGATATTTCAGATTTGTCATCATTCTGTCTTATCATAGTCAATGGTATTCTTGTGTTCGGTTGTTGTTTTGTTTCCAGATTACATCCACCAAACTAAAGGCTGTGCATTAGTAAATAATCATAGCACGAGGAGTTGTGAAGAATTATCATAGTGCCGGATTGGTGATGACATTTTGGTTCCGTTCTTGGGACCATTCCTCATGTGGATTTTCTCGGAGAGATATTCCCACTTAGGCAAAAATTAATTGGAGGGTAACCTTATTTTTTGCATAGTAGTTACCATGGTAAAGTCATTTTTACCGTGAATAGTATTTACCATGTTAAAGTCATTTTTGCCATGAATAGTAGTTACCACTGGGAAAGTGCTTTTGTCTGGGAATAGTAATTACCGCAGAAAGTCACTTTTACCATGAATAGTATTTACCACAGAACTTCACTTACCATGAATAGTGTTTACCACAGTAAAGTCAGTTTTTACCGTAGTAAATCAAGTTTTACCATAGTTTACCGTGGTCATTTCTATTTTACTGTAGAAAGGTGTAAAGTCACTTTCTAGTATAGTGATTCCAATTATTTGTGCACATAAGTCTTGTTAATTGTACTTGTGGGTTGGTATTTCACTGGTTACTTTTGAAAATGGGAAAGATTCTCATTTTTTCAGCTCAATCTAATGAAGATGCTTCTTCTTTCATTCAAGAGTTTAAACAATCTTGTATTTGTAATGGCCTTATAAGAAGGAACAATGGACTGAATTTTTTCCTACCTTTTTGGATGGTTCAGCACTTAGGTGGTTTGAAACACTAGGTGATAATGTGAAAAATTCATGGGAATTATTAACCAGAAAGTTTTCTTGAAGAATTTGGTGAACAATGAAATATGCAGATCTCATGATCGAGATCACAAAGCTATCCCAAGGAGAGAAGGAGAAGATAAGGGATTATCATGCTCGTGTTCTAGAGCCAAGGAGAAGCTCGATTCCCAGATCCGGAAGGAAGGACTAGCGGATGGGTTGATGAATGGCGTGGATAATCTCCTCTGTAAGCACTTCATTCTTAGGATGAAGCCGGAGATCGACAACGAGTGAAGTATGACCCTTGACTACCATTGAACAAGCAAAGGAGATTGCAAGAAGGCAAGAAGAAAGCATGGAAGAGGAGCCCAAAGAAATTGTGCTAAAGTAGAGCCTACACCAAAGACCTTTGGTCCAATCCACAACCACTCCGGTGAGCACAAATATTTCTCCTAATACATCTACCGAGTATGAAGATCTGCTCAAAAGATGGGTCAGCTTAACTATTAATCTTCTTCAAGGAAAGGAATTTAGTTCTCGGGGAGGAGATAGAGGTCAAAAAGAAATATTTTCAAGTTGTTTGTTATGGTTGTTATAAAAAGGGTCATTATAAGTATAATTGTCTAGATAGAGCTTCTACATCCAGTAAGGGAGATAATGATAAAGGAAAAGCACTGTGAATTCTTTTGATGTAGTAGATAAGAGCAGAAATAATGAAGTAGATGTGTTTGTAACAAAAGAAAGAAAGAAAAAGATAATCAAGATGGAAATGATCCTAAGAAGATGAAAGAAGAAACTAGTAAGAAACATAGGAGAAGAAAGTTGGATGTGCGGGATTTTCTCGATTTCACAAAGGACCATACTCCATCTTGGAAGATCTATCCAAAAGGCCTACAAATATTACATATGGTCAACTCTTGGCTATGTCTTCGAGAAGAGGCGGGAGTTGCGAGGTGTACTCAATGCTCGAAGAAGGAAGGAGGTTGAGGTCCCCTGTTTTGGAGGCGGAGGACGCAGATCCCTATGCTCCAAGCCGAGGTATTATGTAATGGTATTTCAATTCATGATGTCTTAGTTGATGGAGGTGCTGCAGTTAATGTAATGACCGAGTCTGTAATGAATATGTTGGGTTTAAAAATTGATCGCCCTTCAACACTTATGTTAAGGTCATTAAATAAGGGAAAAACTAAACCAGAAGGTGTAGTTTCAAATGTGGCAATATCATTATGGGTGTTATATGTGTGGTATACTTTCGGGTGATGAAAATGGTAATGCATTGCGTACTCCAATCTTTGGGAAGACCATGGCTAAGGAGAGTTCATGCAAGAAACTACTGGAATGAAGGTTTCATGACACTTGGACGTGGTAGAGAGAGGGTGAAGATAAACGTGATCCCTCGACATCATAAAGTAGAACCTGTGGATTCAAGTGATGAAACTGATGATTGGACATCCTCTGATTACTCTAGTACCAAAGTGAAGTGGACACCGAAGATGAAGAAAGCGAGGTGGATGTTTCAGTCATGGTCACACCAACTCATGACCCCATAAAATTATCTCAAGAAGAAGTTGATGATTGTCTCCAACAAATAAAGATTGGTGATCTTTGTGATGGAGAGTGAGAAGGAATCCTACCTCTAGCTCTTTGAAGGTACATACACCTATTCACTTTTGATTACAAGGAACTCCGTTAAGTAAGTTGGGTAAAACATTGTAAAATGGTAGATGGTGCTAAGCCTATAAAGCAAATGCCATATAGAATGAATCCTAATTTTTCCAAGACTGTAAAAGAAGAAATAGATAAGTTGCTTGATGCGGGATTCATTTATTTGTGGAGAATTGAATGGGTTTCTCCATTGTGATCTCAATAAAAAAGAATGGGAAGCTACGCATTTGTGTTGATTATAGGAAGCTCAATAAGGCAACAAAGAAGGGAGATCAGATCTTGGGCGAAGTAGGCTCAGAGTGCTATAGTTTTGCAGCGATGGATATCGGCTTCTGACCAAGTTCGTATAGCAGAGAAAGATCGGCCAAGACCACGTTCACCACTCCTTTGGGAACGTTTTCTTATAGAGTTATGCCTTTTGGGTTATGTAATGCTCAAAGCAACATTCTAGCGTTTGATGAATAGGTTGTTCGAACCCTACATTGGGACCTTCATCGAGTATTTCTGGATGATTTTTGCATCTATGGGAGCAAGTTGGACCACTGCACGAGATGGAGACAACATTTCAAAGGTTAGATGAATCACAAGCCTCACTAAACCCTACAAAGTGTGTCTTTGGATGTTCTAAAGGTGTTTTGTTAGGGCATGTTGTATCTAGAGATGGTATTGCCGATCTTGATAAAGTTTCAAAATCAAAGATTTACCATTTCCTATGAATAGAAGTAAGTTGAGATCATTTTTAGGCCATGTGGGTTACTATAGAAGGTTCATCAAGAATTTCGCAAAGATTGCACATGACCACTAACCCGATTCTTGAAGAAGGATGTTACTTATGAACCAGAAACAAGGTGCATGAAGCTTTTGGACAATGAAGGAAGCCACGGTGTCTTCACTGTTTTGAAGAATCCAGATTGGAGCAAGCCATTCATTGTGTACATCGATGCCTCAGATGCAAGCACTAGGTAGTACTTTGAGCCAAAAAATGAAAATGGGAATGAACATCCAATTTACTTTAGGAGAGCACAAATGAGCGATCTTTGAGGTAAACTATAACAGTGAAAAAAGAGGCTCGGCTATCATTTTTGTCAAAAGAAGTTTATAAATTACTTCTAGGGCAGAAATTTATAGTTACATCATCGGGCTCAAATATATTGTCAATAAGTCTAACCCATCGGGGAGGATAGCAAGATGGATAATTTTGCTACAAGAATTTGAATTTGATATTATAGATAGGCGGGAAAGAAGCATGTCAATAGATGCACTCTCTCGAGCCTATGATGGTTTAGGATCATCTTGTGATGATGATGATTTTCCCAACATTATTCTCCCTTGACACAATCCCTAGTGAATACATAGATATTTGGAATTATCTTAATGAATTCAAGTTTCTGATGGTGCCAATGCAAAGACTAAGAGAAAGATTACTCAAGCCAATCGTCCATATTCCTCGCATGAGCATTATTTGAATAGGACACGATGGACAATCAAGATTGGACGTGATCAAGGAAAGGAGCTGCTAGAAGAATTTCACAATAGTACATGTGGAGGGCACTTCTCTGGACAACTTACAATGCAGAAGAAGGATCTTGGATGCAAAAGCCCACTCTTTTTAAAGATTGTTATAATTATTGTAAGACATGTGATATTTGTCAAACACATGGTAACCGTAAGACTTCATCAGCTCCATTATGTCCTATTCTTCCCCTTGGTCCCTTTGAAAAATGGGGAATAGACATTGTAGGTCCACTTTCAACTACATCACGTCAAAATAAGTATATTGTAGTTCCATTATTTAACCAAGTGGGTTGAAGCTAGCCATTGAAAAGGCTTCCATGGATGAAGTGGCAAGGTTCATATATGAACGCATTGTAATTTGGTTGTCCATTAGAAATTGTAGCAGATCAAGGAAGCCACTTCATTAATGAGGTGGTAGAAGCCCTAGTCAATAAGTTTTCTATCAAGCACAGAAGGCAACAACATATAAGCCAAGCACAAATGGGGTGGAACAAACAAATTTTGTCTTTGTGTCAAATTCTAGCAAAAGATGCAGCCCGCAGTACATAAATGGGATAAAAGGATTCATGTAGCATTGTGGGCATATAGGGCAATATCAAAGTCAGCAACAGGATACTCCCCATTTCGGTTTCTATGGCATTGATCCATTCTTCCTATTGAGTTTGATATTCCCACCTTTGTGAGAGTTATGAAAAATGAAAGGATGGATGAAAATGATTCAAGAAAAGAAAGGTTGGTACATTAATGTATGTATTAGGAATAGGATGTTGTTAAGTGTAATTAGTAGTAGCGTCGATAGAAGATAACGGCAAATGATGGTGCCGCCAATAATGTGGAGTATGGTAACAGTCAAAGTACAATAGGAATGTTGTAAAAAGTAAATATTTGTCGTAAGTGGTCAAGAATGTTAAAATGTCAAAGTTTGGGTAATTGGAAGTAGGGTCTACATGATTAGGAATTAGAAATATTATATTGGTAATAAGGACAAGGAGTGAGGTCATAAAGATTTTGTGTATTTTATTTGTAAAAAGTCTAAAAATGTGGAACCCATGTAAAATGATAAGGTTTATCTTATCTTAACGAGATAAGCTTACATGTATAGATAAGAGTTAAGGTATGGAATATGATTTGTCAGAGTGGATTTCTTATCCTATCTTAGAGATAGGATGGATAAGCCTGGAAGTTCTATAAATAGAGAGGCCACCCCCCTCATTTAGCATAGAAAGAAGTAGTGAGAAATATTGTAGGAAGTGTGCGAAGGAAGCCATTAGTTAAAGGTGTGTTGAAGAAGCCATCAAGAGGTGTAATTGTAAAGTTTCTCCCATAGTCTTGTTGAAGTATCTCATGGGTGAGATCATATTTCATGTTTATATTATAATTTATTTTGATATTTCAGATTTGTCGTCATTCTATCTTATCATAGTCAATGGTATTCTTGTGTTCGGTTGTTGTTTTGTTTCCAGATTACATCCACCAAACTAAAGGTTGTGCATTAGTAAATAATCATAGCACGAGGAGTTCCCGGTGAAGAATTATCATAGTGCCGTAGTTAAGTTATGACATTCCCCACACATTTGAGTGTACAAGCTCCATTTCTGCTCCTTCTTAGCTGCCCCAACTTTGAGAAATCTCACTCTCCTTTTCTTTCCAAAGATACAATGCTCATAGAAATCAAGATCAAAATCTTTCAAATTTGATAACCTACCCTTAGCCTTTAACATTTGCATTCCTTTTTTACTCATAGTACCCAACCGGTTATGCCACATGTATGCATCGAATCTGAAGTAAATAATGTAGAAAAGGAATCGGTAACACACGTAGATAAATATAACATTCCTACCTTCTTACCTCTTTCCACAAAAAAGTACCCTTGGTGACTTTCCAATAGTCTCTGTAAAAAGTAACCAAGTGCAACCGTGATTCACCTAGTTGCCCTACAGAAATAAGATTCCTCATGAGGCTTAGCACATGCCTTACATCTTTTAATACCCATGTATTTTCATTCTACAATTTTAGATGAACTTCCCCTTTACCAATAATACTACAAGGTTCATCATCACCCAAATAAACATGCCCAAAATTTCCCTAGACATAATTTTTGAAATAACCCTTATTAGGGGTTACATGGAAAGAAGCTCTGAATCTAAAACCATGATTCAATTCTACTATCTAAAGAAAGAATAAGAGAATATTACATTACCTCTGATGCGGTAAGATTTGCTTCTTTATCTTTGTCCAGGTCTTTGGTTCTCTTTGTCCTTTAACCAATAATCTTTCTTTGCATGTCCTTTCTTTCCACATTTCCATCAAGTAATTCCCTTACTTTTGGATTTAGATCTGCTATCTCTTGACTTTGATTTCACATTACTCTTACTCTTAGATCTCTCCTTTTTTTTTCTGCTTTCTACATTCAAAGAATTCCCAGATTAGGATTCCTTTGTACTCTCTTTTGCGAATTTCTTCATTCAAGATTATACTAACCACATCATCAAACTTCAAAATACTATTAGCAGATGTTGTGTTACTAACAACCATTACCAATTTATCCCAACTATCGGAAAAGAACATAAGAATAAAAGTGCTTTTACTTCATCATCAAATGGTATAGAAACCAATTTTAAGCGATTTATAATAGATCGAAAATCATTCAAATAATTAGATGCGAGATCCACCTTCATGCATCTTACAACTAAATAGTTTCTTCATCAAATAAAATTTATTTGAAGCACTAGGTTTTCATATAAATTAGCAAGATATTTCATTAAGTATTCCGTAGAAGCCACTTCTATAATATTGGAAGCCACGGATCTTTGCTGGACTCAATCTTATAGATCCCAAAGCCTTTTTTAAGAATCTTCCGGTCTTGAGTCATCTTCATAGGTCTAGAACTTTTCATCCAACGGTAAATACAAATATCTTTGATACAAATAATTCTCAATCTATATCTTCCATAATCCATAATTCATAATTTTGGCTCTCAAATTTATCTACCTTTTATTTGTTTTCTTATGTCATTGTTGTAGCTCCCACTCAATCAGAAAACCCTTTGTGAGTAAATATGTCAACACACAAAACCATCAAACAAAGCTCTAATACCAGTTTTTGGGGTTACCACACTAGTTGTATAGACAATATATAAGATCTAAGCATACATGCAAATAAAAGAGGATATTCTACCGAGAGAAATATACAAAACAAGAGGCATAAATCAACACCAGATTTAACGTGGTTCACCCAGTGTGGGCTACGTCCACCAAGAAACAAGCCAATCTATTATCCAAAGATTTGACAAGATATACAATGAATATTTACAATCTTCCACACCTCTCAGATGTACAATACTTTCTTTCTCTCAATATTTTGCTTCATCACAAATAATTCTCTCTCTCACCAAATTTTGCAAGTTCTTTCTAATTCTTGTTAATCATAATTTCTAAACCCTATCTTTTATGCTTATATAGTTGTTTATAGACTTAGGGCACTTAGCCATGCAATTACAATCAATAGATATACTTTAATGCTAAAAATAGATCTAATTCTTGAGAGTTAATTAAAACATCCTTGCACTGAGATAACCAACGAAGGTTAGACCTAACCACCTTTGCCAGTTCCTCCCTTGCTTGAATGATGCCGGTCATACATGACCAATGCCGATCCTAGGGTGACTCGACGTCGGTTTCCCCTTAATCGACGACGGTTACTATATTTTCCAGCAAGTTTCCATTGCATGCTACACTGAAGTAATTGGGCTCCAAAACTCAACAATAATTTCCTTACATATTTTTGAAAACATTGTTGATGGAAAAGTCTGTAGAATATAAAGTAACTTTATTCTTTGACACTTCGTGAGGTTTAAGGTAAATTATATCGGTCTTCTACAATCTTGCAGACCTCTTTCTTGAGGATAGATAAGTAATCTATTAATACTAGTTTGTGAGTCAATGCTTGTTAAGAGTTCTTAATAAACATTATTGATGTCTCATTATGTTTGGGTAACCAAGTTAACGAGTGTTCTTTGATCAAAATAGGATCTTTGAGTAAAATGATTAAGATATATCGGGGTGGTAGATAGCTAATATATGAAATATCTAAGTTATAATTGAACAAAGCGATTGATTGTATCTTACTCACATTAAATCTGCGAAGTCTTGACCTTATAATATGAAGTTTGTGGGTAGGTAGGCACATTTTAAAAATATTGTTTAAGTATCGGATGATCAAATCCAAATGCATGACTGAGAAGTAGAGACTTATTCCTTTGTACTACTGATGTCCGATTAAATTTAAGAACTCCTAAATTCCTTATGAGGTGATTGGCGAGGCTAAGTAAGTATCCTCTCTCACGAAGATATAATTAAGTATGACTTATATCATAATGGATGTTTATTTTATACCAGTTGCAATGAAAGGCTAAGGAAGTCTGGACTTATATATATTTATAAGTATGATCAAGTTTTAGTTATGGCCTTACTTGAATTTGGATCTTATTACAACTGAGTGTAATAGGAAGTAACTCAATTTGATAGGTTGTATTAAAGATTGTACAAGACTATATATTGAGTTATGAAGTATAATTTTCCTTAGTTCTTGAAATTTATTCCTGTATATAACTTATATATATATATGTGATAAAAAGAAATAGACCCCTTTAAGGTATTAATGGACTAAAAAGAAATATATGGATTGGAGAAGTTATGTTTACAAACTTCTATGGACTAGATATAATGATACAATGATATAAGTATGGGCTTATAAGGCTATGACATTTTTTATAGTTTAGATTCTTCTTGAGTTTATGTTAGTTAGTTATGATTGAATGGTTATTCCTATTATATAGTTCAAAGAATACATTGTAAAAATGTTGATAATGTTTTCCATACACCCTCTTAATTGGATATGACGAGAAAATACACTTCTTATTGAGTAGAGTGGACTCTTAAGCGATATTAAGGAAAAAATAGGCCTTTGAAAGTTTGTACCTAGGTAAATTTGGAAGGAATTGGAAATGGAAAAATGATTAGGGGATTTTTTGTGAGTAAAGGATAATTGTATAACCTTGATATATTTTTGTCAGCTATAATAGAAATGTTATAAATTTCTAAAAAAAAAAAAAAAAGGTGACATAACCAATTTTATGAGACATTTCTCAAAGCAACTCAAGCAAATAAAATTTGTACAAGGAAAAGGAACATAAAAAGGGGGGACAATGTTTTTCTAGAATAATTTTTCCTTATATAGCTTTATTTGACTAATTGTTGTATATATATAAAATAATATTATGTGTGGGGATGGTATGTTATACATACATACATACATACATACATATATATATGTATGTATGTATGTATGTATGGAGACTATGTGACAATTTTTACACATAGGATGGCATATACGGCCAATAAATTTGAAGCGAGATGGATTAAAAACTAGAAAAATAAGTAAGTAATGAAACAAAATAGTTATAAGACTTGGGAAAATAGAAATCTAGTGGTTCGTTGTTTGTTCCAATTTTATAAAACTTGTTTTTTTAATTATTTTTATTGCTTCTTATGTGTTTATTACGGTTATTGAATTATATGACAAGCTGTAAGGACTAATATCGTGATTGTATTTCTAACCGAATGACAATTTTTTCATGTGTTAGGCTACAGAGACAATAAATATGGATTTCATATCGAAAAAAAAACCTTACATGGAAAATGATAATTGATTCTTCAAAATATTATTGATATGACATGTATATGACTATTTCGATTTTGACTATTGACGTGAAATCATCGGGACAATGATTCATTAATAGGGTAAGTATGTCATACCGCTTGAATTCATTCTATCATATTTGGAAATTGTGTCGTAAATATTGAATGAATTATGAGGGTGAGACAATAATCCTTGTTGCGTAGCTATGTGTACAATTGCATGTATGGATGTATGTCCTGAGAAGGATATGGACACATACGGGGAATTATACATGCAACCACATGACATCACTTATTTCCTAGCATCCGTAATAAACTTAACATTCTCATCTTATCTTTATTTCTAGTATGGAAGTAAAGAATATTTAGGTTGATGAATATGTGAAGTTGGCGAGTGCATTGTTGAACTTAAATAATATATATGTAAACATTTTTTACATCATTGCTGACTCGAGTACTAATGGCCACCTACCTTGCCAAAAGGACAATTTGATGCAACTGATACCTTTCTTGATTGTTTTTCGTGATGATTCAGTTTGATAACTTTCTATTATGTATTTAATAGTGGCTTGTTAATGATGACTATAATTACTCATGGTTACAAAGTATTATTTCAGTACAAAATAATTTTTATTGTAAAATGAATTACCCTCTCTCGAGTGAAATTTAAACCTTGCATGGCAATGCTACATGATTGATCTAGTTCATCATGTATAAAAATACTATGTGTTGTTCGAGTTGTTCTTTGATCACCCTTATTTCCTAGTGGTTTGAGTGATATTTACATACCATTTAGCTAATGATTAATCGTGAAAAGATGAATTTGTAAATGAAGACTATACTATTTCATAACTATTGTGTAAAATTTTGGGTTGGCAATCAATAGTGTTAGCTTAAATATTGCTAAACCTAAAATGGAAACATTTTAACCTCATTTAATTTGTCATTCAATGAGACCAATAAGTTAATTGCTTATTCTTTAATTATTTTCGATTGTTTCTTGTGTGTTTATTAGAGGTATTGAATGATATGACCAGCTTTAAGGATTAAGATCATGATTTTATTTCTAAGCTGAATGAGAGTTTTTCCATTTGTTAGGCTACTAAAGCCAATAAATATGGATTTCATATCGAAAAAAAAATTGCATTGAAAATGATGATTAGTTCTTTAGAAGATTATTGATATAACATGTATATGACTATTTTTATTTTTACTACGAGGTGAAATCATCGGGATGATGATTCATTAAGAGGGTAGGTATGTAATACCCCTAGAATTCAATCTGTCATATTTGGAAATTGTGTCATAAATATTGAATGAATTACAAGGGTGAGACAATAATCCTTTTTGTGTAGCTATGTGTATAGTTGCATTCATGGATGTATGTCCTAAGAAGGATATGCACACATACATGTAATTATGCATGTAACCACATGACATCGCTTATTTTCTAGCATTCATAATAAACTTAACATTCTCATCTTACCTTTGTTTCTTGTATGGAAGTAAAGAATACTTACGTTGATGAATATATGAAGTTGGTAGTGCATTGTTTTTATTTCATTGTTAAACTTAATTAATATATATGTAAACATTATTTTACATCATTCGTTGACACAAGTACTAATGGCCACCTGCCTTGCCAAAAATGACAATTTGATGCAAAATGATACCTTTCTTTATTGTTTTTCATGATATTTGAGTTTGATAACTTTCTATTCTGTATTGAATAGTGACTTATTAAATATGACTGGAATTACTCATGGTTATAAAGTATTATTTTAGCATGAAATAAGGTTTATTACAAAATGAATGAACCCTCTCTCGAGTAAAAGTTATAAACTTTGTATGAAAATGCTACATGATTGATCTAGTTCATCATGTATAAAAATATGATGTGTTGTTTAGATGTTCTTTGATCACCATTATTTATTAGTGGTTCAAGTAATATTTACATACTATTCAGCTACCGATTCATTGTGAAAAGATGAATTTGTAAAAGAAGACTATGGTATTTCATAACTGTTGTGTAAAAGTTTAGGTTGGAAATCAATAGTGTTAGCTTAAATATTTATAAGCCTAAAATGGAAACATTTTAACCCTATTTAATTTTTGGTCAAATGAGACCGATAAGTCAATTGATTATTCTTTAATTATTTCAATTTCCAAATGGAGACTTGAACTTTAATCGGTGTATTAAGACATGCAAGTTTTGGGTAAGGTTTGATTGATTAATGTAAAGGTAAAAATGAATCATTGTAGACTAATTCACTATGAAGACTCTTGTGTAAAATCAGCCTTGACCTAATGAAGACTCCAGACATTCCATAATATGTGGAAAGGTAAACGATAAGGTGGAGACATAGTCATCATGCAAACATAGGTGACTTATACTCTTAAGCTCTATGTAGAATGTTTCACCCATTGGATTATTATTTGATACCACCATGAAATTTGAGTAAGTATTTCATATTTAAAACCCTTGCTAAGTTAGAGGGTAATATTAGTGGTGATGGGGTAGTTTCAAAACTACCAGTGAGGCACTGTAATTCTTAAAAGTATTGAGTGCGCATTTAAGCCCCTTGGGAATGATGAAGCCTCTTAAATAATCTAACCGCATGCATACTATTTTGATCACTATAGTTTTGGCTTGCAGATTTAGGTGGAGATGAGGTTTTTGTAGTTAAACTCTGTGAATTTTTTAGAAGAAACTCAAGTCCCAACTCTGATCTTTTGCATGCAAGTGTAAAATTTACTGAGAGATATTTGACTTGTGATAAATAAGCATTATGGGATTATTTTGGGGTGTTGGGAAAAGGTTGAGGTCACTATTTTAGGGAATAAATTGTGAGAGGATTCTCTTAAGGTGTTTCTCACACCTAGAATTATTTGGAGAGGATATTGCTAACGATTTCTAGTAATGATAAACCTTATTCCTTTTTCTAGCAGTTTATCCTATTGCACTTTTATGTAAATGAAATTCCTTGAAATACATTTTGAGATGTTAAAATTAATTGGGGTTTGGGTTGTTAATTTCATGTAAATAAATATGACAGGGTATGAAATAGAGTTATAAGATAATAATAAGTGAGATGTAGCTATACAAATTTTCTTCTCGCGAATACACCATTGGTTATGAGAACTCCTGATTTTCGAGTAGTTGTGAGTAATTTAATACCCAACAAATGGGTGTGTAGGTAATATACTTTTTTATGGTGAATATAAACCTTTGGGGGTATATGTTGAATCCAAATCCTATGTTTTATCATTATTAGTTGATCAATGTTTTGTGGAAAATGAAACCCCTAAAATGATATACTATTGGAATTACGAGATACTTTTATACTTGAGTTTTGAGTGTTTAAATATGAAGATAAATATATAATGAAGCGAATCCATGATTCAGATGTAAATGAATTAGGAGCTTGTCGTCTTGAGCCTTATTTTGTGACCTTGAGATTTTGATCTCAATAATAGGTCACTGAGATATAATTATCTTCATCGGTGGGAAGTAGGATAGAATGTAAAAGTACCTACTCACCATTCGGTATGACAAGAGTCATGTTGGGGGAATGTTCTCTCATAATTTTAATTGGGCTTAAAGAAAACTTAGGGGATATCGATTATTATGCCCTCCTTGGTAGAGAAAGTATATGGAATTCTTAGGGATAATGGGAAACTAAATCAATCCATGTTCTTACGTAATATCTTTCTTAGCTACGAGAATGTGTATTATTGCTATGGGAAGCTAGTCCCTAATACAATGTTTATCTTTAAATACTTTATGATATACTTACCATGATATTAAAACTAATAGTAGTTACCGAACAGGTCGTATAGAGTTTCGTGGTTAAAATTAAGGGAGTTTCGTGATTTCACCACTATTGGTTAATTTTATGTAAAGTGACGTTAATTACCATTATGGCTAGCGATGGTATGAATAAGTAAATTTGTATATACCGTATCGATTACTTAGACAATAAAGAAATATATAAATAGTAACCTCAAATTTAAGCTAATAATGTATGGAAGATGTAAGTTGAATGGATTTTGTCTTATCCTCAAATAGTTAAATTTCAAAGGAAGATTTTAGTTGCTTGATGGAACTATAATTAATTTGTTATCTTGTTATGACTGACTTGTATTCTTAAGTGAATTATATGAATCAATGCAATGCAACATTTCATTTACTTAAATGATCAACAACATAAACTTTTAGGTAGGGCTAAAGGTTTTCATGTCATTTGTATGAACTGATAGGTGCTAACATGTTTTGCAGATGAATCTCTTCAGGATGGAAGGAAGATCAAAGTTGAAAATTTTTATTGTTCGTTATGATTGATTAATAAGGACTATCTTGCTTCTAGAATTTTAAATTATTGAATTACCATTTTTTTCATGTTATTGCAAAGGGAACAAATTAGATACATTGTTGTATATGTACGAAACAAGCGGTGAAAGAATAGTATTTTGATCTCTACAAAGTCTTGTTGTTTAGTTGTCTAAATGTATGAAATAAATATTTATCGAGTTAATGAAAGTAATTCAAAGTTATTCTTTGTCGATGACGTTGAGGTTATAGTGAATAAATTTAGTATACAAATGTTGCACTTCTAATTAGACTATTTCATGACTATACATTTGTCTATAAAATAGTATGATGTAATAATTAAGGACATAACTTAACAATATTTGTATTATGATATATATTACCAAATTAAGTAGTTAATTGACCAATATGGAATTGTGTTTTAAAATAAAGGGTCTAATAGGGGTATAATGATCTTATGCACCATAGCGATCCATTAATGGAAAAATTTCTCTCCCTTTTTCGAATGTAATATTATAGCTGGTGATGAGGAACTTGTTATATTAATAAGATAGAAATTACGTCGTACTAAAGGATTAACATAAATACATGATATGAATAAAAATACATGAGCTAAAAGTACAATATGGGTTAAAGTTTACTTCATTGGTATGATTTAGTAATTAACTAGTAGTAGTACTACAATTAAATAGATCAGTTGATGAACAAAGGAAAAATATTTCCAATACGATTATGGGGCTATCAATCTAGTATTTGTTAACCCTTTCAAAATTCCTTGGAAGGACATTGCTATGTACTAAGAATAATAAGAATCACATTTTCCTTAAGCCTCCTTTATATTGGGAATTTGACTTCTAAGAATGTGGTAGTGCTAATTAGACTATTTCATGACTATACATATGTCTATAAAATAGTATCATCTAATAATTAAGGACATAACAATATTTGTATTATAATATATATTGCTAAATTAAACAATGAATTGACCAATATGGAATTGTGTTTTAAAAAAGGGTCTCATATGGGTATAATGATCTTATGCACCATTGCGGTCCATTAATGGGAAACAAATCTCTCCTTTTTAAAATGTAATATTATAATTGGTGATGAGGAAGTTGGTATATTGCTACAATAGAAATTATATCATAATAAAGGATTAACATAAAGACATGATGTGAATAAACATCCATGAGCTAAAAGTACAATATAGGCTGAAGTTTACTTCATTGGTATGATTTCTTGATTAAGCTGGTAGTAGTACTATAATTAAATTGATCAGTTAATGAACCAAGGAAAAATATTTCCTATACAATAATGGGGATATCAATCTACTATTTTTAACCCTTTCAAAGTTCCCCTGGAAGGACATTGTTATGTACTAAGAATCATAAGAATCACATTTTCCTTAAGCCTCCTTTATATCGGGAATTTGTCTTCCGAGAATGTTACAAGTCAAAATGTATGGGTCACTTGGGAATGCAAGGTTACCTAACCAACCAGTGGATACTATTCAAGTGTTTAATGATATTAGGTTATTTATAAGGGGAAACACCAAAATGAATCATTATGATCTTTATTGATAAAATTTTTGATCCAAATTGAAAAGAAAAGAAGTACACCTTTAAGGTTGAGTAAGTCTTCAAGTGATGAAACCTAAAGTTTTAGGTTGTGAAGCCTATTTTCATGTGAGAAAGTGTTGAAGATTGTACACTAAGAGTACTATACAATTTCCACGGTTGTCAAAGGAGCAAAGTGTCCCAAGATAGATTAGAAGAGAAACCCGATGTTAGGTACCTTACTCATCAATGGTGGGTGGTTTGATGTATGCCATGGTGTGCCTAGGCAAGATATTTTAGAAGAGAGAGTGGTGAGTATATTTATGAGGTACCAGGTTACATCATCAGGTCAATGGTGGAATCGGACACCACTTTGTGTTGTATGTAGATTTAGATATGGTTGGAGATGTATGCACGATAGTTATGTTTACACTGATGTGATGTTTACCATAGGTGGGAAAGCAATAAGCTAGATTTCACGACTATAGAAGTTGGTGGTTTTTCAACCATAGAGGCTAAGTATGTTTACCACAGAGGAAAGAAAATAAATGATTTGGTTACAACAATTACTTGAGGAGTTGGGGAGTAGGAGGAAGGAAAGTTACATATGAGTGTTATACACCTAGGTAAGAACTCTTCTTTCCACTCTAGGACGAAGTATATAGTTGGTACCATTTCATCATAATAACTTTTAGGAAGAGAAGTTTGAGAGGGATGCCAAGGTGGTCACAAGGAAAAAATGAAGTTGTTTTCAGCTTTGGTTGGTCTTCACGAGAAACTAGTGAATTGAGACACCTTAGAGGAAAAATATTCTTTGGGAGATTGTTAGGTTGTGAAGCATGTTTTATGATAAAGTGTTGAAGACTATACACTAAGAGTACTCTACACTTTCCATGGTTGTCTCAGGCTGAGCCGGGTCCTAAGCGGGGGTTTAGGGGTGCACGAAAAAAAAATTTGGCCTTAAAACATGGATATTCGGGAAACATGTTTATTTTTGACCCATATGGTTTTGGTCCATGGTTTTGATACCCATGGTTTTTAAAACTACTTAAGAATTTGTCTATGTATATGGTTTTGTGCATATGGTAGGTATAATGTAACATTATAGATGTGTTTTGAATTCAGGTCTGAATTATGTAGATTTTGTTGAGCATAGCTCTAAACAGATCTGGTTATTGTATTGAGAGAGCGGTGGCTTGTAATAAAATCGAGCAAGTGATTCTTGGTGAATGTAGCCTAAATTGGGTGAACCACATTAAATACTATCTCTTTGTGTTTTTTATTTTATTTTGTACTTTTATTTAAGATCTGTAATATTTTATGCATATTAGTTTCTCTTGTTGTGATTCTGTGAGGGATTATTCTACATATTTTATCCCTTATTTCCTAACATAAGGAAATACTTACATACTATGAACTTATGGTAGGTATCAATAAGTGAAATATTATAAGTATGCTCAATTGAATATTCTTAATTAAGCATAAAATAAGAAAGATGGTATACTTAAGATGAAATGTTGGTTAACCTCAAGAGCATGAGAAATTTGATAAAGGAATGAAACGTATTCACACCTTTTAGCAATATGAGATTACACAACCATTATTTATAAAAAAATATAGATATAGGGTACCAATGTTGCCCTATTGTGATATAGTTATATCAGTGGCATAAAGTCAAACTATGTTGGTAAGAAACATAGGCTTAATTGATTAAGCTAAGACACTATTAAATCCTCAATGCTGATCTTAAACAAATATTTTTCGCTCTCCATATGGTTATCATTGACTTGTGATCTAATGAGGTAATTAATCATATTTGGATAAATTAAATATCCTTGTATCTAATAGAGATAAGACCTTAGATATGACTCATTCGAGGAGGAATTGTCACGAAACCTAGACTATCATGTCATGATTTTTAATTACCTTAAAAACAATAAGATATCTTGCTCTAATGCGAGAATGTTTAACGAAATAACTCACTACATCTACTACACAGTTGTATCACTATAAAGACAGTTTTCATTGTATGGATACCGTTGTTGAGTAGTTGTACCAAGTTGCCTCATCAAGAGTCTAGATTATGGCAAGGTATTGCAATAAGTACAAACCTTGTTAGAGTTACAAATTTAGATTGAATCTCATGAATACGCACCCCGATATCAATTTATGATGACTATGGGATGGGAAGTGGTCTAGTAATGAATTGAATCATTACAGAGACACTTACTTTCCCATAGACATCATAGGATGACATGGAGGTACATCTTCTTACAGGATTAATCCAGAATTGTAACTTGTACAAGGTTGATGGTTGTTAAAGGCATCAATGATTATAGTTCCATATAACTGAATAAGTGATTAAGGTGAGATTACAAATTCCTAAAGACGAATGTGTTGTCATGGAATTGAGCATGGCATACATGAATCAGAAACTTTTTGTAAAGTATTATCATGATTTCACTATGATCTAAGTCATGAGATGCTAGATGGGAATTCTATGGCAGAACCTAGGTAAACACTTAGATAGATCTAAGCTGTGAGATTCCTATGGAATTCCTAGGTGGAGCCCAAGTATACACTTAGGTATCTTCACTTAATTAACATATCCTACTAAAGGAAAATCAAAGGATACATTTGATGTATTTTTTGTGTATCGAGTGATGAGGGAGATTGAATAGGTTCATTTTCCCTCATGTAGCTTCACATGGTGTATGAAATTTATCGAAATGGATTACATTAAGGTTTATGTTGGATTTAAATATATGGGTATTTAAATCAAGAAGCATAAAGTAAGATTATTATATATATATATATATATATATATATATATATATATATATATATATAATATCCTGGATGTGAAGTAATAAAAATAGATTTTACACATCCAACTTATTCGTCTAACCTACCCATCCATCCTACCTTGTCCAACTCTTGGTAAAATTATTGTAACAGTTTTGGGCTTATCATGTAGAAGGAATGAGCCGCCATTGTTTTCCTCTATAGTTCAACACACCCGTCCAACCCACCCATCTAACTCACCCGACCAACCAACTCGTCCAACTACCCATCGAACATGCCCTACTAAAGCGCCCATCCAATCTATTCATCTAACCTACCCATCCAAAATAATCGTTCAACTATGTGAAACCCATGAAAATTTCTCCCTAAAAATCACCTTTTTCTCAAAACATTTATTCAAAAATTTACCGATGATTCGAAAGTCAATTTTTGAGATTCGCCACAAATTCTAAAGTAATTTTTAGAGGGGATTCTAAAAATGAACAATGTATTACTTGTTGGAAAATTATAATAAACAATATGACCATCTTCCACTAATTTCCAAATATCAAACCCTAAGGATATGATGTGAGTTCTCATCCTTAAACTCCAAAAGCATAGTTCACTCCATCAAACAATGGTGCCTTTCTAGAAGAAGAACCACTCTGCAAACTCGTCATTTTTTTATTCAAAGATCTTCTTTCAAGTGATCAAATTTCTCTAAAATGACCAACTCGATCCTAGTTGTTGGAACCACAATGGAATTAGAGGGTATGAAACATTCTATTAAAAACTTTAACCAAATCTATTTGCTTACTTAAATGATAAACCATTCAACCATTAATGTGTGTAGATAAAACATTTATTAAAATAACCATAACCATGAGAGAGATAACACCATAACACAAGATATAAGTGTGAAACCCTCAAGCGAAGTACACCCACTAAAAAATAACTTTATTATATCTATGTTTCAAATTTAGCTGAGAACATGAACTCAACAAAGAGCACCAACCCCACAAGGAGGCTACAACCTCCTAAGATGATCAATCACCCACTCAAATACCTTTAAATGGACAACTTATTGATGTAACAACTTATGGACATCACAACTTCATCTCACACACCTTCAAACCCTAATTCACCTATCTAGTTCTTTTTTTTTCTTTCATGGAAAAAGTTGGCATCAAACCCATGCACACAAGCTCTCTAAAATTCCTTATCCTTTCACACACTTCCTCATATCTGAAATTATGCCTTCATACCTATTTCACACACACACACTTGGGTCATTTTTTCCCTCTCTCTTAGCTAGTACAAATTTGAAGTCAAAAATGCACTTTATACCCTTCTCAACTCATAAACATGAAATAAGTTAGTACAATACCTTTACCTCAACCAATACATATTAAAACATCTCAATAAATTCATAAAAACATTCATAATGGACCCATGTAGGTCAAAAATTCTCAAACATACAAAAGAATCTCAAAATGAGCTCAAAACCCCATAACCTAGATGAATAAAACCTGAAACACCAAAAAAATGATTATTCAAGCTCCAAAATTCATCACATATGTCAAATATGATATAAAAACACCATCCATGGTCATACATTATCTTTCACCAATAAAATTCTTCATAACTCACTCAAGAAGGCTCATATCCTTCACAAAACAGTTGTTTCTAGGAACCAGTATTCACCTTTGGGCCTCAAGAACACCTAAGAACATATCTACTTTTGTGACATGTAACCAATCATTAGAATCCCCCTTAACTTTATATCACATACATTCTTGATATATCTCATGAAACATCCATACATTCAAACCACACTCACTTTCCTCTTTATCAAAGTGAGATACACAAAAATCTATTTTAGAAGCTCAACTAGTTTGTACCCTTAATGCCACTTTCAAGACCTAAAAATAACTTAAATCAAAAAATGTTCATCCATCTTCACTCTCCAATAGATTTGAAGCATCAACTAATCCAAAACATGTAACATCTACCTCAATCTTATAACCTGAGTAATCTTGTCCGAGAAACAAACAACCTTATTTTTCACAAATTGAGCTATTTTACCTATCAAACCTCATTATCATGAGACAAAAATATACCATTTTAAATCCTTCTTAATATAATTTCAAAAAAATATTACATTACCTTCGAACTCTAAGTGGAAGAACTTCAACCATGTCCATCTCTCGAAACTACTTCATAATCATGGCAAAAATTCCTTAAGACTGGTCTTCATAAATAGGGCATACTTTTCCATTTATAATCTCAACCATGATCTAAAAATATCATGGAAATAAATTAAAACTCCCATTATAAAAAAAGTCAATTTATTTCACAACTCCTTTGGACAACTTTGTCCCAAACTGAACTTCTTCAGAAACTATCATGTTTGAGTGGAGCCCACTCATCACCACATAATCTATCTTTACCTTTTTGGAAACCTGAAGGATTCCTATACATCATCTAATCATCATACTAGTAGGAAAATCAATTATGGTAACTTATCATTAATATCTCTCCTACCGCTTTTGATCAAGGGTTTCAAACTCATAAAAAGTTGTTTACCTTCTTAAAATTTTGTCATAAAATTTTTATGATGAAATCACTCCATTATTTTGTGAAATGTTCTTAACTTAATGAAAAATCATCCCTAAAATACACAAGGTCCCATGCAAAGCACAAAATTCATGGTGAGCATCGAAGGTTCAATTTGAGCAATCACCCTTTCTTAAAACATGTTTCACCTAAAACACCATAACTTGAAAACTCTTCTTTAGAATGACTTGAAATTTTTCTCACACCTCATGGACACCTGTATGCACCATCTCTAATTATCAACATAGCTCAAATAGTTCTCCATACTCTTATCTCATCTCATTTTCATGACTATCCCTTGGGGTTTTACAAATTTTAGGCTAGGGCTAACTAAACCAACATTGTAACTCATCATGAAACCTCTCCAAATGGCCTAATATACCTAAGACAAGATTTCTCACATCCCTGCATGCCTCCATGTTCTCAAATGTCTCTATACCTCATCATTTGGTCTTCAAACACCTAGATTAGCTCTAGATGAGCACCGAAACTAGGTCTTCAACATGTACCTACACTCTAAAATTCATGTGAGTTCCTAAATACTCTCCAAACATGTTCTCCATACTGCTACCATGTTCCTCAAGCTACCAACCCACTCAAACCGTTATGCACTGCCACCCAAGTAAGCTAGGTCACCTGACTAAGCTTGTTAGACCAAGCGAAGCTCATTAAATCACCTCATGCCATCATGAAACCATCTGAATATCCATTTCATCAACCTATTAAGCATGTTATGATTATATTCAATCAACCTCTTTGTCATTAATAATATTTTATGTAAATGATAAGACCTAGAACTCAACATTCTAATAGTATTTTCTTTGGTTGAAATGTCAAAGGTTTAAGAAGATCATATGTGTCTCACTACTTTAGTACATGAGAAGTTGAAAAATATAGGAGTGTGGGAAACTTCAAGAGCCATCATGCATGGGTTTTGATATATCCATGTAATTTTTAGTCCTTGTTATTTATATATGTTTTAGTTTGTCATGTTGCCATATAAGAGAAGTCTTATGTGTAACTCGTGTAGTACGAACCAAGTTTATCATTATGAGTTTGAGTATTCTAGGTGTGTAATTTGATGTTATATATGATCCATGAGCATGTTGAAACTATGATAAGATATTATTGGTCATATTTTCCTTTTTCAAGCTAGGAGTGTGTATTGTCTTGATGTTTGATAGAATACATAAGATTGATGTTCCATCATCGATATGTTTGTATTTTATATTAAAAAATAGTGTTACTATAATTCTTAAAGTGTACTTGAGAAAGTATTTTTGTGGTCTTTCATCCATCATTTGGTCCTCAAATGTGATTTTTCTCTTAGTCATGAAAGTTTGGTTTGATGTGCAATGGGATAAAGGTGATGTCATCTTAGTAAGTATCAAGTAAATGTTGTCAATTAATCTTAAGTATGTGAAAAATTGTGATGTTTGCCTTTATAAAATGTAACTCTTGTTACACAAAGTGTATTTTGTTTGAGTATGTGCCTTTAAATTCCTCATAAGACAATGTATGAAAAATTCTTAGTAATCAAATATATTGGAAGAAGATGATTTATTACTCCAGGGGAGCATTAAGGGTTAATAAGCTCTTCAAGAAATATGTGTAAGTGATATCATGAATATGACTAGGGAGGTTTGAGAGATATTAATTATTTAAAGGCCTGAATATGGTTCTAAAGGTTCGATGAAAAGATCGGAAGGTTAGTAATACACGTTATTAACCTATTAAAAAATATCTTAAAGAAATGGCACGGTAAAAGAGATAGAGTTATGTGAGTTCAAGGAAAATTACTAATAAAGGGTCTCAAGTATGCAACAATGCATCAATGACTTATGAGAGACATAAGTATAGTGATTTAATTTTGTAGGCTTGATAAGGGAAATTGAATAAATCTATTTGTCTAACACTCAAGACTGTGTATGTTAGTCTTACTTTCAAACTACAAATGATCCGAGATAGAGTTAAGGTTATCTTTAGAATGAACATGACCTATGTTTTCTCAATATGGCCTTCAAAGATTCTATGAGAAGTGTAATAATGTGAAATAGTATCCTTGTTGTACCATGAATATGATTTGGTAATAACTAAGTCATCGACATGTAGCATCATTAGTAGGGTGCTTTGAGTCATGTATAAGAGCTAAAACCATTTGTTAATCAACTTTAGAGAAAGAATAATGAGAAATATAGGATCTGATGTAGATGGAATGTGCACTATTAAATCAACATCTAAAATTATGGTATTTCCTTGAATACACATTGAAGAGTCCTTTATCTTGTTTGATGAGTCTTAAGTTTTGGTGCAAGAAAACATAAAGCACATGTGTTATTAAAGGTATTCAAGTTGATGAGGCAAGGGAAGATGTCAATATCTTATAACAAGCTTACGAGGTGTCAAGAAGTTTTCCCTTAATTATTTAATCAATTAAAATTAAATGTATAGTATCAAGTATGTAGATTTTGTGAAAGGAATGATCATCAATCTTAACAGTGGACTGTGTTCTTCTCAAAGAGTCAATCTGGGTATGTCTTTTTATTTTACTCTTCTTATCTCATGAAGTAATGATAGTAGGCATAAATAAATGTGTTTAAGTGATATTCTATGTCTTGAGGTATGTGTATTACAAATGAAAATATTGCTATGTATCCTTATGTATGCTCGAGTCATGTCTAAGGAGACTATAGTTGAATTCTCAATTTTCTAAGTTTGTTGAAGTATGAAATGGTTCATAAAAGGGACAAGTTATAAGATACCTATAAGTAGAAGGAATCAGTAATCCAAAGAGATTTTGAAAATCTAAAAATCTTATGAAGGTCAAGTAAAGGTACAAATCCTATGAAACTATGTCTCGATCTGCAAACAAAGAGTTAGAGTCATGAATGGAGTCATACTTGAGTACGCTAAATTTGGGATTGTCTATTGTTTTTATTCCTAGATTAAGTATGCATGTCAAGCACATGTTTTTAAAAATGGAAGAGATAATTTTTGGGGCTGATGAATTACATCCTAAGTACTGAAGGCACACAAGGATTGGGCACATGGACATGGGGTGCGTAGGAATGCATAGAAGTATACTAAAATAGGGCGCACCTACAAAATTCATAGTTCAAATACTTAGTCATTTTGCATGGATGGGCTAAAGATGGATTGAGTGTTGAGAACTCAAAGGTTTGAAGACTTGGAGACTAATAAAAGTTGATTTTGGATGAGTGGAAGATCAAACAACATGCACAATTTTGGGTTATTAGTAGGATTAGATCTGTAGTTTATATTATTATATAATCTATTATTAATGAGATTCCTTGCTTTAGTATTTACCTTGTAGTGGCACAAGGATATTCTTAGCATGTAACCTATTTTGAGGACGCATAGGTGGTGAAGGGAAAGATGTCACTCTTATATATATGTATTTATTTGCACGGTTTAGGGATCCACATTTTGTTAGTGTTATACTATTGGATTATGAACACGCATGACTTATGGTGAAATTCTTATGTGTTTACTTGGCTTATGTGTTTTATAGTGATTAATATAATGGATCTATGTGGTTAGATAATGATTATTGACATATCTATTTTTGGATCTTGTATGGTAAATATGATCTTTATTCTTGTTTAATCCATTCTTACATATGGTTGTGATCTAGATCTGTTTATACTTTAATTTTGAATGGATGTTATGGACTTGGTTTATATATGTGTTTATCATGCTAACTCCTTAACAAAGCTTCTATAAAAGAGGGAATTGGTACTCTTGCATGCTTCGGGTGAGCACTTAGTTCTGGTGAGTGATGTGCCGAGTGCACTTTGGGCTATTCCATAAAATAAAAGACTACATTTTGGTTCCATTTCGGGACCTCTTTTTAAGATATTTACAAGGTTGTTACAAGATGAAGACATACCAATTGAATTTGGCCAGCATTGAGGATTGGGTAGAGAATTTAGAGGAAGAGTTTTCTCACATATTTAACACTTGACTTTAATTTTATGCACATTTTGGGTTGAACATAATCTGTATCATGATATCTATGAGACATTCTTTTCTTATTTCTCTATAGATTTGTATGATTGGCTAGTAGCATACACATCAACCAGAAATTACAGGTATAGAGAACTTTTTTGGACTTAAGAATATTACCATAATTTGAATGATGTTGATTTGACTTAGACATGTGTTGTAGATCATTCATGGAGTTGTGTTTTATAGAGTTACACTTTTGAGTAATTTTTTTTACTTAATATTTTCCATAGGTTGTTGAGTTTCAGTTCTTGCGTGCACCTAGAGCATCTTATTTGCCTTTTATCCCTCTATCAATTAAGATCTTGATTGTGACAATAGATCTGGAAGAGCGTTCTATGGCTAGCTAAACCCCACCACGCATGGGGACATGGGCAAGTGTGGTGAAATATGTTGGACCTGGTGGTAGAGAGATAGAGAGAAGAAAGACAACTTAAGTTTAATAAGGTGTGCGAGAGGGATTTTGTGAAGCAGTGTGATGTTGCGGAATGAATGGTGTTGTGGAGGGAGATGGCTCATGAAGGATTTTGAACTCATGTAGAATAAGTGGATCTAGAGCATCCGGTACTCCCCATTTAGGTAAACATGGTAGAGAAGCATCTTAGGCCTCAAATGAAATCATGTCGAGTGGAAACTACAAGGACTGCAAGTGCACATTTGATCCCTCCATATGACCTAGCCCCGTGCTTGGTTTTCCGATTCTGTGAGAATTGATAAACAAGCTAGTGTGTTTGGTAGAGTAGTGATAGATATATTTCACTTTCCATTAAGTTCAAGAGTTAATCAGATAGCACTTTCATCTATGGTGGCGCATACGTTGTCTGTGCTATTTGGGGGTGCAGTTGGAGGTATATTTTTTAGTGTGTCATCAACATAGAACATGGTCATGCAAAATGTTGGTATTACATCAAGAAGTAGTACGGCTTCTTAAACAATGGGAGTTCAATTTAGTAAAATTGTTAGAACACAAGGTAGTACATCCTCTAGTCAAGTTCCCTCTATATGAGGGGAATAAAGAGGATATGGTAGTTTAGGATCTAGTGGGTCTAGTGGTTTTGGTTTTGGAAGGAATAAAGGAGGTAATACATGTTCTAGATCTGGTGGGCATGGTCTACACTATCCCCAGCAAGTTTTTTTCAATATTTCCCTTCACCTACCATAGCATAGAGGAATTGAAGATGTAGCTGAGCACATGCATATGTGTGAGATATTATGGTGTGTTAAGGGGATTACAACTATTGAGCATAAGGCCAGTCATTTTTCTACTAGTTTTCAAGGGTGTGTGCTTAGTTAGTACAAGAAGTATGACCTGAACCACACTTGTGTAAACTATATTGCACTATGTGATGCCTTCTTAGCAAAGTTCCATATACTTGAATTCAAAAAATAAGCATAAGCACTCTTAAGGACATCAAGTAGGGAATTGTTGAAAGTGTTATGGAGTTTGATACACTCTTTAAAACTTTTTTATCAAAGTTATCTTATGATATTCACCCCAGTCAGCAGGCTCAATGGTTCGTTGGAGGTTTAATCACACCTTTCATAAGGAACTTTCATGAAAAATTTTACATATCCGTGTGAGGTACTCGAGGAAAATCTACGTGTTGAGGCAGTTGGGATCATAAACATGAGAGTTAGCCCATTTTTGGAAGCTCATATTACATCTATGGAAAAAAGTTGGTAAAATTTTCAGCTAATTTATCCCATTTGATGCGCAGTGGTATTTAGTGTATGGATTGTGAAGTAGAAGTAAAAACTAAGGATAGTTTCCCTTGTAAATCGGTGTGTGCCATGTTGTTGGATTGTGAGATCTGTCATTTGGATCGTGATTCAAGTAAGTTCCCTTTGTTATAGCATGTGATAAGGAAGAATGTGTCTTGCTATGGTAAAATTTGTAAATCTACCACTCATGATACATAGAATTATAGAATAATTTATCGATTCATGATGTTATTTAAACTATTGTACTCCACACCAAAGTGTTGCAAACAATTATATGGAACAAGGTGAGCAACATAATAGTAATCACAATAAAGGGCATTTTGATGAAGGTGTAGAGGTAAAAGTTACCATGGAGGATTCATAGCCAAGGTCATAGAGGTGGAAGAGGTGAATTTCCATGGTGAACATGTTATACATGTAGATCCCCCGATCATTATAAGTCCGAAATCACTCAGAATATTATTTCTTCTTGGTGAGGAAAGAATCACAATTATGAAGAATTACCGGAATTGTTGAGCACCGAGAAAGGATCACAAGCTAAAGATAAGTGCACTAGAATGGTTAGAGTAGAATGCATTTGGAAGGTCAGTGGATGCCATAGTTAGCACTTTGCCCTTGATATAATATTGGTATTGGTTACTACATGCAATGCGACATGGAACATACACAAGAGACTCGAAATAGAAACCTATCATTATAAAATAGAAAGTATTGCACGCAAAGTATCCAAATCCTTCTCATCAGAAGGAGGTTTATCAAGAGACCATGGAGGTCATTAGAAACTTGCAAAGTGAGATAAAATGCTTGAAGGAGAGGTCGCGAAGCTAGAGTAGGAAAAAGTGGTTGAGATCCCTCAGAAATATGTTGATGACTTGAATGATTTTTGTAAGTTGTTGTGCCAAGAAAAAATCATTATTTTGTTAGGAGAGTGGTTAAAGGGACATATATAATGCATTGGAGTTGTGTGTGAGAGACAGATATTACATGTTAAGTTACCCCCTCATAATCTTGATTATTATAAATAGATTGCTTTGAATGTAGTTGTTGATGGTTGGTTGTTGAGTAATATACTAATTAATACAAGTGCATAAGTGAATGTACTCACCTTGGATGTGTGGAATCATATTAGGATGCAACCATTACATCCATCTAGAAAGGTGTTGTATACGGCGAACAAAACTAAAACCATGCCCATTTGAGAGTTGAAGGATGTCACTATTACTATACAAGGAGCCAATTTTACTAGGGACTTTGAGGTCTTTGTACCTATGGAAATAGATAGTTTGCTAGCTTTACTTCAACACCCTTGGTGTTATGCAAATAATGTTGATCTATGCTTTAGTAAAGGATATAGCAGCTTTGATAACAAAGAGGAGTGCGTGATCATCCCTTTAACAAATGGAAAATGCACCTTATGTGGAACCTTCAAGTGAAGAGGACTTAAACAAAATTTATGTGTGCACCATTAGATATCCTAAAGTACTTGATCCATCAAAGGAAGGATTTATTCAATGGGATGATGCACATTCTATAAGTAATACCACCAAAGCATTGCTTGTGATAATCTGGGTGCATGGGACTTAAGAAATGGTTTGGCATGAAATGAAGAGTGCGGTTACTTGTGTAAGAAGGTCATGATGTGTTAGGTGCTTAGGCAGTAGCTACGTACCAAGGTACACTAGCGAAGGAAATCCTAACGTATTTATATGCACTATGGAAGCCCAATGGACGAGATCGAGTGAAAAGAAGTAATATGCTGGTGTATACCTTCCATGGGACAACAACGCTCTGGTGGATGGTACACAGAGATGGTCTTTTAGAGTGGTGGGAAGTGAGAATCACCTTCTCTGATAGATTTCTTCATATCAATGTGCCTACAAAGACATGTGAATTTCATGGGAAGGATTTTTCTTCACACCATGTTCAGAAGTGTGAGATACTCTAGATAGAGGGGTAGGATGCCTTACCACCTTCACTATGAGTGTACAAGTTCTACTTCACTCTGTGTGGCTACACACGTGTATGGTATTTTTATGTGAAATTGAATAGAGAAATAGGTAATTGGTAAGAAGCGACTATAAGTATGATTTAGACCTTTGACTATTCTTCTACTAAACTTCTAGTGAATAAAGCCTTATCGATTATCAAGTGGTTGACTATGGGAGATGGTGCAAAGGCTGAAGATCTTATTCATAAATTACTTGGTGAGTCATATCTGAAAGCACGCTTTGAAGAAGAAGAGACACATAACGAATAGATTGGGTGTTCCTACCTAGAAAAAGAGAAAGTAAAGTTGGTTTACATGATTGATGATGAGGAGGTGGAAAATCTAGATGTTGATCATAGTGTGGGTACGTGCGAGGTCTTAGATAGTGTAGATGAGAAGGTGCACGTGTATCATGAGCTTATGAAAATAAAGAAGGTCAGTAGAGGGGCAAATATTGAACCTAAGGAGGCCATCATTGTTGATTACTAGTTTGACTCAGAGGTTACAAATATAATTAAGTTGTTACGCGACTTATATGACTTATTTCCTATAGGCTATCATGAGTTGAAAGGGGTGTACATAATTATTTTGGAGAGATGAGAATCAATTTAAAGGAATGTGTGTGCCTGGTTAGGAAGAGGCCTTATAGGATGAATCTTAATCGCACGTTAAGGTAAAGGAAGAGATTGATAAGATGTTAAAGTCTGGGTTCATTAAGCCCATTGAGGAGTTAGAATGGATTAGCCCTATGGTGATAATCATAAAGAAAGATGGAAGGATAAGGATTTGTGTTGATTATAGCAAGTTGAATGTTGCATGTGTAATAGATCCCTTTCCCACACCGTTTGAGAGGAAATTCTAGAAGGCATTGCGTAGGTGCGAGATCTACTACTTCACTGATGGATTTTTTGGATATCATTAGGTGTGGATTACTAAAGAGGATAAGGAAAAGACAAATTTCACCACTGAGTGTGGAATTTTTGTATACATAATTATTTCTTTTGGATTGAAGAATGTGCCTGCAGTCTTTTCACGCATTGTTGTGCAGGAATTCCAGGACTTCATTCACAATTTTTTACAGGTTTACATGGATGATTTGACAATTCTTGGGCTAGTAAAAGATCATTATGACAATTTAATACTTATGTTTGAGAGGTTCTGGAAGTTGAGCATCTCTCTAAACATTAAGAAGTGTGTTTTTGTTATACTCTTTTAGAATCTGTTGGGACATATTATACGTAAAGAAGGCTTGTTGGTAGACCCCGCTAAGGTTGTTGTTATTTTAGGCCTAGAGAACCTACTAACCAGAGTGAGGTGCATGGATTCTTGAGGCACATGGGTTATTATAGGAATTTTATCAAAGGTTATGCTAGGATTTCTGCACCCTTGGAGTAATTTTTGAATTGTAAGGGAAAGTTCCATTGGGGTAAAGCATAATAGGGCACGTTTGAGACATTGAATGAAAGGATTAATTCTACACCTATTTTATGCTTTCCTTATGAACCAAACCATTCCATCTATATGTGGACGCTCTCGGCATGGCCATTGGAATATTATTATCCCAACATGGAGAAGGTATTGTTTATCATCCCATTTTCAGAAGGGGAAGTTTACACCAGCTAAGCGAGAATGTTGACCAAAACCCCAACGGTAGTGTGTAATTTAGGTCATTCGACCTTATATTAAGGATGTATGTGGAAAAGTAAATGGGTTTAAACAAAGAATGTAAATAGAAATCATATAACAAAATTCATCCCAAAGTCCACTCTTTATTTATTTCTTATAAATTGTTACATCACTCTCAATTACATTCATAGCCTTCTCATTCTGTCTCATATAATTCACTCCTTATATAATTCTCTTAATATGGCACTCACATATTCAATTCTTGTGACACACACATATACAATGGATTAATTATAATAAATATACAAATGCAAAATATCCAAAAGTCACTTCTTTTGATTTGCTTTCTGTCAACTTCTATCTCGTGGCAGCTCGGTTTGTCTTCATTCCGAGGCATCATGTCAGCTTCCATAGATTCCTAGAGTATAATGCAAATTTTTCCTATATTCTATGGATTTCTAGTCTTCTATGGCTTTCTTTAGTTATGTGTGGCTTTATTTAGTTAGGTGGAGGATTTTCCTTATATATGTGGATTCTTCCTTTATTTGTGGCTTCATTCCTTATCTCATGGATTTCCTTTTTCCCTCGTGGTTTGACCCAACTCTTCACGATTATTTACTAACTTTTTTGGCTTCATTCTTATGCTCATGGATTATAGAAAATTCAATGAAGAACCCTATCAACATCATCCCCTCACTTAAAATTTGTCTCATCCTTGAGATAAAAACTGGATGAAGAATCTTGTGGCTTCCTCCAAAAAAATCTTCCAAAACATATTATGTATGCATCGACCACCAGAAATTAGATGCCCGGCGTAAGGTAGGATTTCGTCACTTGATTTGGATTTATGGGACACCAATTTGGGGAGGGTAACATCAACCACCTAGGAACTTAGATGTCTAGCGTAAGGAAATGTTTCTTTTCTCGACTCGCCTAGATGGGTATGCGGGACTCTCTCGCCTCCTACTCTTATTTATGGTGTGGCTGCAAGGATGTACTTAGTGACTTGTGGTATGATGTTCTTCTCAAAATTATACCATAATTTTATATGTTCCTCTATTTGTTTGGTCCACTCTTGTAGTTGTGTGTTCTCCTGGATTAATTAGATAATATAAGATGGTGGTGATTTTTCTTGTACTTTACTCCATCTGTGGTGGGAAGTTTGTAGCTCTTTCTACATTTAAATAATAGGTCTATCGAGTTGTGTGATGAATTCTATCATATCTAGTATCTTTTCATTCCACGCCCCTTTTGTGTTTGATAGTTTTCAATTAATTCATTATCTTCCTTCTTTGTGAACCATCCTTGTCTTTATTGATATCATATGTTGTGGACTCTATATGAATTTGTTGTTCCAGCTTATCGAGCTCTACTTTTTCCTTCTGAGTTTCACTGGGCCACCCAATGGTGTATGTGTCATAAGCATGAAATTTTGTAATTCTGCCTCTAACTTAGTTACTACTGATTGCATGTCTATCCTTCTTTTCTGATTTTCTACACTCTAGGGTTTGAGGATTTGTTGTTTGTAGTCTTCTACTACATTGTCTTGGATTTTTTCTTTTTTCTTCAAGATTTACTTTTCCTTCTTGTAAAATGTCATTCACTACTTTTGTTGTAGCCACTTCCACTTGTAGTTTGGGATCGGTGGTGATGTGGGTTTTTTTCTATTTGGATGGAAGATAACATTTTCTGCATAGTTTCTTCCAGCTCTACACACCATTGCATCCAATCTTGTTTCACACTCTGTTCTAAAATTTGACCACAAGCTATCTTTTGCAAGGGGGATAGTTTATCTAAGTGCACCTTGTAGCCTTCTATAGTTTGTTCCACAACCCCTTGTTACAACTATATTGAATGTTCCTTTTTCCTCTGTTGCAGTGCTTGTTTGATTTTTGCAAAGAGTCACAAGGTGCTTGTGTTGTTACCATACTTGTAGATGTTTCAGTAGAGGAGGATGATGTCTGTATTTCTTTTTCCTCCTCTTTTTTCTTCTTTTGTTCTTCTTATTTTTCTTTCTTTTCTCTTTCTTCTTTCTCATTTTGTTCTTTCTCCTTCTTGGCTTTCTCTTCTTTTTCCCTCTCTTCCTTTTCCTTCTTATCTTTCTCTTCTTACTCCTTTCTTTCTATTCCTTTTTTATTCTTTTTCTTTATTTCTTCTTTTTCTAATATTTATTTTTCTTATCTTTATCTCTCTTCTTTTCTACCTTCTCCTTTTCTTCTTTGTCTTTTTTTCTTTTTGTCTTCTTTTATTTCTCTTCTCTCTCCTTATTTTCCTTCTCTACTTTTTAATTCCTTTCCACCTCTTCTCGATGCATCCTTATCTCAATTGTCCCTCACCTCGTTCATATTACTTGAGACACACTCACTCTATACAATCCACTATATAAAACCTCCACACTTAACTCCCCAAGATTCTTAAATCTTTACCCTTATTCTTGTTCACAAAACCTTGGTATTAACCGAGATATAATTTTCTTGGCTCAGCTTGTTCATTCTATGAGTCTTCTTCCCTTGTTAATGCATGTTCTAGACTTCATGAGTATGTAAGGTCAGTGCCTTGTCTTATAGCCTCTAATATAGCGGTTCAAGAATGAGATGACTTTTACAAGACAAGTTATAAGTATCTTATTTATTAGGTGCATCCACTTCAGTCTTGACTCATCCTTTAGAAATATCCACCCTACTAGTTTATAAACAACCCTTCATGTCCTCATTTTGGTAAATTCTAACCAATACACTATTCACAAATCACTTGAACTATTTCTTGGAAGAATCAGATTACTTACCTCTATGGAATGTGCTCCTGAAGGATTTGACACCATACCAAGCTTAAGGGATATTATTGCTTCTAATAATGGGATGAATAAGGGAGCATAGTCTAGAGTGCTTGATACTCCCACTATCATCCATCATCCCCGAGATGCACCATTTGTGATCCATCCTTTTGAGCCACCTATACAGTCCTTGTCTTTCCTCTTTATAGGTAAATATGGTGTCTTTAAGACTATAGTATGCCCATCACAAGATACGTGAGGTCTAACATGATCATAGCCAACTTATACATGCATCTTCAACACCTTAGGAGTTCTATAAACTCTTCCTCTTGAAATTATTCACTCAAAAGGTCTCTTACAACTCTGTATACTCTTTTATGCATCCTTCTTGCTCTGGGTCTACATAAGGTTATATGATCATAGGATAATTGGGGGAATTCATACATCTTTGGTAATGTTATAGGTATCCTCTGGAATAGTCATACTCCCCTACAACTGGCCAAGCATTTGTTTTCCTTAATCTTTCCTATACTCTACCCTCAAGCTTTATATGGCCTTCTTATTACCAATTCAAGACGTGTAATGCTATTTTTAGGTTTCCATGGCATTCTTAATTGTTTAATATACTCTTCATATATATGACCCATATATTGATATAATTTTCCAATTCACCTTTCTCAATAGCCTTTAGAGTTTCCTAACACAGTCTTTCCAACTATACAGTCAGTATTTCACTAAAATGAAGGCACATTCTTAGTAGTAGATGATATAAGATCATCAAACCTCATCAATTGGACCTAACACTACCTCCAAAACAAGCATATAATTGTGATTATGAAGAACTAGTAAGAAATATGCCTTTTTCCTTTCATTGACTACACATTGTATTTCCACCTTTCTAGCTTGAACTTACGATATCAATAACTCCACCCATGCTTTCTTGTTCACCCTAAAAATTCTTGGACCTCTAATTCAAGTCAAGATATAGGTATTTTAAAAATATCTGTTGATTCTAATTTTGGAAAAAAATCTTAGAGGCCCTAGTTCGAGGCCGAGAGCCTATAATTCACTATAACAATTAAATCAAGCAATTTCAAAACTCATAAAAAGTATGCATGCATTCCTTGTCACCTGTAGAACATTCCTATGTTAATAGTTAGATAATTTGGTGAAAATTTCACAAATCAAGGGTTTTGAACTCCCTACCTTGGCACATTTCTTCAACACAGTCCACTAGAAACATTCCTAATTCATTGAAACAGATACATTTTGCTCATGAATTTAATGAGATAACACTATATCCTCTTAAGGGACATGCCATGGAAGAAGAATCTAGATTATCCAACAAAATATCACTTTATTTATTCTTTGGGATTATCATAGAGTATCCCTTTACACAATTCTACCCTTGTTTTGGCATAACAACGTCATCTCTCCTTCTCCAACACTAATCACACATTTTTCTCTCATGTCTCCTTGATGAAATTCAATCTTATCACTTGTATATAGATAAACATAGGTGTAGTAGACCTCATCTAGGCCTAATCCCTATCTTTGAGTACTAATCTTAACTATACAAACACATATTAAGGAGTTTGTTGGTCAAACATGACCTTTAAGGGTCATACACAATATCTTTTAGAATTTCCACTCCTCCTTCGTAGATCATGAAGATATGATAGCTCATGCACTCCTATTCAACCTCTCATACCTAGTCAACTTGAAAATTACCCCTTATTACAATGATTTCACTTTTACTATGACAATATACATTCAAATTTGGACTTGAACAATAATAAAATGGAGATAGAAAACTTTGACAATTCCTAGTTTTTGCTTAATGCCTTTTATAGGCTTATTCAAACTTCATTGTACTCCAGAGCTCCATGGTGATGCTCCTGCATCAGGCTATCCATCTTGAAAGCTTTCATGAGCTCCTGCTCATGAGTCTTCATCTCTTTCTTTCTCCTTGACTGTACCTGGGTCCCATATTCTTCTTGTCCATGTTAGTCTTTGTATCTTCTCATTGTATTCTATATACCTCATCTTCTTACTCCTTGTCCATTCATGTATTTTCCTCTTATTTTATCCTTCTCATTTACTAGACTCCATATTGTTGGTTCATCTTCATGTAGGTCTTGAAAGTCTTCTTGTTCTCTTTCCAAGAGCTCTCTCATGTAATTATGAGCTTCTTCCACCTTATCAGCTGCTATACCTATATACAAAGCACTAAAAGCAACCTTAGATAAAACTTGGAAGCCATGAAGCTTCTTACTTGACTGCATGTTGTTGTTCTTCCTTTTCTCTTTTTATTTTTTCATTGACCAATCCCAATTTGGTCTTCTTATCCCTATTTTTCCTTGAATTTCTTCATCCCTAGGCTTACCAATGATCCTTTCATTCCTTTTCTCTTTTTGTCCTTTTCATTGCCACCACAACTACTGCATTTGCTTCTTCTTTCACTATTCTTCCTCCTTGAAACTCACTTTCCTTCTTCCATTCACCCAATTTCTTCATCTCTGTTGGTTTAGGATAGTCATTGAGTCCTTCATTATGAAGAGCATACTCTAATGTACTCACCTCATCTTGTAATTGCTTCATGTTCTCAAAAAAAATCAATTTTCTTCTTGTTCAAAATGCAACATCTCTTGAGCAAGGTTTATATCATTCATACTATCATCAAAATAAACAAAATCTAATTTCAAATGTCCATGTTTTACCTCTTCATCCTCATCCACTTGTGGTTTTTCTTCATCATTATTCCATGCTTCCACCTCTTCTTCACCCATGGGCTAACTTGCATACAAGTCTTTATCATCTTTAGCTCTTCCTACAACAAGAAATCATCTATATCTTCTTGACATTCATCAAACTTAGGTCCAACATTTAGACATTGTTGTACTTATTCCAAGAATTCCACATTTTCCTTCATTTTCTCATTTTGACCTCCATAAGAGCATTCACCTACTTCCACATTAGTCCATCACATCTTCTCTTTGCAAAATTCAATCATGCATTCATCACTATCACTAACCATGCTTAAAATATCATCAAATGATGGATCAAATTCAATTTTTTTACCTTTATCTCTCATTTCATTTACCTCACTTGGAATGACATCCAACTTCTTCTTCCATTAACTCCTTGGAACAATGATCAATTCCTAATCTTCTTACCCTAATATGCACCTCTTTGGACTTCATAAGCTTTCTTAGGTGTTTTCTTCTTGAGACACTTAGATAATATATATCCATATTATTTTTCAAGGTCCTCTATGCTCATCCTTTTCTCTTTCTTCCTTTTGATTTTTGCATACCTTCATGCATGAATACTTCCAAATGCATTCCTTGTTTTCCTCCTATCCTAGACTCTTTGCTTGATCTCTCATCCATAGTGGATTCCTTGGCAAGGCTGCCCTGTATACCTGCAAAATTAGACTTAATCATAACATTAGCATCTAAAAATTTCCTTTGAATGGACTTTCCATCATCCTTCTTCATTTCTCTTTGTGGTTCTTCTTCATCTTCACTAGACCACTCATCATCACCTTTTGTGTCTTCATCTGCAAGAGTCTTCACATGCTTCACTCATGAAGCTTAATTCTTCTTGTGTATCCATCATCTTATCTTGTTTGCAATCATCTTCTTCATATCCTCCATCAGCTAGCACTTCATCTTATTCTATAGGGTCTTCAAGATCCTTATACTCAATCCTTGTTGCTAATAATTTATCCTCCATGAGTTCAATCTGCCTCCTTATATCAACAATTTCTTGCTATCTTCATTTATTTTCTCTTCTTTTCTTTTGCCACTCTCATCTTATTAATTTCTTACCATAAAGAAATTACATGTCTCCATGGTATAGCTTACATGGTCTCTCTCTCTCATCCAAGTCTCTATCACCTTGGATTGTAGCCTTATTTCTCTCTCTTATCCAAACTTCTTCTTGAATACTTCTTGACTAGCTCTTCCTTCTTTCTCCTAACCTTTCACTATGAAAGATATAGTGGCCTTATGCCAATATTATTTAGCTTACTCTTCTTCTTTCTAGTTGTAGTTTCTTAGCTTCTTTTCAATTATTCTTTCTTGTCTATTTGAGCCACTCTTCTCCATCACCTACCTGTAACCTTACATCACCTTGTCATCCAATCATTAGCAAAATCATATAAAGAAAATTAATAAAAAATTAATCATCTCACAATGCACAAATGTTTAATTGAGGTATCCTTCTCTAATACCAAAATGGTGCAGTCTTAGCTTAGATTTCCCTCTCCTCGTTCATCTTACTCTAGAAACACTCACTCCATCTATTCAATTATCTAAAAATTACACACTTAACTCCCTAAGATTCTTAACTCTTTACCCTTATTCTTGTTCACACAACCTTGGTCTTAACTAAGATACAACTGTCTTGGCTCAACTTGTTCATTTTATGAGTATTTTTCCCTTCTTAATGCATGTTCTAGACTTCATGAGTATAAAAGGTTAGTGCCTTATCTTATAGCCTCAAATATAGTTGTTCAAGAATGAGATGACTTCTTAAAAACAAGTTCTAGGTCTCTTAGTTATTAAGTAAATGCACTTTAGTCTTGACTCACCCTTTAGAACTATTCACCCTAATAGTTTATAAATAACCTTTCATGTCCTCCTTTTGTAACTTCCAACCACTACACTATTCACAATCACTTAAACTATATATTGGAAGAATCAAATTACTTACCTCTATGGAATGTACTCTTGAAGGATACCATTTCTTCTAACAAAATGATGAATAAGGGAGCATAGTCTAGAGTGTTTGAATACTCCCACTATCATACATCATCCCTAAGATGTACACCTACAATCCATCCTTTTAAGCCACCTATATAGTCCTTGTCTTTCCTCTTTGTAGGTCAATATGGTGTCTTCAAGACTATAGTATGCTCATCACCAGATATGTGAGGTCTAACATGATCATAGCCAACTTATACATGCATCTTCAACACCTTGGGAGTTCTGTAAACTCTTCCTCTTGACACTATTCACTCAAACAAGTCTCTTACAATTTTGTATAATCTTTTATGTATCCTTCTTGATCTGGGTCTACATAAAGTTATATGATCAAGATCATTGGGGGAATTCATACATATTTTGTAATGTTATAGGTATCCTCTAGAATAGTGAGACTCCCCTACAACTGGGCAAGCATTTTTTTCCTTCATTTTTCCTATACTCTTCACTCAAGCTTCATATGGTCTTCTTATTACCAATTCAAGACTTGTAACACAATTTTTTGGTTTCCATGGCATGTTTAACTATTCAATAGACCTATCTCATCATGATTGAGGTGCCCATGACCTTCAAATATTGTCCTATAGATAATGTTTCCAATTCACCTTTATCAATAACCTTTATAGATTTCTAAAACACAGTCAGTATTTCACTAAAATGAAGGAACATTATTAGTAGCATATGCTCTAAGATCATCAAACCTCATCAATTGGACCTAACACTACCTCCAAACCAAGCATAGAATTGGTGCAAAAAAAATTTCTTAGAGGCCCTAATTCGAGGCTAAGAGCCTGCAATCGGCTATAACAATTAAATCAAGCACTTTCAAAACTCATAAAAATTATGCATGCATTCCTTTTCATCTATAGACCATTCCTATCTCAACACTCATATAATTTGGTGTAATTTCACAGATCAAGGTTTTTGAGCTCACTACCCTAGAACATTTCTTCAACACGGTCCACTAGAAACATTCCTAATTCACTAAAACAGATACATTTTTCTCATGAATTTAACGAAATAACACTCTATCCTCTTAAGGGACATGCCATGGAAGAAGAATCCAGATTATCCAACAAGCTATCACTTTATTTATTCTTTGAAACTATCATATAGTATCCCTTTACACAATTCTACCCATGTTTTGGTATAACAACACCATCTCTCCTTCTCCAACACTAATCACACATTTTTCTCTCCTATAGCCTTGATTAAATTCGAGCTTATCAATTATATATAGCTAAACACATATGTAGTAGACGCATCTAGGCCTAATACCTATCTTTGAGTGCTAATATTAACTATCCAAATACATGTTAAGGATTTTGTTGGTCAAACATGACCTTTAAGGGTCATACACAATATATTTTAGAATTTTCCACTCCTCCTTCATAGATCATGAAGATATGACATCTCATGCACTCCTATTGAGCCTATCATACCTAGTTAACTTGAAAAATTACCCCTTATTAAAATTATTTCACTTTTACTATGAAAATGTAAATTCCAATTGGGACTTGAACAATAATAAAATGGAGAGAGGAAAATTTGTCAATTCCTAGTTTTTTCTTAATGCCTTTTATAGGATTATTTAGACTTCATTGTACTCTAGAGCTCCATGGTGATGCTCCTGCATCATCTTATTTTTCATTTTTCTTTGTGGCATCTTTCTACTTCTTTTCTAGTTCTTCTTTTTCTTTTTTAATTTTCTTTCTTCCTAAATATTTTTCTCTTTTGGCTTGCTCGTCTTGTTCTATTTTTCTCTTTTCTTACGCTAGTTTGTTTGTCATTTTTGTTTTTATAACTCATTTTTATTTTGTTCTTCTTCAGCTATCTATTTAGATGTTTCCATTTCTTTCTATTTTTCTTCTTCTTATTTTTGTTGTTGTAATTTCTTTTGTTTAAACACTTCGTTTGGCTTTCTTTTTTTGTTTCTAAGATTTTTCTTTTTTCTTCCTCTCTTTTGTTGTCATTGTATGCTATGAGTCTTTAGCTATGGGTTTTGATGATTTTTCTTATATTTCCTTTCTTGTTTTAATCAACAACCTAATGATCTCTTGATCTCTTTGAACTTTTTTTGTTTTACGAAATTCTTTTTCTTCAATTCTGATATTTCTTGTTGAAGATATTTCAGGAAACTTGTCTCTTCTACTTTGATTTGTTCTTTTTATCTCCTTTATCAATTTTTCTAGGAGTAACCTCATAATGTCCTCAAGTACAAACCTAAATTTTTCTAGGTAGTATACTATTGCTTGATTTATTTCCATTTGTTCTCTTCTGTATTGATTGCATATTCATGTGCTACTTGGGAAATACTACCTAAAGATAAACATTTTTTATAATACCCATATACAATTCTTATCAAATGTGTTTCAACCCATGGCTCTACCTCTTCTAAAATATGTGGTGCTTCTTGATCTTGTGGGTGTATGGGTGATGGATTAATTTCTCCTTCTTCTTATGATTATGAAATTTCTTCTATGTCTTCAAATTCTTCTTCCTCTTTTCCTATATTGTTCGTAGCTTGTTTTAACTTCCCTTTTTCTATCAATGTTTTCTGGTGTTTAGAAATAGGTTTTGCGGCAATGGAATTTCTTTCTTATTTATGTTTTGGGAACTCTTATACTTGATTCTGGTTTACTAGCTTATACTGAATATTTTTTCTTGTACTCTTCAAATCTTTCTTCAATAACTTCATCTAAATTAGGCAATCTAGATTTTTGGAGTCCAAAGGGAGATTTTTAATTGCTTCAATTCATGTGGCCACTAGGTCATCTAAAGCCTCATAGGGTAATGGAGGTATGTATTTTGTGCATGGATTTATAGGCCAAATAAAGGTGTAATCAATGTCAACAATAAAGTATACCTCTTTCTCATACCTTGCCACAATCTTCTCTAAAACCCTTGCTTTATTTCCAATTATTTGCCTAATTTTGTTTATCCACCCTAATAATGATGTAATTTGGGTGACAACATCTAGACTATTCATATGTTCCCAAATTTGTTCCGCTAATGGTTTGTCTACCTGTCATTATACTAATTCCGCTTTGTGGGGTAGGGTTTTTATAAAATACATTGCTAAACATATCAATATGAAACATAGGAAAATGTATGCTTTCCTTCTTTTATCTTCCTTATATTTTCATGAAATTCTATGGCTAATAATTTAGTGATATTGTATTCTGAGTGCAAATTAATCATATCTAGGCTAATTGTGTGCTTAATCTTTGGGCACCATTTTCTCTATTGGTGTGAGAAATTTTTAAACATATGGCCTTAGCGGCATAGTTGAGTGCATGATTGGAAATATCCATGATGTGTACCCTATGCTTTGATTTTTTTTTCACCTTCATGCCGGTGTTGTGTCTTTCAATGTTGCCTTATTCTTTGTAATTTTTAAGCAACCTTTTGCCCATAATATCGTAAACCTAGCCATTAATTTTGCATAAATGAGATACGATTGATCCAAATATAGCATTTGTTTATGTAATCGGCTCAGAAGAACTTTAACTACATGATCTTCCCTTTGGAAGTACAAAATGTGACTCCATGCATCAATTTTCAATTTTCCAATCACTTTTGTGTTCTTCTTGTATACTAGCTCCTTTGTATTGGGATCTTCTTATAATAGTAAAGATGTATCCACTTCCAATATTGTGTGATCATATTCGAAGATCGAAGAGTGAATGTATTTTTACAGATCACATGCATGGGCCACTTTGAATGGAATATGAGAAAATGCTCCTTTGGGATCATGTTGATTTGATTTCATTGAGTGCTTCATGAATTTTGGCCTTGGAAGTTTTGTTTTTATGACTTCAACTAGAGTATCCATGTCCTCTTCTCTATTTTCCCTAATTTTACTCTAGCTCATTTTTCTTGCACTTCTACTGATGAGTTGTTTGATCTCTTGTTTATATTTTTATGCCTTAGTTTTTTCCATGTGATCACCTTTTATATCTGTCCTCTTTTACCTGCCCCATTTTTTGCATTTTTGGTGGAGTAACTCTTTTTTTTGGCCACAACTTTTATCTGGAGTATTTTTGTGTTCTTTGTTTTTCTTTGTTTAGTGGCTTTCTCTTCATCCTGTGGTTTTACCTTTTTATGCGGTCTTTCCTCCATTATGCACTCATACTATGGTTCTTTATTCCTTTATTGTGTGGTCTCTCTTATTTCTTTGATTGGAAGTTTTTTCTTCTTTCTTCATGTCACAACCTTTTACCCAATTCTTAGTTCTATGGTTTTCTATTGATGGTCCTTTTGCAGTTTCCCATTTATTTCCTTATTCCATATTTTTCTTCATTGCTTGTTTCTTTCTTCGTTTCATGGTTTTGTTTCTATTTCTTAATTTTTGACTCACTCCTTTCTTATGTCTATTCTTTTGCTTTCTCATTTTTCCTTTCCATGGTTTTTCCTTCATTGCTTCATTGTGGATTTTCATTTTCTTCTTCCCGTGGCTTTATTTTCCTTCTTTCTATGGTTTAGTATTTTTCTTTTGTGTTTGTATTTATTGTGCAGTGTATGATTCCTCCATGGTTTTACCTTTTCTTTATTTTTTATTGTCTCTTAGAGTAAGGATACCCTTATGGGTTTTCATCCTACCCCTCATCCTATCCACTGAATTGTTAGTTTTCAAATAAGCCAGATTTTATTTTTTATTTTTATTTTTTTCCCAATGGTTTAGGTATCGTACTATTTCAATCTGGCCTCATTTAAAAATCTTGTTAATTTTTTTGTTGTAAATTCTCCAACTTTATGGCTCCTGAAGAGAGTATATTTTTACAATGTAGGGTCCTAGCCATCTTACCTTAAACTTCCCTGGATGTTTCCATTTATTATCATATGAAAGGACGTTGTCTCCAACATCAAAATCCTGTATGTGGTGGTCATGTCATGATTTTTGTCTTCTTTTCTCTTGTGTTTGGTTGTATGCAACTATGAATCTTTTTCATCTAGTTTCTCCAATTCAATCAATCTTTCATGTAATGATGAATCTTCATTCATTCTAAAAGTAACTGCAACTCTCAAACTTGGGAGCACAAAATCTAGAGGTACCATGACTTCTAATCCATAAACCAATTGGAAGGGAGAGTATTTGGTAAGCCTTTTGTATGTTGTGTGGTATGCCCATAGAGCACTGGTATCTTCAAATCTTAGTCTCGCCTATTAGAGTGAACAAATCTTGGTTAAAACTTTCTCTAAAACTTTATTAAATGATTCTACCATTCCATTTTCTTGGGGATGGTATGGTGTGCTCCTATTATGATTGATCATGAAATTACTCAACAATTCTTCAATGGTGGCATTGAAAAAATGCTTCCCCTAATCACTGGTAATACTTAATGGACATCCAAACCTTGTAATAATGTTTTCATAGATAAACCTAGTTGTAGTCTTAGCAATACAATCTTTGGTAGGATCCACCTTCGCCCATCTTGTTAAGTATTCAGTAGTTGTAATGATAAACCTTGTATGAGAGTGTTTCACAGCTGGCTTGATTGATCCAATGAAATTTATTGCCCATTTTTTCAAAGTGGTGAAAGTGCTAACATATGTTTTAGTGGAATTTCATCATGTGCATTGGGTTTTCCTAATCTTTGATAAATTTCACTAGGTTTGGCATGCCTATGTGCATCTTTAAAAATGTGGGCCACCATAACCCACCATTAATACCTTCCTTGTTGTCTAATCCCTGCCATTGTGTCCTCCTGTAACTCCTTCATCTCGCTTCGTTAAAAAAATTCCTTTCATATTCCAAATCTACTCTTATCAAGATGTCATCATGCCCTTTTTGTATAATTGACCTTGAATCAAGGTGAATGGGAAGGCTCTGGTTAATAAATTTCTCTTCTATTTTTGGTGTAATCTACTGGAAATTCTCCTGTAGTAAGTAACTAAGCTATCTCATCCAGTTCTTTTAGAATTACTTCAACTCTAAACAAGTGAGCTCTAGGAAAATCATCATCTATTGGACCTTCATCCTCTCCATTCTCTATTCTTGATAAGTAATTTGGTCCATTATTTAACTTTCTTGGCTTGACTGCTATAGTGAAGTCAAACTCTTGAAACAACATTAACCATCTAAAAATTCTTCCTTGGCAATCTGGTTTGTTCAATAAATACTTCAATGGCTCATGGTCAGTATAAAACACAAAATAAGTGGCCAATAGATATTGGTAGTACTTTTTCATAGCATCCACCATATTGAAAGCTTCCCTCTCTGTTGTTGAGTAATTTCTTTCTGCCTTGGCTATTTTCCTGCTTGCAAAAGCAATTAGATGGTCCATTTTTTCTCTAGGTTGTGTTACTACTGCTCCAATTGCAATGCCAAATGCATCCACATGAACATGAAAATGGAATTTCCAATCTAGAAAAATGAAAATAGGTGCATGCAGGATTTTTTCCTTCAAAATTTAAAAGTATCAAGACATTCTTTTCGACAATGATTTTTGCTTGTTCATCCTCTTCTTTAATAGATCTTTATCTTGTTTCACTTATCTTTACATAATTCCTTATTAATTTTCTATGGTATCCTGTATACCCTAGAATTGTTCTTACATCCTTTTGTGTTTTTGGTGGTGGCAGATTAACAATCACCGATGTTTTGACTGGTCAATCAATAGTCCCTCTTTTCATATGATATGCCCCAATAATGTGCCAAACGGGGTTAAAAATATACACTTCTTCAAATTAAGGGAAATTTGCAATGCCCTACATTTTTGGAACATCAACCTTAGTACTTGAATGTGATTTTTCAGCAATCCATACACAGTCCAGTCATCTAAATATACTTCCAAGAAATCATGGATAAATTCTTTAAAAGCATTGATCATTATCCTGTTGAATACTGTTGGTGCATTCTTTAAGCCAAAAGGCATCATAGTATACATAAATGACCCCCATTCTATGGAAAATGTAGTCTTTGGCTGATCTTCAGGTGTAATTCTAACTTGATGGTAACCAGAGAAACCATCAGTAAATGAATACACTTCCTTCTTGCCACATTCTCCAAGACTTCTTCTATGAAAGGTGTGGGAATGGGTCATGAACACAATATTTTTTAACTCCCTATAAATGTGTATGTTTTGTGCTCGAATATTTTGGATTGATCTCTTCAGGACATTTAATGGTGTTAAGTGTAACGATGCCTGCTCTAGGACTATGAAGGGAATCTAAGACCTAAACCTATGAGATCTATCCTAACGGTATTCTAAACTAAGGTAAATGTACCTACTTCCTAGCTATGTCTACTTATACGGGTGACAATTTATCCTAAGCTTCATGTTCTACATTGGGATGGGGAAAAACCTAAGGTGATTGTAGGTATACTCTTAACCTATTACCTACTACTAAATTGGTATGGATTATGACCTATCTTAAGTTGGAAAATTACCTAAGGCAATGTTTATAAACCTAAGGTAAATAGTTTCTAAACTAACCTAAGGTCATAACCTAAGTTAAGGATATCTATCCTAAACTAATGAAAGGGACCTAAGGGTCGTATGGCAAGTTGGTGACAATTCCTAAGGCATTTATTTGATTTTATTTTTGAATTAATAGGAAATACTTCGGTTTAGCAGAGACATGTAAACTTGGTGGAATATTACGTGGAATCATCATTAAAATTGGAAATGCATGTAGATGTTGAAATAGTATTCACCAATTTTGGATGGCAGTGGCAAGGAGAGATAGGCGGGAGATTGGGGAGTAATGGCATTAATGAATCTTGATTTTTGTGAGAAACTATCTTGGAAACAATGAGGGTAGATTTGTTGGAGGTTTTTTGGTCTTGTATGCTTTGTGATTTTTCTCTACATGAAGCTATCTAGTTCTTCAAACTAGCAGTTTGATTTTCACTTTGTGGCTATTTTTGGTTTCCCTAGTCTATTTTCGATTCAAGGAAAGTATATGAGGCATTGGAGAAAGAGATGTTTGGTTTTTGATCTTTCTTGGAGGAGAAGAAGAGTTGGAAGCTCGATTAGAAGTCTCCTTTGAATTAGTAGAAGCACTATCAGGCATGATAGGCTCTACCCATTAATATTTCTTTCTTTTCTCTAAATGATTCATTAAAATAACTCTGCTCTTTTGAGATATATGGTTATTTGTCTTGTTCTAGTTATTTACTTCATGTTGATGGAATCTCTGTGATTTTTGGATATGAATCCATTGCATGATAATGATAGTTTTGGTTGTTCTCTCTCTGAGCAAGTTCAATGTTGAAATTCATATGGAACTTTTGAGGCTTTTATGTTTTGTTTAGAACTCACATTCGGGACTATCTTCTTGAAAAATATCTTGAGTAAATGGTTTTTGGTTGAGTCTGAACTGGTAGTCTCTTTATAAATCTTCTCCTTGATGCATCTTAAGTTTGAAAAATTTGTAGTACTTCTATCTCGGATTGTACTATTTACTTTGAACATGTATTGACATGAAAACATGTGAGGATATTTTGTTTCCTCTGTTTTGGGTAACCCGTGTCTTGTTTTTAACTAAAAGTCTTTTATTGTTTTAAAAGAAGGGTACATGACCTTGTATGAAACTGTATCTTGTTGAGAGGATATAGAACCTCTGGTTCGAGATTGTATTGTTTAATTACCCTTTGGTATGAATTCAATCTCATTTGAAAGCAATCGATAATGGGTTATTGAAGTATATGGAAGTGTTGTGTTCATACTTCAACTTGTGTTTGATCTGACTGGAACAATTACCTTCCTTCTCGACCTTTATGTGATAGATGGAGATGTGAAAGTTATTATAGTTGGGATTTTTGTTTCAGTTCAAGTTCATGTGTAATGTTGAAACTTTGTTTGACTTAATACTTGTGTTGGGTTTTTGTATTCTCTTTCAGATCCATTTGAATGGATTTCGGGTTTTTAAAAGAGAAAGGAGTTGAATACTCTTGTAGACTGTATCTTGTTTTGCTAAGATTTTGTACTTTTGCTTAGGGATTGTACTGTAAAATTTTCTCTATAGTATGAACCCGAACTTGTGTTTAAACAATGTTGAATAGATGAATATGGATTTTGGCATTATATGCGTCCTATATTTTTGTATTTGAATTGGGTTGGTGTTGGTATTGATGTTCTGATAAGGTTTGAATTCATAAGGAAAAATAGAAGTAATGTTTTCTTTAATCTTCGTGTTTGGTTTGTGCTCTCTCTTTTGGAACTTGTGAAAGAACTTCTGGGTTTTAAATGGGATTTGGAATTCAATTGATAATTCAAAGGTGAATGAATTCTAGGTTCGGATCCTTTCTATTGAGTTTCCTTTAACCTTTGGGAAGTTAAGTTCCATTTGCTCGAACTACTCTGTAGATCGACTCTCTCCCATGTTGTAGAGTGATTACCATCCTAGGCCTGTTCGACTTCTTGAGTTCGGCTTTCTACCCTTTGATCTTGGATGAAGTAATGTGAACCCACTCTTCTGAAATGGAAACTTCCTTATGGATTGTTTAATTTAACTTGTTACTTGTTGATTGTGGAAATTCATGGGATTAGTAGTATGATCAGGAAACTTTTGGGACTATCACTTTTTGGTACATGGGAAAACCATACCATCCCCATTTTATCTTTCTTGATCTCAGCTAATTTGTATAGAGTCAATTGTCGTGTCGATTCGGGAAGTGTACAACTGAGTCTGTCCTATAGAAAGGAAAACATAATCATTTCTAGTCTGATTGTTTTGAATGAATGAGTCATGCATCATTAGGATATTGTTTTTAGATGGACTCCTCTCTATGCACTCAATAATAATATGAACCTTCCCTGGATGGACATGAGTAAGAGATAATCCTTGTGTAAGTCTTGCTTTGATTTATGGAACGTATGGTTTCAGATCATTGAATGATATCTCCAATAATGTAGAATATACTTAAGGCTCGCAAATAGGATGATGCCTATTTTGTTTCTCTCCCTTCTCAGATTATTTTGGGATTCTAGTTCTCGATTTTGTCTCTTAAATGGTGAATCATTTTATTGGCTTCCTTGATGATATAGGTAATCGGTTATGTACTTTCGAACCGATTTTTATCTCTTAGATGAATAGTGAATCATGGATAGTTTGTATTGATTCTTCTTCTTATTTATTTAAGTTGTAGGATGAATCACCCTAAATATGTACTATGCTGAAATGAATTTGTCTGTACATGATTCTAGAAACTTGGTAAAATGACAATAAGGTTTTTGGTTCTGAAAGTAACTCTTTTTGTTACATAGTAAAGTTAATTTCTATATTTCAATTCAAAAAGAATTATGAAATAATTAGACGACTAGATTTGTTGTTGTTTTGAATCAATAAATGATTGGGTCAATTCTTATATGATATAATGTAGTAGTTGTTAATTATATTATGCTCTCTTCTTAAAAGTGAATTCAGACTTATTATTTTTACTTCTTTATGGTGGTTGTTACTTATTCTTATAGGTATGATATATTAACTATTTTATTAAAGAAGAGTTGTTTTAATGGAATAATTAGTGGAATGCACTTCGTTTTAATGCTTAGTGCTTAACATGCTGAGTTCAATGAATTGACTCGTGCTAGCAATTTTTGTAGATGGACTTCATAAGTGATATAAGAAGGCAAAAACTTTTATGATGTAAAGTCGGCTCTTTTGGAAAGAATTCGATTCATTCTTGAATTGTATCAAAAAAAAAAATTTATTCTTATTTGATCTTAATGTTGTTTGATATGGAATATGCCCGAAATGTATCGTCTAGTAAAGTGTATATTTTACCATGATGAATTGAAAAGTTTGGAGACTGACTCCAAATTGTGGCATAAATTCTCTTTTCCTTTGTATGAAGGAAATAATAATTCTATCTTGTTTCGACATTCTTTATATCTATTTGTATACCTATTACTGTTATCATTTAATAAGTTGGAATAATGGAATAGTTCAATCTCCCTTACTAAGGTGTAACTTGCTAAGTTGCATAAGATGTCATTCTCAATATAAACAATTATAGTATAATAATGAAATGTGTATTAGACATACAATTAAACTATATGAGTTATGAATTATAAAAAGGTTATGTTAACCCTAACCTTTAATTATGTAGAGGAAGACTCTTCCTCTCTCAAAAGAATGAAAAATAAAAGGAATGGTGGTTATGATTGTTAATCTTTGTACTTTTTTCTATGAAGTAAATTCTAGTTGAATCTAGGTGGATGATACACCTTCTTTAGACAATTAATTTACATTGAATTAATTGTTTGATGTTTGCTTCCCTATTTTTGGATAACTGTTTGTTATGCTGAATTAATGAACATAAATGCAATCATGAGTTAATGAAGTTCTTAATATTAATCAGATTAATTATGGATAAAGAATTTAATGGATGTTAGAATTAGGTTTTGTAAGGTTGTTGCAATCTGAATCTTAATCCAAATTTAATTATGAATTAATGACCACCAAGGAGTATGTACATCATGATGAAGCAGTTCTAACGGATGTTGGCACATGCCAACTATAGGATTATACCTTCGAGAAGACTAAGGGCTTCTCAAGGATATAGTGTTGTAGTTGACATGTGGCAACACCCTCTCATAATTTCTCATCTAGATCTACACACATTTGGACTTGAACTTAGTTTCTCTCTAGGTCAAGCTAGTAGCATGATTAGAATAGGAAGTAGCTTTCAATGACCCATGGTACCTAGGCACATTCGGTTGACTTAGGTGGTCGAGTATGCCCATATACCCTAAGTCATCGTGAGCGTCTACCTATAACAAATTATGTCGCTAACTTGGGTAGGGTCAAACCTTGGGCAAGTGGACTTACAAAAGTCAGTAAAAGACCATTCTAGATAACAGTAGAGTGAGGTGAAGGATGTGTTCCACATTGACGAGTATGCTTTGTCTAGGAATAGTAATATGAACATTATGCTGGAAATCTTTGGCCAAAGTATCGCAAGCTTGTCGGTTCTATTGTCCTATGTCACCTAGTTTAAAGAAATTTAATGTCGATGAATATTGGAAACAAATATTCAAATATGTCTTTTAAACAAATCACTAAGTTACTGGAATAGGGTAGGAAAACCAAGTATATGTAGTTTACATAAAGTATTCTATAATTTAAGACAAACATGAGAGATCGGTTAGTAACCGAGTCATGAAATGAGAGATCGGTAATTTACCGAGTCATTTACAGCTACATACGGTTATCTGTTATGAGATTGATTGGCATGGAATGTGTGTTCTAAATGATGTTTTATTTAGAACAGAGAAAATTGTGTAAAAAAATTCCCTTGTTTCTAAAGTCTTAAAATAGGAATGTTACATTCTCTAAGACTTCTTCTATGAAAGGTGTGGGGAATGGGTCATGAACACAATATTTGTTTAACTCCCTATAATCTACGCATATGTGTATTTCACTAGTTTTATTATTTTGGATAACCATTGGACTTATCCATTCTAAATCTTCTACTAGTTTGATAATTCCAACATTCAACATTTTGTCAATTTCATATTTCACCTTGACCTTTAGATTTGGATTGAGTCTGTAAGGTCTTTTCTTCAAGGGTTTGAAGCCTTCTTTTATCTTGAATCTTCATTATGCCCAGTTCTTCTTTTATTCCTTTCAACTCCTTAAAATCCTTAGGAAAAATGTCTTGAAATTCTTGTAGTAACTCTACTACCTTAGCCACTTCCTCATCTAACCAGTAATCCCCAATCTTTGTAAATTTTTCCTCTCCATTTATGCCAATGTTTTCAGTTCTAATCTTCAAAGGTTGATAGTAATATTGATCTCCTTCCTCCTTGGTTTCTACCACTTCTCTTTCCCCTTATATTGTTTTGTATCTCAGGTTTTCTAGTTTTTCTTCCCTCTCTTTTTTTCTACTGTAAAACAACGTGCCATTTCTGGAGTTTTGTGTAAACTTACTAGTGGTTCTAGTACTTTATTTTTATTTTTATTTTGAATAATGTTTTGTTGCTTCTTCTGGAGTTAAGAACAAGAAATTTCTTATCTTTTGTAATGCTTGCAAGGTGTTCAGATCTGCATCCCAAAAATTAAATGTATGACAAAAGTCTTTAACAATCTGATTCCACTCCTTGTTTCACGTATTATTTCTTGGTGTGTATACTAAGACTGCAATATGGATCCTAGAGTCCATACAAACAATTGTATCCATAATAAGGGTAAATTTCTCCACATAGCTTCTAATGTCATTCACAAGTCTGAATATGTCTCTACAGATCAGTTTCACTGGTATATTCAGGTATTGCTTGCATAGTAACCCTCACTTTCCAAATATCTTGTTCTAAGAAATGTAGTCAATGAATTCCAATGAGATATATTTGGTTTATGAGCTACCCACCAACCCGTGGAATTTATGGTTAGGGTATCATCCAAGGCTTCCATTCTGGCCTTTTCATTTGGAAATATTCTCCATTATCTGAATATATCCCTCTAAATCTCCAAATCCTGAATACTTCGGTAGGGTTTGGTGAGATGTCCCATGACTTAACCTATACACGCATTTAATGGGTAAGTCTTCAAATTCTTCTCTTGTAGGATAATACACCTCATTGTCTTTGAGTCCAAACTCCTCTTCTACATAATAGTACCCATTATCATCTCCAAATCCAAATTCTTCTTTTGCAAAGTAATAACCATCATCTTCTTCAAATCTATCACGCATGGGAGAGAAAATGTCTAAATCAATATCCACATGAGTATCATTGTCTAAAGTGATTATTCATGGAGGGATCATTCTTGTATATTTTATTTTCCTGGTCCTTGATTGTCAAAATCCATATATCCAAGCTTTAATAAAATTATCTGAAGTGTCGCTATTACCTTCACTTTTGACTAAAATTTCTCCCTCTAAATTTTTCTCGAATTCTTTATCGATACTAGAAAAATTATTTAGAGTGTACACCCCTTGAATATCATCAAAGTCTTCTTCTTTAGGGTCGTGCCATACTTCTTCCACCCATGTGGTACTCATTCCTACATATAAGGGTACATGTACACATATTTCATCTGCTTGGAGTGTCACTTCTTCATCTTCTAAATTAAGAGTTCCATTACAATCCATGAACCATTCCAAGGCTAAGATAGCATTATAAGAAGGATTCAAAGCTACATTTTCTACCACTTCAAAATTGACTCACTTCTTTATTCCCATGACATTTACTTTGACATTTTTCAATACTCCTAGTAGTTGTCTGGATGATCCATCTGCTAAGATAATAAAGTACCTGACGGGTTCCAAAGGAGGCCTACCTTTCCTCTCCCAATTAGTCTTGTACATCATATATACATTCGTGCCAAGGTCCAACATTACTCAGGTGATGGTGATCTCTTGAATATATCGGTGTCCAAGTAGATGGTATATTTCCAACATGTACGCTGGTTACAGAACACATTTCTTTTCTACCTATGTTGTCCTACCTCAATTATCCGGACATGAAAAGTGTTTTCCTCCTTATTCCAGTATTTGTTAAATTGTTTTAATTTTTCTACTAAACCATGGTTGATTGTTAGTTTAGCTATTTCTTTTAAAGCAAGAATCTCTTCCTTCACAAAACAATTTTTCTCCTTTTCTTCTTGGGCTTGTGCCTCTTGTACCAATGCCTTACTTTTCTCAATTTATTTCATATAGAGGTATGGTCTAATCTCTTTAGGGTTCCATTCTTCTTCACTTGAAGAACTCTCTTCTTGTGGTAATCTGATTATTTTCTTCTTTTTTTGCATCATCATTCCTTATGGTACTTCTAGTAGTAATTGTTGCTCTATATCTAGGTTCTTCAATTTTTATGCCTCCTTTATTTCATTTCTTCTTGGATAACTCTCTTTTTCTTCTTCCCTCTTATCTTCTTTCTGTTTGTCTACCGCTTGAGCTAGATGCTCTTGTGGCCTTATCTTTTGCTATTGTTTCCTCATCCCATGGAATTCTGGTAAGATGTTGTACATGTTTCTGAGCATCCTTCCCCAAATCTTCTGACTTAGTTCCTCCACTTTTATACAATTGTGTAGCTTTAGAAAATTGAATGCATCATGGGATCTTTTGTGATAAAATCCACAAGGATTAGGTTCGGTGCAGTTTCTGGCTAGGTGTCCATCTTGACCACACTTATAGTAATTCATTAGTATCTTATCTTGATATCCACCTCCTTGATTGTCTCTATAGCCTCCATGGTAACCTCCATCATTATATCCTTGGTAACCTCTTCCCCCTTGATAATTTTCATAGCCACCTCTATATCCTCCTCGATAACCACCTCTATATCCTCCCCTAAATCCACCTCTAAAGCCTCTCGTGGTATCCTCCTTCATTATATCCTTGGTAATTTGGATTATAATTTTTTCCCTAATATCCACCCCCTGAATTTTGGTTGCTCACCTTATTGATTCAGAATCGAGGTGAAGTTATTGCTGGTTATATAGGTGGTGGGTTTGTTTAAACATTTGTTGTGTTATAGGGGGAGGGTTGGGTGTTGTATTTTGTCTCGTAGCCATAGCTCTTCTAGTATTATAATCTTTTAAATCTTCTAGTGCCTCTACAAAGGGGAAAGTGTGATGGTAATGGTTATATGAACCACATGTAGTGCAATACATCAATTGATTTGTTGGAGGTGCTACTTATAATAAGGGACAAGTATCTTGGGTATGTTGGTCCCATAATCTACAAATGCCACACCATGTTCTTTCTAATGTTGGGATGTTACTAGAAGATTCCCTCTAAGAGGAATGTTGTCTAACCATGGCTACTCTTTTACTTTCCAAGTGAGGACATTCTATTCTACTATGCCCTTCCACGCAACATATTGTGCACCAAATCTTGGGTTTTAAGTGACTCCTTAGTGGTGAACTATTCCTAATCCCTTCATTCTTCTAGATTTCTTGTTGAAGTTTTAATTTTGCTAGTTCCAAATATACTCTTTCCAGCTTTTTTATTAATGTTTCTCCTTCTCTCCTCCATGTTTGTGATTCTAATTTAATTTCCATTTCAATTTCCTTTTCTAGTGTTTTTATTTTTTTCCATTCAATGTCCCTCTAATATAATTAAGAATCCCAAAAGTGAACCATTCAATCCGTTTTTTTATCCGTGAGGGGTTCCTCTAATTTCCTAGTAGTAGTTTTGAATTGATGGCTAAATTCTTTAACTGTTTCCTTCTCTACCTATATGAGGTCTCTCATATTGCTTACCCCTTTTGATGGTACTTCTGAGAAATGGAATTTTGTCATGAACTCCTTTTCAATAACATCCCAATCCTTGTTTCCTTGGGAATTTATTTTCATGTACCACCTCAACGCATCTTTACTCAGAGTGCCAATGAATTCATTTAGCTTAACTACATTATCTCGTGATATTTATTTTCTTCCACTAGGTCTCTAAAAAAATAGATGTTCCATAACATCACTTGAGTCTAAATCAAAAAGGGAAATTTGACCTTTTGTGTCATCCTTCCAACTGGTTGAGAAGGTCTTTGAGGTTGATTAACTATCTGTAGTTATATTGGTTTCACCTTTCTTGACTATTTATGGGAATTTACTAAGTTACTCTTTCATCCCTTGTCTCTTGTTAACTCAATATCAAAATATAATTCTCCTAGTAATTCTCTAAACTCTCTTATAGTCTCTTGTCTCATCTAACTCTCTTCTTGTAATTTGTGATATCTTTCTTCTAAGATTTCTCCCTTTTCTATCTTTTTAATTGGTATTTTAGGTGGCACTTATAATGGTGACCGATCCAGGGGTCATCTCCTTTGGGCTCATTTTTGGCGTGGGGATGCATCTTTACTTGGTGAATTTTCACAACTAACATTTTCCATAACCACCTTCCTATATTTATTATTTATTAATCTATATCTTTCTTCTAATACCTCATCACCCCCTCTCTTCTCATTTTTTTTTTATTCCTCTTTTTCTTATTTTTCCCATTTATTTTCTTCTTCATCTTTCTTTCATATTGTCTCTATCTTTTCTTCCACTTGTTTCTCCCTATTTTCTTCTCCTTCCTCTTCCTTATCTACTATTTTTATTTTCTCTCTGAATTCCTCAATTAATTCCTTCATTCAAAGTAACTTCTTATTCTTCTTCTTCACCTTTTTCCTTAATCATTAATGGGGTTCTAAAATCCTCTTCGCCCCAACCTTCTACTTCTAGTACCCTCTTAAAAGTTGGTTCTAAACCTCCCACTAACTCTGTTATAAATATCTCATTTAGGTTTTTGTCTCGTTATCACTTGTTGAACTAGAATTTATTTAGTGTATTGAACCATGATATTTTTGGGGTAACAAAACCTTGTTGGTCTCCGCATGAAGCGGGTATTATAGCTAGAATTTTTGTGTCTACCTCCATTTCTGGGTGAGCTAATTGTTAGCTTCCACTTGACATGGGTGATTCTTCTTTCTCTATTTTCTTCTCTACTTTCTTAACTTTATTCAATTTTTCCTTCCTTTCATTCATTTTATCCTCTCTTTCTTCTCATGTTATCCTTTGTTTTTCCAAATTTTTTCTCTGCTTCTTTCTTTTCGATCACTATCCTTTCTCTTTCTTTCATCCTCCTCATTTTAACTATCCTTTTTAATATTACTAACTTCCTCTTAATTTTTTTAATCCCCTTTGTGCCAACTATATAATTCTATCTTTTTCTTTTTCCCCATTTCGTCATTTTTTTCACTCCAACCAACATCCCATTAATCCTGATAAGTTATGTCTCTTGGATCACCCCCTTCACATATACCATCCACTGGTGCTTTTACCCTAAAAGAAATTTACTGTCTTTTTGATTAAGCCCTTTTTATCATCAAAATATTAATTAAGAATGGAACTAATTTGAGAAAGCATCCTCTTAATCCACTTAAAACTTCTCCTTTCTTATAATCAAAATTGGTCAACCCCTGTATGGCCCAAGTAATTATATATGAGTCTAGGGTAGTTTCGTACAGTGATCAATAGCCCTTGTCCAAGGTTCATCTAAGTGATTAACAATAGTTAACTTTGTTGCAGTTCACTCAAAAGGTTCTCTCAAATACAATCTAGACCACTCTGTTCTTTTGGCATGAGCTAATAAGCAAGGCCACAAAAGGTGAGGAAAATGTGACCAAAATTATTCTCCATACTCTCCAAGAACTTCTAATTCTATTGCTTTATAAGAAATTTTCAATCTTTTAGAATCTTGTTTCACAAATTTCTGAATTTGCACTTCCCACCAATCTTCTATCTCTGTCAGTATAGGTATCTAATATCCAGGTGGTGATATTTTTCCTGACATCCGCTTAACAAAAGTGTACATGGGCTCAGACACCAAATGTTGACCTAAAACCCCAACATCATTGTGGGATTTAGGTCATTCAATATTCTATTAAGGATGTAGGTGGGAAAATTAAATGGATCTAAACTAAGAATAGAAATAGAAATCATATATAATTGAATTCATCCCAAACTCCACTCTTTGTTTATTTCTTATAAATAATTACATCAGCCTTAATTACATTCATAGCTTTCTCATTTTATCTCATATAATTCACTCCTTATATAATTCTCTCAATATGGAACTCAAATATAAAATTATTGTGACGCACCCATATACAATGGATTAATTACAATAAATATACAAAATGAAAAATATCCAAAAGTCACTTCTTTTGATTTACACCTATGTCAGCTTTTATCTTGTACTACCTCAGTTTGTCTTCATTCCATGGCATCATGTTAGCTTTCGTGGATTCCTAGAATATAATGTGGCTTTTTCCTATATTCGTAGATATCTTTAGTTATACGTGGATTTCTTTAGTTAGGCATGTTTTCTTCCTTCTATCTGTGGTGAATTCATTTCTTCCTCTACCTCCTTTCTACCCCAAGCACACTAACATATCTCCCATTGTGCATTGGGTGCTCACCCAATGTGCGCATGGGCACTGAGCCCCACTTTTATGTGAGCTTCGATAGAATGATCTTCCATTAATGGATAATGAGTTACAAGAGTGGAAATACAAAACTCACTCAAAAATAGAAGATACAGATAATAGATCCATGCACAAATGCATCATAAATGGGAATGAACATTGTAAATAAGCATAATGAAACTAGATCTGACTCAGAATAATATGAAGAACACAAGGGTTTACACTTAAGAACATGAATAACTAGAATCACACACATATATTGATTTATAAACATTTACAATGGCCTCATTACATCATAAGGGTCATACAGACTAAATACATCAAGGAATATTATCTTAAACCCTACAAAAATACTCTAGAGAGAGATTTCTTAGCTATTATACCCATTACAACTCTTGTTTAGACCCAAACCCATGCATATATGCTCAATAGCATCCTTGAAAGTATTCGTACAGCACCTTGTTACTACTTAAAACTCCCTTTAACCTTCCTAGCATACTAACAACACTTCTTTATCACTCTCATCTCCCTCTATTTCAGACCTAGTCACTCCTTTAATTAGGATCTGGATGCACTTCCTTGGTTTCCTTCATGAACAGATCGCATGCTAGGTGGAAGTATGGTGCTCCATTTTTGAATGCCCATTCCATCTTGCAAATGCCTCCACTACTCTACAATGATCATCCTAGGAATATTCCTCATGTGGAATATTCTTTTCTTAACCTCCAAGGCTCCAGGCTAACACCTTATCCATTTGTCATTCCTACTAAGGGCTTTTCACGTGTTTCTCCTAAGACAACTTATTAAAAATATGGATAATTCCCCAAACCTCCTCGCTTCACGTGCACTCTAACCTCTCTCCCACATGCCTTTCCCTTATGCACTTTTTTCATGAGTGCCTTCCTTCATTACGCCTCCCGCACACGACCTCTTCTTTGGGACTTAGTCAATTTCATGGCCCAATATTACCCCACACTACATGTGTTTTCCATCATCGAAAACATTTTCCCTTCCACCAAAGAATAAAGAATAGGGAAAATGAAAGAATTTATGATTGAATAAAGAATGGAAGAATCCTGCTACTATTGCATGAGAAGTGGGAAATATTTCTTCATAAGGGCTTCAATCTTAACCCAAGAATCCACCTCATTTTTCACATGTTGAAGTAAGTCACCCACCATCATGCTAACCTTGTCAAAACTCATCTCATCCCACTTATCCTTCAGTGTATCTTCAATGCTTCACATCTACTTTCTAAGGTATCCCAACACATCCATCCTATGAGTGACTTAGGGGTAAAAATATTTCAGTTTATTTTTAATCAAAACCCTTAAGGTTTCAATCGCCTCTAATTTATTCTCTACCTTGGCCAAGGTCTGTCCCATTTCACCCTATTTCCTTATTTTCTCTTGAAATTATTTTAGATCCACTTCATGGCTGGAAACTAATATGTTTGCTACTCTTTCCTGTCTTCACCATTGTTATATATAACTTATATCATTTGTACCATGGTCTTCACTAAGGAAAGGAGCTCAGAGTACTAAGTTAGTATCTCCCTAGTCTTTAAGTTTTCTTCCTTCTTCTAGTGTTTCATTACCTCTTCTACTCGAACTCTAATGTGAGTGGCAACCTCTCCATGGTGGTATGCTCGTTAAGTCTTCCAAGAAATGCAAGGTTGACTCGTATTTTTTTCAAGAGGGGCTAGGTCTGGGTGCTTTAAGATAATGGCATTTGAAATAGCCTTTATCTTCTTATGGACTTCATGCACCTTTGCCTTTTCTCCCTCAGTTCATGCCTTAACGCACATTGATCAACTCCTTTTGCTTTATCTCCCTATCCCTCTTAATGATCTCCTCATTATTCTTTTCAAGTTCCCCCTCCAAGGCTCTTATTCTGTCATTTCTCCCAAAAATTCTTGCCTCCACTTCTACTAACACCTTGTTGAGTGCGTTGTAAACTTTCTCATCGACGCTTGTTGATTATTTACAAGGGGTTCATTCCTTAACTCTTGGAGTCAACATCATTACATATTTATCAACTTTGAACTAAGACTCATCAATGCGGGACTTAAATACCCAAGACAACTTGTTTCTAGTGCATGAGTATGCACTTTCTTCATCAAAAGAAGACCAAGACAGGAGTTGGTCCGTGGGGCACTATAACTGAACTGCACATGCAAGACTTTTTTATATCATTGTTATACGTCATGGCATGTTCCAATGCTGCTACTATGCCCTTTCCACATGTGTGCGGTGCCTTGGGTAAACTAACTACTAAGTTGAGGTTTTTACCAATACGTCCATAATCCTTCCCTACACTTGTGTTTCCTTCTATTTCCTTCAACACTTCATCGGCATTGCACTCTACCTCTTGGCCCAATTGATCTTGCATAATACCTGCCACCTCCTTTTCAACTTTATCATTTATTTTTTCCTTAGTAAGGGTCGGGGTCCTCTGACCATGCATGTTCTCCTCCTCACTTCCTCCTTTGGCATGACACCCTCTTCATACTCCTTCTCCTCTTCATCCCCTTCCTCACTAAACTCATGTACATTGTACATAGGAGGATTCCTAACTTCCTCATGTTCTTCATTATCTCCTTCATTTCCCTCCTTAGAATCATTATCCTTGATTTTCTCTGTCTTCTTGGAGTTTGAACCTTACGGCACCCTTTTCTTTTTCTTAACTGGTCACTCCAACATAGGGGAATCCTCCTTCTTGGGTGACTCGTCTCTCATAGGAGACTCTTCTTTCTCTGGAAAATCCTTCCTGATGGGAGACTTCTTCCATCAAACGTAGGTGCTTTTACCCACACTTGACTCTAGTGCCCCTACATTTTACACTATAAGCACACTTGACACCTTCTCTGTTGGGATATCCTCTCATTCTCTCTTCTTTATTACTACTTTCTTCTTCCTCCGGTGGGGTCCTCAGGGATTGATACATCGTCTTCAATGTAAGCGCCCTTCTCAAACTTGGGCCTTAGTCACACATACACGGGGGATTTTTGTCATCCTACTTGCAATAGGAAATGTCACTAGTTTTATCATGTGTACGTCATGAGATATGTACTTTTCTACATAGGCGTGCTTCTTAAGATACACCAAGGTTTGAAAAATTTCATGGTGATCTTGATCTACAACACTTATATCAAATCTAAGTTTATTTGCCTCCTTAAACTTGTTTACCACACCTTGAAAATACTGCGCTATAAAGGAGAAGGGTAATTTACACCAAGGACCCTTGGTGCCATCTGTCAAGGTAAACTTGTCGATATAGAAATGTTGGTATATAATGAACTCAACTTCTCCATCCACCAGTGCAAGCAATTGTTTGGGTATCCTCCATTCAACTCTAAATGCATCATTCATCCGTTTATACCATTTCTCCAAGCACACTTTGTGAGAAGTCGTCATGGTGTCATAAGTACAAGCTTCAAACCTCTTCTTGGGAGAGGGGTTTTCAATTGGGTACTCCTAAACAAACATATCTAGCCCATCAGGCACTCCAATGTTTGAAAATACAACGGTAAGGAGTACATTAATGAACATGATCTTCTCCTCATCATGTGTGGTATTAATAATCTCCTTTACAATAAAATTTGGGAGGTTATAAATGGTGCCCTCTAAGATCTTGAGGTAGATATTCAACAAACCCTTTTTATATACATCCATCTCTCCTTCCCATTCATCTTTTTCACCAAGTGTGTGGCCATCCTCATAATAGGGTCAATGATTGCAGTGATGTCAAAGTACCATGATCCCTTCTTATAGTCATACACCTCAATATTCTTCTTAATGGCCTCCTTATCACTTAAATCATCATCCAACAACTACCCTTCATGGATCAAGCCATTGAAATTGGAAATCAACTGAGGAGTTATGCACCTTATTTGTCCTGTGAAGTAAAATTGATCCTCATGCATTTGTAACATCAACCATTGGTACAGTCACTCAGGTTTTCCGAAATAGGGTAACTCGTAAAGTTACAGCTGTCCATCCTTCTCCAGATTAACTTTTACTCCATCATCATAAATGGGCTTCCCATCTAGTGTCCTCTTTTTTTTGGGTGAATAAACTCTAGGATCATCTCCTTTTCTATGGTGCTCATGTGATGTTTGTAATCACTCACAATCATCTTCCTTATATGTGACACTCACTCTTTCCCAAGTGGCGCACCATATGGGTAATGCATTTCTCGCATACCATTCTTCATTGAAACTTTTTGATACCATGGGTTTCACTTTTCCCTTTCCCTTTCCCTTTCCCTTCTTTGATGAATCATTAGATCATTTCTTTGGTGCCATTTTTTCTTCCAGGTTATTTAAAAATATTCTTACCTCCTAGCTCAAACTCTGCTCAATCCCTTGTCCTTACTCCTCTGTAAAAACTCCTTCAAATATTTGTCCCTATCTCTGCAAACCCTAAACTAAAAAGTTTTCCTTCCACAAGATGGTGTCACACCCATGGGAATCCTCCAACAAAACTTCTCCACTCACACCATGTACTCCCAAACTACTCTAGTTTGTAGATCAAACCTGTTGAATATTCTACTATGTACATAAATCTCCACAAATATTTCTTTGCAAGGATGTCGTAGTTTGCAAGAGCTTCTTCAACACAAATGCAAGGTAAAATAATAACTCACCTCAACCTTCTATTTATAACTTTTTGCTTTTCCCACATAGACTCTGATGTCACCTACCAATGTATGAATGCATTAAATTAAAAAAATTCCAACAACATTCCTCCATGCATTTTTCCTAGCACTTTCCCTTTGTGCTCAAACTCACACAAAAATTTTCCTTAACCTTTTTGGTACACAAGACTCATTTAATAGCATACTATCTCACGCGCATTCCCTATGCTAAATTATGTCAACCTCTATGTCCTTTACCAAGTTCTTCCCTTCGCCTACCTCATTGCTCCTACACTTCCTACCCTTAATTGTGGTCTCTCAAATCCTTTTGACACCAATCTTCTCTAATTATCACCTCTCTTTACTGCGCATTTTTTCGAACCATGCACTTTTGAATTTACAACGGGAAACTATTTCAACATTGCTCTATGTAATTTCTCAAAATCTTACCATGTCCTTTCTAAACTTCACCTTTATGTTTCACCCCACACTAAAAAGATGCATGACCTCTCTGTGCATAACACCTTGATGATGTAATTAGCCACCGGTGCATACATGTGCCAAAAACAAACCAAAAGGAACAAAGCAATGAGAAAGGGAAACACAAAGAAAGGGAATGGAATTAAGGTAACTATTAAGCTCACTAGAAATAATGCTTTATTTACAAATACCTTGAAGCCTTATCTATAGTAGGGATTTAGCCTACTTCCATTGAAATACCTAGAAGTCATGTTCCATCCAACACTGTAGTTGGTAAGTGCTTAAATAAAGTATATGGGTAATGTAATACGGTCCCAACCAATGGACCTTAGGCTTCCCAGGATGGTGTAGGAACTTAGAATCATAAAGTAAAACCATCTACCCAACCTCAAATTGTTTATTCTTTAAGTAACTTTCATGTCGGGCCTTTTGTCTTGCCTTTTCGGTTTATGACTTCACTTAGCAAGTGATATCCTCTCGTCTAACATCATTAGCCTATCAATGCACTCTTGTAATTCTTATCCATCAACCAATCCTCTTATGCATGTAATACATAGAGAGGGTAGCATAAACTCTACTAGAAAAATAGCTTCCATGCAAAACACCAATTGGAAAGGTGTGGCTTTGTTCAATATATTGTAAGTTGTTCTAAATTTTCATAACATGGTTGAGAATTTTTAATCACAAATCTTTGTAAGTATATGACTTAATATCTTGCTAAATGCCTCAATAGTCTCATTAGCTGAGGGTGATAAGGAGTAGTCTTGTGATGAGCCACCATGAACTCTACCAACAAAATCCTGACTGTCTCATTCAAAAAATGAGTACCTCGGTCACTAGTCAAACTCAGAGGGCACCCATACCTGTTGATTATATTTTCCCATAGGAATCTTGCTACTATGGCCCATGTGTCATCCCTTGTAGGTGCTACCTCCACCCACCATGTTAGATAATCAGTGTAAGTAATGATATAGAGTGAACCTGTCCTTCGTGTGGAAGGTGAAATAGGGCCTAAAAAGTCAATTTCCCATTTCACGAATGGTTCCACACTAGCAATTAGTCTGAATGGAATTTCATCCCTTTTCTTGGCTTACCAAGGCACTGACAATGATCATAGGCCTTGCAATAGTCCATATAATCCTGGTAAAGGGTTTCCCACAAAAGGCCTACCAATAAGATCTTTCACGTAGTGGAATTTCCTACATAGTGCCCTCCTACAATTCCAACATGTGTTTCCTCTATGACCGCAACACGCTCATGTTATAGCACACACACACCAGCGTAAGACCTCATCCTAACCTAACTTGTATAGGTATCCATTGATTAACATGTATGGTGTGGCACATACAACTAATTATTTCTATCCAATGCCTTCATCCCTTCAGGCATCATACTTATTCGTAAGAACATAATGATATCTTCCAAATCATAGGGTGCATACTGCAATATAAACAGTTGTGCATTTGGCATTGTATCCTCAATGCTCTATGGGTCCTCTCTTGATTCAATCCTTGATAAATGGTTAGGCCCCAAATTACTCTTACTCGGTTTTATAACAGCCGTAAACTCAAACTCCTGAAACAATAGGACCCACCTAAATATGTGACCTTGTAAGATAGGCTTGTTCACCAAGTTATTTAATTTCATGTGTTCCATGTAGAATATAAAGGGTGTTTACAGGAAATACTTCCTAAATTTTTGTAGCATGTAAATCATCAACGATGCCTCGTGCTCTGTGGTAGCATAATTCTATTTTGCTAGGGTTAGATTCCTACTAGAAAATCATAAGGTATGGTCAACAATTCCCTCTCTAGGTTGTGCTAGTTCTACTCCAATCACCATCCCTGAAGCATCAACATGTACATATAATGGCTTATCCCAAGAGGGGAAGTGTAATATGGGCGCAGTGATAATCCTATTCTTCAATGTGTCAAACCTAATTTGTTGCACCTCTCCCCAATGAAATGTACTTTTGTTCTTCAACAATTCCTCCAGTGACATGATGATGTTGGCATGCCCCTTGGGAAATTTCCGGTAATAACCCGTATGCCTAAGGAATCCGCATACCACGTTCTAGTTGGTAGGCTCCCCCAAACCCAAAGTAATGGTAACTTGGGTAAGATCCAATAGTAAGACTTCTTCACATATGATATGTCCCAACAAGGTGCCAAATGGAGTAGCAAAACACATTTCTTAATGTTGAGAGATATTCTCAATTATCTGCATCTCTCAAACATCAGTCTCAGATTGTCACAATGGTCCCTCACTAATCCATATATTGTCCATTCATCCAGTAGACTTGAAGAAACTTATGGATGAAGTCCTAAAATTCCTGAACCACACTACGTGAAAACACAACAAAGCGCATTCTTCAGTCTAAAAGGAATGACCATATAGCCAAAACTTCCCCATTCAGTGGCAAAATTTTTCTTTTCTTGGTCCTCCTTTGAAATTCTAACTTTGATGATATCCTAAGAATGCATTTGTGAAGAATAGATCTCACGCATGGCTACTCCTTCTAGTATATCCTTAGTGAAGGGGTTGGAAAAGGATAAATAACACACAACACATTCAAATCCCTGTAATCAATGCAAATCCTTATCCTCTCATCCTTCTTAATGGTGATGACCATCGAACTTATCCACTTTGATTCCTCAACTACCTCAATGATGCATGATGCAATCATCTTGTCAATATCCTCCTTAACCTTGACTCACAGATTCAAATTCATTTGATAAGGTATCTTCCAAATTGGGCGTGCACCTTCCTTTATCTTCATGTCTCCTAAGGAGTGGTGATCTCCTTTAAGCTCATAAACCGACATGGGAATAAATCTTATAATTTGTGCAATATATCAATGATATTAGACACCTCTTTCTTTGATGAGTAATCTCCAATAGTAGCTTCCTTTGGTTCCACCTCTGAGCCAATGTTAACCTTCTTAGTTTTCATAGGTTCATGGTAGCGCATGCCTACTCATCAGCACTATATATAATCTCATGCGTACCAAAATTATTGTTAACATCTAATTTTTCCACCTCTTCACCATCTATCACATAAACCAACTTTCCTATCACTTTTTACATGCAAGTGCGGTCAAGTTGTACTTCCTCTTATTCTTCCTCATCGAAGCATACTTCCAAGTTAGGTTCTCACAACAACTCTAGTACTCTATCCTCCATCATAGCACTATCTCCCATAGTTAGGTTCTTAACAACCTACATCACTTTATCCATCAATGTCTTAGTACTCTGATACTCAAAATCTTGAATGAGATCAACCATCAACTCCTTCCAATTTCTTACATGACTGTGTAACTATGAATCAATGTACCATGCACGCATAACCTTGTAAGGTGGAGTAAATATTATGCACCCATAAAGATGGACACGAGGCTTTAGCACCTTCCATCTAAGCCTTCTAATATGCTGGACGTGAAATGAGGTGGGTTCCTTCCCATTATAGTCTTGTATAGCAATAGGTGCATTACTTCAGAGAAACCTAATAGAGAATGTGATTCTTACCTCGCACCACTCTAGAAGGTTAACTCAATGGGTCACCCACCAACATGTTGTGGTCCCAAGAAATGTATAGCTAAGCATACTTCTCCTTTTGATCTCACATCTCCACTAGGTCTCCAATGCTCATAGGAAAACATCAGGGTTACCTCCCCAAGTGTAACTCGGAAACTTTTTTCCTCCCAAGTGCCTAAGTGAGTGTGCCTTTGTTACTCTCATCAAAGATCATCTTTACTACCATTCAAATAACTCATATGTCTCGTGTGCCCAATTTTCACATACCACACTAGTTGTATCACTTATTGATTTAGTGTCTTCCCACTAAGTAACACCTTCTTTTGTTGGTTTCATAACCTTAGGGTCTCTGATAGTGCATACATAGATTTTTTCTAGGTCTTCTTCTCCCAAGGGATTAGTATAGGAAGTGACTTTCCATCTGTCAAAGGAATGATAACACATTCCTCCTTATTCTTAAAACTTATATACCCCTTATTGAAACGTAAGTCATCATTGTTCTTATAGCACCAGGGGTTCCCAAGTAACACGTAAATTTTTCCACCTCGGGAACTGCCAAGAACTCAAAGTATCCAGTGAATTTCTCCCCTTGGATAGTAATAGAAGCATCCTTTAAAACACCAAAGGACATTGCCTTTATCTTATTAGCCATATACAACATATTTGAAGATGTATGTAATGGAGGTCTTCTCATTTGATTCCATGTGTCCAAGGTGAGAACATTAACTTCTATTCCCATGTCAATAAGAATATTACTTAGGATCCATCCATCAAAAATTGCATTCAAGGTAATCTCCTTATCAAATTCAAGACTATGAGGAGGTAGATTAGCATGCAGAAATTTCCTTTCACGCTATCCTCCTCGACACTTAGTAATTTTCCTCTCAACCACTCTCCTAACAGAGGGATGATATTCTCTTATCTTATCATCTTACATACCTCCCTGAATTCATCTAGATCCTTCTATGGATCCTTAGTGTAATTCTTCTTCTCTAACTTTTGTGATTGCTCCTTTAGGTACTTGATCTCTCCTTGTAGGCTTTGAATCACATCCATGGTTTCCTGATAAACTTACTTCTGATGCGTAGGGTATGGATACTTCCCATGTAACACTTCTTCTCTTATAAAGTGGTATTTGCTTTAGTATCTCCTGGCACCTGTAACCTTAGCTCTCTTCGTCACCGGTCACCAAGACGGAGTTCTAATTCGGATTGATGTGCCACACAGAAACCATTGTTGATCAACATGCTTTACCCTCACCATCCCAACACCCTTATCCTTCTGATGCTTCTAGCTCATGTGTTCAAATAATTCTAGGTATTCCTCATATTTTTCCACACCAATAGCTCTACAACAAATTGGGATACTTGCGTTTGTAATCTTCTATAGATCCACAGTTATAATAGGTTCCACAAGGAAATTCACTTCTTCCTCCTCTATGATTTCCATGGCCTCATAATCCACCTCAAAATCCTCTTCTATGACCTCCTCCATCTACACACCCTTCATAATGATAACCATCATCCTTGGAACTATTGGCAATGTTGGTCTAGTGCACACCGGTATCAATGGCATCATGTATCTAGTCAATAAATCTACAATCCTTGGTGTCATGAGTAGTAGAGGTGAAAATTTTATAGTAGCAAGACACATTCTTATTGATTGCATGTTGTAGCAATGAGCATATACTTACATCATGATCTCCACGGAAAATCTCGCAGTCCACCGACACGGCATACACCGATCTTTGTAGGAAAGCTGTCCTTTATATGTCCCTCTACTTTGCAGTCCATGCACCATAGAGCACTGTGAGTCTCATGAGCCGAGTTCGTAGACAATTTCTCTAATTGCTTTGCCATGGTAGCAATTTGGGCTTAAATTAATAGACTAACTCTGGTGTTTACACTTCCCATGGCCTTAGCACATAATGCATCCTCTGGGCCTTGCACAGATCTGTGAAGGTCTTATGTGAAAGTTCCCTCTTGAGAATTTGATCATCCCTCCAACGAACTACTAACCATGTTGAGATGGGTCAATATCATAATAAAACTTTTATATAAGAGTATTAAAGCATGCATCATACTCCTGCACACTTTATACCATCCCTTATTGAATTTCCTTCAACATGTTGATGCTCTTATGTTCAAATTCATGGATATGGAACTCCGCTAAAAATGCATCACACAACGCGATGTAATCCACCACCATTTGGTATGGATCTTACTTCATGTACCATCTATGTGTGGGCCCTTGTAATGTGGTTGTAAACTAACTCGCCTTCCACTCTGAGGCGGTGATTCCCTTTAAGTACCATAGCATCTCACATTTGTGCACATGCTCCATAGCATCTTCCACACCTTTGTAATCAAGAATATACAAATACATCTCAAAAATACTTGCTAAGGTTATTTGAGGCCCTTGTCAACAAGATCCATAACCTTGGCCTCCTCCAATATTTCCACCACCCCTAGCATGACTAGATCCACTAGTTCTAGATCCACCAGATTCTCCTCTTGTCATAGGTAAGGGACCTAATGTAGCTTCTCCTTACGAACTCATCGCCTTTATAAACTACATGCCAATATTCTGCAAAGTTGACCCACTCCCATATGTGTTTCCTACGCCACTTCTAGACGTGATACCCAAGCTTTGCAAACCCATAACTTTCCCAAATGATGTGCTAGACAAGATTCTTCCAAACAATGGAAATGTTTGCATGGTCATAGATAGGTGTAATGTATAATGATATCTACCTAATGTTATCTACTCGCCAACATGAACTAAACTCAAAATACTTGTCTCGGATATTGGAAAAAAAGGGTTAGGGTTTGGTCACTTGGTGGGCCAAGATGTGCACCTACGTCTCTCCTCCTTATTCCAAATGACGATCTTTCACTAGAAGTTGAAGGGTTCTCTCTCTTGCGCTTTCCAAGATGAGGTAGCATAGAGTGCTCAGATTCTACACCCTCATGCAAACCTCAAATCCTTCTCACAACCTTTGCCTCCATAAATCCATCACTCTAGTAACCTCTTGTTTTCTACGCCAACTGCATCTCCCTGAGCTTCATTATACTTGATCCATCTTTCCTCTCTCTCTATTTCAGCCAAGGTATTCCATCTTCTACCAATCCAACTTCCGTGCCCTATGCCTAGAAGGAGTTTTTAAATCCATGGGAAAGGATTCCAAAATCAAAGTAATAACCATGATCTTGATATCCATTAGAATAACACACAAGAATTATCCTCTAGGCTCCCTCGGGAACTTAAACTCAAGCAATCTTCGGAAAGAATATGTAGAAATATCTTAAAATAATTAATGTTTACACCATCAACGATCAACAACACGGGTCCAAGTTAGATCGGCATCATGCACCCTCTGATACTCATCTTGGGTCCATACACGAGGTCTATAGTACCAACTTGACCTAGATGCATATGATAAAAGCCATTCATACAACTCCACTAGGAAATAACAAAAGAATGTTTCATACAACTCATGATACTATTTACGTGCATTAAACTCAGGTCTGTGTTAAATTTCGAGAAAACTCATCCTCTATGCTTTTAAGCCATGCTTCAACATTGTCAAGGTCAAGTGATCTGTCATCACACCTCATTCTCAAAACAACTTTCAAAAGATGTCCCAACATTGAAACCAAAATGTAGTCATTTATTCATGTACCTTCTTTCTATGCCAAGCATGTTGGCCTATCACCTAGTGTGCATTAGGCACTCACCCAAGGTGCCTGCTTGGGCACCAAGCCCTCCTTTATTTGAGATTTTTGATAATGATCCACCATTAATATAGAATGAGTTGCAAGAGCGAAATACAATACTCACTTAGAAATAGAAGATACATATAATGTGAGATCTATGCACATATACATCATAAATGGAATGAACATTGTAAATAAGCATAATGAAACTAGATCGATTCGAGAATAATATGAAGAACACAAGGGTTTACACTCAAAAACATGAATAACCAGAATCACACACATATATTGATTTATAAATATTTACAGTGGTCTCATTACATCATAAGGGTCATACAAACTTAAACCCTACAAAAATACTCTATAGAGAGAGATTTCTTAGCTATTCCACCCATTACAACTCTTGTTCAAACCCAAACCCATGCATATATAATTTATAGCATCCTTGTAAGTATTCTTACAACACTTTGTTACTACTTAAAACTACCCTCTTTAACCCTCATAGCATTCTAAAAGAACTTTAATATCACTCTCATCTCCCTCTATTTTAGACCCAAACACTACTTTAAATAGGATCCGGATGCCTTGCCTTAGTTTCCTTCATGAACAGATCACATTCCAAGTGGAAGTGTGGTCTTCCATGGTTGAATGGTTAAGCCAGCTTGCAAATTCCTCCAGTACCTATAATGATCATCCTAGGAATATTCCTTACATAGAATATTCTTTTCTTGACCTCCAAGGCTCCAAGCTAGCACCTTATCCATTTTCATGCCTACTCGGGATTTTCATGTGTTTATCCTGAAACAAATTCTTCAAAATATGGCTAAGTCCCCAAACCTCCCTGCTCCCACGCGTGCCAACCTCTTCTCTCGCACACCTTTCCCTTGCTCACTTTTTCCTGAGTGTATTTCTTCCTTACTGCCTCCTACATGCGCTAACCTCTTCCTTGGGACTTAGTCAATTTTAGGGCCCAACATACGGCTTCTTCCATAATCCACAACTTCATTCATTATCTCGTGGATTTCCGTTTTCCCGCAACTTAACCTAAGTCTTTGTGGTTATCTACTAACTTCGGTGACTTCATTCTTATGCTCGCGCATAACTTATCCAAAATTTGATGAAGAACTTGTTGGTAGAGGATGATGGATCTAGATTTGTGTCATTTTATAGCCGGGGAAGGATCTCATCATCTCTTTGTCACTTGAGCTTGGAGGATTCAGGTAGCACCATGCTGAGGGTATGACCTACCCTCCTACTTTAGGCTCTACCTTTAGCTAGGGTGAGAGGACCCATTCTATAGTCTATATTTGTGAGTGGGATGGATGTATCAGCAATATTTGGCACTCCTTTGTAAAGTAATTGAAAAATAGCTCTAGGAAGACATGGTCAATTCAACAAAGGCTAACTCTCATGAGTTGTCACTTCTAGATAGTGCAGATGTCTTCTAAACAAAGCTTAGACTACTAAAGACAATATGGAACCAACTTGCTTTGGCATATTTTTGTCTTTAATGAGGAAAACATGGGTAGTTATTGTAGGATTAGTTGGTTTTTATATTTGATTGATTGGGGAATTAATCAGGATAAAGTTTATTATACCAAGATTTCAAGGAAATTTTAACAAATGTTGGGAGATCTACCAAGTGCAAGACAAATACACCTCAAATAGCATCACAATGAACCTTCAACCAGAAGATGTACACTCATGGAATCCCAAGAATGCATGGTTTCACACAATCTTTAAGGATTCAAACACAAAATATCATGTTGAAGACTTAATAAAACATCATAGATTCACAATTTATCACACCTAAGATACACTCAAAGGCTTACAAGAAACATTTAACAAAGTGGAGACATAATGAATTTAAAATTGTTTATTACACAAATGAAATGAAAGCTCTTCTCAATAGTGCAATTGCAATTTCTAGAATGCTACCAGAATGATAAGTTTTGTGTGACTTAAAGGATCTCTAAAATAAGATTACAATGGGAGCATGAATAACTATTTTAAATTATTTCATCTTGACAAACAGATACAACAATGCTCATGATTAACACAATTAATTCAAGGCTCATCAAATTTATCAACAAGGGAAATTTAATCTATAGTCTCAAGTGCTTGTCAATGGTTGTACACTTGCAACCATCTTGACATGATTTAATTTGAAGGCTCAAATAAAGTAATAGGTTTCTCAGATGAGTTCTTGGGAAATTGGTTTTTTCTCAATTTTCCTTTCTCTTTGAAAATATCTCAGAAAATTTTAACCCCCTCTATGTGTGAGAGTATTCTCATCACATTTATATAATTCTTTTGTTCACTCATTCTCAATTTCCCCCAAAATGTGGATCTTCAAAAGAATATCCTTCTTTACAATATATAATTCAATTTATGTTATTCTCATGGAGATGACTCATCAAATGTTGCCAAGTGTGAGAAATATGAGCCTTTCACATTTTTTTCTTTATTTACATATGACTAGGATGCCATGTCATCACTTTTGGCCATTTATTTAATTATTATTTTTCACTTGGTGATTGGATATCCACTTTTGATGATTTTTAATGCCTCCAGGTGATTTGATTTGATAGATGCTCTCATTTTATTTTCAAGAATCCATCTTGGATGTTGTGTATTTATTTTCATGCCTTTTTGGGTTAGTTATCATGCATGGTTCTTGTCAAATCATATCAATCAATCACCATTTTTTCTCAAATGCCAATTCATTTAACCTTTATTTTCCTCATGTAAATATCTTATTGGGATCTCTGAAGAAATTTCACCATGATTGCACCTAGCTCATCTCATGCATGCCTTGAATTTCCTATAAAAACACCATTTACTTCATCATTTCATACTTTCTTCTTTTGTGTATAGGAATTTGAATAAATTCATTTGTATCATGGTGGGGAACCAGTAGCATCTAGTTTGAAATAAATATCCATGAAGACTTGCATTCCATCTTTGATTTATCAAGTCTAGATGAAGCGTTTGTGAGGATGCTTTTTGAAATTACTGACCCTGAGGATTACATTGGGCCCTTAACACCTCTAGTTGTTTGAGCTGCATTAGTTAGGAGACTTTGTCAAGATAAGTCCCATGTTCTCTTCCTTTCAAGATGATGTACTTTCACTTGTTTGGCTTGAACTTTAGAGAAATCCCAGTCACTGAGGAAATTTTTGGCTTGTGAGTAGGCCTAATGTATCAAGTATTGGAAATCATGTATGCCCATTCATTTATAATGAGGCATTTGTTGTGAAATAAATCCCTCTGGAGTCATATGTGATTTGATGGAGATATTTTTTGGACACAATGCCTTCCCTCTATCACTAATTGAATGCATTGGAGAAGTGTTTCAGTCTTGGAGGAAAAAAACCAGTGAGTACACCCCCTCCATCTCCTGAACCATCATTTCCTTTTGTGAAAAAACATAAGGGTGAGTCTAGCTCAGGCCTTCTACTCCAATTACTACCTCCATGCCTTTTGCTCTAATTACTACATTCCTTCATGCCTTCTACTCTAATTTTTCCAGGGTCATTTGTGGTTGCACTTCAATTCAAGCTTCTCAACCAACTTCTTCTACCAAAACCAAAGGGAAAAGGAATTTTCTAAAGGTGGTTTGGATATGAGTGAATGGGTCTCTTCTTACAAGAGGTGGTCAAATTGTCTTAGTCTATTAGATAGTCCCTTGTCTAGTATGGATGACCTTTTTCAATGGGCATGTCTCACACTAGTAGGAGACATTATTTTTGTTCAAATGGCACTAGGGATGGATGAACATGGGCTTAGGAAAAAAAATTAGTGAAGAAAATTCCTCTTTTAGAGAGAGGATTTTGTAAAGGAGTTTGTGGTATTGGATGCCTAAAGTTTCTTGTTATTGTCCCTTTTTTGTGATACAACTCTTGAGGATATATGTAATCTTTATTTTCATGGGTTGGGGCCCCTATAGATCCCCATTTTTCCTTTTTCAAAATACAGAAATTACAAACATCTCATTAGTTTATATGCTTTTATAATGGACATAAAATTTCATCCAAGCAATATAAAAATCTAATGCATTGTATCAAATTACAATTTATATCAGAGAATAACAAGTTTTTAAAAGTACTATTCATCCTTCATGAAGCAATAGTATCAAATGAAACATCAATTACAAATGAAATATGAAAAGAAGATAAAGTTTTAAGAATGACAAGCCTAAGCTTGTTTCATCATCTTTCATGTCTACATCCTTTTCTTCTTCAACTTCTTCTCCTACTTCTTCTTTTTGGTAGCCTTGCCACATATGCATCATACCTTCAAAAGAGCTCATTGATTTCTTCTTCATTTGGCCCTGTATGGTGTTGGAAAATCAATGTCTGTCTTGTTATTGCATTCACACAGTGGCCCATTTTCTTCTTGTATTCCAATGGCCTAGCTCTTAACTCTATAATTTTGTTCTCAATTTTCCTCATTGCTTTAATAACTTCATAAGAAAAGTCATCTTTTGAATTTTTTTCTCAAAATAACTAAACAAAAAATTCAGCCTTTAGATCACCATATATTTTCTTGGATTTTTCAAAAACTATACCTTCAAGTTTAAAATCAATAACATCTAAGGTATCATCAACCCATTTCCTTTTGGATTCTATCTTTTCTTTGATTCCATTCAAAACTTCCACCCTGATCCTTGCTAACTCCTCCATAGCATGTTGAGTTCCCTTAAATTCCTGTGGCACAATCCCTTCTTTTTCAACCAATTCATCACTGAGTTGAGTTATACGGTTTAACTTGGGAAAAATTCCTTCAAAGTAGAAGATTTCATTATCACACTACTCAATCAGTTCATCAATTTCATTAAGCCTATTCTTGAGCTCTTCATACTTTGTCTGGCTTCTTCAATTTCTTCTTTTCCCTTTTTGTCAACTTCTCAACCCATGTGTCCACAAGCCTAAACTTTCTTAATACCTTATCAATATTTTCCATTCCTTCAGGGGTATTGGTAGAGGTACTTTCTTGAGTTTGACTAGACTTCCCAATTAATTGTTATAGACTAGAACTCAAAGCTTTGACTTGTTCTTTCAATTGTTTCTTAGTTATTCTATCCTCATCCACCTTTTGCAACAAGTCACTTACCTCTGATACTCCCTATTTCAATTGGTCTCTTGAAGGATTTCCTAAGGGAATAAGTTGGACACTATAATCACTAGTTGTTATATTTTCTCTTGTCTTTCCTCATGAGGGATTGCCACTTCTAAAGTTTTAGATCCCAGTGGATCAGTATGAGTTTTGGTGAGAAATCTAGCCCTTTTAGAGGTTCTTACTAGTTTTGGAAAAGATAGAGTTGTGAGATCTATAGCCTTCATAGGAAAATTTCCTCTTCTTCCTTTGAGATCAACTCTCCTATCCATCCTTTTGTAAGAGTGGTCCCTAATTTTGTTTCATGTAGTTCTTGTTGGGATTTTTGGGGATAATCACCAAATGATTGGACACCTCTTGTACCTCTTGGACTGATGGTTCTTCCTACTTTTCTATTCCATCTCCCACAATTATCTCTTTATTCTCACTCTGTACTAACACTTCCCTTATTATTTTCCTTCTTGATCTTGAATTTGGGGTTGTTCATCTCTTTTAAGTTACATCAAGATTAAATTTGTTCTTTCTTTATTTCTTCAGTTGATGCAATCTTAACTTTAACCTTTTCCTTGGGAGTTTCTTGAGTTGATACTCTCTTGTAGGAATTCCCTTTCCTTCCATGATTTCCATACCTCTTTTGGAGGCTACTAAGATGACACATTATCTCTTTTTTTCCATGTTGACACCTCATGTTGTAACATGGTGGGTTGGATTTCCATTATTGGTTCCTTATCCTTACCCAAATCTTGTACATCCACATTATCAACAATCTTATCCTCAATAGTTTGCATCTTGTGTAACCTCTGTTATCTTTTCATCTACATATTTTCCTTGTTTGAGATGGTTCACTATCCTTAGTGACCTTGAATTCATGGGAAGGATTTTCATCAAATACCTCTATACTTACACTTTTTCCACTAGGTACTTTTGGTTTGTTTTTGATTTGGATTTCTGATCTCTATAGAATTTTTGATGTTTGAACTCTAATTTTAGTAGTTGGCACATGAGTAGTTTTTCTACTCCTTCACTCAATTGAGGATCATTTACACCCTTTACTAGTTTGTTCATCAATAGATATGTCAAATGCATCTAATGTGGAAAACTCCTCACCAATATCAACATCCATTATCTCTACTGACTCTTTGTTGACTCTTGCAATTGTTCAAATAAAGGTACACTAACACTTTCAACTGACATGGTTTCAGATGTTTTCACACCTTGATTCAAGACATCACTATCTACTGGATCAGATAAGACATTACCTTGAATTTTTTTTCTGAGTGCTCCCAATTATCACTCCCTCTAAAGACAAAGATGAAAATAAAGGCATTGGTTTCCTAACTGACTAGTTTAGAAAACTTGTGTGAAACATGATCTTTACATGTTGTACTTGGGAAACATCAATTCTTTCATGTTCTAGGGGATCAATCACTACATCCTTGTGCTTATTTTTTGTGTGTATGAGCACCTTCTCTTACTAGAATTGGCTCATACACAACTTTGTGTCTCTTGTGTGCCCTTTCAAACTTCTTAAGGTCTAGTGTTGCTCTCTTTTCTTCACCATGTGGCTTAGGTTGTGCATGGCCACTTGTTATGGCCCCACTCATTAACTTATCAGCACTTTGGGATTTTGGAAAAATATATGGAGGAGTCCTATGAGTAGCCATACCTTTCCTTTTGATTGTAGTGGAACTGCAAAAGTGATAGTAGCATTTTGCATTGATTTTAGGAGCATTTCTTTTTTTTTGCTTTAGAGAAGACATAGAAGTACTAGTCCCACTGGTAGTAGAATTCCATTCATCTACAAGTCTTGAAGTAGGCATTTTTGAAGGAAATTGAGGATCTTTCCTCCCAAGGGATCCATTCTATCAGCTCCTTCTTTTAGGGGAGGAAGGTCATCTTTCAATTTTCCCAAATCCCTAAACTTATTAAGAACTCTTGTGCTTTGAATTGATAAATCAATGTTTTTTTGGGCTACCAATTCAATGTTCTTCTCATTACATTAGTTATTTGGGCATATGAGTCATCTGAACTCCTCTTCATTCAATTCAAGGGGACCATTGGTTATCCCTCCACCTTTTGATCAAGATAGTATTGACTCACAAGTATGTGGATCATCCACAACTCCCTCAAGGATAACAACAATCTTGAAGTCTATAATTTGGGTGAGGGTCATTCTTGAGAAGTCTCTTAGCTTGACCTCCTCCTCATCTTTGTAATTCATCCAATAATCCTCAAATTGAGGCTCATGTTCAAAAGTGTTTGCAAGATTATTGAATACCCACATGATGTCATAGTTGTTCCTTGCCTCAAACCTTTCCATCTCAAACCTTTTCATCTCATCTTCCATTAATTTGGCCTTTATAATTGAAGGGAAGGAGTACCTTCCAATATTGATGGGGAACTTGATGTTTGTCTTGTGTTTTCTAGTAATTAATTTGTGAACTGGTGTCAACTATCTTGCCAATTCACACAAGGCCATTTTGTCATCTAAATATCTAGGCAGCTTACATGGTTGGCCTTCAAATCCACTAACCCTTGATGTATGTAAACTTCCTATACTTGAATGAAATAACATCCATACTCATGATTACTTATCTAGCCTCCTCAGAAATCATGTATTGTTCCCATTCTAGCCTGAATAAGTATATGATTGGTGTAAAGAAGGCATCATTAACCAATCTCACATTCTCTTTCCAATTACTCAACTGTAATTGAGGGAAGATCTTATGCATTTTCATTTTTAAAGTCAGCATGTGGCACAAGGCTAGGGAACCGCCTGTGGCTTGCAATATTATAAATCAAGTAGGTCATCATGTAAAATTCTATTCTCTAGTGCCACCCATATACATTTTTTTTGCTAGTGTTATCATGTGGTCATGAAGTGCTTCTGCAATGAAGGTTTCCCAACAAATGTTCCCCTTCTTCTCCAAAACTATCCACATATAGGTGCACATCCACTCCTTGAATTCATTCATTGTCTCTAATCCATCCATTCAACTCAATAATACAATCACATCTTTTGCTTCCTCAATGAATTGTGCCCTAACAAGTCTTTTAGGGATTCGAGTGGTTGCTTTATTCTCTGTTAAAATCCATTTGGTATTTATAAGTTGGGCATATTCCTTTTTCTTAGCTTCATAATCTTGTAGGGCTAAGTCGATACCCAAGGTTATTGGATTTCTAATCACATGAAATTTTAACATTATCCTGATGGCTACATGGGTGTCAAAGTTAATACCACTTCACCACTTCCATCCAGTACTTCCCTCTTCTCTGGATCATAATTCATGACACAAAGTCTTACCAGTTCTGGGCAAGTGTACTGAGGGTGAAATAACACCAACTAAAGCAATATTATTGGCTTGAATCACTTCCATTAATTCACTCTTGTTTGGGCTATTGACTCTTTGCAAGAATTCATCTAGGTTAGCATTCATCAAATCTATATCCATGATTTTTCTAGATTACTAGTGATTTTGAAAGTAATAGGAAAACCTGACTGATGGCATGGTCTTCATCTTTAATTCCCTAGTTTTAATTCAAATTTCCTTACAAATGAATAAGAGTACGGAGTATCTTAGTTCTTTAAATTTCTAGTGAATATTCATGCAATTAGTCTCTGGTTGAAGGCTTTTAAAATTTATGGTTCTCTATTCATGCTTACAATCGATTTCACATTATTCCTCAAGAAATTCTACTAACAATGGCATCCATATCTCAAAAATGATAGAAAAATCTCAATGCATTCGAAGACTTCAAAATTCCTCCTTGATTTATGTGAAAACACATTAATGGCGGAAGTCATTAATGTGTTGCATCATGGCCCTCCATTTTCCTTTCCCAATTTTAAATATGAGTCATCCACATGGAATATCCTTATGTAATATGGGCTGGGAAACTTTTTACACTTTTTCATCATGTTTTAAACGTAGACACATTTAGCTATTTGACCCGATCACCCACCCTTGACTTCCATCCTAAGTTTGACACGTGGTTGCATCCTAACAATGGTGGAGCTATGGGTTATTTCTGAATATTTGTTCTCTTTCTCAATTGAACTCAAAGTTACCAATTTTCTCTCGATGACCCACTTCCCACTCTTTGCATGAGAAAGTACCACGTGTCCTTGGTAGGTCTAGGAGATTCTTTACACTTTTATACTTTATCACCTTAGTGTCAAGAAATACAATCAGGGCCCGATCCCCACATTCAACCAACTTATGACACATGTATCTCTCGGAGGTGGAAGTCAATTTCTATTTTTGAATTTTTGACTATGAATATTGAAGGAATATTCATCGGGCCTCGAGAACAAGTTATCAAATTGTTAATGTTATATGATTGTTTTTAACTTTACAACTTAAATCTTTCATACCACAACCAACTGGAGAATGCCATGTATCATCAAGTGACGATAGAGCCAAACATGAAATTTACAACATGACCAAGGAATGGTATATAAAGGCATTTTTCATGGTTTAAAACCGATTCACAATCAAATTTTTATAGGGATATTAAAAAAAACATGTCTAACACAATCCTCGACTAAAAAAGAGGAATAACAACCTAAACATGGGATTTCAAATGGATTTAATCATGGCTGTAATATTTGAACTCACATTTTCACATAGGAAAACCAAACAACGTATAATTTTTTGAAGGAATGTTCAAGACAAATGAGCAAGATCATTTTGAGCACCAACAAGATGGATTAGAAATTTGGATTTATTCATGGCATGATAGACATATTAAAAATAAATAGATTGAAGCTCATGGTTCATTTTGATTCAAAGTTTTGCGCCACCCTATAAAGTTTCTAGTGCATTGGTTGGGACCGTATGTTGTGACGTACATACTTGATTCAGGGCGCTTTCCAATTACATGCACTAGATGGGACACGGTTGCCCGATTATTTCAACGGAACTAGGTTTAAGTTCTACTATAAATAAGTCTTCTTGGTTTTTAATAAAACATTATTTTCATTAGATTATATTTATTTTAATGCATTCTTATATATGTGTTTTTTCATCATTTTTATGCTTTGTCAATTTCGTAAAGTGTTTTGTGTAATAAGTGTGCTTGCACGAGGAAGCTAATTACTATCTATTGAATTCATGCATAGAGAGGACTAGGCATACTTTTAGTGTGGGTGGATTATATATAGGATAAATGGATCAAGTTTGAACGTCCTCTAGAATATGGGTATGCATAGAGAAATATTGTGTAGGTTCTTGAAGTAAGGGTGTGGATAAAGAAAAATTACTCATGCATAAATACTACATGAGGATGAATGGATGCACAATGTAACATGAGGTAGGATGCATCATGGGAAACTACTTGGTTTGAGGTACATTAGAGAGGAACTTTGTCGCATGAAGTCACATGTAAGGTAATTTGTGGCTAAGAAGTAGTGGTGCATCAAAGGTTATAACTAGGGTGCATAAAATGTAATGCGAAAGGAACAAAGAATCATTCAATGTTGAGTATCTTTGGTAGGTGGAGAGTAATAAATGCATAACAATTTATAAAGGTTATAAAAGGTGGGTTTCGAAATCATTTTTACCGTGCGTTGTGAAGAATAAGCATTTGAGAAAGTTCAAGAGCAAGTTGATGACCAAGTTCCATGAGAAAGTGTGAAAGAGTTGTGATAAGAGATTGAACCAAACAATATTTTTGCATGGAACTGATTGGTGCTCCATTTAAGAGAGTGTTTAAGTCAAAAAAAAGGCATACGAGGAAGCAAATCTGCAAGTTAGGGTTTACAAAAGAGCTAGGGCATGGGATTTTAAAGCTAGGGTATATAAGTTAGAGTCACAAAGCTCAAATTAACTGTAAGAACACTCTTTTATCATCACTATGGCACCTAAGTGAGCACCTGGAGTGACTACAAGGGGAATAAAGTAGAAAAAATTGGAAATAGAGCTAGAAGACACCCTTGAAATTCAATTTTCGGAGATGCGAGTATCATAAGGTGTGTTTATGGGCTGTGGTTGTGAATCTCCCGTCGGGAGGAGAAAAGTAAGTGACTACAACCATAGGAATAAGGACAATAAGGATGAATTGGAAAAAAATTGGTGGTAAAGAAAAATCTGCAAATAAAAAATGACATGGCCATTTACGACAATGCAGGTGAGAAATTGTTGTTAAGTGTGGGAGTTTTGCAGCTCTATGAGCTCCCATATTTCAGAAAGCATGAAAAACTTTACCAATAGTTGATGACCCAATTCCATGAGGAATTATTTTATTTTTTTGGGCATCGAATTTGACTTACTGCGCCCTTGATTGGGAGATTGATAGGGTTGAGGAGCTTGGGAATAGAAATTAGTAGTGATCTTACTGATGATGAAGGGGTAGAGGAAACTAGGAAAGTGTTATCTTATGCAAAGGGAGGGCATGGAATAGATATCTACAAGTTAGAAAAATACCCAGTCATTCAGGTAGCAGTACATCTCCTTACCAAGTTGAACAACCAAGAGCGTTGGTCACAAGTGAACAAAATATGGTTGCACATTGCTAAGAAGATGATAGAGGGATTCATTTACAACTTGTTGGCCTTCATTACTAAGACCATCCTTCCAAAGGTGCACCAATGAGATTGGTGCTATCCTTTTATCAATTGTGTTTGTAGATATCAAAGTTCCCAATTAGCCAAAAGATAATATGTGGCATTACCCTACAAATAATAAGTCCCTTACAGATATATGTTTAGAATATACTTGTGATGGATCCATAAGTGAACCCTATAAGCAATGTATAGAACTTTGGTATGAGCACTTGTGCGCTTTGCATTTGAATACAAGTGGAGGATACCCAAGGATCTACCTTCGGTATTAGACAAATAGGCTTAGTTTTTTATTTACCAACATTTTTGCATAGCGTGTTTTGGAATGAAGAATGGGAAGTGGAGTCCATGCTGTAAACTTCTATACACCTTCATAGTGTATTACTTGTAAGCATCTGTACATAGGTTTTCCAATGCACGCAGGTTGATTTTCAATTTAGACAAAGCAAACTATGATTATCATACACTCATGAAGACATATGTCTACCCAAGTAAGTCTACTTACATTGAGAAGTTAATATCAGATTATATTAATATTAATTCTATGAGTTTGTTAATTAGGAAGGATGGAGTGGCTAAGGTATATATCTACCTTAAGCCCAATATGGAAATGGAAAATACATAGAATGAATTTAAGAACCTTGAATTTCCCAAAGGAAAACATATTGTGGGCACCTTACAAGATGAGGAGAATAATTTTCCCCATGATGAGGAAGAAGAGGAGGAAGAATTAAAATAATATAGTGGTAGCTTGGAACATGGCAAAAGAAAGCAACCAGTTGTAGGATAGAAAAGAGCATGCAAGAAAACTCCTCCATTACAAAAGGAAGATGAGGAAGTTGGAATGGAGACATGCATTATAGGTTCATAAAATGGAATTAAGGACTAGAAATATAGGAGACTATTGGCGAGAACAAGGACTCAAGACAAGGGACCATCATAGCCACCGAGGAGATCACCAAGAAACTCTACTCTGAAGGCATAAGCGAAGAAGAAGAGAAGGCACAAGTACATCCCCACTTAGGTGAGTGACGGTGAGAAAACGGAGAACAACATGCATAAGACTTTGCTTATCACTTTGAAGATGTAGAGAGGTCTCGGAGCGAGAGAGAATTGAAACAAGATGTAGAAGGATTGGAATAACATGAGTTAGGCAATGGTGTTGTTGATACGAGATATGGGTGAATATGAGGACAATCATCGATGCACATACTAGTGAGGGACAAGTACTTGATGTGAGCATGATAATTCCAAAAGGTAAGCACTTTTGAAAGGATAAGGATGGAGAAACATATGAAACTCCAACAACATGGTATATCAATGATCCTACCAAGATCATCCACTCTAGGTTCCAAAGTACCTTGGAACCCCATTGTTGGGATTTGGAGCTTGTTTTTGGTCTTCTAGAATTAGTATTGATGTGTTGGATTTTTAATGATTAAGTTTGGAGACTTCAAGATCATTCTACAATTTTTTTGTCTACATGTTGCCACATTGTTGTCAAGTTATTGTTAATTGGTTGTCAATGCCGTGACAGTTTTTCCAGCCATAGAAAGTTGAAAGGTTATGACTTTCAAACTTCTAGGGTCGAATTTAGGACTTCTTACAAGGATTGTAATCTTATAAATAGAGGTGTTAGTGTATATTGAGTGTTCAAGAGGTCTTGAGTCTTAGTGATCAAGAGGTGATCAAGAGTGATCAAGGTTGAGCAATTGAGGTATCAATTTTGGTTTAGATGTGGTTTAGAATCTTTGGAATTCTATTGTGAGTTCATAACTGAGAGAAGACTGTCATGAGATTTGTTTTACTCTTATTGATAATAAAATCTGAGCAATTTCTTGGTGGACGTATCCCACATTGGGTGAACTATGTTAAATCTTGTCTTGTCTTATTTTGTGAATTACTTATGTATGTTATTATATTTCTACAAGTATAATTCTACTAAATAGTTTCCTACTGTTATGATTTGAGGAATTGTTTCCGCATATTGGTTCACTAATTCCTAACAACTGGTATCAAATATTTGGTGGTTTTTTGCTGAAGTGGTAAATCACAATGAAAGTTTATCTTGAGTGGGAGCTATGGCAGATGAGGTCAGGTCAAGGGTTGAGAAGTTCAATGGGAAGAACCACGTTAAATCTTGTCTTATTGATAATAAAATCTGAGCAAGTTCTTGGTGGGCGTATCCCACATTGGGTGAACCACGTTAAATCTTGTCTTGTCTTATTTTGTGAATTACTTATGTATGTTGTTATATTTCTACAAGTATAATTCTACTAAATAGTTTCCTCTTATTATGATTATAGGAATTGTTTCGCATATTGGTTCACTAATTCCTAACAACTGGTATCAAATCTTTGGTGGTTTTTTTGATGAAGTGGTAAATCACAATGAAAGTTTATCTTGAGTGGGAGTTATGGTAGATGATTTCTGTAGAGGCTAGATAAGTAGTCATGAAGTACGAATGTTATTTCATTTAGTATAGGAAGTTTACATACATAAGGGTTAGTGGATTTGAAGGCCAACCATGTAAGATGACTAGATATTTAGATGACAAAATGGCCTTGTGTGAATTGGCAAGATAGTTGACACCAATACACAAATTAATTATTGGAAAACACAAGATAAACATCAAGTTCCTCATCAATATTGGAAGGTACTCCTTGCCTCTAATTATAAAGGCCAGATTAATGGAAGATGAGATGAAAAGGTTTGAGATGGAAAGGTTTGAGGTAAGGAACAACTATGAAATTATGTGGGTATTCAATAATCTTGCAAACAATTTTGAACATGAGCCTCAATTTGAGGATTATTTGATGAATTACAAAGATGAGGAGGAGGTTAGGCTAAGAGAATTCTCAAGAATGACCCTCACCCAAATTATAGACTTTAATATTATTGTTATCCCTGAGAGAGTTGTGGATGATCCACATACTGTGAGTCAATACTATCTTGATCAAAAGGTGGAGGGATAACTAATGGTCCCATTGAATTGGATTGAAGAGGATTCAGATGAATCGTATGCCCAAATAACTAATGCATTGAGAAGAACATTGAATATGCTAGTAGATGAGGTCAGGTTAAGGGTTGAGAAGTTCAATGGGAAGAACCACATTAAATCTTGTCTTATTGATAATAAAACAAGGAAATTTTATCTTGAGTGGGAGCTATGGCAGATGAGGTCAAGTCAAGGGTTGAGAAGTTCAATGGGAAGAAATTTTGTTTATGGAAGATGCAAATGGAGGATTACTTGTATCAAAAGGACATCCATGTTCCTTTTTGGCTGGAAAAGAAAAGAAACCTACAACCATGTCGGATGAGAATTGGCGTTTCAAGATAGAAAGGCGCTCGGGAAATTCAGTTATGCCTTACATCTTCATTTGCTTTCAATATATCACGAGAAGAAGACAATGGAATGTCTCATGAGTCCATTGGTGAAGTTATATGAAAAACCCTTTTCCTCTAATAAAATATTTTTGATGAAAAGTTATTTAATGTGAAGATGTCGAGAATGGTTCTGTTGTTGATCATTTAAATAAATTTAATATGGTTGTGAGTATGTTAAACTTGGTAAAAATAGAATTTGATGATGAGTTCAGGGCTTTGTTGATTTTGTGCTCCTTGTCAAATACATGGGACAACTTAGTTATGGCTATATGTAATTCAATCTCTAATAATTCAAAGATGAAGTTTGAGGATGTAATAGGTGTGATCCTAAGTGAGGAAATGCGAAGGAAGGGCACTGGAGATTCTTCTACTGGAAATGCTTTACACGGTGGAGAGAAGATGGAGACAAAATAATAGAGGAAAGGTAACCATGGGAAGTCGAGTGATCACGAAAAGTGAAATTCCAAGAGCAAGTTATAATGTTGGCTTTGTAGGAAGGTTGGTCATGCTAAGAAAAATTGATGGGATCTTAGGATAAGAAGAAGAATGAGGAAACTAAAGAGGTAAATGTGGTTGTAAGTGATTTTTGTCGGGATGCCTTAATTCTTTCTTTAGATAATATTGTTGAGTCTTGGGTGTTATATTCGGGGCTTCTTTCCATGCCACCCTCATAGACATTACTTTACTTATTTTGTTCACAAATATTTTGGACATGTATATCTTGGTGATGATGAACCATGCAGCATAGTAGGAAACATTATGTTTGGGTGAAAATTTAGAATGGGAACACATGGCTACTTAAGGAAATTAGGCATGTGCCTAAGTTAAGGTGGAACTTGATACCGGTGGGTGAGCTAGGTAGTGATGGTTGTATGGTTAGTTTTACAACAAATTCTTGGAAGGTTACAAGGGAGCTCTTGTGTTTACAAGAGGTAAGAAATCTAGTACTTTGTATTTAACCAAGTGGTCTGTTGATTAATGTCATTTATTTTCTGTAGATGGAGGTACAAATTTGTGGCACTAGATAATTGGTCATGTGAGTCAAAACAACATATAGATTAAAAAGGACAGATTACCAGATTAAAGGAGTTATATTTGGAATTATGTGAGGATTGTGTTTATGGGAAATAGAATCAGGTGAGATTCCTCAAGTTTGGACCTACGGGAAGGACGGTAAGTTAGAGTTAGTGCATACGATGATGTATGGGGGCTAACTAAGGTAAATTATATTGGTGGTTCATGTTATTATGTCACTTTCATTGATGATGCAACTAGAAAATTTTGGGTATATTGCATTAGAAAGAAATTTGATATGTTTGAGACTTCAAAAGATGGAAAGCCTTGGTTGAGAATAAAACAAGTCTCAAGTTGAAATTTATCGGTCGGATAATGGAAGGGAGTATTGCAGCAATGAATTTCTTGATTATTGTTTGATAAATGGGATCCGTAGGAAAAGAATGGTTCCAAAGACTCCACTAGAAATGGATTGTCAAAGAGAATGAATAGGACAATCATGGAGCATGCTAGGTGTATGAGGTTACATGCAAGGCTGCCACTCATGTTTTGGGAGTAAGTGGTAAGCACATTTGTTTATTTGATTAATAGAGGACCCTCATGGCCTTGGATGGAATTATACATGAGAAGGCTTGGTGCAGTAAGAAAATTGATTACTCATTTATTAGAGTATTTGGATGTGAGGTATTTGTTCACATTGATAAAGATGATAGGACCAAGTTAGAGGCTAAGTCTAATAAATGCACCTTTGTTGGATATGGCTAGGATGACTTTGGTTTCTAATTTTGGAGTCTTAAGGATAAGAAAATATTTCAGTTTAGAGATATTGTCTTTAATGAAAAATCCATGTATAAAGATCAGTTACAAGAACAAAAAGAGGAATCAAAGAAATAATACATAGTGTTAGAGGAAATTACAGAAAACAAGGTGTCCAAGGGGCCAATTCAGGTACAACATGTTCCGAGACAGTCATTTTTAGAACCTACTCATCAGAAACCCCAAACTCGTAAGGGAATAAGGTTTTCTAGGTAATAAGGGAACCTGAATGATTTACTCCATCTTTGAATTATTTATGTCTCACCGATAGTGGAGATCCGAGTTCTTTGAGAAGCGGTGTAGGTAGATGTCAAGAAGAAGTGGGAGTAGGCCATGGATGAAGAGCATAGATCTCTTATGGAGAACCCGGACTTAGGATCTGGTTAAGCTACCCGAGGGAAAGATAGCATTGCAGAGAATAAGTGGGTGTATAGAATCAAATAGGAAGATGGAGGTAGCAAAATATATAAGGCTGTTTGGTGGTTAAGGGATTTTCACAGAAGAAAGGTATATACTTTGATGAAATTTTTTCTCCTGTTGTTAAAATGACTTCTATTAGGATTGTTCTTGGTTTAGTAGCAGTAAAAGACCTGCACTTATAGCAGTTAGATGTGAATACTGCATTCCTTCATGGTGAGTTGGAGGAGGAATTGTATATGTAGTAGCCACAGGGTTATGAGGTCAAAGGGAAGGAGAGGTTAGTGTGTAAATTGAAGAAGAGCTTATATGGCCTGAAACAAGCTCCACGGTAGTGGTACAAGAAGTTTGATAGTTTTATGCAAGAGCAGGGTTACTCCAGGTGTCACTCAAATCATTTCATGTACATCAAGAAGTTTCTTGATGGTAGTTATATTATTTTTTCCCTGTATTTGGATGATATGCTTATTGTAGGGAAGAACATGCAGGAAATAATGGTACTCAAGAAGCATCTAGGTGAATCCTTTACTATGAAGGATTTGGGGAAGCAAAACAAATCCTTACTATGAGAACAACTTGGAATAAGAAGGAGAGGAAGTTGGTATTATCTCAAGAAGAGTACATAAATAAGGTCTTGGAGAGGTTTAGTATGTAGGATGCTAAACCGATTAGTACTCCTTTGGCAAGTCATTTTAAATTATCAAAGGACTAGAGTCCCAAGACTGAGGAGGATAGGATCTAGATGTCCAGTGGTACCATACTCATCAACGATTGGTAGCTTGATGTATGTTATGGTATGCACTAGGCCTGACATTTCCCATGTAGTGGGAGTAGTGAGCGAGAGTTTATGAGTGATCTAGGTAGAGTGCACTGGCTAACAGTGAAGTGGATCCTTGACATTTGAGAGGGACCGTAGGAGCAACATTGTGTTTTGGTGGATCGGACATTACACTACGTGGCTATGTAGATTTAGACATGGCAGGATATTTGGATATCAAGAGGAGCATGATAGGTTATGTATTTATGGTTGGTGATACAACGGTGAGTTGGATTTCACAATTACAAAAGGTTGTGGCTTTGTCAACCACAGAGGTTGAGTATGTTGTTACCACAGAGGCAAGTAAAGAGATGATTTGGCTACAGCAGTTTCTTGATGATTTGGGTCATAAGCAAGAAGTTGGGAGACTACACAGTGATAGTCAAAGCACTATTCATTTGGTGAAGAACTCCACTTTCCACTCTAGGACGAAGCACATTCAAAGTTGAGATATCATTTCATCATGGAAGATTTGGAAGAAGATAAGTTGAAGCTAGAAAAGATTCATACCAATCAAAATCCTATAGATATGATGACCAAGGTGGTCACAAGGGAGAAGTTGAAGTTGTGTTCAACTTTGATTGGCCTTCATGGTTGATAATGAAGGGTTGAGAACTTTTCTCAGTGGAAATAGTCTCTAAGTGGGATATTGTTGGGGTGTGGAGCCTATTTTTGGTCTTCTAGAATCAATATTGATGTGTTGGAGTTTGAATGGTTAAGTTTGGAGACTTCAGGAGCATTCTAAATTTATTTTTGTCATCATGTTGTGGCATTGTTGTTAAGTTTTTGTTAATTAGTTGTCAATTCCGTGACATTTTTTCCAGTCGTGGGAAGTTGAAAGGTTATGAATTTCAAAATTCTAGGGTCATCTTTAAGACTTCTTACAAGGATTATAATCCTATAAATAGAGGTGTTAGGGTATCTTGAATTTTCAAGAGGTCTTGAGTTTTAGTGATCAAGAGGTGATCAAGGTTGAGAAATTGAGGTATCAATTGTGGTTTAGATGTGATTTAACATCTTTTGAATTCTGTTGTGAGTTCATAACTGAGAGAAGATTGTGAGAGTTGTTTTACTCTTGTTGATAATAAAATCTGAGAAAGTTCTTGGTGGATGTATCCCACATTGGATGAACCACGTTAAATCTTGTCTTGTCTTCTTTTATGCATTACTTATTTATGTTGTTATATTTTTGCAAGTATAATTTTTCTAGATAGTTTCCTACTACTATGATTTAAGGAATTGTTTCCTCATATTGGCTCACTAATTCCTAAGACCAATGACCTTCATGGATGAGAATTAATTGATTCGATAAGGTGACCACATGCACTCATAAGTAGTTGACATAGAGTATGCAAACTCATATGGATGAGCCTGACTTTGATATATGTGAATAATCATTTATGTCACAAAGATTGAAGAAAGTGTTGCATTCTCACCATGTGATAATCAAGCCAACTCAGATGTCAGATGAATCACAAGTAAGTGATTCATTAACTAAGGTATCTGCAGAGGTTGTGTGTAGAAACATTGATAAGGAGGTAACTATTAATGCTTTGTTGGATGATAGAAAAGATATAGAAATAGAGATTAATCACTTGACATAGGAAAAGGAGACATCTAAGGCAAAGGTGTGAGTGGTAATTAGTATGGAAGAGTGGATAGGTGGTGAAAATTTTAAGGTAGAGGTTACATCTAGAAGAGAAAGTGGTGGAGAGGTTTTAATCTCCTATGTATTACTTGCACACCTTAGTTCATATGGTGATACATGAAAGTAAAATAAGGATGCTGAAACCAAAGGATGTTACTGCACAAGCGGATAAGAAAAAGCCAACCATCATGTGCAAGATAAGTGGGTATGATTCTTTATTACAGGCATTAAAATATGAGTTGAAAAAGGTATATTTGGTGTTAAAATTTTACGCAGATCCCAAGATAATAATAAAAATAAGTAATATTGTGAAAGAGAATGTAGTCCTTGCAGCAAAACAAAATGAGACACTTGGGCGTGAGGAGAGGCTCACTTTAGTAGTGGAAAAGCATGATGCACTTACAGCAGCCAGGACCCTCACAAGGAGAAGATCAAAGAAATTGGGAAACTCATCATGCAGTGTATGGATGTGATGGAAGGGATGGTCTCAAGTTTGGAAATCATCCTTAGAGTATTTCAGAATGAGGTCCAAAACATGACCCTAGATGAGATGAATGGGGTAGTCGCATACATCCCTCAAAAAAACCAATAAGGCACTCAGTGATTAGAACAAGTTAGAGGCAAAAATTAAAATTACATATCTAGAGTTGATTCTACCTTCGAGAAGGATAACACACCCATGTATTATTTCTTTCTGTGTACAGTTATTCTTTTGTTCCTTATTCTTTATTTATGGAGAGGTAAGTCCTAGTTAACCATTATCGGTGGTAGAAATGAAGCAAGTGTGGGATAATGTTGGGCTGATGAATTACATCGTAAGTATTGAAGGTGCATAAGGATTGGGCATGCAGACATGGGGTGTGTAAGAATGCATGGAAGGATAGAAGAAAAAGGCATGTGTGGGAATTCATAGTTTAAATACTTAGTCATTTTTTTCATGGACGAGCTAAAAATGAATTGAATTTTTAGCACACAAAGGTTTAAAGACTTAGAGGCTAAGCAAAGTCTATTTTAGACAAACCAGAAATTACTAAAAAATTGAGATATAATTTTTTTTTACAAAGTGACCTATAATTACTAATGCTCTACTTAACCCCTTCCATTAATATTTAATTCATAATACTTATTAATTTCTCCGAAAATGCATAAAACCCTAGTCCAACACAATCTGATTATTTTATTCTACTAAGAATAAATTTAAAAGCACAAAGTTTACTAAATCTTTACAACCCTTTTTAACTTAGTTAGTCTCCCCTTTTATTTATTTTTCAATCCCACAAAAAGGCACATGACCTTAAGTGTGTAGGAATAAACAAGAGCCTTTAGATCTAATCTAGTCAAATCAAATCTGGCCCTTGATTTCAAATTTACCCTAATGTTGCCCTAACTTTCTCTATGTTTCTCCTTTCCTCTTATATTCTTCTCTCATTTTGTTTTGTATTGTTTTATTATGTGCAGGTGGAAGAGAAGCAATGGAGGCTTGATCCTCATGGATTGGGAGAGTGTTATCCAATCCAACCAAGCCAATATGGAAATGTATATTTTTTTTGTTTATTTGTATAACAGAGGGGCCCACATATATTTTCTTTCTTGTATATTAGTTAGTGAGAAAATTAGAGGCACTTGGGATATAAAGTCTGCGTGGCGGGGAGAAAGGCACAAGTCACATGAAGGGGGAGAGGAAACCGTGGGGAGGGAAGGGTGGCATAGGATGGAAGGAGGGACGAGGCTCGGGGAGAGGGAGTAGGGTTGGTGTAAAGTAGGGAGGGACGGCGGGGGTAGGCCATGACGAGGTCTTTATGGGGCTGCGCGAGGGGGAAACAAGGTGGTCGAGGGTGGTGTGTGTGGCACGGTCGATGGGGGGGATAAACGGGGTGGGGAGGGTTTGGCCCTCCCAATCCCTTTTTTTGTTTAAAATTTGTTTATTAGCCTTTTTTATATTACTTAGTTTTGTTTTATTAAAATAAAAACATATATTATATATATTATATGTTATTATATAGTATATAAAATATATAACATGATAATAAATAATATAAATTTAAATACACACACACACACACACACACACACACACACACACACACATAATTATTTAAGGAAAATAAAATGATAATGTTTTAAATTATATATATATAGAGTTATACATATAAAATACATATGTATAAATATATATCAACCAATAAAAGTATAACACATCTTAAGGATAAAGCACTAAGAAAATACAATTTTAAATATGAAAAATCTGCAATACTTATTTTTATTAATCTACCAAGATAAAAAGATTAATATAAGTTACTTTATATTTTGTGTAAAAAGGAAGGTAAACCAATATTTTCCAATAAAATAAAAGACTCATTTCTACAAGAAACTTTTCAAAGAAGATTACTTATTCAAATGTGTTTTGCTTGAAAGAAAACAACTCATTAAAACTTAACATAGAAAGAAAAAAAAACAAAGCTATTCTTATTCCCATCATTACTATTACAAACATTAAAAGAGGGAATATATATATATATATATATATATATATATATTCAATAAAATAACATCTCACATTTTTAAGCAAGTAAAAACTTTCAATAAGAAATATTATTTCTTTGATGAAAGAAAAATCACTTTTCCATTAAATGACCTTTCTTTATCAAAAAGATATTCAAAATAAAGCATGTATAAGGAATATAACTATTTTACAATATCTCATTTGTAAAACACCTCAATACTTCATATTTCAAAATCATGCTAAAATACATAAGGAGATAAACTATCAACTCCTTTCCAAGATTGAGGGAAGGATCTTAATTTACAAATGGAATACAATCTTACGAGTGGTGTTTAATACACAATATGAAAACTTTTTCATGCCAAGGAATCATCCCACATGGCCATACTTTAGAGATTACAAAGCCTCACACAAAAAAGAGAGAACAAAGAGAGGCCAAGATGCCACCAACTCCAAGCTTGAGATACAATCTTCATGCCTTCAAGAAATCCAACCAAGGAGAAGAAGCTTGTTTACCACCCAACCATAGGCATCATTTCATACATTTCCCAAGGTTGGGATGCATACTAGCCTCCCCCAAGCCCATGGGAAAGAGGAAAAATAACCACAACTTACACAAGAATGAGGGTGAACAAACAATGATACATCCACATGAAGCACAAGATAAGTATAAACAAGACTCCAAATTTTACAAGATGGAAAAAGAGGAGAACCCAAGTTCTACCTCTAAAACAAAGTGGGGAAGAGAGGAGAGGAGTTCTCCAAGAGTTATAACCAATAATATAAGCACAATACCAAGATCTCCATACCCTCCTTATTTCTCCTATTTAATTTAAAACCCTCCTTATTCCTCCTCCCTTTCACCAAATCCTTCTTGGAAGGATTTTCAAACCCCAAAGGGGTTTCCTTACCAAGAATGGGGAAGGAGATTCAAGCCAAATGAATCACCATCCCCACCTCAAACCATTTGAGGGGAGTCACTAAAATCCTACAAGGCTTGTCCATCAAGCCATGAGGATTGAGAGGGAAAAATCCCTCTCTCTTCCCCCACAAACTCCAAAACTCCATCATGCCATATGATGGAGGGAGTAAAACAAGCAAACAATAACCAAAATCCACATGCAACAACAACATTTTCAAGTAAACAATCTAACAACTAATATGAATACAACACATACAATAAGGCTTAAGAGCCTACCTCAAAGAAAGCTCTCCAAAAATCTTTCCAACTTCAAACTTCTCTCCTTCTTGACCCAAGTAAACTCTAGCTCCAAATCACCCAAGCATCCAAGCCAAAATCCCCCAAAAAAAGTCCTCTTCTTTTCCCATGAAGGGAAATTTGAAGAGGAGCAAGAAAAAATCCTCACAAATGAGGGGGTGACATGTGTCACCCCTCTCTTCCTTCAAGGTCAAAGATGCCAAAACAAAAGAGAGAAAGGGTAAAATGCCTTTTAGCCCTCTTCTCCCAAATTACCTAAATTGATAACAAAACAATCTTTGTGTAACTTTTAACAAGCACACTAATCCATACCTCTTACATAGATGTGACCAAACAAGAGGCAAAAAGGGAGGGAAAACTCCCTCTAGCCTTGGAAATAAGCCCCCTACCTATTAGGTAGGGTCCAAGGGCTCATTTTTATGTTAAGGGAACTCCCAAACTAAAAAGGGGTCCCTAAAAATGCCCAAAATAACCCAATTTTAGGTTTAGAAAATTTGGCACAAGGTAGAGGGTGTGGGGACCACCCAAGGGTTCACATGTGACCCTAAACCCTCTAGATTAATTACATCATTAATCTAATTCAAAACTTAATGCAAGTGGGGTCATTATTTCCCCAAAACAAGTTTACAACACAACTAAACACCCTAAGCAAAATTAATAATTACAAGACATATTACATTACAAATGAGGGTCACCCATGGTGCCCAAAACAATAATTCTAACGCTAAGGCCTCAAGCAATAAACATGGCTAGGGCTTAGCCCGTGGGCTACTTGTGTAAAGTTGCGTAGCTGGCCTGAGTCCCACGTTCTCCTGTGACCTGTTACCTACACACTCATTGCACACATTAAACGCACTGTCCGATAAAATATAAATCAACTACTAAACAAGATAACAATGAATTCTAGACTATCATTTCATCTTTCTAGTATCGAAAGTGCGACAACATGCACAACTATACACAATTCACCATAAGTTAGTCACAATGATAAAATGACATGTATCCATAGAATCTCAACATGCAACAAACTAAGTAACCATCAATATAACTACATTCCAAAACAACATCATATCAATTAGTATCCATGACATCATAAGATAATGCAACAACATAGTAATCAAGCTAAATCAGCGCTATATGCCTAAATGTCCATACATGCTAATAAGATCAAATCTCCTAATGTAATGTCCAAAATATAACAAATATCTATCAAAACATGTCTAAGAGAAATGAGCAACAAGTAACTGAGCTATAAAAATGTGGGCACTACATCCCCCTCTACTAAAATTAGACTTCCTCCTGGAAGTCACTAAAAGAGATAGGGATATCTAGCCCTCAAAGGTGTCACATCCTCCCAGGTAGTTGTTGTCTCGTCGTATCGGTCCCACTGCACTCTAACCTAGTCCAAGTCTCGACCCCAAAGGGCCAACCTCCTATGCTCCAGTATGCATATGGGCTCCAGTCTCCATTTTCCTCCGTCCTCTACCTGTAATGTCAACCAATCCAAAACATGAGAAACATCTGGTACATATCTACATAGTACAAAAACATGAAATACATCGTGGGCCCATGCAAGGCATGGTGGCAAAGCTAGGTGGTAGGAAACTGGACCGATGACCTCTAAAATATCAAAAGGACCCACAAAATGAGGTGAAAGATTAGAACCCTTTCCATAGCGGATTGGACTCTTATGCGGGTGAACTCTCAAGAAGACCTTGTCACCCACTGAGAAGTGACGATCAATCCTCTTGGTGTCTGCATATACCTTCTAGTGTGCTCTAGTGTGCTCAAGGCGTTATCTAATCAAAACAACCTGCTGCTCTAAATCCTATAGATAAGCTGGTCCCAAAATAATCCTGTCATCTAGTCTATCCCAACTCAAAGGTGTCCTACAAGGTCATCCATACAAATCCTGGTAAGGAGCCATACCAATGGAACTATAAGTTGTTGTTGTAAGCAAACTCAACTAAATGAAAATAATCTTCCCATTTCTTCTGTTGGTCCATCACATACATCCTCAACATGTCCTCCAACACCTAATTAACTCTCTTTATTTGTCCATCTGTCTCTAGATGATAAGTTGAACTAAAATTAATCTAAGTACCCAGAGCGGTCTGAAAGGAAGTCCAGAAAACTGAAGTGTAGATGGTATCCCTGTCATTGATGATGGTCTTGAATCCCATGCAACCTAACGATGTCCTGCATAAATACTTTGGCGATGGCCTATGCATTATAGGTGACCTTGGTTAGTGAAAACTATACAACCTTGGTCAACTTATCCATGGTGACCATAATGGCATCATGACGATAAGAAGACATAGGAAGTCCGACTATGAAATCCATGGAGATCACATCCCATTTCCACTTGGGAATATCATGAGGATGTAAGAGTCTTGCGGGATGGGAATGCTCTACCTTGACCCTCTGACACTCAAGGCAATGTGCAACAAAATCTGCTATGTCCCGTCGAAGACCTGGCCAATAATATAACTCCCTCATATCAGCATGCATTTTCTTCACTCCTAGATGTGTGCTGCATATGGGGCTTGATGAGCCTCTGTGAGGATGAAGCTACGTAGATCACCGGCCTTAGGCACATAGATGTGCCTATGGAACCGAAGTAAACCATTTGTCTCTAAAACACACCCAGAATATCTACCCTCTAATGAACCCTGTGACTCCAACATCTGTCTAGCTCCCTCATAAAACCTATCCTCTGGAAGGTGCTCAAGAATCTTGCCTCTCAAATCTGACTAAAGTGTCAATGAAGCAAGCACATGTCGTCATCTACTAAGTGCATCTGCAACAACATTTTCCTTTCCTTTGATATACTACACCTCCATGTCATACTCACATAGGAACTCCATCCAATGTCGTTGATGAGCGTTGAGGTTCGGCTATGAGAAGATATGCTGCAAGCTACGATGATCTGTCCTCAAAATGAAAGGTCTACCCAAAAGGAAGTGTCACCAACACACAAGTGCATGAACAACTACTACAAGCTCCAAGTCATGAGTAGGGTAATTAAGCTCGTAGTCCTTGAGCTTATGAGACTCAAAGGCAATAACCCGATGCTCCTGCATAAGAACTGCTCCCAAACCCTCTAGTGATGCATCAATACAAACAACAAAATCCTCTGTCGGGTCCGGAACTGCTAAGATGGGCACCATGGTTAACCTTTCCTTAAGCAACTGAAAGGCTTACTCACACTTTTTTAACCAATCAAACTTCTTCCCTTTTCTCGAAGGAAGTGATAGGGTGAGCAATCCTAGAAAATTCCTGTACAAACCTATGGTAATACCCTGCTAAACCCATGAAACTCCTCACCTCAGTAACTAATGTGGGTGCTAGCCAGTCCATGATAGCCTGTATCTTAGAGGGATCTACTGAGATACCCTCACCTAATATGATATGACCCAAGTATTGAATCTCTGTCTGAAAGAAGTTACATTTTCTAAGTTCCCATACAACTTCTACTCTCTCAAAACTTAAAGTACCTATCTCAAATGCTCCTCATGTTCCTCCTCGAAACAAGAATAAATCAATATGTCATCAAGGAACACTAAGAAAAAGCGATCCAGAAATGTCCTGAATACTCCATTCATGAGGCTCATGAAGATAGCTAGGGCATTGGTCAATCCAAATGGAACAATTGTGAACTCATAATGCCCATAACGTGTGTGAAATGTTGTCTTATGAATGTCTGCATCTGAAATGTGTAACTGATGGTACCCTAACTTGAGATTGATTTTGGAGAATACTCTCACTCCCCGCATCTGATCAAACAAGTCATCAATCCTAGGGAGTGGATAACGGTTCTTTATTGTGACTTTTTTGAGCTGCCTGAAGTCAACACAAAGCCTGAGAGAACCATCCTTCTTCACAAATATGACTGGTGCTCCCCAAGGAGATACACTAGGGTGAATGAGACCCTTATCTAACAACTCCTCTAATTGAATCTTGAGCTCATGAAGCTCTGGAGTCATCATCCGATAGGGTGCCCTAGAAACTAGTGTAGATCCAGGTACTAGATCAATGGTGAAATCCACCTCTCTACGGGGTGGTAACCCTAGAAGCTCACCTAGAAACACATCTACATACTCCCTCAAAACTACATGATCATCTAAGGGTGAGTGCTCTAGAGTGCTCTCTGATCGATCACTGATGGTGATAGCAAAAAAATTGACAACCCTTACGCATGCTCCACTTGAGTTGCTTAGCTGAGATCATGCGCAAGGAGATAGGCCTCTTCATCCCTGAAATCACAACTGAACTACCAAGATCATCCTGACACTCAATGACCTTATTTCTACAATCCACCTTAGCTCGATGAGCCTCGAGCCAATCCATACCCAAAACTACCTGATATGATCCTAGAGGATAACTCGGAGGTCAAGTGTAGTGGAGAAGACTCCTAAATCAAGTACGCAACTCTCCACATATGAGTCCACGGCGAGTTTGGCCCCAGAGGCCAACTCAACCTGCCAACTATCTGGCTGCCTAGCCACCACTAGCCCACATTGGTCCACTATAAAAGGTGATATAAAAGAATCTGAAGCACCTAAATCAAAAAGTACTTGAGATAAAAATACCCCGATAGTACATGTCATCTTAATGACTATGGCCTGATGCTCAGCCTGGTGGTTATCAACCACTGCATATACACGATGGGTGCATCCCACATCACCCACCATCTTCTCAGATCTAGCGGCTCTCTGTGCATCCATGGTATTGGGTTTGTGTAGGCACATATGCACATAGTGATCAGGAGATCCATAAATGAAACATCCTCCTGTACCCCTATGAGATGGGGTCCCTCCTATACTCTGGTGTATTGATCCTACCAATCCAACCCTAGTAGACTATTGTGTGCGATGGATGTACCTGCTGAGTACCCTACCTCCTATCCCTGGCTCCACCAAAACCTCCCTAGAACCACCTCTCTGAAAACCCTGTGTCTGTCTAGCCCCCTACTACGGGTGGCCCTACTGTTGTGTCTATCGCTATGGGTGTGGTGGAGCCCTTGTGGCTGCTGGTGGAGGCCAAAATCCTCCTCTAAGGGGTGGTGTTATACCCCGTGACCTCTGACTCTGAAAGGCCTGTATCCTCTCCTGAAACTTGCTCTTTTTTCTATCTCGGTGCTCTGTGCCTTACTCCTGTTCTCCTCAGCTAAGTAGGCCTTCTCATGGCATTCTTAAGTATGGGAGGAGATAACATCCTAATTGTTCCTATTATATCTACATTAAGCCCTCGAATAAACCTATTAACCTACAATTTCTCATCTTACAGTAGTCCACATCTGAGAAGATCCAGAACCTACTCTCATTTGTGCTACTATGCCAGATCCCTGTCTTAAGTCATGAAACTCATCGATCCTCTTCTGCATGAAATGTTCGACATATAGTGAGCCCTAAATCACTCCTCGAACATCTCCCAGGTCACTGTCTCTCAAGTTAGATGGAGCTTCGCTCCTCATTCCTCTACTAAATGCCTGTTGTGTCTCGGAGGAGGTGTATGGTGAACCTTTCCTTGACATTGCTCTCGTAAGAGTGCAAGACAAAATAACTATCCAAGCTAAGGAGCCATGACTCACCCCAAATCCATCTATAGAGCTGGTGTAGGTGGGTGGCTGCAAGTGAAGAAGATCTCTGATCACACTGCCTATATCTCGATCCTAGTGATGTAGTCCAACAGGTGAAAGGGGTCGCCTATCCCCAAATGGTCCCTCGAGACTATGTGAGCAGCTACGATGGTACGAGGCTACCCTCTCATGATGAACGAAAGGGCTACATGACCTCTCCCACCTCGGTGTATCATGCTCTGGTGGCTCTAAATGCACATCCTCACCTATCGGCTCCTTGTCTCCCAATGGAATCTCCTCTCTCGCCTCCTGCGGTGGTGGAAGACACTGCTCCACAACACCTATCAGCTGTTGCAGGACCTCTAATATATGAGGCCCAAATTCAGGTGCCGACAACTCCCGTGTAGGTGCACTACGCCCCAAGCCTCTAGCTAATCGTCCCCTCTTGGGTGCCATCATGTGCGAGGTGAGTAAGAAAGTTATTAAATGGTTGCGGAAAAAGTTTAATTATTTTATTTATTTATTTACTTTTTAATGTTATTACCAATGTTGTTAATCGGTTGACTTATTACCCAAAGTGTCTGCATGTGTGAACCTCTACTCTGATACCAAATGTAGTGCCCCGCCTCGGGACAATGAAAGAAAACAAACCAGAAATTACTAAAAAATTTGAAATATAATGTTTTTTAAAAGTGACCTATAATTACTAATGCTCTACTTAACCCCTTCCTAATTAATATTTAATTCATAATACTTATTAATTTCTCTAAAAATGCATAAAACCCTAGTCCAACACAATCTGATTATTTTATTCTACTAAGAATAAATTTAAAAGCACAAAGTTTACTAAATCTTTACAACCCTTTTTAACTTAGTTAGTCTCCCCTTTTTATTTATTTTTCAATCCCACAAAAAGGCACATGACTTTAAGTGTGTAGGGATAAACAAGAGCCTTTAGATCTAATCCAGTCAAATCAAATTTGGCCCTTGATTTCAAATTTACCCTAATGTTGCCCTAACTTTCTCTTTGTGTTTCTCCTTTCCTCTTATATTCTTCTCTCATTTTGTTTTGTATTGTTTTATTATGCGGGTGGAAGAGAAGTAATGGAAGCTTGATCCTCATGGATTAGGAGAGTGTTATCCAATCAACCAAGCCAATATGGAAATGTATAAGTATTTTTTTGTTTATTTGTATAACAAACACACATATATTTTCTTTCTTATATATTAGTTAGTGAGAAAATTGGAGGCGCTTAGGATATAAGGGTTTTGCGGCTAAAAAGAAAGGCATAGGTCACATGAAGGGTGAGAGGAAACCATGGGGAGGGAAGGGTGGTGTAGAAGGGAAGGAGGGACGGGCGTGGGGAGAGGGAGCGGGGTTGGTGCACAACATGGGGGCGGGATGGGGGGACGAGGCCACGGCGAGTGCTAAAGGGTGCTGCGAGAGGCAACAAGACAATCGGGGGTGGATGTGCATGGCGCGGCCAATGGGGGGATAAAGGGGGGTACGGAGGGGTTCATCCCTCCCAATCCCTTTTTTTTTTGTTTAAAATTATTTTATTAACCTTTTTTTTATATTACTTACTTTTGTTTTATTAAAAAAACATATATTATATGTATTATATGTTTTTTTATTATTGTTAAACGCTTTTGACCAAAGTTATGAACGGAGGGGTTGGGGCCCCACCCTACAATAAAAAGAAGTGAAGAAGGGAAGATGAGAGAGGAAGGAGAAACAACAAGTTAAGGGAAGAAGAAAGAGAGGAGCATACGCAGACGTAACCCCAAAGCGAGATAGAATACGGCCCCTCGCACATTACCACCCCGAATAAGGATCGTGTAAGAGGGGTAGAAAAGGAAAGAAAGGCATGCAAGACACCGAAGCCACGTACTACAATAGGAAGACCCACTGTGCAACGAAAGAGATGAAACTAGTGGGCAAGTGAAGCCAACAAGGACTAGCCAAGAACACCTAAAAGCCTGAGACATGCCAAGAAAACAAATCACCAATGGTCGCAAAACCATGGAAACCAACATAAGAACCAACCACGGTATGCAAGCAACCAAGGACTGATGTATCCAAGCACCAGGAACCAAAATGGTGTGGTCACCGACCATCTAAAGCCAATGGTTATGAAGCCCATCGAAAAAAAATGACCATATAAACAGTGGCAATAACAATAGTATTAACAACCGGATGAAAACCAACCCCCGCCAAATCCAAGCTTGAATAGGTCCAAGAAACCACCCCACTCCTCGAACCCATCACAAACTAAACCGCTGCAGAGCACAGCCCCCAAGAACCAAAAATAGCGAACACCAGGATAAGTAAGGGGCGAGATGAGGAGAAGCCTGAAAAGGTTGTGGTTTCTTCACGATATGACACTTGGGGAATTAAGACAGATCAATCTCGAGCAAAAAAATTAGGGAAAGAATAACCTGTTAGGAAAAATGGGAACCGAGACCCATTCAAACCAAAGCCACGTGACCAAAAACATCCCCATATGAGAACAAACCAATTGAAACCAAAGCGTGAAGCGGGCACGAGAGCCTCCTCTACGGCCACACCAATAAAGAATAGAAACCCCCGATAAAAGCAGACAACACAACCCATATCCGAATAAAACTTGGGAACCCTGTTGAAGTCGGGGGTGGAGTGGGGAAAATCCGAAGAAAGAGATGAATCCGGAGGCAAAACCGGCACCAAAACAATAACTGCTCCACCCGAGGAACCCCAGAAGAAGACGAGGCACAAACGGGCAGAGGCTCGACCACCGGTCCCAATGACGGACTAAGGGAGCAAGAATGGATCTTGGCGAAGGTAGACACCAGAAAGGCTACCGGAAAAGGAGCAAGAGTGACGGGGCAGTAATACCTCTAATGGCCAACAAAAAGGCCTTCACGTCATTTGGCTCAGGATGTACCCTAAGAAATAGTTGGCTTCCCTACAAAAGTCCCATATAAGACTCTCCTCAAGAGGGCCATAGCACAAAACCAGCTCATCCAGGCAACACTCTCAAGACTCAAGGAGAGAGCGTCAAGCTGAGCCACCGCACAAGCAACATGAACCTTCACCCAACTCGAAACACTAGCATCACAGCAAGCCAACATTGCTTGCTTGACCCAAAGCCCTAGACCTCCATCATCATCATAAATGTTGTAATGTTATATATATATTATATATATATTATATGTTATTATATAATATATATAATATATAACATGATAATAAATCATATAAATCCATATATATATATATATATATATATATATAATTATTTCAGGAAAATAAAATGATAATGTTTTAAATTATATATATATAGAGTTATACATATAAAATACATATGTATAAATATATATCAACCAATAAAAGTATAACACATCTTAAGGATAAAGCACTAAGAAAATAAAATTTTAAATATGAAAAAGATGCAATACTTTATTTTATTAATCTACCAAGATAAAAAGATTAATATAGGTTACTTTATATTATGTGTAAAAAGGAAGGTAAACCAAAATTTTCCAATAAGATAAGAACTTATTTCTAAAAGAAACTTTTCAAAGAAGGTTACTAATTCAAATGTGATTTGCTTGAAAGAAAACAACTCATTAAAACTTAACATAGAAAGAAATAAAAACAAAGCTATTCTTATTCCCATCATTACTATTACAAACATCGAAAGAGGGAATATGTATATATATATATATCCTGTGTGTGTGTGTGTGTGTGTGTGTGTGTGTGTGTGTGTGTGTGTGTGTGTGTGTGTGTTTGTGTGTGTGTTTATTTTTATTTTTATTTTCAATACAATAAAAGATCATTTCAGATTTTTAAGCAAGTAAAGAACTTTCAACAAGCAATATTATTTCTTTGATGAAAGAAAATCACTTTTCCATTAAATGGCCTTTCTTTATCAAAAAGATATTCAAAACAAAGCATGTATAAGGAATATAACTATTTTACAATATCTCATTTGCAAAACACCTCAATACTTCATATTTCAAAATCATGCTAAAATACATAAGGAGATAAACTATCAACTCCTTTCCAAGATTGAGGGAAGGCTCTTAATTTACAAATGGAATACAATCTTACAAGTGGTGTTCAATACACAAGATGGAAACTTTTTCATGCCAAGGAATCATCCCACATGGCCATACTTTAGAGATTACAAAGCCTCACACAAAAAGAGAGAACAAAGAGAGGCCAAGATGCCACCAACTCCAAGCTTGAGATACAATCTTCATGCCTTCAAGAAATCCAACCAAGGAGAAGAATCTTGTTTACCACCCAACCATAGGCATCATTACATGCCTTTCCCAAGGTTGGGATGCATGCTAGCCTCCCCCAAGCCCATGGGAAAGAGGACAACTAACCACAACTTGCACAAGAATGAGGGTGAACAAACAATGATACATCCACATGAAGCACAAGATAAGTATAAACAAGACTCCAAATTTTACAAGATGCAAAACAAGAAGAACCCAATTTCTACCTCTAAAACAAAGTGGGGAAGAGAGGAGAGGAGTTCTCCAAGAGTTATAACCAATAATATAAGCACAATACCAAGATCTCCATACCCTCCTTATTTCTCCTATTTCATTTAAAACCCTCCTTATTCCTCCACCCTTTCACCAAATCCTTCTTGGAAGGATTTTCAAACCCCAAAGGGTTTCCTTACCAAGAATGGGGAAGGAGATTCAAGCCAAATGAATCACCATCCCCACCTCAAACCATTTGAGGGGATTCACTAAAATCCTACAAGGCTTGTCCATCAAGCCATGAGGATTGAGAGGGAAAAATCCCTCTCTCTTCCCCACAAACTCCAAAACTCCATCATATCATATGATGGAGGGAGTAAAACAAGCAAACAATAACCAAAATCCACATGCAACAACAACATTTTCAAGTAAAAAATCTAACAAATAATATGAATACAACACATACAATAAGGCTTAAGAGCCTACCTCAAAGAAATCTCTCCAAAAATCTTTCCAACTTCAAACTTCTCTCCTTCTTGACCCAAGTAAACTCTAGCTCCAAATCACCCAATCATCCAAGCCAAAAGCCCCCAAAAAAAAGTTCTCTTCTTTTCCATGAAGGGAAATTTGAAGAGGAGCAAGCAAAAATCCTCACAAATGAGGGGTGACATGTGTCACCCCTCTCTTCCTTCAAGGTCAAAGATGCCAAAACAAAAGAGAGAAAGGGTAAAATTCCTTTTAGCCCTCTTCTCCCAAATTACCTAAATTGATAACAAAACAATCTTTGTGCAACTTTTAACAAGCACACTAATCCATACCTCTTACATAGATGTGACCAAACAAGAGGCAAAAAGGGAGGGAAAACTCCCTCTAGCCTTGGAAATAAGCCCCCTACCTATTAGGTAGGGTCCAAGGGCTCATTTTTATGTTAAGGGAACTCCCAAACTAAAAAGGGGTCCCTAAAAATGCCCAAAATAACCCAATTTCGGGTTTGAAAAATTTGGCACAAGGTAGAGGGTGTGGGGACCACCCAAGGGTTCACATGTGACCCTAAACCCTCTAGATTAAGTACATCATTAATCTAATTCAAAACTTACAGCAAGTGGGGTCGTTATTTCCCCAAAACAAGTTTACAACACAACTAAACACCCTAAGCAAAATTAATAATTACAAGACATATTACATTACAAATGAGGGTCACCATGGTGCCCAAAATAATAATTCTAATGCTAAGGCCTCAAGCAATAAACATGGCTAAGGCTTAGCCTGTGGGCTACTTTTGCAAAGTTGCATAGCTGGCTTAAGTCCCACGTTCTCCTGTGACCTATCACCTACACACTCATTGCAAACATTAAACGTACATGTCTGATAAAATATAAATCAACTACTAAACAAGATAACAATGAATTCTAGACTATCATTTCATCTTTCTGGTATCAAAAGTGCAACAACATGCACAACTATACACAATTCGCCATAAGTTAGTCACAATGATAAAATGACATGTATCCATAGAATCTCAACATGCAACAAACTGAGTAACCATCAATATAACTACGTTCTAAAACAACATCATATCAATTAGTATCCATGACATCATAAGATAATGTAACAACATAGTAATCAAGCTAAATTGGTGCTATATGCCTAAATGTCCATACATGCCTAATCAGATCAAATCTCCTAATGTAATATCCCAAAATATAACAAATCTTTGTCAAAACATGTCTAAGAGAAATGAGCAACAAGTAACTAAGCTATAAAAATGTGGGCACTTCAGGTGCATGGCTATTCTTAGCATGTAGCCTATTTTGAGGATGTGTAGGTGGTGAAGGGAAAACCCCTCTCCTATATATATATGTATTTATTTGCATGGTTTAGGGATCTACATTTAGTTAGTGTTATGCTCTTGGATTATGAGCATACATGATTTATGGTGACATTATTATGTATGTACTTCTCTTCTATGATTTATAGTGATTGATATAATGGATCTATGTGGTTAGATTATGATTATTGACATATATGTTTATGGATCTTGTATGGTAAATTTGATCTTGATTCTTGTTTAATCCATTCTTCCATATGGTTTTGATCTAGATATGTTTATACTTTACTTTTGAATGGATTTATGGATCTAGTTTATATATGTGTTTGTCATGTTAACTCCTTGCCAAAGCTGCCATAAAAGAGGGACGTGGTACCCTTGCACACTTTGGGTGAGTGCTCAATTTTGGCTGAGTGATGTGCCAATGCGCCTTGGGGTGTTTGGTAAAATAAAAGACTACATAAGTCTACAATTGAAAATCTCTAAACAGATGTGTGTAGGTTACTTGAACCAAGAGAGTTTGTCTTGACTTCTATTAGACGCACAAGGTGCTCAAATGAAGTTATAAAGGTCAAACAGTCAATTTGACCTAGTAAGTGAATCATGACTATACTAGAGTACAACATGTGTGTGAAGATATGAATTAGTAAGCTATAGGTTTGATGGAAGGTGTGAAATTTTTCTTGGGTTGTTCAAGAGGTCTATCAAGATTGATGAAGTGTGACTCAAATCATGAGAGACATGAATATGGCTTTGAAGTCACATATTGTATTTCTAATATGATGTGAATATGGAATATGTTGTAAGTAGACATCATGTCTCAAGGAAGATATTTTAGTGTTTTATTGCTCATATCAAATGGAGTTCATTGGAAAATAGAGATGTTTGTGTATTTTAAATTTTATGTCGAGATATGATGAAAAAATCGGGGATCAAGGTCTATGATATATGACTATAAAGAAAGAAAAATAGAGTTCAAATGTTTGTGAAAATCAAAAGATATTGTTACAAATCTAAGAATGCTTAATAAGACAGGAGATATTTCCTTTGACTTGGATCAGATGCTCTAGGTGCTCAAAATACCTAGTAAGGCAACATAGTAGGTTCATTTGTTTCTAGAGGATTTCATGTGACCAAGAATGGTAAAATAGCTTACAAATAAGTGATATATCACTGAAATTTTGTTGTAGGACAATGGAATGATGCATTATCCATCTCCAAGTCATGAAATCAAGGTAAGAGTCCAATTTTTTTTCTTTTTCATTAGAGGATAGTATGGTTCTAGGGGAGACTTTGGAGATTTTTTTATATGGTTGAGTTAAGATTATAGCATGGAGAATTTGGTCACTTTTACACTAAATAGAAGCTTTAGGGACATTAGTCATAAATGATATCTTGCTAGATATGAAGGAACATTTAGTGATCTCAAGCATGGTCCAGGCCTAGAGAGATGTTTTGCTGAGATGAAGACAAATTGAATCATATATCAGTCAATGGGAACTAGTTTGCATGTTTTATCAATTCCATGGATCATCATATGTTGTTGAAGTCAAAGAAGACAAATTTTAGTCCAAGGGAGAGTCTTGCCAAACAAGTAAGTTAGTTTTTACCTTGTTTCCATTGTGTCTAGTCTTGTTTTATCATTTTCCATGTCTTTTCATCATTATAGCCTTTTTCATAGATTTCAAAGGGGGAGAGAAGCATCAAAAACATGGAAAAGAGTCAAGTAGTTGTGTTTTGTCTTATGGTTTCCATCAATGTTTCTAAAGGTGGTTGCCATCAATGACAAAGGGGAAGATTGTTGGCCATTATGTGTTAGTGTTATCATTGATGTCAAGTCCATTGATGGAAAAGGGTGTTATGGTGTTATATCATTCTCCATGAGGTTTCATTCAAAGTTCAAACATGAAGTTGGATTGGTAGTATCATGTTTGGTGATGTTCTATGAGGTTCTCAAGCATGGTTTGCTATGCATAGTAATATTTTGAGCTCTCCCAAGTTGGTTGAAGGTTGTAATGAAGTCAAGAATTGTTTATATGATGTTCCAAGAGTGTCTAAGAATTTTTATGATGTCAATATGGCCAATTTATGGTTTTTCATGGTGTAAAACAATCATTCTAGGCCTATTTCTAGTTGTGAAGCTTGTGGAATGGTATGGTAACTTGATAATTAGAGATAATAAGTCTTTTCCAAGCATGGTAATTGCATGGTGACATTGTATATGAAGTGTACTAGGCTTATCATATTATTTTTCATAGGAATAGTGTATGTATGAAGTACTTGGGAAGCAAGCAAGTAAAGACAAGGTAAGATAACACAGGTAAGTCACTTTGGCTAGAGAGTTTCAGACCTATTTGAGCTAGATGGTGAGTATGGACAGTTAGAGGATGTTATCATTATGTTTCTTGATAAGTTTCAGGTCAAAGTGAAGAATCTTTTGCAAGATACATTAGTTTTGGTAAAACCATGTTTTCTAGAATGTTTTTGTGCTAAAAGTTAACCTTCTGATGCTAATTTTTGATTGTATGTTTTGTATGGGGACCCAGAGGATTTGAGGGATGATTTTTCCATGGAACTAAGAATATTTTTACAAAAATAATGAGTTTATTTGATCATCGGTATTTTATGAATGATCATTAAGAAGATAACTTATTTTAAAACCTTAGCTTAAAAATTTGGATGATTGAAGTATTTTTGATTGATTTTGAAAAATTTATGATTGGAGGTTGTAGAGTACTCCTCCATATTTCTAGAAAGTTATGGTATCTCTTGTGACTATATGTGGGCCCCATCTAAAAAGGCAAGTTTCTAAAGAAGTTGAGTTTGTGGAAAAGTTTCTTATAAAAGGTGTGAAATAAATTGAATTTTTTTATCTTGGTAGTTGTTCAATATTTCCGTGATATGTTCATGTCATATTTGAGCTCCTAAATGGAAAATTGTGCCCTAATTATGAATATTTGTTTTTGTGGATGTTTGGAGTAGTTTGTGGTAAAAGTGGATTTGCAAAAGCTACATGTGGAATTAAGACTTGGTTATGGTTTTTTTGTGATCTTGATTCTAATAAATTTCCGATGATATATCAAAAATTTTGTTTTTGATAAGGTATGAGTAAGTTATGACTGGACTTTGAAGGTTAAATCTAGAGGATTCCTAGTTAGGCATGGTCTTGAGTAAATTCATGAGGTTGATGATTGTTTTGATTTTATTCATGCTTTTTAAGGTTTGAGTTCTTAGAAAACATTTCTAATGGTTTTACATACTTTTCTTAATATTGTAAGTGATTTTCGAGGTGATGGAGTAAGTAGACCTCAAGGCTTGTTTTTGAGTCCTAGAAGCCTTAATGAGAAGTTTCAGAGATTGACATGGTTGAAGGCATTCCACTTGGATTTGGAAGGAAATGTAATGTGTTCTAGAAATTATATTAGAGGTATTTCTAATGTTATATGGTTTATCTCACGATGATGTGATTTTAGTGGCTAACCATCTATGTTTTTATGAAGAAGGTTGTTAGTTTCTCGGGACAAGATTGCTCGGCTAGAAGATGGAGGTAGAATTTACATGAGATGGATTATTTTATGTTTGTTATCAATTATAAAATGAATAGGGATGAATTTTGTTCCTATTTAAGGAATTTGGAGGTCTTTAAAGTGAGGGAAAGGGTACAAACCAATTGAGTTCCCAAAACATCTTTTTGGGAATCTTAATTCGATGAAGAGGGAAATTAGTTTGGTTTGCATGTATGTATATTTCATGAGATATAAAAAGCATGGATGTGATATATAGGTCAATGTATTTGAAATTAGTGTTTACATGTCATATTTGAGATGTTTTTGGGTGATCTTGAGGCCCAAAGGTGAATAATTGTTCCTGGAAATAGTTGTTTAGTGAAGGATATGGACCTTCTTGGTAGTGTTATGAAGAATTTGATTGGTGCAAGATAATGTATGACCATGTATGATTTTTTGTGTCATATTTTACATGTTTGAGCTATTGTTGGCTTGATTAATCATGGTGATGAGGTTTTTGGTCTTTGGTAAATCAAGTGATGGGGTTTTGAGCTTGTTTGAGCATGACTAACCTACATGGGTCCATTCCAAGTAATATTATGAATGTAATATTATTTGTTCATGTTTTATTGGTCAATATATTGGTATAGGACCTAATTTATTTATGTTTTTGAGTTGGAATGCATATAAAAGTTAAGTTGTACTTCAAATTTGAACTAGTTGAACAAGAGGAAAAAATGTGACCTACATGTGAGTGTGAAATTAGTTCAAGGGAATGAAATAAGATCTAAAATGTGTGTAAAAATATGAAGGTTAGAAATATTATGTGCAAGGGTTTGAATCCAAACTAGTCTATATAAGGAGAAGAATAGAGCAAGTTGAAGAAATGAGGGTTTGAAAAGAGTTTGAAGGTGTGTGAGATGATTATGTGATCTCCATCAGTTGTGGAAGTAATAATATTTAGAGATATTCATCTAAAAGTGGTTGATTTGGTGCTTGATCACCTTAGGGGGTTTTATCCTCCTTGTGGAGTTGGTACTTCACTAAATTAGGGGTTGGTGCTCCTTGTAGGGTTGGTGCTCTACTAAACTAGGGGTTGGTGCTCCTTGTGAAGTTGGTGTTTCACTAAATATATTTTATTTGTGTAATATAAGTATATTTTTAGTGGGTTTTCTTCCCCGTGAGGGTTTCCCACTTACATCTTGTGTCTATGTGCTCTTTCTCATGTTTTATGGTTATTTGATTGTATTGTTGGTGTCACCATATTTCATCCTAAAATCGAGACTACCCTATCTCGAAAAAAAAATTTGTACTTTTAAAATAATGGGTCGTTTCATGTTTTTATTGCGAGAAATTTCTTATATTTCATCAAGATATTCCCAAAGATCCATATTAGCCATTTTCTCCAAATACCCCAGTGCCCAAAATTGTTATATTTTGTCGTGGAATTTACTGCGAGAAATTTGTATTTAATTATTTTGAGCCCTGTTTGAGGAAATTTGTGCTCCGGTTTAACTCTGTTATGATCGTACATATCATTATTCCCATATACTAGTAGATTTTTAACCAGGAATGCATTCTGGACTTTATTTGTGACTTCGCAACGTTTTGTGTTTTTTGTGTTTTCTCGTTTCGTTTTCTGTGAAATTTGTTGGATCAATTCCTTTACTGGTTTGGCCTGATTCTTGGCTTGGAGTATTTGGAGATCACATATGCATGTTGTGCTAGAAATAATTTGCCATTGGAGGTCTATTTCTCTTGGAAAAGATGAAATCGTGCACCAAAAAACTTCTTCTGGGCTAGACGCATTTTTGGAAAAAGGGGGTTTGAAGTGGGTCATGGGATTTTTGGAAGTAGCAGGTAGGTGGAAATTTTGTACCTACCTAGTAGGGTACTTTTTCCCATGGAAGCAACGCCACTTAAGTCACAATGGGAAAATTGGAGGCAACGGGCAAGTGGGAATTTCTTACCTGCCTTACAAGGTAAAAATTCCCATTGTGAAGTAAAAGAAAAATCACTTAAGGTATTGATGGGTTTTTCTTACCTGCCTTACAGGGTAAATAATCCCATTATCAAATTCAAACAACTTAAGTGGATCATGGAATTTTTGGTCGCAACAGCAGATGGGATTTTTGTACCTTCCTTACAGGGTACTTTTTCCCATTAAGGCAAAGTCACTTAAGTTATGATGGGAAAATTAGAGGTAGTAGGTAGGTAGAAATTTCTTACCTGCCTTGCAGGGTAAAAATTCTCATTGTGGAATAAAAGAAAAACAACTTAAGTGAATCATGGGATTTTATTGCCTACCTTGCAGGGTAAATAATCCCATTATGAAAGTCAAACGACTTAAGTGAATCATGGGATTTTTAGGGCTGCCTTGCAGGGTAAATAATCCCATTGTCATGTGACTTTTAAAAATAGAAATTCCTTATTCCAAAAAGTGCGACCCACCTTGGGTGAATAATAATGCATTAAATAAATATTTGTTAATATTTATTCACCCAATTTTGGTGCCCAGGCTTGTGGAAAAGTCAACAAAGGGAAGTGGACAAAAGAAATTTAAAAATAGAATTCCAAAATTAAATAAATTTAATTTATTTAATGCAGCCCCATTTGGGAGAGAAATAATACTTTTTAAAGTATTAAATGATTAAATTAATTCCTATTTTTAAATGGCTAAGGTCAAAGCATATCTTTATTAGGCTTGAGTTAACTGGAAACAAAAGTCTAAAATTAAATAAATTTAATTTATTTAATGGCAGCCATGAGCATGCACAAAATAGGCACCCCATTTGAAGAGTGAAGCTTATTAATTAATTAATTAATTGTCAGGAATAGGAAAGACATTAATTAATTATAGAATGGTGAAGATTATATAAGCAGGGGCTGCCATATGGATGAATTAATTAATTCACAGGCAGAGAAGTGCAGCCCAGAGGAAAAGTGCGCCCCATTTGGAGAGGATTTTTGCTCAGAAGAAGGTGAAATTAATGTTGAAAGCTTCCAATTTTGGCACACGGTTTGACGGTTGATTTTGCATAAGTGATACAGGTGCTTAGGTGAAGTTGGTAAAATCCATGCTTGCTTTGCATGCAAATAAAACATCAAATTTTGGGGCAGCAGGCTTGAATTATGCAGATTTTTATGATTAAAATCCATTGTTCATGTTTCGGTTGCCATCTTTGTCTGAATTAATTACAGGAATTCATTACAAGTGCTTTATAAGAGAAAGGGAGCTTAAATCAATGTCTAATACATTGAACATATCCTCCGAATCTAAAGAATTATCTAGATCTGCACCAATTTTGAAGAATTCTAGCCGAATAAGGAGAAAAAGAATTGTTCAGACAAAGATAGACACAGATACTGCCATGGCAAAGCGGGATGAAAGGGAAGGATCAACAGAATCATGCATAGCTTCCAGATTTTCTGAAGTCAACAGATCCAGATCCAGATCTCATAATTGCAAAAGCTTCCGGCACAAAGGCTTCATCCTCTTGTTTTGAACGCAGCCCATGAAGAAGTCAGTGCATGGAAAATTTCTTCCAGGATCTTGTGCATGTGCTCCCAATCTTCCAGTTGAAGCCTTCATTGAAGTTGCATTCACCCGGAGTGCTTTCTAGAATTTTTAATTGCTCATATGCAATTAAAAATAAAAATGATGAGTTATTACAAACAGACATTGCACCGATGTATGTACAAGAGAAGAACGCAAAAGCTTTAAGGATCAAAGGGAAGAGAAGGTGAATGCAACGACACCCGTAAGCAAAATTCTAGATCTAACTGCTTCCAGTCACTTCCAGATCCAGCCACTTCCAGATCTAGTTTGAATCAGCTGCATGTAGAATATGAAAAAGGACAAGACTACAACTTTCCTCTTTCTTCTTCTTTCTCTTATTTCCTTTGAAAAAATAATTGAGCGATCAATTAAATTATATAACTTAAGTGATTGGTTTAAAAGTCATTACTTGAAGAAGTCAACTGCTTGGAGATAGTTGGCAGACGTGTAAAATAGAAGGTTCTATTTTTAGTTGCAAATCATGCATGTCATGCAAAGAGGAATTTCGGGAGGGAGATTTCCAGTTGTTTCCTTTCCAACTTCCACATGTGTCAGTTCAACTAAAAGCTTCCAACTTGTAATTGCCCCTCTACATTCTATAAGTAGAGGAAGAACCTTTGAGTTAATGATCCTAATTTGTAAGCAACATCCTTGTGTTCCAGACTTTGTGCTGAAACCCTTGAGAGCCACTTGAAGCAAAGGAATATATAGGATCAGATTTCTAGAGAATTTTGTGTCACGGTGTATTTTGATTCTAGCTTTCTATCTTAGATCTTTGAATAAACTTTGTGTTATTTTAGATCTAGATCTAGAGCTGCCTTTGCTTATAATTCTATGTTTATATCTATTGGTTTCTTCTATGTGCATGCAATCAACTCTGTTATCTATTGATTAGGATGCACATCTTTCCCATTTCTTCTCTGTGTTTATATAATTCCCTTCTTCTATAAATATTTCCTTTCTTAAATAGCTGCTTACGCAGAAACTATACAGACTATGGTTCATGAGTCAACAGTTAAAGTAAAACCCCATATAGTACTAGCATATTTTAATTGACAAATATAACATGGGAGCCTCACAGTAAATGAGGGAGATTTATCTCATGAATGCCTAGGTTTTATGCTATGCATAAAATCTAGCCAATAATTATGCACACCTAATAAACTCTTATTGAATGTATATGAATGAATGGATGTTAATGGATCCTACAATTAATGGTAAATGAAATAAGAAATTTTTAGGATAGATTCATCCACCCCTGTCTTAGTCCATTGTTCTCCCAATAGGGTATATACACATATTTACATCTTCTCACTTTTCTCTTTGTTCATCTTAAATTTGAATTGGATTGGACACAATTCTCGATTGTTGGATATCTTGAATTATTGATTCATCTATGGTGAGTCTAGGTCAAGAACAGTTTTCCTCTTCTCCACCCATAGTGATTATCTCTGTGTATTTCTTCTCTAGAGAGATATGCATATCAACAACCACCTTGTAGGTAAGTTCTATAACCCTCTTTGTCATTTTACATATATTAGTTTATTTCCCTTCCCCATTTCTCAAAGTTAGCTTAGTATTGAATGTACATTAGTGCTCGTTAGCATTGTGCTCTTATATGATCAGATCCTTATCTTTCCTTTCCTTTATTTCAATTATATTTCAAGATAGTGTAGACTTTGCATTCTTATCTCATACTCAAGAATTGTAGTGACAACAATTTACCTTTCATGCCTCTTGAATATCTGGAAGTGTGCATACAGCACTAGCATTATTGAAATTCTACGTCCCTTTGTATGATGATTAAATGATTGTATATTAATGAACACCATACTAATTGTTGCAAGTTAATTTTCACCACCATTTTTAGCATCGTTGTTGGGGATACTACCAAGTTATAAGGTTTTTGAGAGGTTTTTCATTTCTTAGAAGTAGTTTAGGTTTTAGTAAATTCACCTCCATACCCCCACTAATTTATGTTGATTGAGTTGAGTATTTGATGCATGCACCACCCGAGAGATGCCCATGGTATATTTTTACCCAATCCACAAGTAGCACAAGTTTCCATATCAGATTTTGAAGAAAGTATATCTTCCTCTATACAAGGTTTGATAGTAGAATAACATCCTCCAAGTGAAAGTTATGAATTTTCTCTTGAGTATCCAAATATGGTGGAATAGGTAGACCCAAATTCTTAGAATGAGGCAACTACCTTTGAGTTTCCCATTACCGAAAATGATGAAGTTGTTGCTATGAATAATATTTCTCACTCATCCTTTCCTAAATTTCATGGATCCATAACTTGAATACCTAGACACCTTTTTATTTGAGTTTGATGTTTTATGCAAGAGCTATGATTATACCATAGATGCACATAAATTGAATCTATTTCCTACTACACTCAAGGATGTAGCCTTGAGATGGTTCATGGGTTTAGGAATAAATGTTGTAACCACTTGAGCATAGATGAAGAATAAATTCCTCAATAGGTATCTAGAATTTTGCAGGTCGAGTAGAAAAGGAGGAGATAAAATCTACAAAATTACTTAAAAGGAGGATGAACCATTAGAAAACTACCTAGAAAGATTCTTGTTCTACACTCAGGAGACAAGACACACAAAACTACCTCATGATTCTCTCAAAATACACTTTTTGAAGGGACTCGGTGAGGAGGACATGGATGCTCTGAATTTAATTCAAGTAGGAAACATTTCAAAAGCTACCTTTGAAGAAATTTTTGAATCCTACAAGAATTACTAAAGAGATACTATGAAGAGGATTAGAAATGTAAGATCAATAGGTGGATCAACTATCAAAAAATTAAGGACATATCCAAGTCAGAGATTGTCAAAATGTTTAAGAACATGAAGTAGGAGATTTTCAATGACATGGCCACTCAATTAGATGCTCTGCATGCCAAGAAGAAAAGGGAAGATGCAGAGGAAACACTTACAGAGTTCTACCATACATGCAGAAGAAATAAATCTAGCTGTAAATGCAGAGGATTAACCAACATTGCAGAAGAAAAGGAGGCTTCACCTAAATTTAGGATGATAGAACCAAGATAAGGACGTATATCACAAGACCTTATGCCAACATTTAAAAAGTGGTCTAATAATAAATATATGCAACCCCCACCTTTGGCTAATCCTCAAGATTGGACTCCATATCCTAACCAATATAAAACATAGTAGCAACCTCAGTTTCAAGGCCAAAAAAAATGGCAAAACCCCTCAATCATGATAATAGGATTGGAGAGGAGGGTAGAAGTGGAATACCCCACATCCTAATTACCAACAATCCTACAATAAACCTCCTCACCCTCAGTAACAGGATCTGATGCCAAATCCCCAAGAAAACTCTCAACCAAATGCCACTCAATTAATAGCTCAACCAACCCCTAACCCTAATAATAAATTTGCTCATTGAGCCTACACCACTAAACTAGCTCAATACCCTACTTATTTAGCTGATGTTGATAATATCCATCTACGTTTAGGAAGAACACTTCCTCCACCAAGTAGACCCACTATTACTGAGATTATGGAGGAACCATAGAAAACGTTTCCATATGATCCTCGGTAAAGGAAAAACATGTTACAGACTGATCCATAGAAAAGACAAAAGACACTACAACCTAATCTAACTAAACCTGAGTAGAATTCTAGCAAGGATAAAACATAGGCTAATGAGCCACCATTTCTTAAAAGACTACAAGAAAAGAAGAATGACCTCAAATCAGAATTTGATTCTGATTTTGTTAACCAACTAAAGGATATTTGTGTCAAAATTCCATTAATTCAAGCCATTAAGGATGTGCCAATTTATAACAAGTTGGTTAAGGACCTATGTATAAAGAAACCAGGCAAAAAGAGAAAGGATCCATCTACTGTACAAGTTATTGGACAACTAGCTGATATTATGCTTGGAAATTCAATCTTGCCCAAATATATAGATCTAGGCAGTCCATTGGTAAATATTTCAATTAATGACACAATAATAAAGAAAACTTTGATTGACTTAGGGGCATCCATAAACGTCATGACCAAGAAAATCATGGATGATTTGAATTTGAAATGGTTAAGACCAACAACTACATTTTTACAACTTCATATGGATCAACGGTGAGACCTAGAGGAGTTCGGAAAACATAGTGGTAGTGGTTGACTCTTGGGATACCCTATTGACTTTATTGTCCTTCAACCAAAACAAACTTAGGAGGATATCCTATCATCCTAGGAAGGCTATGATTGGCCACTATTGACACATTCATAGGATGCAGGTTTGGTAATATGATTATTTCTAATGGAAGTGGCACTAAAATCTCATGCATTATCCTATTGCATAATCGTTGAATAAAGAAGATCAAACTATTTGGGTTGAGGAACTAGAAGAGGATCAATTTTTTTCTAGTAGTTCATGATGTTGGAAAAGTCATGTATAATTGAAGGACAAAAAGAAGATGTTGTTCTTTCACATCTTTCATGGCCTTCATGGCACAAGGTCTCATCTTTCATGGCCTTCAAGAATTCATTTTCTTCCAAAACGGTCATGGTTCTTATAACATCTTCTCGGGGCTATACGAGATATTCAGCACTTGATCTACTTTATTGGGTTCCTCCTGTAATCTCGAAACAACACCTCATATGATGTAATCTTTCTCATCACCAAATCCTTTTCTCACTCTACTTCTTGCTCAGGATCCTTTGGTGTTATCATGCGTAGAGGTTCATCTTCAAGCACCAAGTCTACCAAAGTTTGTACATAATGTATTTCAGGAACGTTTTGGGTACCTTAGGCTCTAAGTGTGGCTTTTCTTTATGATATTGTTCCTAATTTCCTTTGTCATGATGTTGAACACGGTGTTATTCTTTTTGTGCCAAGTCCTTTTCTTTCTTTAGGCATGCTATTTATACATCATTTGTTTTGATCTCTTCTCTTGACACCCTAATTGTTGTAACTTTATCCATATTTTTCCATTCTACCTCTGTCAAGAATTTCACCAAAGCATTGCTCACTTGTTCATCGACATAACAAAGTAGGCTTTAATGTTATGTGTATGGCCTAATGTGTCTTATTCAACCTCCTTGATACACATGACTCTTCACATACATAAAAATCTAGTTTATCCATGTACATGTGCATCAACCATGATAGCTACTTCCTTATGTGCATGGTTGCCATATCTTCATCCATCAACTCCCACCATACAACTCATTTTTGTCACTTTGATTTGAAAACGGGCATGAAAAATTTTACTGTGTCCTCAATGTAGCACATGATCGATGGGACATATTCTCCACTTGTTCTTTTCGATCTTGGACCCTTAAGAACTTGAACTTAAATATTTGGAGCTTGTTCTATTGTACCCTGAGTAGTTTCTTATGTTGTCTCATCTGCCTCTTTTTCTCATTCTTCCCCATCCTTCATTTCTTTTTCCTTTGGTCCTTCCACATCATCTAGAGGTGTAGGAGATTCGAGTGCACTCTCCTCGAATCTCTGCCTCCTCCTTTAGCTTTAACTTATTTCTTCTCTTCTCATTTATCTCCTTCTATGGAGAGAGTCGAGGTGATCTGTGTATTAATTGTGGGGTAGCACTTTGGGTCCTTGTTCTCTTGAATACTCTTTTGAAGCGCAGAACTCTCCTTGTACCACATCCAAGTCCTCATCATCTCCTTCTTGTGGTTGGGGTGGAGTAGTCACATACTCAACTTCTTCCCTATTTAGAGGTTGCCTCCTGCCTCTGTGCTCCAAACCACCACTATCTTCATGCTCCTCTTCTTCATCATCTACTTGTATTGTCTTTGTGGGCTTAGGTGCTGGAACATTTTCCATTGTATGTTGACCTTTTGGAAGCCACTGGGACAGCGAACTCATTCTCCGCATACTTATTATTCTCCAACTTGACTTGAGTTGAAGATACACAAGCATTGCTCTGGTGTCCCTAATTTCCAATCTTACAAGATTCATGTTTAATACATCTGAGATGAGCCTTGCAATGTAGGCAGCCTGTCATGGATACACATATGTCTTTCTCAGTGTATGGTAGTCACAATCTACCTTGTCTGTATTGAAGGTTAGATGGCATGCATCTAAAAGCCGGTGAACTGATGCCTAGAAATATCATGATGTGAAGGCATACGGTATTTTTCACCATGGGATCTAAGCCCCATCTTTCATGGTAAATTACACAATGTAAAAATGCTGGTAAAATACAAATTGTACTACCTTACCCACCACCAAAGGTAACTCCTTAGGTATGCACCACTCTTCTTTGAACGTTGTGTGGAGTCTATCATACCACTTCTCCACCCTTTACTTGAATGGTCTACCCATTGATCCTTCACACAAGTACTTGCCAAACCTTTTCGTAGGTGACTTGTTCTCCATAGGGTATTCCCAAATTTTCTCCTTTGGCCCATCGGGCACCCCGATTTCCATAAACACCAGAGATAATAGAACAGCCCTAAAACTATCCTTCTCTCATGTGCATTCTTCTTCAATGATAGTTTCCATGATTTAGTTAGAGATGTTGTAAGTCACTCCCTATGATATGTTCTTCACAATGTGTAGCCACATTGTGTTTACTTGTGACAATATTTCTTAGTCATTAAGTTTTTCACTAAGTGTGCGAGATGCTTGTATAATTGGGTACTTCTTTAATTTATCAATGTCCATACCATGCGGACCCTTGGTGTACCCACCTCCTTCCTTGTCTTCAGGATTGTGGCCTTATCAGTCAAATCACCATTTAAATCTACTCATGTGCTTTTCAACCTTATTCTTGTTGAGATCAACAAATGATACAAAAGATCAACGTATGATCCTTACCCTGCATCCTACAAAGTAGAAGAAATCTTCATGTACCCTACTCATCAACCAATGATACAATGGTTCATATTTCCCAAATTAGGGGAGCTCATACAACTGGTAAACTCAATTTTCTTCAACAACTTATCCCCAGCATCATCATACACCGACATGTCTTGTTGTGTGCTTATTCATCTTTGTGTTTAATAACGCATCCAACTCCTTATTTTCAGTTGTACAATGGTTGTACTCACTGATCTTTCTCTTCTAGATGTGGGAATCCCATTCTTGACCCATAATCACACCCTCCGGATACTACATTTCGAGAAATTACTCTCAAGATTCATTTCAACCTCCACTTCGACCTTCTTCTTTCCTTTTACTCTGATGTGGGTGCTTTCTTTAGTGCCATTTATAACCTACAATCTTCTCACTTCAAATACTCATCTTTTATCTCCTAAAATATGCAAACCCAAACCCTAGCTTGATTTAGTGTTCCCTGGTTGAAATCACGTGTCCTAACTCTTTTATAATGCCTTTCTTCATGTAAACCCTTTATTTGGGGATGCAAGCTTTCTCTATGCACAAATATGCTTGTCATGTATCGATTCACACTCTTTGCACCTGAATACTCTTCTCGTAGCTTAGTCGCACTTGGATCTTTCAAATTATCATGATTGCAATGGTAAGAATGAACTCACATCTCATCCTTTTATAGATTTTCAAAAATTTAGTGTATTTATTACTCCTTCACCTACTAAAAATCCTCTCATTAATCAACCATTTTTGTTCTTTCCATGTGGTACATCTTCATGCCCAAGCTATAACCTTTTAGCACACCATTCTACCTTTTGGCTACAGACTTCTCTTCAGCACACTTCCATGCACCCGAGTATCTTGCCACTGTGCCTTCCTTGGTAGTTACCATGGCCTCTACTTACCTCACATTATACTTGTTTCTTCATTCATCTCCACTTATGGTCCTCATTTCCAGAAGAAACTCTCTTTTTTCAATTCTCCAACTTGAATAACACTCGTAAAAGTTTTTTCCTTTCATGTGTACTTATTTTCATCAGTCTTGTACCTAGATAGCAATAACCTACCCCACACTAAGGGTATGTGCGGTACACATGCTTTATTACACAAACACACCGACTAAATTGAAAAAGAATCGTGAAAAGAAGGAAACACATTAAGGAAATGTAGAATTAAAAACCTAATCTAAATGGCAACACTACCTTATTACAAACACCAAGAAGACTTATTTATTATAGGGCTTTAGCCTACTCCCATTGAAGTATCTGGGTAACCACATTCCATCAAGCACCTCTAATTGACAAGCGCATGTTTCAAGTATGTGAGTGACAACATACGGATCCAACCAATGTACCTTGAGTTTTCCTAGATTACGCATAAACGTAGAATCATAAAGGAGCACCATCTGTCCAATCTCAAACTTTTATCCCTGATGTGCCTATCATGCCATGCTTTCCACCTAACCTTTTCTTATTTTTAAATTCAACATGTTATGGCTCATGACTCATCCATCTTGATTAACTTTTCAATCAATTATTCTAATGATTTCTCATCAGCTAGACATCTCACATGCACAATACACAAAGAAGGTAGCATGAATTCTATAGGAAGAACTACTTCTATGCTAAACATTAACTAAAATGGTGTTGTTTTATTCAACCTTTTACATGTTGTTCGATATTCTCAAAGTACTGCAGATACTTTATCATCCCAATCCTTTCTTCCAACATCACATATTTTAGTCAATGTCTGGCTCGAAATTTTGTTGAAAGCCTCAGCAATCCCATTTTCTTGAGGATGATATGGTGTAGTCTTATGGTGTACAATCATGAATTCATCCAATAAAATTTTGATTATCTCATTCAAAAAGTGTGTGCCCCTATCACTGGTAAAACTTAAAGGACATCCATACCTTGTAATAATATTTTCCCATAGAAACTTGGTTGTTGTAGCCTGTTGTGCAATCCTTTGTAGGTGCTGCTTCTGCCCACCTTTTTAGATAGTCTATGCAAGTGATGATATAGCATGATCCATTCCTATGTGTGGCTAGTGAAATAGGACCCAAAAAATCTATAGCCCATTTCTCAAATGGTTTTGCACTAGTAATAGGTCTTAGAGGCATTTCATCTCATTGACTAGTGTCCCTAAATACTAATAGTGATCACAAGCCTTGTAATAATCCTTAAAATCTTTATACATGGTCTCCCACCATAATCTAGTGAGTAGAATCTTGTGCGCAATGGTGTCACCTACATAGTGGCCACCCACAATACCACCATGAGCTTCTTCTCTATAATATTCATCCGCTCATGTTCCAGTACACAATGGCGAAATACTTCATCCTAGCCTAACTTGTATAGGTCACCGCTAATCAACATATAGGGTGTCGCATGTATAGAAGTTGTTTCTTTTCCAAGGATTTCATTCATTCGTGTCATGTCATGCCTGTTCGTATAAAGATAACAATGTCCTCTAATTTTGATGTTGCACATTGTAACCTGTATAAGTATGCATTGTGCATGATATCTTCAATGGAATGAGCTTCTTCTCCTGAGTATATTCTAGATAAATGGTCTGGTCCAGAATTACTTTTCCCTAGTTTTACCATAACTATGAAATCAAATTCTTGAAATAAGAGTACCCATCTACATATGCGCCCCTGTAAAATGGTATATTTACCAAATACTTCAATGACATGTGATATGTATAAAAGAAAAACTATGTGGTGATTAGGTACTATCAAAATTTATGTAGCACATAGATCATTGACAAAGCTTCGCATTTGTAGTTGTGTAATTCTATTCTACATGAGTCATCTTTCTACTAGCAAAATAGATAGGATGATCTATAATACCTTCTCTAGGTTGAGCCAATACTACACTAATGGTCGTGCTAGAGGCATCCACATGTACATGAAATGGTTGGTCCCATGAAGGAAAATGTAGAATAGGCACGGTAGTAAGTTTCTCCTTTAATGTCTTGAATGCACACTGTTGTGGTTCTCCCTAGTAGAATGTACCTTTTCCTTTCAATAATTCCTCTAAAGGTGTTGCAACCTTGGCATATCCTTTAATAAACTTCCTGTAATATCCTATATGACCCAAAAATCCACGCAAATCACTGTGCTGGTAGGCTCTCTTAGGCCTATAATGGTTGTAACCTTAGCTAGATGAACCAACAAACCTTCCTTGCAGATGATGTGTCCTAACAATATTCCAAATGGTGTCGCAAATATGCACTTATTGATGTTCAAAGAGATACTCAATTGTCTTCATCTTTCAAACATTAAGCACAAATTGTCACAATGATCTTTAACAAGTCTATACACCATCCAATCATCTAAATAAACCTGCAAGAAGTTATGAATAAAGTCCTTGAACGCATGAAAAATAAGCGTAAAAAATATAGCGCAGTGCATTTTTAGACCAAAAGGCATCATATTATAGGCAAAGCTACTCCATTACATGGTAAAATTAGTCTTTTCTTGATCCTCCTAGGTAATTCTAACCTGCTGATACCTAGAGAACCCTTCTATAAATGAATAGATTTTGTGCCCTACAACGCCTTCTAATATTTCCTCAGTGAATGGTGTAGGGAAGGGATCAGTCACACATGCAGCACTCAGCTTCATGTAGTCCACACAGATCCTAATCCAACCATCCTTATTGATATTGATCACCATTGGACTAACCCATTCTGAATCATCCAGAGGGGCTTGATGATTCCAGGACTTTAACATTTTGTCAATCTCTTCCTTAACCTTTTCACGTAAGTTGGGGTTCATCCTGTAGGGTCTCTTTCTAACTTATAATGCACCCTCTTTACATTTTATCTTCATCTCCCCTAATGATTTATGCACACCTTTAAGCTCATGGTACCCTAGAGGGAATAATTCCTAATAATCCCATAGTATCTTTATGATTTTTGCCACTTGAGTCCAGGACAATAGTCTACAATTATGGGCTCCTTAGGCTCAATATCTGATCTAATATTCACTTTCTTTATCTTCATAGGTTCATGATAGGTGTGCATGGTCTTATCTGCACTATCTAACACCTCATGCCTACCTATTGAATGGTTTACATCTAGATTTTCTACTTCTTCATCATCCACTAAGTAGACTATTTTTCCTTTTTCTTTCTCAAGGAAATCACACTGAAGTAGTATGGCATTGGCCTTTGTTTCATCAACAAAACACACTCCTGAGTCTCCTTCATCCAATAAATCCTAAAGGAGTTCTTCAGCCTTGGCACTATCTACCATAGTTAAGCGTTGTATGAATTTTAATGCTTCATCCACCGGAGGTTTGGTAGAGAAGAAGTCAAACATCTGGGACATTCCTATAATTAAATCCTACCAATTTCCAGTCTCTCTATGGATTTCTTCATATACATACGAAGCACACACACTGCCTTGTAAAGTGGAATAAAACTTATGCACCATGAGTGAAAGTGGTAAATCTTCCTACCCCTTTGTCCATAGTCTCTCACACTTTTAAACATGGTGTTGAACAGGTTGATTACCATGATAAGTGTAGATTTGAGTAGGTGCACTACTCATGAAGAACCTAGTAGCAAGAGCAATCCTAATTTCATTCCATCCTACAAGATTATCCTTGTGGGCCACCCACCAGTGTGACGTTGTCAGGTGTAGGGTATAGACTAGCATATTCTTTCTCTCTAGTTATTCTATCCACTATTATTCCATGGCGAGCAGGAATACCATAGGATCTCCTTCTCCAGTGTAACAAGTTACCGAGTTATTACCTATTCTCTGATATCTGCAATCCCTAGCGAATAGACTCTTTACTTTACGCCCCACAAACTCATAAGTGCTATGAGCCCCGATTATCACAAGCAACACTTGTAGTATCACTGATAGACTATGCATCCTCCCACTAAATGATTCCTTCTTTAGATGGCTCAAGCACCTCTAGATCCTATGGCGCATATATAAATCCTATTCAGGTCTTCTTCACTCAAGGGCTCAACATAGGGCATATATTTTCCATCTATTAATGGGATAATAACCCTTTCCTCCTTATTTTCAAAACTTATATAACCCTTGTTGAACCGAAGATTAGCATTATTTGCATAGCACCAAGAATTCCCTAATAGAGTTGGGAAGCTATCTGACTTTTCCAGTGCTAAAACCTCAAAATCTCCAGTGAACTTGGCTCCTTGTATGGTAATGGATGCATATTTTAAAACTCCGATGGGAGTGGCCTTAGTCTGATTAGCCATGAACAATACATTAGAAGATGGCTACTGATGGAGGTCCCCATTTGTACCCATGCGTATAAGGTAATAACATTGACTTCTACACCTATATCAATTAGTATATTACTCAATAGTCACCCATCCACAACAGCATTCATATTGATTTCCTTGTCATAATCTAGGTTATGAGGGGGAAGATTCGCATGTAGGATATGCCATCCAGTCTCAGTACTTACACATGGAGTATTTACTTTTAACCAATTCCCCAATAGTGGAATGATATTCTCTTGGCATAACAATTTGCACACTTCTCTCACATCATCCATATTATTTTAGACCATTTTGATGCTTTCTTTTGCTCCATCTTCCATGATTTCTATTTTAAATATTATATTTCACCCTGAAGATTCTTGAGTACCTCCATGGTTTCCTGATAAACCTCCTTCTGATGGATAGGATCTGGGTACCGTGCATGTAGAACCTCCTCTTTAGTGATGGTAAGATTCTATTGTAATGCTTCTATGACATGCATTGCTTCAAAGCATGGGTCGTGATCTTTACCTGCATTACCTAAGCTTCATCTTCCAACTTGGGCATCCACTAATTTTCCACGTGTTGTATCCTAATCAACCCCTGTGCCTTTTTTTCTTGTTTATGTTTCTTGCTAAGATTCTCATACATGTCCAGGACATTCCTCATAGCTATGATTCTTTCCACAGAAAGAACATGTAATATTTTGAGGACATTCATGCCTGTAGTGGTTAGCAAATCTACATGTATAACATGTTCCATGAGGGAACTCACTTATTCCACCACCACGGCCTCATCCTCAAATCCACCACGGTATCCTCAACCTCTGCCACAACCGCGCCCTTTAAAACACCCTCCATTCCGATCATAGCACACCTAATTGTAATCTTGATCCTGATGCTCATTCTTGCCTTTAGAGTTATCTAAAAATCTTTTCTATCGTACACCAATATCTATAGCATCCTCGATCTGACCAATTAGTTAGTAGTCTTTCGTGTCATGAGTCATGGACCTACAGATTTTACAGTAACATGATACATTCTTCCTTATCGCATGTTTTAGTAATGGGCAACAGCTAGCATCATGGTTTAAATGGAATATCTCATAGTCTAATAGCACTGAACGCACTGATTTGTAAGGATAACTATCCTTTGTGTGACCTTCCACTTCATAATCTTTGCACCAACTCCCTATGCACACCTCATGTGTTGAATTTGCTGATATTTTCTCTAAGCTGCTTCACCATATTTGTGATCTATGCTTCTAAAAATGGACTCACCCGAGTTGTCTATACTTCTAAGTACATCGCACATAAATGCTTTCAAGTGCTTCGCACGGATCAATGTATGTTTTATGTGATAGTGCCCTTTTAAAGGGTGTAATTAGGCCTCCAACAAACCATTTTGCATGTTGGCTTGTATGAATATCATAAGAAATCTTAGATAAAGTGTTTTAAAATGGGCATCATACTCCCTAACACTTTTAGTAGTGCCTTTCTTAATATCTTTGAGCACACTTATACTCTTCTACTTGAACTCAAGGATGTGAAACTCTTTAAGGAATGCATCTTTTAAATCTGTATAGTCTACGCAAGTCTAATCGGGACAAACTTTCTATACCATTTGTGTGTGCACCCTTGTAATGTAGTAGTAAATTGTCTTACCCTACGCTCAGAAGCCATAATTCCTTTTACATGCCATAGTATTTCACACATGTGTTCAAGCAACATCTTCTTTGCCCTATACTTTGGAATACGAAGAGATATCTCCATGTAAATGGGGTTGGTGTAGATGTTCCCCACGATCCAAAACCTCATGTGTTTCCTCTACCTCTAGAACCACAGATTCACCGAACTAGAGTCACATATGCCTCCTAATCCCAAACCTATGGTTGGAGTTAGACAGAAGATGTACTTCCCTATGTACCAATAGTAGAATTCATCTGTACCCCAACAGTATGTGAAGCGTTACTACTCCCAGAAGAAATTCTAAAAATATGCCTGCTTGAATTTTGTGCAAATGATACACCTGAAAAGGTACTCTCATTAAACAATGAATCTATTTTCGTTGCCATCACTATGCCTCTTATAAGACTCGCTCTTGATCTCCCACTACTTGAATTATATTTTTGACTATTTTTTGTATTAGATGATGGAAAACCAAGCGCAAGGGCAAGGTCTCCAAGTGGATTCAGAGATGCATGCTCATGACCCAAGATGTTTCTATTAGTGCGCTTCTATGTGATGCCGAGGAGGGTTCCTATCCCGATTTCCCAAATTGGGGAGTTTCTAATGCTCAGGTTCCACGTCTTCTACGTGAACTTCAAATCCTTCCCAAACTATCTTTCTCCACAACGCCATTTACTCTGCAACCTCCTGTTGCTTCTATACCTCCCTCTCGCACACCTCATTATACTTAAGCCTCCTTTCCTCTCTCTAATTCTCTACCACTAGGTCTGTCATCTTTTACCAAACCTACTCTTGCCCCTACGCGTGGTAGGGGTTTAGTTCACTATTGGTTTGTTCTCCAAGTTTAGGGTTACCATCAAAATATTGATTTCTAGTGGAATGCCTTATAGGTAAGTTCCTCGAGATATCATAAAAATGGAATTCACCTACCTCTAGGCACGAATAAGTAGAAATTGAGTACTCCAAGATATATATGTTTAAAACACCACATAACCACATATGTACAACGTGAGTCCAAATCATATCAGCATCATATAGAGTCTAAAATCCTTCATACATCTAGACAAGTATGTAATACCTCCAATTCCATTTAGATGCGTAAGCAACCAGCCACTCGTATAATTATACTAGAAAAATATCAAAGAATCTCTCATACAAAATGTCATACGGATGTTATTCTATACATGCACATGCATTAAAATTTGATCCAGTGTTGAACCTCTGTGCGTATTCTTCTTCTATGTCATGTATATACTCCTCAACACTTGCTAGGGTCAAGCGGTATGTCTTCATCGTGAACCATCCTAAATACAACTAAAAAGAGGTCCCAAATAATAGAACCAATAATGTAACCTAGAATTCTCCAGGTAAAAGTCCAAACATGTTGGCACATCACTCATCCTAAACTAAACACTCACCTGAAGCATGTAAAGGTACCAGGCCCCTCTTTAGGGTTGTTTTTGCAAGATGTTATCATGATAAATACTTAAAGAATTCAAATCTATGACTAATATATCATTTGACAGTACATATTTAGATCTAGATCTAGAGAATAATAGACTTAAGAGATAACTATGATGAAATCAAGCATGCACGAACCAAATATAGTCAGGATTTGATACTCTGATTCATCCAACACATTCCACTACATTAAACATGATAAATACATAGAAGCTTATTATAATAGATAATACCATAGTCTATGCGTACATTAGATTTGGCAGCATAACCTCACAATAACTCAGTTCTCACATGCAACACTATGCCACTAGTTCTTAACATATTTATAAGGATGGGGACTTTCCCTTCACCACTTATCTAATCCAAAAATAGGTCGCATGCTATTATGATCCACGTGTCATTACAATAATAGCCACAAATGCAAGTGTGCTAACAATAGACTTATTCTATTTAAGCTGTCAGGTAGTAAATCTATTCTCATTCTTTATTCATCAAAGCACTTTGTAGCGATCCTCCAAAAATAGCCGATGTGTGTGTCATGTAAGTATTTAACCGGTTTCTTTTCTCTACACGTTATCTCCATAAATAGCTCATACTCATGAAAATAGCTAATTCTGAATCTATCTCTCTTCTTCACGCGCGATCCTTTTTCAAATTCTTAGATGACCACATCTTTACAAGGTATCGAGTATCAAGAGAGATTGTTACAGATCAAGGTACACACTTTACTACTAAATTTATTTTTGATCTAGCTAAGGAGTATGAAATCAGACATAGGAAGTCTACACCATATCATCCCCAATCTAATGGCCAAGTTGAGGTAACAAATAGAGAAATATAAGCTATCTTGACAAAAACTATTGCACTCCATAGAGAGATTGGGCAGATAGGATTCTAGAGGCAGTATGGGAATTCAACACAACATGGAAGATAACAACTAATTTCACACCATTCAAAATTTTATATGGTAATATTTTTGTTCTCCCTATTAAATTTGAGCATAAGACACTAAGGATTGCACTTGAACTAGGCATAGATTTTTCTAAAGCTCAAAGGTAGAGGATTCTCCAACTCAATGAGTTGGATGAAATGAAGATATGGGCTGATATAGAGATAACACAAAATCAGAGAATCAAATGGCATGATAGGTTCATCAAGAAAAGGCAATTTGAAGAAGGGTATTAGGCCCTCTTACTTGACTCAAAGTACAAAGACCACATGGGAAAACTTGGGACAAGGTGGCTAAGTTCATATGAGATTGAGAATATATTTCCCAATGGATCTGTAAAACTCACCACCATAGATCCTGTAAGGTTCAAGATATTTTTCAATGGTCATAGGTTAAGGTTGTACAAGAATCCAACTAACAAAATCACCTTCATGCAGCAATTCAGAGGAAGTCAAAATAGGATGGAGATAAGGACATTAGAGTTAAGATCAGAAGTTGAGCATGTTGGTTCATCTTCTGAGATTTCAGAGGATTGCTATATTTAAGTGACTTGGTATATTCAACTTTCTAAATAGCCTAAGGGTGAATAAAAATGTTGTGATCGTCCCTCTTAGTGATCATAACACTCAGCTATATATTTTATTTTTTTAGAATTTTTGTTTTGCAGGATTTGATATATATGTTGCAAGAGTGCATAATCTTTGACATGGGGAGATAATAAAAAGAATGGATGTTCCACTTGTAGTGTCATGTAGTAAATCTCTATTTATTTTTCATGTTTGGCAGAACTCATGATTGCATAAAGAAAACTAAGGAGCAATTTGCATGTGTGAGTGGTGATCGAGATAGTTGGTACCATAACAGTCGAATTCCCCCTCTAGGAATTATCTTATTTAAGTAAGGAGCCTACATGATAGAAAATTTCACATACACTTGTAGCAACAATATATGAAACATCATAATAGATCAGCATATAGCAAGGGCACAATTAGCACAATTCATGTGAAATCATCATCCTAAATATTCCTCAAGATAATTCCACTCATACTACTTTATTAAATTATCACTAGTATAGTTAATTTTAATTAGTATTTATGCCACATAATAATGTCTTTAATTGCAATTATACATCACCACCTTTAACCTATGATATGTCACTTAACATGATCCCACTCCGTCACACCACTTTACCTCACATGTTAGCTACAATCAAATCAATTAAATTCATTTCCCTTCTACGTTGCGTGTGATTCGATCTCAGAATTCAAAAACAAGGCACTCAAATAATCTCCCACAGTTTAATTTTTGTATCGTTCCTCCAATTTTTCTCTTTACCATAGTTGAACAAGACACATAATTAATAATGAAGGAGAATTAATCTACCATGAGCCGAAGAGCATTCCCATATCCTCAACCATAGTGGATAGATGGACTACATTAACAAATTTCGTGGTTTTAATGATTCTATGGTCGAATAATTTTCTGCTACATTGAAAGATGGAGAAGCTAAGGTCAATGGCTTAATAGTGAAGGTGAATGATGATAACTCTGCTACAGCTTATTGGACTTCTAAAAAAGGTAAGCCTTTCCTGAGAAAGCCAATCTAGAGCCAATTTCGATGAGACTTCACTGATGAGGATGATGCTTTCATAAATGATCACTAAGGTACATTTAGAACCTCTCTCAAACCACTCTGGGATGAAATTTCCAACTATATTATCAATTATTTTACTTGTGAGGGTAGATATTCTAGACTAAATACAATCCACTTCAAGTTACTCAATCATTTGAAGAATGATAGGCATGTTAATGTACCTAATTTCTTAAATGAGAGCTTGAAAAAGATGAGTAAATAATCACTAGAGAGGGAGGTCAACACTTTCACACCACTACCTTGTTACCCTGGTTATCAAACACACATTGGAGAGAGAACATCCTGAATTGAAATGGGAGGATTTTTCAAGGGAAAAACATATTGATGAATTATTAAGGCATAAGAAGAAAATAATAAGAAGTATACATAGTTCTTCCACTCATATAGTTGAACCCATAGCTTCCACTTCTCATCTTGAACCCACAATTTCCACTTCTCTACCCATAGAAACCCATGTTTCTGAAAATACACTACCTACTAAAGAGAACATTGTTCGTATCCCCTGAGAGGATTCTCATTGTTGAAACCCTACTTGGATTTTTAACTCCTGAATCATCCACCTCAAAGGGTAAGAGAAAATATTCCAGGCCCACTCCTAAATCTTCCAAGTCTACTCCTACATCCTCCAAATCCACTCCTACACCACCTAGGCATTCTCATAGACTGAAAACTAAAAATCCAAAAACATCAAAGCCCACAAAGCCCCAAACCATAACACTTGATAGTGATAAAGAAGTTGCAGAAGATAATATTGAGGCCACATTAATGGACATAGACCAGGGAGGTGTTGATGTTGAAATTCTCCAGGTCGTAGCAAGACCATGGATTGTATGGAAGAGAAGAAGGGAGAAGAAAGTGAGAGAAAAAGTTCAAGAAAGCCCTTTTGAATGGATGGAAGACTATGTAGAGGCAGTTCATGTTAGGGTAACCCATGAAGAGCATGAAGGAAGAGGAGTTAAACAAGGAATCGAGGAAATTGTTCATACAACCAAGGGTGATAAGGAGAGGATAGCAGGAGAAATTACCCACACATTTCTTGAAACATTAAATGATGAAGTAGAAATTGGGGATGATATACCCCATGTTGTTGAAGAAATTATTGAAAACATTTCCAATGAATTTGAAGCAGAACAAACATCTGAACAAACTAAGACAGTATAGGAAAATGTTCTTCAAGTTACTAATGAAATAGTTGAGCTAGTACTAGAGCCCACTCCACCATTTTTATCACATGGGCATAGATTCTATATGACCTTATTATAGTTAAATATTTTCATTAGTGAAGTGGTCAAGGAGCTTACCAAACCAGTTTGCAAGAGAATATGAACATAAACAACATTGTTGGAATACTAGGTCTATCATTTTAGAACCTATGTTAATAGGTTACAAGGAAAATGGGAGAGGGAAAAGGAATAACTTGTTTTCCAAAGATAATCAAGACATGGATGAAAATACAAGGAACTTAAGGCCAATGATAAGTAGATTGAAAGGCTAAAGAAGAAGAAGGATGAGACACTTAAAGTGTTCTATGAAATAATTAGACACAAGCCTCCTTCAAATGTATATGCTATTTTCTTGAAGGATAATATGTTGCAGCTCCAGATTACATACATATTAACTCTAACATAAAATTTGACATCAAGTGGATCTAGGAATTTATTTACATTATATTTGAACATTCCCAAGAAATTCGGTTCTGTTATGTGAGTTATATATGCATAATTATGACCTTGAATATGATAGGGATTGGATTACAATCCTCTACGTTGGATATATCCCAGTAAAATAACTTATTTATTTCTTCATGAATGATATGGACAGAGAGAACTAGATGGTAAACTACAGGGAAAAATTTCAGCCATTAATGGTCAAGGCAAAAAAACCTTGAGCATTCATACAAGAGTATAACCAAGATATAGAAAATAAGGAAATTAGAAATCGGGCATGCCAAATGAGAAATTATGCACATGGGCAAGTAAGTAACATGATTACCCACAATGGAAGGGAAATAGTTATATATTGTAGGAGAATCACTCCATGCATATAAATAAGTCATGAAGACATCCATTTTGGTTTGTAGGTATGCTCATCTGAGTCCTAGAGGTCAATGGGAGTCTAAGATGGTTACTATTTTTGTTTAAGGCCTTTCAAATTTCAAATAGGTTTCCCTCCAAAAGTGCAATTTGCGTCTTGGAGGACTATTTTGGTTTGAATTAGTTAGGTGTTTGTAATGTGCTCTTAGAACTTGAAATATTTTCAAAGGGTGATATGAGAAATAATTAAGTGTCTTAGGTCCTCTTTAGGGACTAGAAGTCATAATTTGAGTAAGAAAACAAGAATTAGAGTCTTAAGTAAGAAATCAAGTGTTAAAGTCATGAGACCAAGGGTCTAGGAGCCTATTCGGTTAGAGCTTGATGAAAGAGACTATAAATTGCAAAATTTTAATTGTATTTCTCATTCTTGCCTAGGTAATGAATCAAATGTGAAGGTTTCAAGAAATATTGAAAGGAAGACTGACTTTGTATGATTTTGCTTGTAATTTCATATGACTATATGTTGCATTTTGTAAGATTTTGATCCTTAAAATTAAGCTCTATAACTATGGGTAGATCATGAATGACAAGAATCTCAGTTTTGTAGTTTCAAGTAATGGGGAGTTACATTGTAATTTTTAAAGGTGAATCTATATGAGGTAAGACAAAGATGGTCACCTATATGATTCTATATTAACTCAATTGTTGATGCTTTTGTATGATTCTTTTGACCGTAAATATGTATATAAGTGAAGATTACTCTCAGAAAATGAAGGAATGTAATCCTAAGGTTTGGTTATGATTGTTAAACGCTAGAAAAATGAATTTTATGTTACTTAGATATGATTTCTCTTTGTTGTATTGTTAGAACTTTTAGTGCATGGTGATTGAGTAGGGAAAAGATTGTTCTTGGAATGAAATAGAGAGTATGAGGTTGGTAAAGGATGAGTAAGGAGTATTTATGTTTGATTCCCTTTTCTATGGATAATGCGGGGTGATAATGTGATCTTTGTGTGATATTGATACATATTGACAAGACTATGATTCATGTAGTAGTGTTGCAAGTTTACTCAATTAGTTAAATTTGTGAGATTTAGCAAGTTATTTATCACCTTTGGCATTGTGATCATCGAGAGAGAGGGAATTCTTCATGTTTGTGTGTGGTGCAAGGTGCATGTATTTCCTCAAGTAAATGCTTGGTTTTTTATCTCATGAGAATCCTATAATCAGCATATAAGAAACTTTTTAATACATCTAGGTATCCATAGAAGAATCATGTTGAAACTTGGGAAAGGCATGAAGAAGGAATATTCCTTAGAAAGAATCTATGAGTGATATTTGTTGATAGAAGGGTTACTTTAATATTTGAAGGTATAGATAACTCATTGTGTTTAACTTTCACCTATGAAATTAGTGGAAGGATATCAAGGGAAGCATATAGGATGAATATCCCATAAAGAAAAGATTTAATCATAGTATGTAACAAGTTTAGTAGCTATATTGTGGTCATCAAGAGCTTACACCTTTTTTGCCATGTATTAGCAAACAATTACCTCTTGTAAGAGCACTCACACTACTTTCCATAATCTACTAATAAGTTGGGAACATGAGGAAGGTAGATGCTATCATGTTGGTAAAGTTTTGAGTTCTACATCATTGATTTTGAAATTTTCTATCAAGAATTGGTTTTGGGTCTATGTATAACTAACTAGGATTTCAAGGAAGAATTATTTAATAAAACCTTCTAGAAGAGGAATTTTGATCTAAAATTGAATATAAAGCATTGTGATAATGTATAAAAGGTGATTAAGGAAGAATTTTTGGAGTCCATATATGGAAATAGAAAATATTCTTACCAATCTCCTATAAGATAGTGTGCACATACTATGGAGTCTAATTTGAGAGGTTAGTTTCCAAAGGGAGAGAGGTTTAAAATTTCGGGTGATCTTGAAAACTCATACATAGCTAGATTTATTTAATGGGTACCTAGAAACCTTCCCCTTTCATCTTCAAGTGGCCTATAATCAATTTTATATATGATAGTCTATTATGCAAGACCTAGTAAGGGTTTATAAGCTCAAACACAAAAAGAGGAATATATGGATTCATAGAAGGATTTGAATCTCTAAATTTTTGGAACATTTTTAAGGAGCCAAGGGAGTTTTTAGGAAGCCTATAATATATCCTAGTAATTTCTAGAATCCTATAACCAAATCTGATCCAAGCATAGATTGCCTTAAAGGAGGAAGAACATAGTTTTGTGCCAAAGAGAGAAGTATTGTAGGTGAAATTGTTTAGAGTCATTTTGGGTAATCTTATAATCACATTTTGAGTTGTATGAACATGGGATATGTTTGTGGAAGTGTGGAGGAAACTAAAACCTAGGTTGGAAAACCTAAGGAAGGAGATAATATTCTAAGCAAGTGTAGTGAAATCTTGAAGGAAGGTGAATATTGTAGGGCTGAGATGATATCATGGACTTAGGTATGAGGCTATTTACAAAGATTACTGCAGCAACCTAAGGTAAATTTGATCTCACAAAATAATAAGAAACTACCTTGAAGCTAGAAATGATCCTAAAAGATAGAGCTAAGTAAGATGGATTATTTTCATTCTTGAGATGTTGTATACCTATATGATTGATTGTATTTGTCTACATCATAAAAGCATGTCGAATGTTTTTGAATGAAATGACCCCTAAAATTCAAAATAAGGAGTTGCGCCCATATCCTAATATCATACAAACTCTGTTAAGGGTAAATGTTTACATTGACTTCTCTATTAAATATGTAAACATGTGGTTCCCAATTGGTTATCACCCACCAATATTCCACTTTCCTATACCACATTGGTCTGGTGATATACCCGTGGATGAAATGATTCAAGATAGGGTTTGGGATAGGTACATATTGAATGATGCACACTTCTCCACCGATCCAACAGGGATAGACATGTCAATAGATTTTAGATGCTTATGTAGCACCATTCAGGTCGACCCTAAGCCCGGTTGAGGAACCTATAGAAACTTGAATGAGGACATTCAAGGAGTTAAGTTTGGGGGTGTGATGAGTTGTTTAAATTCTCTTTCTAAACAACTCATCCTATGTATTTTTGAGCCATTTTTAGTATTACACTTGTATTTCCCTGTGATACTTCTCAGACATTTCATTATAAGTTGAACATCATGGCATGAATACATATTAATATAGTTATTACTAATTAGCTTAATTTTTGGTATTGTGAGTACGCATTTATTCTCTTTATTTCAATAATATGTTTGATTGATGATGAATGTGATGCCTCTTATTGTAAGAAAATTGTATATGCAACAACTCACATGCATCCAAAAGGAATCATCTACAATGAAGGCACCATCTCAGAAACTCACATGTATCCAAAGGAATTATCTTTAATAAAGCATACATAGCCAAAGGAGATCACACGCGTGAATAATTCATTATCTTGAGAAGCTCGTGGAATGTGCACATTACACTTTAGTTTGCAAGTTTCTAGGGAAGAATAAAATACAATTCTAACATGAGAAATAAGAGATGACTCAACTCCAACAACTGATTATGTGTTGCAACTTAACAAGGAACTAACTGATTTAGAAACCGGTTGATCAAACTGATCGGTTACTTAAGTTATGTGATTGACATGTAAACACCTATTTATTAATTCTATTGCATGCATCTATTCTTGATTATTTTTATGATCTCTTTTGTTTGATATAATTCAAACTCCTAGTAGAGATTTGTTTCTTCACACTTCTGCTATAATGAGATATATAAAAAGGAAATATTAATGATAGAGAGAGAGGAGATTGATCGAAATATAGAGGAATTTTTGTATTTCCAATTGTAATCTTCATGTCAATGCAATAAAAATTTGAGTTTTGTTCATTAGTTGTAGTCATAGACCTTAGGAGGGATTAGCACCCAAGGCAGGGCCCACTTACAGTTTTCTAACCCTCTCCTTTATTTGTTGATTTGATTTATTGCATGAGTAGATTAGCAGAAATCCATTCCTTTATCTGTATTCTATTTTCACATGCTTTTCCTTAGACTTAGTATTTACTTCTAGTATGAATTTAGTTTATTTCTAAGTATTGTTATTTCCAGAATTATAGTGATAGCAATTTACCTTTCCTACCTATTGAATATTTGTAACTGCACATACATCACTGACATTATTGAAATTCTATGTCCCTTACTTTGATTATTAATTGATTATAGATTAATAAACAACATACTAATTGTTGTAATTTAATTTGTACCACTAGGTACTCTTCTCTATATTGACTTTGGGTGCTTAAAACCCTAGGTTGACCTAGTGTAGGGATTAGTTCCCTATAGATATGTGACCTTAGCACTTACACTAGTGCCTTTAAATCAATTAATTGTTTGTTGGTTCACATGTGTATTTTATTTTTTCCCTTACACCCTTGTAGAGAAGAATACTTAGGAGTGCAATCAATTGATATTTATTAAGCTAAATATGGAATTATATGCCTAATCTAATTGTTATTGTAGTAGTAAATGAATAAATAATTAAGTACAAAAATTAACCCAAGAAAACTAAGCCAAAATATATGAAACCCTAAGTGTAAAGAAGAGGTAAGATGACTTATTTTTTCACAATTATTCCTTGACTAATCCAAACTACTAAGCAATTGAACAGAGAGGGATATGTAGTACACAAATCTTTAGAAAATTGTGTGGGATGACAATCTTCCTAGACCTGGAGCACACGGAGAGGGATAGGGACACTTACAGCACCTAGACTGTGTCTCAGGTGCCTATTTCTATGTAAAAACATATAAACATTCCTCTAAATGGTTATGAGGTATTCGATGTTGTTCACCTTTGGTCACTATGAGGTCACAAAATGATCGCTGAAGTCACTGGAAACCTGCAATGAAGTAATGTCCAAAAAAACCCTCAAAGAGACATCAAATCCTAAAAAAGAAAGATACATAGTGAGGGTTGATTGTCCTCACTGTCAAATGGTGATCTTACTACTGAGCATTGCACTACATCTCAAACCCAATTTAGTTCTATGTGTGTGTGTGTGGAATTATGCCCTAGCTAGTTCTTGTGTGTGTCTTACTTGATAACGAGCAAGTAGATAGATGTAAAGAAATGTAATAGATGTGTGCATGGAATATAATGAATTTCTCTCCTATGAAGTGTATGCCTAATAACCAGCCCTTGTGTCCCTTAGATGGTGTTAGATATATACAATAGATATCTTATATGCTTGATGGATGCAACCTTAGGTAGTGATAGCTAATTCTTAGTGTTTGGTCCTTTATTATGATTACATAACTTTATATTTATATGATTCCCTTCCTTGAATTTTGTAATTTACCCCGAAAATGTCGACTACCGAAATATCGGATGCTCAAATGGGTATAAAGGACCCAAAAAGGTGTGCACAAAGTATGACAAATGCCAAGGTATGACAAGGCGAGAATAAGCAAGTAAGGTCAAAGCAAAGAAAGAGAAATAAAATAAAGGTGGCTAAATACATGGGTTAATTAATACTTTTCTTACTTGTGAATCATATGAATAGTAGTATGCAATCGGGACTAAATAGATACCTAAAGTGCATGATTTTGTGTCTATATTTTCCCCACTTTATATTATCGAGTGAAATACCAATAACATAAAGTAGATAAGAGATGTGTACCCAATAACCATGTAGATCAAGGATGAGAGTGTGCCGAGGGACAAGAAAAAGTGTGGAATGATAAAAAAATGTGAAGCATGGATGCTAAGGAAAAAGTGTAAAAAGTGATGATGAAAATGACCCTAGGGCATAAATTCATGTGTAGATGTCATGATGTGAATGTTTTTATGTCAATGGTTATGTGATTGTTGTTGATTTTTTGAAGTGACTACCACTTCCCATAAGGATGGGCCTACAAAAGAGAAGAACAAAAATTGTCAAATACGCATGTCTATGATCGAAATGTGTAAAAAGTATGTAAAATATGAAAAATGAAAAAGGAACATGTGTACCTTATCTGTTATGAGAAAAAGGGTGTAGAAATGATCCTAAAGATGTTGTAAATGAACAAGTTTTTCAAAAAATCTCACACCGATTTTACGCGACGCAAGTTTTGGGGTGATCTCACACTAAGTCATGGAAGAAGTGTAGGGAGAAAAGTTTGGTTTTATCCTCAAACCTTCAAATTCTTCCTGTAATATAGAACACCATTGTAGATGGTGTGTAAAAATTCAAAAAATTTGATCCAATGTGAAAGTGAAAAGTGTTGTGTAGTACATGCATGTTGAGTGCTAAGGACTATGTGCCTTGTAAAATTCGTTATGTGGAGTTTTATAGAAGTGTGCTAAATTTCCAAATGTTATGTAAATGTCCCCTGGTCATTGGATTCCAAGAAGGTTCAAGGGTGTTCAATAATTATTGTGTTGGTCTTGGCGCTAGTGTCTGTGTTGTGGTAAAGACCCAAGTCTGATTTTGATCCCTGCCCTGAGATTGACTACTATGTTGTACTAGTATTATATTGTGTTGAATTGCGGATGTATAATGTTGTATGGGGTGATTGTTTCACCCAAATGATGCCCCCTCATTTACAAAGTGTATGTGAGGTCGGTGAAGGAGTATGTAGCCCAAAGGAGGACTAACCGTTGTGTTGAAATTGTGCCCTCCAGGGGGAAGGGGATGTACTTGGTAGAAACCAAGGAACATGCAAACAAAGTGGCTAAGACACAAGTGATAGTACAAGAAAAGAAAAACATGCATATAGAATAAAAAATGTAATATAAGCATACAATGTGTAACCTAAGATGTAAGGATATAATGTAAACACGTAAGAATACAATATAGATCATGAAAAGTGGGTTGCAGTAAACATGGGAAACCACTCATGATGTCATAAGAGAATCAAGGCTAACGAATCCAAAAGAAGACAATGCTCACACAAGATAAAGGGAAAATCCCACAAACAATGGCATATAATGGAAGATAAGATAAAACAATGACAAGCAATTTAACATAAAACTATGGATGCAAATAGACATGCATAACAAATGTTTCACATGAAGCACCCGTTAACATGTTATAAAAATAAAAAGTATGTGAGAACGTGTATATGTTGATAAATTAATGTACTATAAATAATGAAACAATAGCACCTGTAGAGTGCGAAATTGGATTCCAGCTTGAGCCATTGTGGTATTGGTAATAGGTACTACGCCAAGCATCCATGCTGAGTGTAATAGATCTATATAATTTGTGATCACAACTAAAAATGTGAATGAACATGTATGTGTGTATGATAAAGATAATGACATACAATATATCTATCTACCATGTGTAATAAAGTGAACATGTAAAATCATGAGAAAGCAATATAAAATGCAACCAATATATGCGTATGTTGTGAACTATATGGATGTGTATGCAAGCAATAGTAAAATTATGCAGTATTATGTAGATGTGTATGCATGAAGTGAGGTTCATTTATACATATCCCCTCATATATCAAGAATGAACCATAAAAAATAGTGTGTCATCAGGAAATGGTTTGAATTATGTGTAATAGAAAGATGTGATTGTCAAGGTGCAAAGCGTAGAGTGTAGCTATGTGAGTAATTGATTGAGTGAGTGTGGTGAGGTTCATTTTATATTGAAACCCTCATTAGTCAAGTATGAACCACGTAGATAGAGTATGTCATAGGTTAATGAACACAAGTATGTATAAGTATACACATGAGATATGTGGCGTGAATGTGTATAGTGAGTAATGTACTAGTGTGTGATAGGAGCTATGAGAATATGGTGTGTGTGTGTGTATAATGTGTGTTGTGTGAGATGTGTAATGTGTAGTATGACTAAGCAACACTAGAGATATGTGGTGAAAATGTGCCAAGTGTAAAATGTGTGATATAGTCAAGCACGTAAGAATGCTTAGTGTGTATAGTATACTGTGTGGGGTTCATGTATATAGTATGCCCTCAATATTCAAGTGAGAACCATAAGAACACGACCGCATCATTGGGGGTAAGGTGAGGAAAATCACCTACTAAAGACCAAGTGAACTCGAGAAAGTAGAATCATGTGGAATGGAATAAGCATGAGTATATGAACCAAACCGATGCCTAGTGAAATGGTGTCGATGATTGGAGATACAACAAAGTGGGAAGTGTAGTTGTTAATGGCTTACGAAGCCAATGTGTAGAAGTAGTATTATGTAGTGGATGAGATATTGTAGTAGTGGATGAATAAAATGGAGAGTGTGCATGAATAATCACCTATGGTGGTGGACGAATAATGACCTTAGAACTAGATGAAGGAGATATGTCAACTAGACTAATAACACACTTGTGTGGAATTGGATACATAGACTGATCACAAGAGTGAGAGCCAAAGGAAATGAAACCCTTATCTTCTAATGTTTGCAATCTATCATGAAGGGCACAACAGTCATTGTCACGATGGCCATTGATATGATGATAGTTGTAATAAATTCGATCACGTTGGTTTTGTAAGTGATGAGGTTGATGATGTTGATTATAAGGGGAAAAAATCAAACACTTGTCAAGTAATGCACACATTACATCATGAGTTCTAGCATGATGAAAAAATTGTAATGGCTCCCATGAAGGAGATGAAGAAGTCCGAGATGGATCCCTACTTGGTGGAGGATATGAAGTATGCTTATGTAATGGAGAAGACTAAATATTCTTGCAAGGTGGAGGAGATGGAGACCATGGATGATGCTTGACGGATGGAGGCGAAGAAGAACTAGATGATGTAATAGAAGCGGTGATAGGAGGACAATATATAACATGTGTAGTAATGAGATATTGTTCTAGATCAATGACCTTATAGCATAAGAGTGTGAATCAAGCCACGAAAAAAGATGAATTTCTTTTCTAAGTCAATGGGCTAAAAGACTAAATAATGCATGCAAGAATTGAAATATGAAATTTAATCAAGGATAGGTTATGTCTTTGCTTGATGTAAACCATGTAAGAGGTCATACATGACTCTAGGGCCATTTTAAATATGAATCCACAAAGAAGTACCTCTTCCATCTCACAATAGGTACTAATAGATCTGAAAGGTAAATGTGTGTACCATTGGAAAGCATCAACGGTAAGAATATGACTAAATCCTTTAAGAATAAGCAATTATTAGAGTAATAAGTCATAGCTTGATGATAGTGTTAGAGATGTAAATATGGATGAGTACCATCAAAGCATGAAAATGTAAACATAATGAAATCCTTGTGGAATGCTAAATTGTGAATATTCATTGGAATAGGATTTCTATGTAAGGAATTGTTATCAATGGAAGCATGATAGGCCTTGCCTTCAAGAGTGAGATATTACACCGAGATTATAATTGACCAATAGCATGCATGAGAAATAAGACATCACGTGATGTATGTTAGAGCTCAAAATTGTATCGTACCCCAAGTCATAAACAACCTAGGATTTTGAGGAAACATGGGACCATCTCCAAGTTGTAGGACTTGTACTTTAAGACATATCTCCAGAGAATGCTAGCTTCCTCTACCTATTCCTAATGCTAAACTACTCCTAATGCTATAAATGAAGCTATCTAATCCTAAACTAGCATTCCAAGGACCAAGGTTAGAAATATATGCATGGAAAGAGAAATCCTAAGCTAAAAAAGGCGGTGCTAGCACCAAAAATGGGGTGATGAGAACTCTATGAGGTAAAAAGGGGGAAACAGGGAAAAGAGAGGGGAAAAAGTGTCACAACTCAACATGACATTTAACTTTCCACTTTCACATGAAACACAACCAAAATGGATCCTAGAAATGAGAGAGATATACATAACACATCACAACAGTAAAAGGAAGGAAAGATGCGAGATAAAACACAAGTATATGGCGAAGAGAGCCACAAACACCAGCTTTTATTTCTTAAAAGTATGCAAAATCCATTTGGCTGAAACAGAAGGGAAGAAAACATCTATGAAGTCCAAAATGAAGGTTCACCACTCACATCTTCTTGAGAGACCATTTTTACAAGGTTCCTTTGCAGTTTTCAAATGTCCATCCTTTGGAAAAATAATCATCTTATAATATATAGCATAGTGAGAGAGAGAAAGAGAGAAAAGAGAGGCAAGAGATTGGATTTGATCTTTTCATTAATGAAGATCTCTATTTTCCTTGAAACATAACTTTTCAAACTTCAACCACCATCAATCATGTATTAAATCTCTAAAAAACATCATGGGTGCCCTATTAAACATGTCACCCAACATCTATTTTCTTGTAGAAGAAGGAAAGAGGCCAAATCAGATCATATCTAGGTGATTGAGCCATCTTTTACGTGCATTAATGCTGAACAATTTCCCCCTATTTATCCCACTAAACACCATCAAAATAAGATTCTTATGATTCTAAATTGAAGGTTTTGAGTAGAGGTTTCCAACAATATAAATTTTGTCCAATTTGGAGCTTTAGATCGAATGATATGTTCATTTTAAGTGTTGCATATTGGGGAGATAGAAATGTGACATGTGATAGCCTTTGATTAGTTTGGGGATTTCCTCTAACAATGTGTGCATTGATTTTCATTTTTCCATGTTTTGGTCTTTAGTTGGGTTACTAGATCGGGCTTTGCTTCCTTTTGCTCTCTTTCCTTTGCCTTCTTTTGTCTTTTGCGAGTAGGTTTGTTCCTTAATAAAAAGTGAGCCAATAAGAAAATTCCATTCTCCTTCATAGTGTCAAACTGTCTATTGCCATTTTGAATCATCCACTAATGAGAAATCTCCACACATATTTACAATTTCAGTCCTTTTACTTCTTCGATAGAGTACAAAGTTCCATCCAATGAGGAAGCCCCACGTTCCTCGCAAATGTTAGGTTGTGTTAGACTTCTTGATAACCTTGATCGACCACTACAAAGAACGAGTGAATAGGAAAGCTCCATGTTACTTTTCATGTCACTCTATTTGATATCCCTTGATTGACAACTATGAAATGTGAGCCAATGAAAAATCTCCACATTCCTTGCAAATGTCAATCCTTATTTTTCGTGCTTACTTTTGATTGGTTGTGGCTTCATGTTGTAACTTTTAACTTGGGCGGATTTAAAAAAATTGGCTCCAAAAGAATACAGCCACGTGTCCTCTTTGATCTTTCAACCTTCCTAGACCTAACACCCTTTGAAAACTAGCTAATTTCATGGACCGAAAGTCCATGAAACCAAGAGGCTATGATAGACTCAAAATCCCTCCATGTGGCATGCTACTTTATAGGCATTTGAAATTCTTTAGCAAAGTGTAGAATTTGATGGGCACGTGAATATTTTTCGTCTTTTAAAAAGAACCCGTCAATACTTTACACTTAGTCTCCCATGGGTTTTAAATACCAATGGCCATTTCTTTGGAGAGGTGGAAATTGACGACCGTTTGAACATCCAAGATAAGTAAAATGGCTAAGTCCATATTTGCAAGTTTTCTAATTTTGCACGGGTGCAAATTTTGGACAACAATGGAATAGTAGGAGATGTAGATGGTGTATTAAGCGTTGTATATTTCCATTATGATTGATCATAGAAATATCAGAATAATAAGTGGAGGATGTCGATGTTATAGGCACCATAAGTGTAGGTGCATAAGAAGTAATAGGTGGTGAAGAGCATGGAATATCAATAGCATAATTAGGAATATTATTGGAAGAATTGTTAGGAAATGAAGTAATAGAAGGAGATGATTCAATATGCATGTTACTAGACACAATCTCATAAGAATCTGAAAGTGGAGCAGGGATTCACATTCAGTAGTATGCAAAGAGGTGGAATCATTACTATCATGTGCCTCATAAACATCAGACAAAGATCCGAAGGCAAGGATTTTATCAAGTGTATCATCAATGTATAACAAATAAGACATAGTATGATATGTAACCCTAGAATCACTAAAAACATATTCAGAAATGTAAGGAGTATGAGATGTAGCTATATAATTATCCTAACTAGTATTAGAAGTAAGATCATGCACATGTACATTTTCATTATGTGTTCTATTTTTACTTCTTCTATCAATGTTAATTAGATAATCAATAATAGTCTCATCTAGAGTTGCAGTAGAAATAGAACAAGGTGGAGGAGACATATTGTTGATAAGATATTTAAGACAACAACCTAAAAATTTTGTTGGATCCGAATTAATCTTGTGCAGAATGATCAAAGCTATTAGGAATATTGCATTCATTTTCCAAAAGATGTGTTTGAATCTCATCGAAAGAGTAATATTGTGATAGAGAGCATGAAGTTTAGTGATATTTTCTTCATCATAGATAGGGTTTACATTCATAGGAGGAATAGTTTGGGTATGAGGAGGAGAGATACTCTTAGCCATTATGGTTTTAGTGGATTCTAAGGAAATGATTTCTAAGCTACGGGTTCACCAAAATGATTTAATAAAATCTAGTTTTATTTTATTAAAATCTGAAAGCAATGATTGTTATAAATGACATATAATGAAATATAGATGCTAGGAAATTTATCCAATCTTAATTATGAAAGAAAATGGAAGAGATAGGGCACTTACCTTGATTTCTCTTATTTTAAAGTGTTTCGGGATGAAGAATGTGATGAAATAGAAATATAGACCATCGCAAAGAACCTCATTAAAATGTAGAGGAGGTGGAAATTCTTAGACATGGGCACTTAGGAAAGAACAGGGACGCTTGTGGGCACCCAATACCTCTGTGAGAGCGTTGGAGTCTAAAGAAAATGTCGAACTCTGGTTTTGATGTTATCACTAGGGTTTTTCACTTGTTTAACTTTGGTTGCTTGTATGTCGCACTTGGATTATTAAGATACATGTAAACCTGCACACAAATATCCCCTTGTAAAACCCTCAAAAATACATCAAATCCTAATAAGAAAGATGCAAAATAAGGGGTTGGACTTTCCTCAGTTGTCAACTAGTGATCTTACAATGAGCATTTGCACTACATTTCATACCTAATGTAGTTATATGTTTTTATGTGTGCAATAGTGCTCTATGTCGCCATTGTGCCAATGACACCAATATAGTAGGTGGTAGCTAGATAAAATACAAATGTGTGGATGGAATAGAATGAACTCCCCTTCTATGTAGTGTGTATGCGAGAATAATGAGCACGAGATGCGATCTGTTGATATGTAGATAGATATCCCTTGATAAAAATTGCCCTCCATTATAATGGTATGTATGTTTTGTTTATAAAAGGATCTCTTGCTTGAATTTTGACACTAATGACTAGACATGCTAACTAGTACCTCAAGATATAAGTGGGAAAATTGAAAAAAATGACCTCAAATGTTAAAAATAAGATCAAACATAAAGAGGGCATGGGTGCATAGGATGGAAAGGAGCACACAGGCACTAGTGTCTAGAGACAACTGATGAAAAATGAGTGAAGACTAATTATTAACTAAAAATGGGGATTTAAGAAGTTAATCTAAGAAGTACATCAGTAAATAAGAGCTAACCAAATAAGGAGAAATGACTCAAGAAATTAATAAAGTAGATATGTAAAACCCTAGAGTGTAAAGAGAGTTAGAAAGAACTCGGCTTATTCGACAAGCTTGTTGGAGTGTGTCATAGAGATGGCTGGAGAAACAGGAGGAGGAAACAAGCGTGTCAAGGTCCGAGAAAATTGTAGATTTGGGAAATCGAGTGGATCGGGGTTCTTGGATAGGTAAAGGGGCACATTTGGGCTCCCTAGTTTGAGATATGGGTGCCCTAGTCTATGAAAAACTCTAGAAACCTCCTATGATGTGTCTCTCGGTGATCGCATCTACTCACTTCCTCTGCACTTGCTTCGCTAGGCTTAGACGTGTAATATGTCATTGGAAATTAGAAATCAAGATGAGACCTACAAAACCCTAGACAAGAATCAAACCCCCTGAAAAATAAAAAATGCATATGAGCGGCTCAGATTTGTCCTTAATGTCCAAAACGGTGGACTTACTTAGTGATGCACTACATCTCATACCCGATGTAGTTCTATGTGCTTGTGTGTGTAATGTGTCATTCACACTTTATGAAATTAGTGAGAAATAACTATGTGTAGAAATGTAATAAAATGGTGGATGGAATAAAATAAACTTCCCTCTTATGCAGAGTGATGCAGATGAACCAGCCTTGTGCCTTTTGATGGAGCTAGATGGATACAAGTGGAGCCTTTGATGGATGCAACCTTAGGTGATGATAGTAGTGCTTAGTGCTTGGTCCCTAGTTATGGTCTCATAACTTTATATTTGTATGGTTCTCTTGTTCTAATTTGATAATTAACCCTAAAGAGGTCAAGCACCAAAAATATAGAATTATCAAACAACTAGAAAGTGCACAAAAAGTGGTGGGAAAGTGGAAAGAGGATCAGGGTGCCTCAACTAGGACCGGGGCACTGTGGGCACCCTAGTACTATCTTAGGCACCCCAATCAAGGATAAAATGATGCAAAGAAAAAAATAAGCCCGGTCAAGTATGTGTTGAAGGTCGGCGGTGACTATAAAAACAAAGTAAAATGGCCAAAAGATAGGGGTTAATTAGTAATTTCTTCACTCAAAAACCATATGAATAGTAGTATGAGACCGTGACTAAATAATGTCCGAAGTGCATAATTTTTGTTGTAGACACCTAGATTTTTATTTTTCAATATTATTGCCAAACACACACACAAATCACTCTCATTCTTACCATTTCCATTATAATTAGTGATTTCCATTAATTAACTAACGTTTCTTACCACTTTGGTCAATTAACAACACTTTTTTATTACGTAATCCCTTTCGTATTCGGGGATGCCACTTCACGATGAATCGTAAGTCAAAATCCTCTTCAAATAGATAATTACTAATTATTATCTAATTAAGCTTGTTTTTCCCTTATATTGGTCAATATACCCTATTATTGGCTCAAACCCCTCTTCCAACCACTAAAAATCACCCCACTTCCCTCCACAATGTCTCAACGAGATTCAAAAGCTTATCCTAGCCTCCTAATTGACCCTAAGTGGTTGATTAAGGCTCATCACATCTTAATCACTTGTTAATTCACTAATTGTGATTAGCAAAGCCTTAATCATGATTAGCAATCCTTAATCTAATTTGTGCTTTTAGTCCCACATGCACTAAGATGTTATTTTTCCTCAAAAGAAAAAATATAAAAAGGACTAACCACATACCTTTAAACTTTACACCATGCTTTGAATTGCATATCATATAAGAAATATGATTTATAGCCAAGTTCAATCCTTACCTAAAGTCTTCAATGGGGTTAGTAGATGGGTATCAATATGATCTTATAGTTATTGTTGGAGAAACCATCTCACCTTCCTTGGAGTGCAACAACTCCCAATTTGATTTCTCTTAGATCTATTTAGGTCTCTTTTATTTAATTAAACATACTAGTAGACATGATCTAGCTAGGTTTTTAATTATATTCATGTTAGTTATTATTTCATTAAGCTTTTATCTTTGATGTAACTATTGTTAGTTTCAATAAGAATTATCTCGATTAGACTATGTGGTGTTAGTCTTATTTTTACTTGAGAACTTTTAGTAGCCTTCATGTGTCTACAACTAACTAGCGTGGGATCCATGTGATGACCTACATTTTTAAAGTTTGTTTTGCACTAAATAATCTATTCAAAGTTGTTTCATTCAATTAAATTGGAATATTTTCCAATTCATTCTCTCACACTTTAATTTCAACACTACGACAACGTATTACGTTGTCACCCAAACTAAATGATGGAACACGTTATTTTTACAAGCTATATTCATTATAGTTGGTGTACCTCTTAGCTCAGTAAATCCTCCTCAAGGAGCATGTCATGTTCTCATATTCATGTTCTTGTTCTTCTCTACAATCTTGCCCTCAATCTTTCTTTGTATGCATACACCTATCTTTTTGAACAATCAGCATTGAAGTCTGACTTCCAAGCATATAACCAATGACAAGTACTTTGAGTAAGGTTCTTGACTACCCTCACTGTCCACATTTACCTTTTAATTCCTAGCTAGTAGTCCATTTATCCAACCTCAACACTCCATTTCTTCTTGAGTTCTAAAAAAACACTCTCTCTTTGTCTCCATGCAAACTGTCTTAACTCAACAACACTCTTTTATGAACCTTAAATATCCTTGAATGCATATATAAAACTTCATCTTTGTTCTCCCTTGCGGAGATAATCCTTTATGAGACTGTTATGCACCCGATTTATCATCAAACAAGGTCTTCTAAATCCATTCCCTCCTACTATGAGTACAGCAATTTAACAACATATTACATTATTACCCCTGATAACGATGATATGACTCATTACTAGGCTACATAAGATACATGGTGTACTATATAAAACTATAATTTAAGATCTTAGTGTGCCTATAGGATCTATATCAAAGTAGGTGGTTTCTCAACATAATACGTTGTTTCTTTGACGACCTACATTTTTAAAGTTTGTTTTGCACTGAATAATCTATTCAAAGTTGTTTCATTCAATTAAATTGGAATATTTTCCAATTCATTCTCTCACACTTTAATTTTGACACGATGACAATGTATTACGTTGTCACCCAAACTAAATGATGGAACACGTTATTTTTACAAGCTATATTCATTATATATTATGAATGATTCCTCCAATCAGGTTGATGATAATGAATTTTTTCTAGCCTATGTTGTTTAGAGTGGTGGCATGTTTGAGACCTAAAATTATTTCCATACTTTCATATTGATGCTAGTGATGATTTGTGATACCCTTGAGAGCTATTTTTGGGTTGATTCTCTTCTATAAGGCAGTAGCTGATTTTAAACATTTCTCAACCTTGAATAACTTAGAAAAGATACTCTATTATCTAATCTGATGATTTGGTTCTTCGCATAACCTTTGGCTATTAAGTTATATTCACCAACTTCTTTGTGCATCTATAGTTTTGGCTTTCATGAGAAAAAGGATAGATCATGATCTACATACTTCATGCTTCTTTTTCAGATTTCCTATTGTTGCATTCATACTTTTTCCTATTGAAAACATGAGTGGAAATCATTGAGGGAAGTGCAAGATGCTTTAATTTTTGAAGAGGAGTTTTTGGGTTTGCATGTTTCCAGCTTCTAACCTTTTAGGTTGCTTGTTGAAAAGAAAGAGGCAGTGAGATATCATGTGAGGGAGAAGGATTGGTTTTACAATAAACAATATTCAAATAATTCTAGTTTTTTTAGTGATATGAGAGTGAAATTAATATGGCTAGCTCAATTTTATGAGATTCTTGATGTCGTTTTTACTTTTTTTGTTGACCTGAATTTTTTTAATAATGATCCTCAATTTCTTGAACATATTGAACATTTGTGAATGTAGGTCTTATCATTTTAGCGTCAGCTATAATATAAATATCAAATGGTTAGTGTTATTGTCTAATTGTATAGTGTGTTATCTTGAGCATTTTTTTCCAAATTTTCATAATTTGTAGTGTTATTAACATAAATTTATAATCAGAGAGACTCAAATTGGAAGCACTTATTAGAAATTCCTATCAATGTCCTTCGGAAGGACTATTTCTGCATCATCGAGATGTATTTTGCAGCAAAGTTAAAGATAAAGTGGAGTGGAAGGGGATTTTTTTGCATGGGTAAAAGATGGGCGAGTAGATGATTTTATTAAAGGGAAGTCAGTGGACATCATTTCCAAAAATTTATTACAAATGTTGGATTCATTCATCACCCATAAGGGAAAGTACACACCGGGTTTGAATTGATAGCACCATCAATTATATAATGTACAATGTCGAAATGTTAGGTGATGTTTTTAATGCAGTTTTAAAATTGTTGTTTATTTTATTATGACTCACTTTTAGTGACATTTTGTAGTTATTGGTGTAGCTATGGGCTTGAATAATTTAAAGAAGAGGATAATTTTCCATATGATAAGTCCAAGGTTCCAACTAGAGGGACGGGGAGTAGACCTAGACATAAACATATAAAACGTGGTTGCCAATACAATTTTAATGTGTGCATTCTTATGAAAAGAAGTGAATATGCACTTATCACATATCCTCAGATGGATCATGTGGATAACAACAATCATATATGCCATGGCCAAAAAAATCACAAATTTGAAGGGACACGAGCTTATTATGCACCACATATTAGTAAGGAATTGCAAGAATGGGTAGAAAAGTTATTGTTATTAGGAATGCTAGCTGATATTGTGTTGCAAAAGCACCGTGAAATGGTTCATGAGAAGCTAACCTTGTTTGATGGGCAAACAAAACATGATGATTTCTTGTCTTCACATGATGTTCAAAATATTGATACAAAAATAAAAGTAGCAAAGTACATGTATGATAGAAATGATGCCCAAAGTGTGAGAGTATGGCAAGATCAAAATCCAAATATATGTTTTGAATACCAAGAGTATGAAGGAAATGTTGAGGAAGATGGTCACGTGTTGTTTATCATGGGCATTCAAATGCCACAACAACTTGAGTGGATGTTAAAATATGGCCATAACAACATACTTGCAATGGACACCACTTTTGGGACCAATGGAATGAAGGTATTCTCTTTTACATAATCTTATCAATAAAAAAATTCTGTAAAAATATGTTACATTTTCTTACCAATAATCTACTAATTCACATTATTATTGCATTGTCAACTCTCCATAGTTCAAACTCTATACCATCCTTGCATTCGATTCCAAACACATGGGCCTACCAATTGCATGGGTCATAATGTCAAGAGCTACAACTAGTGACTTAACCCAATGGATGAAAAAGCTGGTGAATAGAGCACATGCTCATATGCTTGAGTGGAAACTAAATGCTTTCATGGTAGATGATGCTACAACTGAAATCAATGCTATTAGGTTGTAAATTACTCTTTGTGTATATTTTTAGAATATATAAATTTAAATTATAGATATTAAGTTTTCTATCAAATTTTTAAAATTCTAATAAAATTCATTTTCAAATACGAGAGAATTTTTGGGTGTGAAGTATACTTATGCGGTTGGCATGTAAGGAGGGCATGGTTGAAGAATCTTGTTGCTAAGGTTAATGAAGATTAAAAAAAAGACGTGTAATGTTTAATACGTTGGGGAAATAATGCACCATTCAAATAATGAGGAGAGTTCTATTCAAATAATGAGATAAAATTTATTAAATTTTGGCAAGAACACTAGCTTCTAAGAATTGTAATGTGGGTGAGACATCTACGTACTTTAAAGCATGTTGGGCAAGAAACAAATGCTGCAATAGAGGCATATCACTCTATAATTAAGAGTAAGTAGTTATCCTCCATTTAAAAAGCATCTCATCGCGAGGTTGACTAGTGATACATCAATTAATCACAGCTTTTTTTTATATATTATTGGTGGAGTCAATGTTGTAAGGAAAGTGGGTTCTACCATAACTTCAAAGTGGAGAAACTAAAAAATAACCAATGGCTACATGCACAATCCATTCACGATTATTATGTCACCTTGCATACCTCGACCCACGGTTAGCATGGGTTCATAGCCGGATGGATGATACTTGTCACTATGAAGTATGGTATCAACCCCACATTTGTGATGTGTGAATGTGGAGTGTCAAAGAATGGGTACTTATGTAAGCACAGAATTAAAGTGAATATGATGAAAAATAATTCAAAGTGTGAGAAAACTTTAATGTTAGGTATTCGGGCAAAATGTTTTTCAAGATTTTCCAACATAGTAATTTATTGTATATAAATTCTATTAATTTTGGTTTTTATTCAAATCTTTGATTTATTATACTAATTTGTAATGTTCTCAAGGGTTTATTTTTGCTTCAAATGTTGCATGTGGAAATGAACATGGGGTTGACAATCCTTTGGTCAAGCATGGAATCCTCCAAACACATGTGAAGACTCTATGCATGTTTTGCAACAAGATAAACATGTTATAAATGAAGAAAATGAACACTTGAGCCCCAAGTGAGAAGGATCAAAAAATAGTAGATACTTGATCTTGTTGGTCATGTAAACAAGTCATTTCTTACTTATTAGAGAATACACTTATGGAAACAACAAACCAATTGAGGGAAGCCAAATATCTTCTATATTAGGTGTGCAACATCCCGAGGCACAACCATTTAGACACTGTAGATGATGGATTCAACAATACACTTCATCGAGAGAGATTTTATAGAGAATATGTTGAATGAAGGCGCCCATGTCCAACAAATAGGAAAGCTAGTTTTCCTATTGTAAAAAAGAGTCATGTATCACGTCGACTAACATGGGAGGATGAATTAAAAAGAGCTGCAGAACGAGATAGGGAAAGGGGGCTTGTTGAAGAACGTGAAGATGAGACCAACATAAATGGAATTTAAGGGTAATTTTATGGAACAACTATTGTTATATAGTCTTTGTATATTTTTCCCATTTTGATAGTCCATAGTCCATAGTCCATAGGTCATATTCCTTTTGGTCTTTTTTCAACCACAGTGTGCAATGTCTATATAATTGTGTTTGATATGCAAATCTATGAGTGCATTTTGCAAATATATATCCTTGAATCATAGACTTCTATCTTGTAATCATTCTTCCCTCATATCAATATCAATATTTTATCCTTTTCAAAAAAAAAAATTGCAGATATTATATTTTGTTTTTGTTTGCGAAATTAAATTTTAATTCATTGTAAAAATTATATTCGATTTTGTTGCGAGAAATTATATTCATTCCCTCCTACTTTGATTGTAGCGGTTCAACAACATATTATGTTGTTAGTAGAGCCTATCCAAAATCACCAAATTAACATTCTTACCCTCCGAACAAGGCAATCTGTGATGAAATCCATGGAGACCTCCTTCCATCTCTGGTTAGGAATTGATAATGGTTACGCAATAGACTGGTGTTTTAATGGTTTCACCTTTGTTTTGTTGGCACACCAAACACTCGATATAAAAATTTTACATCCCCCTTAATTCCTTCCCAAAATAATTCTCTTTTTATTCTATGATATGTCTTCAAAAACCCAAGGTCTCCTCAACGGGCGATGCATGTAGCTCTACAAGAATCTTATGCTTGACTCAGAATCTTTACACAAGAATAACCTATCCTTGTACCATAGGGCATTACCTTTTGACTCAATTTTTTAGATGTTATAGAGCCTTGCTTGATATTATGTATTAGAGATTGTGTATCCTTGTCCTGATCCCATTCCAATCTTTCTTCATCCACCCAATCGGCCTTCAATATGGACATTGCACATAGTAAGCCATCTACGGATGTATCCATACGGATAGCACGTCGGATACTACATTTTATTTACCCTTTTTTTATATGATTTCAAAATCATAACCCAACATTTTTTTACCCACTTTTTTGTTCCTTAGATGATAACTTTTACTCCAAAAATTATTTGAGACTATCATGATCAATTTTTCCCTTGAAGTGTCTACCCATTAGATAGGGTCTCCATTGCTTGACTACATGAAGAATAGCCATCACTTCTTTCTCATAGACAAGTTTGAGCAGATATTTTATTTTGAATTGGTGAATCTCAAATTCAATTGGTCTTCCTTCCTATATTAGAACTATCCCCAATCATGATCCTAAAGCGTCACATTCAATAATGAAGGTTTTTGAGAAGTTGGGAGTAGCCAAAACTGGGGTGGTGCACGTGGCTTCTTTCAACTGCTCAAAGGATATAATGGTTACGTATGTCCAATGGAAGGCATCCTTCTTTAGCAATGCAAAGAGTGGACCCACAATTTCTACCATATTCCCTCACAAATATTACAGTAGTACCTGTTAGTCTTAGGAACCCTCGGATATTTTTGAGATTTTTAAGCCTTGGCCATTCCACCATAGCTTTGATCTTACGAGAATAAAATTTAACACCTTCATGGGATATAATGTGACCTAAGTAGTCTACCTCTTATACACCAAAAGAACATTTGTATGGATTTTCATAGAGCTTATGTTTCTCCAAAAATTCTAACACTTTATTTACAATACAAGTGTTCTTCCCATGTCTTACTGTAAATCAATATGTCATCAAAGAAAACTAATACAAATTTCCTTTAAAATGGCCTAAAAACAGTGTTCATCAAGCTTTGAAATGTTGAGGGAGCATTTATAAGACCAAAAGGTTACCAAAAACTCATAATGGCCCTCATGAGTTGTGAAAACCATTTTATGAACATCTTCCTCTCTTATTCTAATTTGATGGTACCTCGGATGAAGATCTAATTTTGTGAAATAAATATCACCATGCAATTCATCCAATAAATCATCAATTATTGGAATAGGAAACTTATATTTTATGGTGTACTTATTGAGTTCTTGGTAATTTGGACACATCCTCCATGTTTCATCCTTCTTACATACTATGACCACGAGTGAAGAATATGCACTTTGGTTATGCCGATGATACTTGCCTTCAACATTTTCTACACTCTCAATCTCACTTTTCTAGGAATATGGGTATCTATATGGTCCGATGTTAGGTGGTTGGCTCCTAGAATCAACCAAATGGCATGATCATGATCCTAACTAGTGGTAGTCCCTTTGGAATTCATCAAAAACATATGAGTGAGCAACAACGGTCTTACGAAGATCGGGTGGCATTGAAGACTCTATATTTTGTACCTCTATGGAAAATAACTTTGCTACAAATCCATCTACTCCTTTTCTAAGAACCTTCTACATCTGATGAGAGCTAATAATATGTGGAGACTTAGCTACCATCCCTTTCAATTGTATTTTCCTTCCTTCTAAATGAAATCACATGAACAATTCTTGGAAATTCATTTCTATAGTACCCAAGGTTGTGAGCCATTGGACACCCAAAACAATATTTGCCCCTCCCATAGAAATAGAAAACATAGGCGAGTCTAACATGTAGTCTCCCATGGAAAGCTTGATACTATGGAACTTTCCTATGCACTTTATTGTCCCACCATCTACAATCATTACTTGCATTTTTAGAGATCGGTATATAAAACAATTGAGGTAAGCAACTAACTTACTATTTATGAAGTTATGAGTACTCCTGAGTCAATCAACACTTTGTCACCTTCTATTTTTGAGATATCCAATAACCTTGAGTGTTTGAGGAGTACTAATACCTGATAACACATGACAAGAAATTGTAGGTTAGTGATCCTATACTTCATCTTCTACTAGTTCCTCAGCTTCTCCTATAATTTCAGCTTCCTCTTCATCCTCATTTCCTCCTTTAATATAGAACAACTTCTTCTCAGCACATTTGTGTCCTGGTCCATATTTTTTGTCACAGTTAAAACATAATCCTTTTGATCTTTTTTCTTCCATTTTTGAGGAGTTAGTCTAATTGGCTGAGTGAATGATGGGGAAGGGGTACTATGGTCTCTAGTGTTAGTGAAAGGTTGCCTCCTACTACAAAGAAATTTTTCCTCTGCTCTACGTGTCATGATAATAGAATCAAAAATCTTGAGTGGATTAAACACCTTATGCTCAATGTGGTCCTTAAGAGCCCCAAGAAACATGGCATTCAAGTTCTCTTCTATAATATTCTCCACCCTTAAGGATATATTCTAGAATTGATGCACATAATCTTTGACTGATCATGTTTGTCTTAACTTTTCCAATTAACTAAATTAGTTATCTGAAACACTAGAACTATAGTGCAATTGCAACTCCTCAGTAAAAATTAACCAAGTGATAGTGAGACCACTCTTCTGCTTATGAGCACATAACCATTGATACCAGACAAATTGGTCTGGTTCAAGATATAGGGATGCCAAGGTCACCTTTTGTCCTGATGGGGTTTTATGTAACTCAAATAAGTTCTCCATTTGATTCAATTCTGTGGATGCTTCCCATCAAATTTGCACATCTCCACTTTCAGCATCATATTCTGTGGTTGCAAATAAGTTGTATTCTTATTGGGCTTGAAAAGTGATCCAACATGGTTATTTTTCCCATTATTTTGAGCTGAAAATTCTCCTTGGTTAAGTTGGGACTGATTTGGGACATATTGTTTACCCTTTATATGTTACATGATATCATCCAACCACTGATTGATTTGGTCTATGTCTCCTTTATAGTCCATCTCGAATTGTACATTTCACAGTTCCTACTCAAGTTGGCTCACCTTATGATCAACTAAGGTAAACCCTAGTGTTGAGGAATCTATATTTACCCCTTCTGACTCCAACTCTTCTATCACTACCCCATCTTTATCTGGGGTTTTACCGAAGTGACTGGATTCTTTTTGGCTCTTGTGGAAGGCCCTACCATGATGTCAAACCCTAGGGTTTAGGGTTTTGATACAAATTTGGCCGAATAGGAAAAAACATAAAGAAAATACTACAAATATTTTTTTGAGGGATTTTCGAAAATGTAAAGAACTTGGAAAATTTCCACAAATTTCAGCCTAGGGAGCGATTTTATGAAAAAACCTAAATTTACAATAACTTTTGCAAAATAGATCAAAAAAGTTTAAAAATTTCAAGGAACATTACTAGGAATTATTATGCAACTGGTAAAAAATATCCGAAAAATTCTCTCTACGGTTCGCATGACATATATCGGAAACAAAAAATTAGGGTTTTTGCCTAATTTTGGCTTGGATCGCAGCTCTGATACCACTTGTAATGAAATTACTTGTATAATTTAGATTATGAGCATAAATAGAACACCAAAGAACACAATATTATAGATAAAATATCTCAATATGTAATTAAAATAGCTTCACCACTTGAGGGGGCAACCTCCAAACCATACAATAAGACTCAAATGCTCAAATGATGATGAACTACTACCTACAATCCCCTATATATACTATTCATATGTTATGGCCATCACCAAGGCCAGCCTACTAAACATGAGAAAGTATAAATGATATAGTAAAATGGTATGGTAAGCCACAAGTCAGCTACTCATATCCGATACAAACAATAGGGTAGGGCGTAGCAATTTTCAATGGAAGAAATTATAAATAAAGCAATACAAAACATTAAAGTTTCCCAAGATGGGTATAAGAGTTGGGTTGATTCCAAATGGTCATATAGAAAATTTGAAATTGATTTTCCTATAGTTAAACCTACGCATAGTTCACTAAAACTTGGTAAATATACGAAATTAGCTCCTCGTTTTGTGGTCCGTTTGAGCATAAAGACACATTAGATTTTGTATGTATTTAATCACTTTATTAAATGTATATATTTTTAATCTAAATTTTCAAAAGTGTAAATAAAGAATTAAATAATTAAAAATAAATATAAAGCTATTGAGGTCGAGGAGCTAATTAAAGAAGGGAGGAAGGTTATGTGACAATTTCCCCACATTAAGAAAATATTAAAGTTCTAAAAGTTAGTGATTAATCAAAATAAAATGAAGTAATGTACTCTATAGTTATTTGTAGAATATTATTTGAAAAATAAAATAGTTATTATAAAGTTATTTATTCAAGAGAAAAAGACATAAAATTAAAGTCAAAAATAAATAATTAAATAAAAGAATTAAATTCTAAAGTAATAAATAAAAGAAGACCCCTTTAAAATAGGGGAGTTATGTACATGGAATCCCCTTTAAAATGGGGAGGAATAAAGAGTTAAATAAGTTCTCAAACTCCTTTTTAAAAGGAGGGATTAAAATTAATAATTATGGACCCATTATGGGTGTATGTAATTAATTGTGAATTTATTTTTATGAAAAGGTGTGTCGGTTACCAAACCCACCCGGTAAAATTTATTTAAACCCAAAGATGAATGGGGATTGGATATACCTATATGGAAATATTCTAAATATTTGAGGACCCCTTTAATATAGGGTGGATAAAATAAAAAGAACTTCTCATGTGTTGAGAAGGGTAATTAATGGGTACTATTTGAATAATATATTAATGTTAGTAAAGTAATTAATAAAAGTTGTTTTGAATAGGTATGTTGGTTGAAACCCTACCTAGTGAAAATTATTTAAATTGTGGTGTGAGGTTTTAATACCCATAGGAATATGTGTGATCAAGTAATTGTTATTTGATACCGAGTGAAGGAAAGTGGTGGGCATTGGAGAGGGCATTCTAGAGGGTGTCCTAACTGGGGTATGTAAAGTATAACCCAAGATGGTTCCTGGCCAGGGCAAGAAGATTATTTGTTACATATTTCCTCCTAATAATGCGGTCATAGCTTGAGGTGTTGAATCTTTGGTATCACTTAGGAGTTTCTGAGCCACACATAGTCCTCACCTAGATATGCATATCTAAAGTATCACGTAGGGATTACTTGAGGCACACGAGTCCTCCCCATTGTGTTATGTTTAATCTTTGAACTATTTTTTTTGGTTTAAAATACATTAGGAGGATTTTTATATGGTAAAATATTAGGATTATTAAATGGGAAAAATTCATATCACATTTTTGTTAAATCCTATCGATAACAAATATCCAAATAATATGTTGTTGTATAACCTATTGGATCTTAAGCTCAAATAATATTTTTTCGAGTCAAAATGGCCAATAAAATCATAATATCTTTAAAAAATTAAAGCATAACCACTACATGACTCAAAATATTATTCGATCGCATTACCAGAGGACGTTAAGCTAAAAATAGTATTTGTTAGTATAGCCTAGCAGTGACCTCTAACCTCAAAAAACTTACTTCAATTTCTAAAATCGAAAGTGTTATACTGGTGACCTCTAAACACCAAACATAAACCTTCTATGTGTTATACAATTACACATATATTTTAATTATCGTTGAGAATCAAATAGGTTTATTCAAAAGGAAATTATATCGTAACAGTCACTAAGCTACACAACTTTTTCTTTATTGATTGTATTCAGATAGGAGAAATCAAATTAAAAGGGTATAAAAGATAACCAATAAATTTGGAGTTTCCATTTGAATGCATAGAAATACGTGTAGAATCGTGAAAAAAATATATGACAACACTCTATCTTTTGCCAATAATACCTTACATATTAATAATAATGTTTAAAAAGAATTATATCATCATGACTACAAAGCTATGTGATTTTTTGTCATGACTTAAAATATAAATTTAAATACATAGTGATTAAAATATTTATATTATAAAATTTATGCATATATAATATGTTTACCTTCCATTGCAAAAAAATTTATCACACAATTGAAAACTTAATATGATTTTATAGTTTTAAAGCATTTTGTTAACCTCAAATATCTTCTCACAAAGTCAACATGGAAACCATATAAACAATGTACAATGAAATAATTACCTCGGGTTGTTTCTATCATCATAATAAAAGGAAGAAAAGGTAGTCATAACGAATACCTAAACAATACTTTGAGTCTCGCAAACCATTACAATTTTAAAAACTAGTGATTATGCGACAAGCCATCATTATCAAGAAAAAAATCCAGAGGGGGACATAGAATGATGGATACTTGAAAGCGTTCAAATGAAATAAAAACTAGAGATGAAAAGGGATTAAATTTTATTTGGTTAGGGCACAACAAAATCCTTGTTTTCTTAAAGAACAATGCGGTTTGAAAAAATAATCAGAAGGAATTGATAAGCGAGAGTTGGGTCGTAGAGCACTGCATTTTTGTAGGGCAAAATAGGGTTAGGATGAAGTGAAAAAGACATGAAGTAGTCAAAGAGATAATGACTTAACAAGACCACAATCAAAAAGGTGCACATTTAGTATAATATATGTTTTTGATAAATATTTGATTTATATATTGAGATTATTTTGTGCTTGGTGAGGTCATTCAAACCTCTATCTGCTACATCAAACTAACTATCTGCACTATTTTATCTATAACCCCTTTTTCTTCCCTAGTTTATATGCACCATATTTTTACCTCCTTTGTGTGCATTCTTTGTGTGTTTGCTCTGCAAATGAGATCATAATTACTACATGTTTGTTCCCTTGCCAAATGGTCAAGATTCTTGCATTCGAACCTACAATCTACGACTTATTTGTATTGTTCTATGATTTCACGAGCTACTTTTTACAAAACCAAAAAAATATAAACCCTAAAAACTAGCTCTCTAGGGTATTTAATAATTTTTTTGGTAGATGCCACGTTATAAATTTTGAAAATATAAAAAGTACGAGATATGAAAAATTTAAGATAAGACTTCCCCAAACATTAAGCGAAAGAGAGGGGAATTTGAGAGTATATTAAAATTTCACATTCTCTCAAAAGTGCGGGGATTCACAATTTGAAATTTGAATTTACCACTCATTAAGAAAATGTGTGGGATATCAAAAATAAATAATATTCAAAACAACGCCTTTTATTACTTTGGTTTTAGCTTAAAATAGTTAAAACGTAATAAAACCTATAATATTATAATAAAACAGAAGATATAAATTGTATAAATGTATAGGCACATTTATTATTTATTTTTATCAAAATCGACCTAGACAATGTTAGATGTAGTATGCTAATGAAATATAATTCTCCAATTACTCTATGTCATGTGGCAAGTTTGAACTGATAGTTAGAAAACATTATAATTGACACATTTATTACGAAATTTATATATAAAGAAATGAGTATAAAATATTTTGAACCTATATGAAACCACAATATTATAATATGAATAAGACCGGTAAAATGATGACACGTGGCATGAAAATTCTAAAATCTCAAAAGGTGTTTTTGCATTTAAACAACGAAAAATAGTAGCGCTTAAAATCTGTAAAGATATTGTTTACAATGAAAAGAGTTATTACTATGAGCCTAATGGATGCTAAGCTATATCATGATTTGTTATTCTATCTCTATTTCTAAATTAAGTAATTGTTGAGCCTAGCGGCCACTATGTAACTTCTTTCAATAAGTAAAGCACCTTAGTAGTCGTTAAGCATTTTCTTTGATAAAAACCGGTGTGAATTATATGTTGCAATGATATATATTATAAAAACTTTAAAAAGATCACCTAATCTCAAGGGTATATAGTGTGTCACCAGGTTACGATAGGGCTAGTCCAACCAATATGATATGATTATAATCAATGAAATTTAGTAGCGATCCAAAGCTGTAAAAATAGTGTTTATAATGAAAAGAGGTATTGGCATGAGCCTAGTGGCCGCTAAGCTATATCATGATTTTTTAATTCATCATTATTTCCAAATCAATAAATTGTTGAGTGTAGCGGTCGCTATGTCATTCCTTTCAATTAGTAATGGAGCTTAGCGGTCACTAGGATTTTTCTTTGATACGAAAAATATGGATTCTAATTTACAATGATATATCTTATAAGAGATAAATATGTCTTGATCCTTCTCGATGGAATGTGATGCGTAATTGGGTGTGTCGTGTAAATTCCACCCAATACGAAATAATTTCAATCAATGAAAAACACTATCAATCCAAAGAAGAACAGATAGTGATTACAATGACAAGTGGTAATGATAGGAGCCTAGTGGTCATTAACCTATAACATTGTTTGTTATTATATAGCTATTCTCAAATTTAAAACTGTTGAGCCTAGCGGCCACTAGGTTATTCCTTTCAACTAGTAATGGAGCTTAGCGAGTCGCTAAGCATTTTCTTTGATACTAACCTGAAAGTCTTGATCCCTCTCAATGCAAATTAGTGCAAGAATTGGCTCCACCAGGTAACGTGTATCTAATTTGATACAATTATAATCATTGAAAATTATAATCGATCTAAAGATGTAAATAAAGTGATTACTACGACAAGAGGTAATGATAGGATCCTAGCATATGCTAAGCTAGACCATGATTTGTTAATCAATAGCTATTTTGAAATTAAGAAAAAAATCTTTGATTCGATCAAAATTCGATATATAATTTATATAATATATATATATCTTAGGTGAAATAAATGAGTATTGATCCCTCTCGATGGAATTTAGTGCAGAAATTTGGTCTCCGTATGTGAAGTCCGGCCAATACGATATAATTTCTATCAATGAAAAAAGGTATCAGTCCAAAGTTGAATAGATAGTGATTACAATGACAAGCAAGTAATGATAAGAGCCTAGTAGTGACCGCTAAGCTAGACTATTATTTGTTATTATATAGCTATTTTCAAATTAATAAAATGTTGAACCTAGTGGCTACTACGTTATTCTTTTCAACTAGTAATGGAGCTTAGCGGTCACTAAGCATTTTCTTTGATATAAAGAGATAGTATTGATCCCTCTCAATGGAAAGTAGTGTAATAATTAGCTCCACTAGGTAATGTGCATCTAATTTGATATAATTATAATCATTGACAATTATAATCAACCTAAAGTTGTACAGATAGTGATTACGAAGACAAGAGGAAAAGATAGGATCCTAGTGGCCGTTAAGCTAGACCATGATTTGTTATTCAATAGCTATCTTGAAATTGTTGAGCCTATTGGTCACTAGGATTTTTCTTTGATATGAACAAATATAGATTATAATTTATAAATATATATCTTAGGTGAAATAAATAATTCTTGATCTCTCTCGATGGAATGTTATGCAGCTACTAGGTCCACCATGTGAAGTCTAGCAAATACGATATAATTACTATCAATGAAAAAAATTATCGGACCAAAGCTAAACAGATAGTGATTACAATGACAAGTGGTAATGATAGGAGCCTAGTGGAAGCTAAGCTAGACCATTCTTTTTTATTATATAGTTATTTTCAAATTAAGAAAATGTTGAGGCTAGCGGTCGCTACGTTATTCTTTTTAACTAGTGGAGCTTAGAGGTCCCTTTTTTCAAATTAAGAAATTTTTGAGCCTAGTCGTTGTTATGTCATTCCTTACAATTAGTAATGAAGCTTAGCGCTATCTAAGCATTTTATAATATAAAAACTAACTTAATTATATGACATAAAGAATATATCTTATGAGAATAATATAAGGCTTCATCCCACCCAAGGGTATGTAGTACAACACTTGGCTCTGTCAGGAATAATGAAGACAACATGATACACTTATAATCATTAAAAAATGATATCGATTTGAAAGCTGTAGAGATAATGTTTACAACCACAAGAGGTAATGGTAGGAACCTTGAAGCCACTTTGTTAGACAACTCGATTTGTTATTTTATTATTCTTTTAAATAAAGAAAGTGAAAATCCTAGTGGTCTTTATGTCATTTCTTTCAATTATTAATGGAGCTTTGTGGTCATAAAGTGTTTTCTTTGATATGAGCATATATGAATTACGACATACACAAATTCTCGATTTCAAATAAAAATTGGTAGGACTAAGAGACCACTATGTTTTTCCTTGCATTATGTGTTATGGAACAACTAAACATTTTTATGTTTGACATGAAATTTTTAGTGATTTTGTTATTATCATTTGTTTCTCACACACTCTACTCAAAATAGAAAAATTAAATCTTAATAGCCTCTACGTTATTCCAATCAATTGGTGTAAATTACCAACAAGTAATGTTAAAAATTGTCCATTTATATGTTGACTTAAATCATATATCTCACTAACATCTATATTTTCAAACATTTTCATGTTATCTATGCAATTTGGATGGTTTTCGGGACAACGGATAATCCTTCAAAATATGTTATGTGTTAATTGTCAAGAACAATTTTGCATAGTTTCTGTTATTAATGATGTGATCCAAAAATATGAATTATAGTAACCAGTTGAAGGTTAGATATCATGTTCGTTAATCCTAGCGGTTAAACTAACCAATACATTGATTACTCTCAATGATAAAAAGTAATGTACAAGGAACAAAGGCTAATAATTACATTCAATCATACAATGTGAAAAAAATTACTCCATATGTGAAGTAATTATTAATTTCAAATGTTCCTTTCATGTTATCTCAATGTCGATGGTTGTTAGACAACATATAATCCTTCCAAAATATGTTGCATGTTAATTATCGAGAACAATTTTGCATAGTTTCGTTATTAATGTCCAAAAATATGAATTGTAAATTACCAACAAGTAATGTTAAAAATTGTCCATTTATATGTGGACTTAAATCATATCTCTCACTAACATCTATATTTTCAAACATTTTTTTCATGTTATCTATGCAATGTGGATGGTTTTCAAGACAATGGATAATCCTTCCAAAATATGTTGTGTGTTAATTGTCAAGAACAATTTTGCATAGTTTATGTTATTAATGATGTGATCAAAAAATATGAATTATAGTGACCAATTGAAGGTTAGATATCATGTTCATTGAATCCTAGTGGTCGCTAACCACTACATTGATTACTCTCCAATGATAAAAAGTAATGTACTATAGAGATTGGTGATCACAAAGGCTAATAATTACATTCATTATCATACAATGTGAAAAAAAAATTACTCCATATGTGAAGTAATTATTAATTTCAAATGTTCCTTTCATGTTATCTACACAATGTCGATGGTTGTTAGACAACATATAATCCTTCCAAAATATGTTGCATGTTAATTATCGAGAACAATTTTGCATAGTTTCTGTTATTAATGATTTTATCCAAAAAATATGAATTACTGAACCAGTTGAAGGTTAGATATCATGTCCGGTCGAAGTCTAGTGGTCATTAACTATTACTTTGATTACTCTCCAATGATAAAAAGTAATGTACTATAGTGATTAGTGATCACAAAGGATAATACTTACATTAATTATCATACAATGAAAAAAAAAACATTTTTTATTCCATATGCGAAGTAATTATTAATATATTCTACAACAATTGCAAGTAAAATGTATTCCATTGTTCGCACTTCATTCTCAACAATTCCATTCATTGAAGGTGTTGAGTGCTGGAAGAAAAGAGATGAGGAATGGTTTTTTAAAATCCATAACCCTGATAATTACTATGCCAACCCGTGGTTATTTTTTGTTATAGATGATGAACATGAGGAAGTTAGTATGGTTATATCCTCAGCAGTTGTTGATTTAAGTACATTGTGTGTTCAAGTTGAACGCATAGACTATGAAAATAATAAGTGTATTATTCTAGATATGGAGTTGTATGTTTCTTTATTCAGGAAATGGGAAATGAAGGCCTTTGAAGAAAAAACACAATGTTCATGTTCAATATATAGTTGGTATTTGGGGTTGTTGGTAGATAATGACAAAACTAGTTGTTCAAATGACATTCACCTTTGGAATGCTTGCAATACTAAGAAATTTGTATAAATTTGATAAAACCTCTTTTGTTTGTCATTTTTTGAATAGAAAAGCTTCGCTTTCACCTCCTAAATATGCCAAGTTATTTACTATGTTGAGGCGAACGTATTTGGCTAAATTGGAGATCAATCCATCCATATAAAGTTTATAGGGGTTGAAAAAGAATACTAAATCAGCTATATTGTTGAAGAAAGAAACCACTATATTCACGAAAATAGAACCTTCAACTATTCAACAATTTGATTATTTTTTGTTCAATGTTAGAGTGTTTTCAATTGAGGTTTCAAAGTAACATGTAGCACCTCCATAGTATTAGTATCGTCCTATAGATGATGATAATGTTGACCTTCTTGTGCACTCCATGTTGATAAATGTTATTCCTACACACACAATTCTTCTTCCCTTCTTGCAGTCTACAAATAAAATTGTGGAGCTCCAAGATCTAAAATAACTAAAAGGGATGATGTTAAATTTTATATACTTGATGGTCATCATATTATATCTACACAATGTTGGGGTTAGAACACTTTGGTTGTACAAATAATACATCAGATATAAGCATACATGCAAATAAAAGCAGATCTTCTAATGAGAATAAAGATACATAACAAGAGATATAAATCAACACTAGATTTAATGTGGTTCACCTAGTGTGGGCTACGTCTACCAAGAAACAATCTAATATATTATCCAAAGCTTTCAAAAGATATACAATGAAGATTTACAATCTTCCACACCTCTTAGATGTACAGTATTGTCTTACTCTCAAAAAATTTCTTCTTCACTAAGAATTCTCTATCACACAATTATTCTCACAATAATCATCAAATTTTGTGAGTTCTTCTTAATTCTTACTTCTAAACCCTAGATTTTATGCTTATATAGGTATGTATAAACTTAGGGCACTTATTCATGCAATTACAATCAATAGATTTGATTTAATGCTAAAAATAGATATAATTCTCGTGAGTTGATTGAAACACACACACACACTAGTAATTGACGTGGGTTATCCCTAACCGATGTTGGTTCCTCCTTTCTTGATCGATGTCGCTCATAGGTGATTGATTTCGGTCCCTCCATAATGGATGTCGATTCTTATGTTTTCCAAAGCAGGTTTCATATTGCATGATAATCCGAAGTAATTGAGCTCCACAACTCAACAATCTCTAACTTGGTATATTAATTCTTGCACTATACCTATACAACATCATTCTTGAATCCTTCCTTAGCTTTGTTTTTCCTCTTCAAGTCTCAAACTTTAATACCAATAGAAGTGGAGTGTAGATCCAACTTCTCCTTTTCTAATGGCTTAGTTATCATATCACGAGGTTTTCACTGTATGAATCTTTTCCAGATTCAACTTCCCATCCTCCAATACATGTCATATGAAGTGATACCTCAATTGAATGTGTTTCGTTCTTGAATTAAATGATGAGTTCTTTTCCAAATGAATAACACTTTGACTATAATTGTACAATTTACAATCATCTTGCTCATTTCCCAACTCTTTCATGAACCTACTCATCCATATCATCTCCTTGCTAGCCTCTGTAGCTACAACATACTTTACCTCTGAAGTAGAAAAAGCCACAACCTTCTGTAATCTTGAAATCTAGCTAACTATTGTCCCACCTACTATGTGAATATATCTAGTAGTGCTCCTCCTACCATCTAGATCTCAAGCCATATCCGAATCAACATAGCCACATAATGAAATATCTTAACCTCCATAGCCTAACTGCATGATAGATGTCCCTTTCAAATACCTAAGTATCCATTGGATTATTTTCCAATGCTCTTTACCTAGATTGGCCATATATCTACTCACAACTCTCACTGCTTGTGTAATGTCTGGGCTGGTACAAACCATAGCATACATGAGACTCCCAATCGCTAAAGCATATGGTACTCGTGTCATGTATTTGACCTCCTCATGTGATGAAGGAAACTAATATTTTCTCAAGTTTAAATATCCAGCCATATGTGTACTAATAGGTTTTGCATTCTGCATCTTGAACCTTTCTAACACCCTGTAGATATAATCATTCTGAGACAAATACAATTTCTCGTTCTTCATGTCTCTATGTATTTTCATACCAAGGATTCTTTTTGCAGCTCTTAAATCCTTCATATAAAATATGTGAGCTAGCTTTCCTTAAGCTCACCAATGTCCTATATACTAGATCCAGCAATAAGCATATCGTCCACATACAGTAACAAAATAATATAGCTCTCATTTTCAAGCTTCTTGAAATATATTCAATGGTCATATTCACATCTCAAGTAACCATGCTTATGCATAAAACTATCAAACCTCATGTACCATTGCTTTGGAGCTTGCTTGAGCCCATATAGGCTCTTTTTCAACCTACACACTAATTTCTCCTTACCCTTGACTTTATACCCAAGCAACTGCTACATATAAATATCTTCATCCAAATCACCATGAAGGAAATTCATCTTCACATCTAGTTTATCTAAATGCAAATCATGTACTACAACTAAACTCAATATAGTACGAATATAAGTCATCTTAACAACAGGAGAAAATATTTCACTAAAGTCAATACATGATTTATGTGTAAATCCCTTTACTACAAGCCTTGCCTTGTACCTTTTCTATCCACCCTCTTCTTCCTTGATCCTATAAAACCACTTGTTCTACAATGTCCTCTTACCTACTGGCAACTTAACCAAATCTCAAGTTTGGTTCTATTCCAAGGAGTTCATCTCCTCATCCATGCCATGCTCCCACTAGACATGGGTCTCATCCTACATTGCTTCTTCAAAACTCTCTGGTTCACCATTATCATTCAATAATAAATAAAATAGAGAAGTTTTCAATCTTTTTGGAGGTTTACTTACCCTTTATGACCTTCTCACAGTTGTTTGGGGTACCAGAGGATCATTCTAGACCTCCGGACATTTGTATCCAAATCTATCGGTGATCACACAGTCACACCAGAAGCGGCGTTGATTATGTTAATCAATGTTGATTCTACTCTTTTGTAATCGATACGGTTCTATTGACCAATTCGGTCAAGGGTCAATCGACACCGCATTCTTTACTGTGTAACCCTTTCGGTATTACTTTTAAATCCGAGAGTTCATTTTCATTCACAAACTTCTCAATTAGTTCGTCTTTGGGTACCAAAATTTTATCCCTGTACATTCTCTTTTCATTCCATTTAATGTCATGACTCCTAATAATTTTAGAATTCTCTAAATCCCAAAAACAAAATCTAAAATCACCAAATCCATAACCAATAAAATTTCATCTCTTAGATTTTGCATCTAACTTTTTCCTATTTTCTTTATCAATATGCACAAAAGCTTCTAAACCAAAAACTTTAAGAAAAGAAAGATCTACCTATTTTTCGGTCCAAGCTTCCTCTGGTATTCCTCACTCTAGTGAACTTGAAGGCCCATGGTTAATCAAATAAATCATTATATTAACCGCTTCTTCCCAAAACCACAAAGGCAATCCGAATGTATCCTCATACTTCTAAAGCATCTTCCACGATTGTTTTGTTCATTCTTTCAGCAACACCATTCTCTTGTGGTGTTCTTGGAACCATTTTTTCTCTACGTATTCCATTCACTGAACAATAATCATTAAAATCCTTGTTATAGTATTCACCACCATTTTTAGATCTAAGGCACTTTAACTTTAAATTTAATTCATTCTTAGCAAGGGCTTTCCATCTTTTAAAAGTTTCAAAAACATCAAATTTATGTTTAATACAATAAATCCATACCTTTCTTGTAGCATCATCAATTAAAGTGACATAATATTGGGATCCTCCATGAGAAGCTACATAAGCCGGTCCCCACACATCTAAGTGTACAAGCTCAATTTTACTCCTTAGTTTGCCCCAACTTTGAGAAATCTCACTCTCTTTTACTTTTAAAAACACAATACTCACAGAAATCGAGATCTAAATCTTTCAAATCGATAACTTACCCTTAACCTTTAAGATTTGCATTCCTTTTTACTCATATGGCCCAATAGATTATGCCACATACATGCATCTGAATTTGAAGTAGATAATATAGAAGAGGAATCAATAACATGGGTAGATAAATATAAAGTTCCTACCTTCTTACCTCTTTCCACAAAAAAAGCACCCTTGGTGACTTTCCAAGAGTCTCCTGTAAATGTAACCATGCAGCCACCTTCACCTAGTTGCCCTACAAAAATATGATTCCTCCCGAGGCTTGACACATACCTCGCATCTTTCAATACCCATGTATTTCCATTCTCGTAGTTTTAGATGAACTTCCCCTTTACCAGTAATACTGCAAGGTTCATTATCGCCCAAATAAACATGCCCAAAATTACCCTGGACATAATTTCTTAAATAACCCTTATCAGGGGTTGCATCGAAAGAAGATCCTAAATCTAAAATCCATGATCCAATTCTATTATCTAAAGAAAGAATAAGAGCATTTTTCATTACCTATGCTGCAACAAGATTTGCTTATTTACCTTTGTCAGTTATCGGTTCTCTTTATCCTTTAACCAATAATATTTATTTGCATGTCCTTTCTTTTCACATTCCAACAAGTAATTCCCTTACTTTTGGATTTAGATCTATTATCCCTTGACTTTGATTTCTCATTACTCTTACTCTTTGATCTCTCTCCTTTCTGCCCCCTCTTTCTACTTTCAAAGCATTCCCATATGAGGATTCTTTTGTACTCTTCCTATGAATTTCTTCATTCAAGATTATACTAAGCACATCATCAAACTTCAAAATACTATTAGCGTAGATGTTGTATTACTAACAACCATTACCAAGTTATCCCAACTATCAGGAAAAGAATATAAGAATACAAGTGTTTTCACTTCATCATCAAATGGTATATCAAACAATTTTAACTAATTTACTATAGATCTGAAATCATTAAAATGACTAGGTGCATATCCACCTTCATGCATCTTAGAACTAAATAGTTTCTTCATCAATTAAACTTTATTTGAAGCACTACATTTTTCATATAAATTAGTAAGAGATTTCATTAACCCTACCGTAGAAGTCACTTCTGTAATATTAGAAGCCACGGATGATGTCATGCTCAATCTTATAGATCCCAAAGTATTTCTGTCAAGAATCTTCCATTCTTCATCAGTCATCTTCATAGGTCTAGACTTCTCATCCAACGGTAAATATAAATCTCTTTGATACAGATAATCCTCAATCTGTATCTTCCATTATTGATAATTTTGGTCGTCAAGCTTCTCTACCTTGTATTTGTTTTCTTTTTCAATTGTTGTATCTCCCACTCAATCAGAAAACCCTCTATAAGTAAATATGTCAACACACAAAACCCTCAAACAAAGCTTTGATACTAGTTGTTGGGGTTAGACCACTAGTTATACAAATAATACATCATATCTAAGCATACATGTAAATAAAATCAGATATTCTACAGAAGAAATATACATAACAAGATATATAAATCAACACCAGATTTAACGTGGTTCACCAGTGTGGGCTACGTCCACCAAGAAACAATCCAATCTATTATCCAAAGCTTTCACAAGATATACAATGAAGATTTACAATCTTCCACACCTCTCAGATGTACAGTATTGTCTTACTCTCAAGATTTTGCTTCTTCACCAAGAATTCTCTCTCTCACAATTATTCTCACAATAATCATCAACTTTTTCAAGTTCTTCTTAATTCTTACTTCTAAACCCTAGCTTTTATGCTTATATAGGTGTATACAAACTTAGGACACTTAGCCATGCAATTACAATCAATAGATTTTCTTTAATACTAAAAATATATCTAATTCCCGTGAGTTAATTAAAACACCCACACACATGTAACCGACGTCGGTTAGCCCTAACTAATGTCGGTTCCTCCTTTGATGATGTTGGTCCATCCATAACCGATGTCGCCATTGTGTTTTCCAACAAGTTTCATATTGCATGCTAATCCAAAGTAATTGAGCTCTACAACTCAACACACAAAAAAAGATTTTCAAGCTCTTTAATAAGAACTCAAAGGGCTTACAGTCTTTCTACAAATGTAAGCTGTTGTATATATCTCCCTCCCCAGGTAAATATAGACAAACGAAAGAATATAGAAATCAAAGAAACTCAAAACCTGACATTTATTTTACACCACAATTTGCGCCTAAGGCACGGGTTGGAGGCGCAAAGCACAAAGTGTCGACATGAAAAAATTCACGCCCAAGGTACAAGTTGGAGGCACAAAGCACAAAGTGTCGACATGAAAAAATTCATGCCCAAGGCACAGGTTGGAGGTGCAAAGCACAAAGTGTCGACATGGAAAAATTTGCGCCCAAGGCGCAGGTTGGAGGCGCAAAGCACAAAGTGTCGACATGAAAAATTCGCGCCTAAGGCACAGGTTGGAGGCACAAAGCACAAAGTGTCGACATGGAAAAATTCACACCCGAGGGAACAAGGTTGGAGGTGCAAACACAAAGTGTCGACATGAAAAATTCATGCCCAAGGCGCAGGTTGGAGGCGTAAAGCACAAAGTGTCGACATGGAAAAATTCGCGCCCAAGGCGCAAGTTGGAGGCGCAAAGCACAAAATGTCAACACCACATTTTCAGTGCCTATGGCACACTTAAGAGTATGTTGGAATTAGGATGGATGCACCAAGGCACACCTTCAGGAGGCGCATCTTCAGGAGGAACAACATTTTGAGCGTGACCCCGACAAAAGGCAAACCCTAACACGAGATATTCAAATGGCCATAACTTTTCACAGGGAGCTGATTCATGCAAGGTTGGACTTTTAGAAAGCTTACGAGGTCCTATATTCAACTATGACTAGATATCTTTAATTGGGTGAGAACAAGTTCTTCAAAAATGCAAAGTATAATTCACCATTTTTGGGTTTGCTAGGGTTCTCACCTACCACCATAATGAGATGAATTAAATACAATCTAGAGGTGGTTGGGGTAGATTTGGAATTCCTCTCTCTTCCCTCTCTCATTCTTCCTATAAATTGTAAGGAGGGATTTTTTCTAAAGGTTGGAAATTCTTGTTCTTCCCCTCCCTTCTTCTCTTTGGCAAGTGAAGTTGTGGAGTTCAAACCTCTCATCTAAAACTGTAATGCAACTTTGCCTCTTAGCATTTTGTAGTGTATTGTATCAATCTTTGGAGAAAATAATACATGTCTGTGGATGATTCTCAACCCTCTCTGTGTTCATTTACATCCTCCTAATCTTTCACTACAAATTTGATTATCTATGCATGATCTTGCATTGCATTTTAATGGTTTGTGTTTATTGGCAAGACAAGTGTTTCTTCATTCCTTGGTGCATCACCTTTGTTAGTTTAGGTTTATTTTTATGCATCTTCTTACCTGTCTTCTTGGAAAGTTAGATTAGTTTTTGAGTAAACCCTCTACATTTTTATGTGTGCATATGAATAGAGGAATAGGAACCGGCCTTCATCTAGAGAGCTTTCCCGATTCACAAGGTCCCACACTTAGGAAAAGCTTCATGTTATGTAATCACACTGAGAGTCTCAACCCATCGAGTTGCAGACATTCAGGGGTGTTATGATTTGCCATCAACAGTTTTGGCACACCTGGTGGGACCAAGAGGTCATTCCATAAGATTTGAAGGAACTTTCAAGGAATTTGGACTTAGAAATTACAAGTTCTCCAATTTCATATTTTTCACCTTCCAGGATGAACTCCAAAATCGATTTTCAAGGGCTTAACTTGCTCAAAACAAGTCAAAATTTCACCAATTGATAGATCGGGGATAATCTTCAAAAGGGTATTCTTAGATTTTTGAGATTTTAACTTTCAAAATTTCATAGTTTTTAGTATTTCAAGTTTTCCCATTTATCAAGCATGTCCCAAGTTCCAACATGGTGTATTTCAGGTTTTGTAAGTTACCTTGCATGACTTGAGTTTTACCTGTACCTTTCGGGGATTAGTAGTTGCACAACAGGACCCGATAACTAAATTGAAGAAATGTATCTTCCGGGTCCTTCAAAGTTTTAAATTCTTTTTTAATATTGTCAGGTTTGGTGTGTAAATTGACATAATCTAGCCTTTTGAGGCTCATTCTCTAACACATCTAGTGACTCCGAAGGGATAGAATTCAGTGGTATAGCAACACAGGTTTCCCAGGTACATGAGAAGAATTCGAACCAGGTCTGATACTCGAGAAGAAGGGTTATTTGTCTACTTGTAGCTATCACCAGGCAGAAGAAGGAGAGGAAGAAGACCACAAAGATCTTCATCTCCACCTAACAGGACTTTATCAACCCCTCCACCCGGTAGACCTTTCATTTAATCAAAAAGGATTCTCAGGCCAATCAGGATGGTATAACAAAACCCTTTTGTCAACTTCACTGGCAACAGCCCACTTGCCCTCAATGCACAAAATCCAGTTCCAATTGCAGCATTGAAGAACATTCCATTTTTCATTGGAGAAAATCATACCACTCCTAGTGATCATGTCAAAGACATTGCTAACATTTGTGCAATCCATGAGATAAATGAAATGGATGTTGCTATCAAATTATTGGGAACTTCATTCAAATGGAAGGCATTGCAATGGTTTAGGAGCCTTGGAGCTGGTTCTATCCAAAATTGGAATTAGTATGCATAGTTATCCATGAGTAGTTTGGAGAAAAGGGAGATAATTTGTCTCTGCTAGAACAATTGACAACTATCAAGAGAGCTCCCAATGAGTAGCTGACTGACTTCAACTTCAGATTTCAAAGGTCTTGGGATAGGATTCCAGTGGCCGTTAGGCCAACAGCTGAAGGTGCTTTTCTATATTATCTTAAGGCTTTGAATTTTGATATTTCTATGTTAATTCAATCTATGGGAGGCACAACCTTACCTATTGCTTATAGCATTTCCATTAGGGCTGAAAACTGTCTTATTCAAGTTGGTAAGTTGGCTCCTAGGCCTCCCATGCCCTTGTATCCAAACTTAGAAAATCCAAGCACTAGTCAAGCACCCACTTTGGCTCCTATTCCCACTCCTAGAAATCAAAGTTCAAATGAAACTTCTACTTCATCCTCTAGTGCTTCAAATGAACTCCAAGAGGTCATGAAACAATTACAAAATTTAGGAAATGAGCTGGTTACACTCAAGAGGCAAGCAGCCCAAAGCTTTAGACCTTCTTATCAACCTCAAGCTCAACCTAATAGGCCACCATACCAGCCTAATAGGCCACCCAATCCAGCTGCAAATCAAAGCCAAGTAAGGCCTCTTGCCAATAGACCATTTCAGCCCTATAACCCCAATGTTGCATCTACTTCTAAAGCATTAGTGCCAGTGCAAAACAACATAGCTCAAGAGTATGATTGGTGTTTCCCATGAAATGAACCTCACAACCATCTATGTGCTTCAATGGTGCTTTGAACCAAGCCTTGATGGTGACAACTACTAGTGTAGAGGGTGAAGTGAGTCAAGAAACAGATCAGCAACAAGGGACATCTCAGTAAAACACAGCTCCAAATGATACCGCACTTGTGAATTGGCAAGCTGAGGATTTTTGTGGCATGAATCAAACAATTTCTTAGAGTGTAGCAGCTAACACAAGATCAAAGAAGAGGAATATTGGTGAAGGGAAGTCATTGGCTCCAAGTGATCTACAACCTTCCATCACTCCATAAGGTGTTGGTAAGCTAAATATAGTTCCAAACACGCAAGGACAGCCCAAACCACCTTCTAATCCAACTCAAATGCTAGTTGTTGCTGCCCATGCGCAAGAAAGGAATGTCTAGGCTAAATGACATCAAAGAGATGTTTCATCCCCATTTAGCATCATTGATCAAATGAAGAAGACAAATGTGAATATATTAATGTGGGAATATTTATCCATCCCGGGCCAAAGAGATCTTCTACAAGTTGCTATGAAGAATTGGTCAACTTTGAACCAACAGTCCATCTCGTAAGAGAATGTCCTCACAAATGTTGCTCAGCCTGAAGGGAATCATGGAGAACAACAAGGTAAAGTTTTGAAGCCCCCTACATTATATGTTTCATTAATCATTGAGGATAAACTAGTACATAATTACATGATTGATTCTGGGGCAAGTAGTTTTGTCATGCCCAAGCAAATAGTTGATCAAGTTGGGTCTCCAATATGAAGTCATATCAAAGGGGGTAGTGCAATTGGATGGGACAACAATAGCAATGGTGGGAGTGATTAAAGGTTTGAATCTTACCTTGCATGCATGCCCCAATGTTACCATTTTGCAAGATATGTCAGTGATAGATTTGCCACCACTCTTTGACCTATGCTTATCAAGGGATTTCACAGCTAGAATTGGAGGCTACTTATCTCTTGATTTGGTCACACATGTTCTTCAGAACAAGATATGGTACTAAGGTCACAATCAGATTTGAACTAATTGCAAACTTTCATATTGAGCCTCATACTCCAAGCTAAATCAATGTCAACTATTCAACATTTGATCAAGAAGATTATCCAAGCACAGATGAAGCTGACACCAAATTTGGAAGCATCCCAGATTTGACTCTTGATGAATGGGCAATCAAGGTACATGTTTTTGATCCCTACCAAGAAGTAGAAGAATCGAGCTAGGAGTTTATTGATACATACATGAAGAAAACCAGCCTATTCCTAGCATCACCAAACCAAACCATAAGGATGAAAATGAGGTATGGCAGTTATTTTTCGATGGATCAAGGAGTAGGCAAGGTGTAAGAGGAGGATTTATGCTTGTTTCACCTCAAAGCATCAAATATTATTCAACTTTCCATTTCCAGTTTTCCTATTCAAACAACACAGTTGAATATGAGGCCTTGATTCATGGACTTCATTGGGCCAGGAAAAAGGGCATAAAGAACTTGCAGGTGTTTGGAGATAGTGAGTTAATCGTCAACCAAGTCAGGGGACAACATGCTACAAAGAATGACCTACTAAGGAACTACAAGAATAGGGTATGGGACCTCATTGAGGATTTTGAAGCTTTCAACATCATGTCCATACCCAGGAAGAAAAATGAAGCTGAAAATAGGCTCGCAGTAGTTGGAGCAATGTTTGATGTGGTTGACAACATCAGAAGGGAAAAAACACAACCACGTATGCAGGTGATTGTGAGGCCAGCGATTCTGAGATAATAACACAAGCTGGCAGGTGTTTGAGAACGATCAACAGATCATCAATTTTTTACAAGAAGAGGCTGAATTCTTAGCTGGGAATCAGGAAAAACTAGAGCATCAGTACGGGGATCAAGTAGTGTAGCTACGGACAAACAAGCTTCCTAAGGGTTTAGTAATGTTAGAGTCTATCTTCAACCCTAATGACCAGTTCCGTAAGGAAAATTCTAACATATAGGTCAAGGGAGAAGATTGAGCCATTCGGTTAGGGAAGGCAAAACACTTCAAATTGGTAAAGTGGCCATTGAGCAAGAGAAATCATATTTCATACAACTTTGCCAAGAATTTCCAGATGTCTTCACTTGGAGCTATGAAGACTTGAGAGGATTCAATCCAAAGTTGGCACAACATACCATAGAATTGGATCCAGATGCTAAGCCCATCAGGTAAAAGCAGAGACCAGTTAACCCTCACATTGAGCCTCTAATGAAGAAAGAGCTAAACAAGCTAATAGAGGCAAGCATTATATTCCCGATCAAGCACTCAAGCTGGGTTGCAAACTTGGTTCCAATCAGGAAGAAGAGTGGAGAAATCAGGTTGTGTGGAATTCCAAGACCTCAACAGGTCATCTCTCAAAGACCATTACCCACTTCCTTCAATGGAACAAATATTGCAAGTGGTGTCTGGTTCGGAGAGATTCTCTCTCCTAGATGGCTACTCAGGGTATAATTAGATAATGGTGAAAGAAGATGACCAGTTCAAAACAGATTTCACCACCAAATGGGGCACCTATGCCTATAAGAAGATGTCATTTGGGCTATCAAATCTGGAGCCACTTTCCAAAGGGCGATGGATATGGCATTCAAGGATTGATCAACAAAATAGTTATGATATATCTTGGACGACATCATTGTATTCTCAAAAAATGCGGTGGATCACCTCTTTTATCTAAGGCAAGTAGGTATTTCGAGAGGTGTAGAAGATTTGGGGTATCATTGAATCCCAAAAAATGCATATTCTTGGCTCACGAAGGAAAACTTCTAGGCCATATTGTTTCAAAGGAGGGTTGACTATTGACCCAGAAAGAGTTGAAGCAATTCGAGCATTGCCATTGCTAAGTCATAAGAAGGCTCTTCAAAGCTTCTTGGGAAGGATCAATTTTGTCCGCAAGTTTGTTCCAAACTTTGCAGCTCTCGTAAAGCCAATAACGCTGATGTTGAAGAAGAGCATGGCATTTAAGTGGACATCTGAAGGCAAAGCAAGTTTTGAGGTAATAAAAGAGGCTATATCTCAAGCTCTAACTCTCGTCAATCCAGACTTCTCCAAGGACTTCATGCTATATGCCTTCATGGTGGAGACACAATTTCGTAATCCCGTACAACAAAACAAAGAGGGATTAGAACAACTAGTTGCTTTCTTCAGTCAAGGCTTGGAGGAATATGAAACTAGGTACTCTTTCATTGAAAAGTATGTCCTTGCAGTGATCAGAAGCTTAAAGAAATTCAAGCACCTAGTCTCAAACAACAAGATCCAATTGTTGGTATCTCATGTGGGAGTCAAGGACTTCCTTCTAAACAAGGATCTAAATGAGAAACGTGCAGGATGGATCACTCGTGTCATGGAATATGACATCAAAATTAAGGTCACTAAGCTGGTCCGTGGAAAGGGATTATGTGAACAACTAGCCTCAAGTCAGCAAGTTGAAGTAGGTGATGAAAAAGAGACTGTCTTGGTACTACAAGATGGTCAAGAACAAGAAAATGATGATGTGCCCGCTCCTTGTTGGACTCAGAATATGATACACTTCCTACAGGTAGGCCTATGCCCTCTAGAAATGAGCAAAGCAAAAAGGAGATACTTTAGATTATAATCCATTCCATATGTGCTTGTTGATGGTGTTTTGTTCAAAAAAGACATCAATGGAATTCTATTAAGGTGCATTAGAACAGTCAAATTGAGAGGGTGTTACGAGATTTTCATGATGGAGATTCCAAAGGACATTTCACCCCACAAGTAATGTGACTCTCAAGATAATGAAGGCGGGGTATTATTGGGTAGAAAGTTTTCAGTGACTGTTATACATGGATAAGAAAGTGCAAAAATGTGCACTCTTCACGGGAAAATAAAGACTAGCGGCACTTCCATTGCACCCAATTTTGGTTGACCAACCATTTATCTAATTGGGATTAGAATTCATTGGGGTTATCAATCCAAACTCAAGCCAAGGCCACAAGTGGATTCTCACGGCAACGGATTATTTCACCAAGTGGGTCGAAGCAATAGCGCTCAAAGAAGCAAATGAGTCTAACATACTAGACTTTTATGAAGGAATAGTGACCAAGTTTGGTGTGCCGGCCACTATCATATCAGCTAATGCATTAGCATTCATAGGTTTCAAGATTATGGAATGGGCCGTCAAGAATGGAATCTATTTGAGCACCTTTTCAAATTATTACCTGCGGGGTAATGGGACAGCAAGAGTCCACGAACAAGAATTTTCTAAGAATAATCAGAAGGACTTTGGATGAAAACCAAAGGACATGGCATACCAAGCTAAAATCAGCATTATGGGCTGACAGGATAACGCCAAAGAGGTCTACAGGTAATTCTCCCTACAAGTTAGTCTATGGGAAAGAGGTATTGCCTATATCATTAGAGCTACCTGCATTGGAGCTCATGAAGTAGTTGGAGTTGGCTGAGTTTGAACCAATGGAAGCCAGGTATGTGGAGTTGATGGAATTGGAGGAAATCAGAGAACATGCAGTTCAGATGATTGAGAAGGATCAGGCCTTAGTAAAAGATGGTGGTTTGATAAGAAGGCGGGGAGTAAGGACCTTCCAGGAAGGGGACCTAGTTCTGAAATGGGATGCAGATCGGGAAAAACCAAGAAGGCATTCCAAGTTTGATGCCATTTGGAGTGGCCCCTACATGGTCATAGGATGTAAAAGTAGTAATGCCTTCCAATTTTCTACATTGGATGGAGAAGAACTCCGATTCGGTTAACGGAATCTACCATAAACATTATTGTTTTAAAAGGAAAAGGTTTACCCTTGTAAATATTAGCCTAGATTTCAATTCCTCTAAGTGCGGATGCACATCGTCTTGTTGTAGTTAGGTTTCAATTTCCCTAAGTGCTTCAGCACAAGTTTTGTTTCTCTCAGGTTGATTTTCTACAGTTCAGCATGCTCTCGGAGAAGGAGTTGTAGTATCAGGCTTGGGATCAGATATCAGGTTGGTTTCAGGTTATTGCTTATGACTCCATGCCCAATGGATTGCTAAAAGGCCACTGATCTTCTACCTAGCAGGTAGGTGATCCCGTTGAGTCACCAAATTGTTGTATATATCTCCCTCCCCGGGTAAATATAGACAAATGGAAGAATATGGAAATCAAAGAAACTCAAAACCCGACATTTATTTTACGCCGTAATTCACGCCCAAGGCACAGGTTGGAGGCGCAAAGCACAAAGTGTCAACATGAAAAAATTCATGCCCAAGGCATAGGTTGGAGGCACAAAGCACAAAGTGTCGACATGAAAAAATTCACACCCAAGGCATAGGTTGGAGGCGCAAAGCACAAAGTGTCGACATGGAAAAATTCATGCCCAAGGCACAGGTTGGAGGCGCAAAGCACAAAGTGTCGACATGAAAAAAATTTACACCGAAGGCACAGGTTGGAGGCGCAAATCACAAAGTGTTGACATGGAAAAATTTGTTCCTAAAGCGCGAGTTAGAGGCGTAAAGCACAAAGTGCCGACATGAAAAAATTTGCACCCAAGGCGCAGTGTGGAGGCGCAGCACACAAAGTGTCGACATGGAAAAATTTACACCCAAGGCGCAGGTTAGAGGCATAAAGCACAAAATGTCAACACCACATTTTCAGCACCTATGGCGCACTTAAGGGTATGTTGGCATGATGATGGATGCGCCGAGGTGCATCTTCGGGAGGTGTAACATTTTGAGCATTGACCCCTTGCAGGAAGGCAAACCACGATGCGAGATATTCAAATGGCCATAACTTTTCACAAGGAGCTCGGATTCACGCAAGGTTGGACTTTTCGGAAATCTTATGAGGTCCTATGTCCAACTACAACTGGATATCTTTAATTAGGTGAGAACAAGTTCTTCAAAATAAAAATACAGTTCACCATTTTTGGGTTTCTTTAGGGTTCTCACCTACCACCATAATGAGATGAATTAAATACAATCTAGAGGTGGTTGGGGTAGATTTGGAATTCCTCTCTCTTCCCTCTCTCATTCTTCCTATAAATTTTAAGGAGGGGCTTCTTTCTAAAGGTTGGACATTCTTGTTTTCCCCTCCCTTCTTCTCTTTAGCAGGTGAATTTGTGGAGTTCAAACCTCTCATCTAAAACTGTAATGCAACTTTTCCTCTTGGCATTTTGTAGTGTATTGTATCAATCTTTAGAGAAAATAATACATGTCTGTGGATGATTCTCAACCCTCTCTGTGTTCATTTGCATCCTCCTGATCTTTCATTGCAAATCGATTATCTGTGCATGATCTTGCATTGCATTTTAATGGTTTGTGTTTATTGGCAAGACAAGTGTTTCTTCATTCCTCGGTGCATCACCTTTGTTAGTTTAGGTTTATTTTTATGCATCTTCTTACCATGTCTCCTTGGCAAGTTAGATTAGGTTTTTGAGTAAACCCTCTACATTTTTATGTGTGCATCTAAACAGAGGAATAGGAACCAGCCTTCATCCAGGAGAGCTTTCTCGATTCACAAGGTCCCACACTTGGGGAAAGCTCCATGTTATGTAATCGCACTGAGAGTCTCAACCCATCGAGTTGCAGACATTCAGGGGTGTTGTGATTCACCATCAACAGGAATTAACAAAGACATTATTAATATTTGAAAATAATAGAATTAAATGAATAGAACTTTGATAGACACCAAGTTTATTGATTTGGTGTACAAAGCTAGATCGGTTTGGAAATCTCTTAGATGTCATCAACGTCTTGGATTGATAAAAACCAAAATAGAAGAGTGGAAGATAATGTATTTGAATTTTATGATTTTCCTTTGAATGTAAAACTTTGAGAATCAATTCCTTTTGATTTTCAAAGTGGACAAAACCAAAAATCTATACGAAAAATGGACTTTTCTATGATTACTTAGGATGATATGTGTACTTGTAGACACCTAAAATCCACTTGCACGCTTTTTTTAATACTAAAATTGCACTAATTATCCTTTTTCCCGTCACTTCTATAATAATTAGTGCTTTTCCACTAACTAGCTAACATTCCTCTTCATATTCGTTAATTAATGACCTTTCATTAATTAATTAACCCTTCCCAGGTCGGATACCAATTAACGATCTTTTGCTAATTACAATCCACTTCTAAGTGATTAATTAAACATTATTAAATATGCCTTCTATCTAGATCAATAACTACCATTTATTAGATTAAATTCCTCATTTACATCCCCCAAATCATACTAATTTTCCTCTAATTAGCTTCTATAAGCTTACATATACCTATCAATTAATCACACCGATTAATTAAAACATCCCTTAACTCCCGGGAGTAACTAATGATAAATTAAACTCTTCTAAATCAAGGTTACATTTTCTGAAGAAACCTTATCCATTCCTAATCTTGCTTTACCCTCATCCCATGTGCACCAAGTTACAAATATTTCTCAAACAGGAAGGTTGGATAAAGAACACTCTTCCTTCCTTCTAAACATACACCTCATTTACATTAGTGAAAACTATAGGAATTTTGATCTTGAGCCATTCTCCATTATTGGAAATAGATTATCTTCATCTTGAATCCATTCACTCAAATTTGAGTAGTATGGGAAGATCCAAAAGTGGACTTGTATCCATTTCTTAGTGAGATTCCATCCTCAATTCTTGAGGCAAACATCAATCAACTTTGATTACTAAATGATCTAACTAGGTTCATGTTTAGTTAGAAATATAAAGAGTATGAATGGCTTAGTATGTTAGTTTGATTCATTCTTGTTTCATGCATTTTAAGAAGTTAGTTTCTATAAGATATTATCTTGATGGTTATTGTTTGATTAACTTTGCTTTCGAGCTATTAGGTGTTAGTTTCAATTCACACAACATAGTTAGTTTTGCATGAACACAAGACTAAATGGACTACAACATTGCAATTGTTTAGATTTAGTGGCCTTTTTATTCACCTATTAAATATAATTAGGATAACTTTCATCCAAATTCATTGGAAAGATTCATGACCACTTCATTCAAGGCTATTAGAAGAATTAACGACAAAGAACTATCATTACTAGCGAGATAAAGTACAATCAGGATGTATGGTTAATCGACCATGTTCAAGTAGGTGTAATAGTAGAGATGTTTGATTCTTATTACCATAGAATAAAAGGAGACAAAAAAATGAGAGAAAAAGTTCTACAATATTTTAAAGAAAAAAATCTAGATAATAATCTATTGACATCCTACAGTGAATCCAATGTAATTGAAAAAAATTAAATTACATGAATCACACTCACGCAATTGATTATGCATCTTATTAGGTGAAGAGAGAAAAGGAAAGAGAAAATTTGATTCCCAAATAGGGGGAAAAGGTGAAACGAAAAAAGGACCAAGTGGCGGAAGAATTTCTTCCCATCGAGGCTCAGACAATATTAGACAACTATGTGATGTCAATGGAATAAAATAACCCTTGCAAGGATGGAGGACACGGGAGATTTTACTTATCAATGTGCATACCTATTCTAGCTTCACAACTTTATCAGCCTATTCATGCCACCAATCCTTTCAATGAAAAATGTGTTATAGCTGATTTTTGTAATTTGTCTAGTTATATTTCTTTAACATAATAATGGAACTTCTACATGCGATTATTGGAACTAGTGTGTTGCATTGTATTATTATTATTCTCATACCAATTGAATATTCAAAAATATTAAGAGAAACAATAAAAAAATACATGGAAAAGGTTAAATACATTGGATAATCGATTTTGGATGGATGCTATAGACTCTATGATAGCAGTGGGAAATATAAAAGTTTGTGTCTTATGTACATAATAACTAGAGTGGACAAGCTGTAAAGATAACAATTATAAAAGAGAAGAATTCACAAGGGATTGGATGGAGAAATTGCCACAAGTAATTTATAACTACAAGAAAAATTAACCTAAAAGGAAACAAACATCATTTTCCTTACGAGCGATCATGTGATTTACGGGGTGAGATGTTCACTCGATGTTATTCCCAGAATTCTTTAGTATTATTTCTTTACGGTAGAAGTGTATCACTCTTTGTATGCATTAGTTGAATCCAATCTATCTGTTGTTTTTATTGTTGAGACACATAGTCAAAAATGTTTGAAACATTACTATTCTCATATGCAGAAAGGTTCGTATCAAAATACAACTCGAACATATGATTATGTTAAATGTATTTCAACCGAAAAAGCTACTTACACGTTTCTTATTTACGAAGAAAACAAAAGAACAACGGGAGTTAATGTATAAACCTCTCAACTTGATGTTATAAAACCAACTCAACATGGTTATTAACCTTCAATAATTTTATAAATATGTTTAATGAGCTTTGTTTTCAATTGCCATTGTTTTCATATTTTTGAAAATACTCTATGTTTACCAGCTTTGATGAAATTTGAGGAGAACTTCCACATCATGCATGAATATGCAATCAAATCGATATATTATTCGTGTGCATTTATAAATAAAAACCAATACTAAGCCCCAAAAATTTATAATACAATTAATGGTTTATGCAAATAATTAACAATCAGAGAAAGTAACAGTGGAGTGCATGGTGGTAACCATCACAAATATGCGATCGAACAAGGTATGTTTGCCATGCATGTTTTTAAATAAAAGCATTTATAAGACTCAAGAAAGTTATAGAAAATGATATCAACTAATTCTAGAAGTGGATCCATTTTCAAAGAAGGGATTACTAAATAACCTATTTCAAAAGTTCATGGTGGCATGCAATGCTACATAGTTTCTCATTACGGGTTGTTGGTTATCTGCATAAACCATTAGTATTGATATAATGATACAAACATTAGTATCAATGCTTAGTCCAGCCAATGATGGCATACCTAGCGGTCGCTAATCCACATCAATATCTCAGAACTATTGTCTATCAATGGGTGGTTCAACGGATATAAATGAACCCTAACGGATGATAAAATTCATTCAGAAGACATAGAACAATTTGATTTGTACTTACCATACTACCACGGAGAGCAATGTGCTTTTCAATTATGCTTTCATTTTTCATAGCATGAAATCGATTATGAATTGATTAATGTTGTTTGCAATGCATCTTGCATCAAAAAAACCAGTAGCATGTAAGGTCTATGCAAGCTAAGCCAAAAGCTCACGGTCGATGGCTGGTAACTTCCTAAAGTGATGATATTGAATTTACCATTTTACCATGTAGATCACTATGTTTTTTCAAATATGCTTTCATTTTCCATAGTAACGGTTATATTATGAATAGATTAATGTTTGTTTGAAATAGATCTTGCATCAAAAGATCCATCTGTGAGTAAATAATATACAATCCTACATGTAAGCCCCGTCGGTAAGTGGTCATTGTAAGCTACAATGTTGATTATTTCCATTGGTTATTGTTGGAGCTCAAATATGCACCTTTGCCTGATTCATAGATGATTCAGGATTTGAGACAACATGGGATTGTCTCCAAGTTATGGGAATCGAACTGAGATAGACCTCTGGAGAAGGTTAGCTTCCTCTACTTACGCCGTATGCTAAACTACTCCTAGGAATTGAAATGCAACTATCTATCTCTACTCTAATTTTCAAGGGACCAGGGTGAGAAGGAGATGCATAAAACATAAACCTAAACTAGAGAAGGTGATAACACCAAAAATAAGGGAATGAATACTTTAGCAAGAGAGAAAATGGAAGAAAATGACGATGAAAATGGCTAAAGCTATAGCCACAGATCAAAATCACATCCAAAGTTCCACCTTCATGATGCACAATGGACACTGACCTTTGAAATAACACATACAACACACTTGCAGATAAGTGAGAGGAAAGAGAGTGCAATAAAACAATAGCTAAGGTTGAATGAGATATAAAACTAAATATTTATTACTTAAAGGTTATGTACAAATCATTATGATATAAGAGGAAGAAGATGTAAAACATTTATAGAACTTGAGCCCAAGGCATGCAACCTTTATAACACTTGTGCAACATAAAATGATGCCCTCGTATTCCCAAAGTATCTAACATTAAAACAAGGCATCACTTTACAATATATAGAAAATCAAAAGAGAAAGAAGAAGGAAAGAGAGGGAAATTTAAATTCCTCTTTTTCACCCCCTAACCACCTTCATTAATTTCCATAGAGCATTTGATTATTTTGCAAATTCCACATACCCACACACCATTACCTTGTTGAATGAGGAACGACGCCCATACTAATTTAAATTCTAGTGGTCGAGCCATCTAGAAAAACCCCTTTGTGTGTTGGAAACGTATTTCTTCACTTCACCCACATACCAACATTTAATCCATGAAATCTGATTTCCTTCGCATGGAGAAGGATAAGATTCCTTCAAATAATATCAGATTTACAAAAATCAAATCAGATTTTAAATTTGTGTTCATTGCAGTAATCCGCATAATACTATTTCTTTCCTTCGATATGTGGATTTCTTCTTTCATTCTTACATGACTTTTGGCTTCCACGGTTCTTCCTTATGTTCCACGGCATTACTAAATTTTCCACTTCACTCTATGGTATTAAGAACATCTATGGACTCATGTTGAATTCCGTGGTTCTTCCTATTCTTTACCACATGGAATTTATATTCGCTTTGTTCCACGGTTTTAGGCCTTCACAAATTTTCAAGTTTTTTCCTTCACTCTATGGCACTCAAAACATCCATGAACTCATTTGTTTCATCCCATGCCATTTTTGACTTTGACTTTGCGAGTAATTAATCCTTAGTCATGGTTTTCACTCCTTCATCTGTGGCATGCTTAACTCTTCCATGGTCTTCATTCCTCAGCCCGTGGCTCTTGAATTTGTTCAATTTTTGCAAGGGTGTAAAAATACACATCATTTTTGGTGACTCATAAGGGCCATATGCCTACTATTAGAGATTATATAGTATCCTTAGCATCCATTGGGTATGGAGTCAGTTTAAAAATTTTGAATCTAATTTAGTTGCTCTGTATTTGATTTTTTGAGACAATCTGCAACTAATCCTTGATATCTTGAACCTCCTTCCTTAAAAGCAATCTAGAGAACACGATGAAATAGTGCACAAAAGAACATCTCCCAACAACAATATTGTGTAAAGCAATTAAGGAAAGAAACCTACACTACCAATAATGCAATGTGTTGAAAGCACTTGGAGGAATTGAAATTCTAATCTACTATGTATAGGATGCAAAGATGAATCTTAATGATAAGGTTTGAGAAGAATCCCATTGACTGCGATTTGAAGCATGTTTAAATCAAGATTAGAAAACTAAAATGAGTTAGCTACCATTCAGGTAGTGATGATGTATGGTCCACTCCAAATAGCATCAAATTTGGAGTGTCTCCTAGTTTAGCTCGATCCATGTCCCACTTCAAAACCAAATCTCTAACCTTGAATTTCTAATCTCTAGCTCCCTTGTCAAACCATTTTTTAGTTGATGTTTGATGTTGTTCCATCCTGACCATGGTGGCATTCCTATTTTCCTCTAGTTGCACCAATTCCACCATTTTGATCTCCCTTTGATCCATGCCTTCAAATTCAAGCTATTGAGCTAACTCAAATGAAGGTAGCTTAAATGATAATGGAAATATTGCTTCTTTACCATATACCAGTTTTTAGGGAGAAGTACCAATTGTTTTCTTCATTGTTATCTTGTCTTTGATTAATGTCCATTGTCCTCTTCATGATTCTGATCAGGTTCTTATTAGTAGACTTTGTCAATCCATTACCTTGGGGGTAATAATTGGAAGAGCTTTTCAGATAAATCCCAAGTCCCAAAGCCCAATTAGAAAACTTTAATCGTAGAAAATCCTTAGCATTATCAGAAATGATTGTTTAAGGAACACCAGACCTTGTAACAATTTCTTCAAGAAATTCTAGGATGACTGATTTAGTGGTCTTCCTTGATGGCAGAGCTTCACCCCACTGGTGAAATAGTCTATAGTGTAAGAACCCATTTATGACCAAGTGTTGGATGGAGGGTTGATCATACCAATGAATTCAAGACCCCATTGTGCAAATGGATAATCTGCTTGATTGGATGAAGTGGCAGGGCCGCCAATCTTTTCTTTCTAGTGGACAACACACATTCTTTGCATTTCCTAACCCACCTATGAGCATCCATGAACAATGTAGGCCAAAAATAGCCTTGCTTTTATGATCTTCATGGCTATAGATTTAGCAGATAAATGTATTCATGAGAAACCATCATGGAATTTGGTCAGAACCTTGTCACATTTTTCACCTTCAATGCACTAAGAAGCACTCCATCAATTCCTTTTAATAGGACACACCATAACTAATGCATAAGGAATAAATTAAAACCTCGAAATCTCCTCTTTTCTTTGTTCAACCCTAGAGGGTATGCACCAGTAGATAAAAACTTGGACATATCAACAATCTAATTGCATGATCATTGAATACATTTCTTTCATCATGTTGTCATTCAACATCACGTGACAACTCATCATTTAAAGGCACTTCATTCATGAGGGGTTCTTTTGAGGTTCTACAACATCTAGAGCCAGTTGCTCACAAAGTGCTCTTCCTCTTACCAATTTTTTTCCTTAATGGTCACATCATACTCCATGATCTTAGTTACCCATCCAGCTCATTTTTTCACTAATCTCTGCTCCCATAATGAAGTCTCTAATGCTGGAATGTGATACTAAAATCTTTACGTGGTTAGCAATAATCATGATTTTGAATTTATTTAAAGGCTCTCATGATGGAAAACACTTATTTCTCAATGTGATTATACTTGAGCTCATAATTCTTTAGTTTTTGACTAAAAATGCCACAAGATGCTCCATTGCTTGATCATTGAGTTGTGTCAAAACTGCATGGACTATGTTGGATTCCACCCCATGAGCATATAGAATGAAATCCTTGGTATAATTTGGATTAATCAATGTTGGGGCCTTGATAAATTTTATTTTTATCTTTTCAAAGCTATCCTTCCCTTCCTGCGGTCCACTTGAATGTTACATCCTTCTTGAGCATGAGAGTAATAGGTCTTACCAAACCCGCAAAGTTAGGAATAAAGTGCCTAAAAAATTTAATCTTTCCAAGGAAATACTGTAGAGCCTTCTTGTGAGTTGGCAAGGAAAGATTCGTGATAGCTGAAATTCTTTCTGGATCAATGGAAATTCCTTATTTTGAAACAATATGTCCCAAAATCTTGCCTCTAGGGACTGCAAAGTTACATTTCTTAGGATTAAGGGATACACCAAACTCCTACATCTTTCAAATAATTTCTCCAGGTGCTTCATGTGATTTACGCTCTACTTGGAGAAAATAGTAATGTCATCTAGGTAAACTAAGATGAATTGATTGATATACCCTTTGAAAGCAATATCCATTTCTCTTTGGAAGGTAAGCACTGCATTTGATAAGCCAAAAGGCATATTTTGATAAGCAAATGTTCCCCATTTGGTGGTGAATGTGGTTTTATATTGATCCTCTTCTTTCACTTTGATCTAGTTAAAACTAGAATAGCCATCAAGCATGGAAAACCTCTAGCTCCCTACTATTATTTGCAAAATTTGTTCCATGGAGGGAAAAGGATAGTGATCCTTGAGGGAAGCTTTGTTCAAATCCCTGAAATCCACGCAAAGCCTAGATTTCACCATTCTTCTTCCTTACTTGGGAACCAGATTTTCCACCCAAGTAGAATATTTGATTGGAAAAATTATTTTGGCCTCAATGAGTTTGGAGAGTTCTTTCTCATGAGGGGTTCAATCTTGGGGTTAACTAATGGCCTTTTTTCTATCTAATTGGCTTGATGTTGGGATCAAGATCAATGGAATGTTGGACTATATCTGGATTGAATTATTTTAAATCTTCATAGTCCCATGAAAATACATCATTGAACTTTTGACACAAGGAAACAAAATTTCCTTTCACTTTCATCACATACCTTTCCAAGTAGAAGTTATTTTCCTAGAGCAATTAAAAATGGTTAAAAATCCTCTTTTTCCACCATGTTATTTTCCATTCCTTTGAATTCATCATCTAGACTTGAAAATATGCTCCAAAGTGACTAATCCCTTTCAATAACTTGTTTGATTTTAGTTGAATAATATGATCCCCATATACTTCCTGTAAATCAGCTTGCATCTTTGAGGAGAACTCCACCTCATTTTGGATGAACTGCACAATTTTTCATCATTTATCAAATACTTTCCAACAAGATTCTGATTATCTAGAATAGATGGCCTAACCACCATTTTGATATGTTGGGCATTTCCTTTGATCAAATCCTCAGTAGGGGAGAATTGAGAGCCAAGGGTTGCCATTTGGTTTGCATCTTTGTTTAACTTTCTAGGCATAACCTATAGGTTAATGACATCAAATCTTTCTAAATCCCAAACCCTATGTTTATAAGCTTTAATAGCTTGTTCTTTGTCACACATCTGCCATGGACTTGGTGAATGACTAATTCAATGTCTCTAAAGACCTACAACTCCTTGATTTTTTCTTTTTTTCATGATCAATACCATGCACTAATGCTTCATACTCTACCACATTATTTGAACATGAAAATTATAGCCTATGAGAAAAGAAAAATTTTCATTTTTGGAGAAATGAGCACAACACCTACCCTAGCTCCATTTCTGCTTCTAGAACCATCAAAGAACATCCGCCATAGTCCAGAAAACATTTTCCTTTTCTTGTTTTAATGCCACATGTATCACAAATTCTTCTAGAGAATGTAATAAGTTCCCAAACCAGTCTCAAAAGTTTTGAGCTCTTCATCATAAGGATCAAACTTATGGTATCTCTCTTAGCCCATTCATCTAACAACAAATCAGGCATGGAAAGAGGAATGATCTATTCATCTAGAATTGAATCTTTCTCATGTTCTTCTTGTATTAGGAAAATTTGATTGGAAAGAGTGGGGTCAAATGGCTTGATATGGTAAGAAAATATGGGCTCAGCTTGTATTGTGAATCGGGTACCATATCTGGTTTCATAAGCATATGAGTCCAATCTGAGGATAGATAGCCACCTACCTTAGCAGTGAAATCTCTAGAAAAATAGATGGCAAACATATGGGAGGAAGGTCAATGACTGAAATATCATGGGTTATGGTGAGGCTTTGGCAGGCATGAAGTGTTAACTCAAGGTCTTTTATTATGCCCAGGACATTCACAATTGACCCATCAAGTTGTAAAACTCCCTAGACACATGACTATATTTGAGACCTAAGATATCAACAATTTTCTTGGGCATTACAGAAGTACTAGCCCCAGAATCAATCATATAATTATGGACTGGGTATTTCCCACAATTATTGACATGTAGAAGGGTGGGGTTTTGATATTTTTACTTACTTGATCATTCCTTTCTTAATAGACATTAACCAGTGGACATGATCCTTTTGCATTATTGGATCCATGAGAGGTAGCTTCTTAAGGCTTCACATAGGAGATCACATTATGATGGAATAACAAGTGCATCCCACATTGAGACATTGACATTGGTCTTCTTCATTTGTTCAACAATGTTGAATGGAAGACCCATGGATTTCTGCATTTTGTGGCATGTTACCTTCTTTTCTCTATTGTGGTGGCATTTGATTTGGTGGCTTTGGTCAAGTAACAACCTCTTTATCTATGGATTTGGTTGAGTAACAACTTCTTTATCCATTGATTTTCCAAGAAGCTCGGATGGCTTGTTTTTTTTTCACTCGGCTTCTTTTTCTTTACTTGGATTCACTGATCCATAGAAGGTGAAGAGTTGTGACTCTAGCATCCTTTTCTCTTGTGTCACGTATTATTATCAACAACACGTTGATTGATGGTCTATTAGAACTTCCTACCACTTGGTTGACCACATAAACATCCTCAACTCCAAATAACATGAGGTTTGTATCATTATTGGTCTCTTAATTACTTCCGTAGTTTGATTTGGTGCTCTAGCAGTGGTTCCTATTGATTGGAAGAGCCTTGAACCATGTATGCTTGAAGATGCATTTCCCTTTCACAACCAAGTTGGTTATGTGGCATATTACATGGAAAACACCACTCTATTTCTTATGCCATATTATTTTACATAGGAACTAAAGCCTAACTTGAACTAGGAGGAGGAAGTGCTTGTGGAGGAGGGATTATTGCCAATGGAAGAGGAGCACTTTGATTTGAGCATCCATATATTATTTTGTTGGTTCCATGCATATCTTTGATTAGGATGCTGATTTCTATATGGTTGATACCCTTGATTAGAAGATTGCCCTTGATTTTGATAATTCTTATAGGATTGGGCTTGTTGTTTCTCTAGGGATATAAATTTGTTTGTCAAGTTTCTAATCAAAGCCTTCATTTCTTCATCCTCCTTTTATTGGGAAAGTTTGTGAGGTGGAAGCAACAAGTTGCAGATTTGGCTCAAGGATAGAGAGCAATAGAAGGTTGAAAACTTTAGGTAGTTCTAGATACAATGGCATGGGTGGTCTAGGAGCTAATTTTCTAGCTTGTATTAAACTATTTTCATCTCTAATTAAATTGCATAAGCAAGCTGGTAGAGTTTTTCCTCCCATAGATTGTATCATAATAGATATATCAAAGTTAAGAGCTTTTAAAAAGTAAAGAAAGACACCTTTTGTTGTAGGTCTCACAAGAACTGGAATTTTGTCCCAAGTTCTCTGAAATCTGAAGTTGAAATCTACCATTTTCTCATTAGGTGCTCTCTTGATTGTAGTTAATTTCTCCAAAAAGAGATAGGTTGTTTTCTCTTTCTCCAAACTAGTCACAAAGGGTTGTGCACAATTGATCCTAGTTTTGAATTGTTCCTGCCCCTAGGCTTTCTAAACCATTGTAGAGATTTTTTTTTAAGTGATGAAGCCAAAAGTTTCACTACCACGTCCATTTCAGCAACTTCATGTATAACACAAGACATTTGCAATATCTTGGATGTGATCAACTAGAGTAGTGTGGTTTTCTCCAGTAAAATATGGAATATTCTTCAAGGATACTCTGGAATAGGATTTTGAGCATTCAAGCAATGGCTGCTACCTGTGAAGTTTATAAATGGATTTTGTTGTGGTGGTTGTTGTTGATGAGCCATTCTGATAGGTCTGAGAACTCTTGTTGACTGTAAGAAGGGCCTGCCAGGTGGAGGTGTTGAAAGAGTTTTATTTGGAGGAGATGGAGATATTTGAATTTTCTTCCTCTTTACGCTCTTCTAGGGATAATGTAATATACTCAAATACACCTTCTTTTCTTGTTCTTGACCATGTTTGGATCCTTCTCATGAATCAGGGACACTTAAATCACTAGTACTACTAAAACCAGTTGATATTTTGAATGGAGTCACTAGATGTGTTATTGTAGAGCCTCTAAAGGCTAGAGCTTCACCAAGATACACATAAAACTTGATAAAACTAGAAATATTAATTTCAAAGTCCCATCGGGCATGCCAAAACTATTGGAGCTCAAATATGCACCGTTCTTGAATCATAGAATTGGGATTTGAGACAACATGGGACTATCTCCAAGTTGTGGGACTCAAATTGAGAAAGACCTCTGGAGAAAGTTGGCTTCCTCTACTTACTCCTAATGCTAAATACTCCTAGGAATTGAAATGTAACTATCTAGCTCTACTCTAATCTTTTCACGGGACCAGAGGTGAGAAGGAGATGCATAAAACATAAACCTAAACTAGAGAAGGTGATAGACCACTAAAAATAAGGGGATGAATACTTCGATAAGAGAGAAAATGGAAGAAAACAATGATGAAGAGGGCTGAAATGAAAAGCCACAGATCAAAATCACATCCAAAGTTCCACCTTCACGATGCACAATAGACACAAGACCTCTGAAATAACACATACAACACACCTGCAGAATGAATGAGAGGCAAGAGAGTGCAATAAAACAATAGCTAAGGCTGAATGAGCCACAAACCAAAGATTTATTACTTAAAGGTCATGCATAAATCATCACGATACATGAGGAAGATGCAAAACATTTACAGAGACATAGCCCAAGGCATGCGACTCTTAGAAAACTTGTGTAACATAAAATGATGCCCTTGTATTCCCAAAGTATCCAACATTAAAACAAGGCATCACTTTACAATATATAGAAAATCAAAAGAGAAAGAAGAAGAAAGAGAGGAAATTCAAATTCTTCTTTTTCGCTCCTAAACCACCTTCATTAATTTCCACAGAGGATCTAATTATTCTACAAATTCCACATACCCACACCATTTCCTTGTTGAAGAAGGAACGTCACCCATACTACATTTAATTCTGGTGGTTGAGCCATCTAGAACAACCCCTTTGTGTGTTGGAGATGTCTTTCTTCACTTCACCCACCTACTAGTATTTAATCCATGAAATTTTATTTCCTTCACATGGAGAAGGCTAATATTCCTTCAAATAATATCAAATTTACAAAAATCAAATCGGATTTTAAATTCTATTCATCGTGATAATCCATGGAAAACTATTACTCTCCTTGATATGGGGCTTTCTTCTTTCGGTTTTACGCGGATTTTGGCTACGTAGTTCTTCCTTATGTTCTACAAAATTACTAACTTTTCCACTTCACTCCAAGGCATTAAGAACATCCACGAACTCATTTGACTTCCATGGTTCTTCCTATTCTTCACCCCACTACTTTTATATTCACTTTGTTTCACAATTTTAGGCCTCCATGGCTTTTCAAGTTTTGTCCTTCACTCTGTTGCACTCAAAACATCTCGCAGATTTGTTTGTTTCATCCAATGACATTGGTGACTTTGGTGGTAATTAATCCTTAGCTATGGATTTCACTCCTTCATCCCACGGCATGCTTAACTCTTCCGCGATATTCATTCCTCACTCACGTGGCTCTTGAATTTGTTCAATTTTTGTAAGGGTGCAAAATAAACAACAATTACAATTGATATGAGACAGATTAAAAAATTACTTCCCCGTAGTTAGCCACAAGAATTACTTACTTATTTTATATTTAGAGGGATTGTTGTATGAGAAAAATAATCATCCCCTAAGGAGATGTCATTCAAGTTCAACAGGATACTATCAACTGCGAGGTGGCACGAGATATTTTATAAATTCATCGCCAACAAAATTTGAAATGGGATTGTGGTCTTACAAGATCACTTCTAATGATGTTGAAAATATGACAAAGGCCTTCACTAAAAAATTATCGATTGAATTGAATCCAAGTACTCACTGGGGAAAAGAACATTGCAATATAGTTGATGGAATTGCAATAAAAGATCTAGAAAAGGTTTGGAGTAAAATGATGTTCCCTATGGTTCTAAAGACACAATGTGTATTACATTAGGTGCAAAGGGAAACCCTCCAACAAATTTTATGGTTGTGATGACAAGTAGAGGAGAAAATTGTTCAAAAGATATGTGGTTAATGACCAATTTGTACAAAGACTTATCACTAATAGTGTCTAAGGGATTGAATGTGGTAGAGGGCATCAAATATTTGGAGCTAGTAAATGCTAAATAAAAGTTATCATTTCAAATTGTTATTATGAGGATACAACTTAAAATTTTATATAAAATACGTTCATATGTTTTTATGATGGTTTTGATTAACTATTTGGTATGCTAAGATTGTACAAATATAAGTTGGGAGTATTTATATTTTCCCTGATTATAAGTTCAGAGTGTGAGTGTATAAGTTGTGAATGCAAATTAACAAAGAAACTTTATTGTAACAAATCTTTGATCATTTCTTATTAATCAAATATGTATTCCTAAATTAATTTTGAGCATGCTTAAATACTAGTTTTTGCTTCGATAATAGAAAATGTATACCACTTTCCAATGCAATGAAATAACTACAATATGGTATGTAAATACTCATCACACTGAAACATTACATTATATTCAAATAAATTTTGCAAAAAAATATTCCTAGTATAACAATAAGAAATGAGGAACACCCTTAGATTTTTTACCTTCTTCACCACCTACAACCATTTGATTTTTGATATAACAATATCAAAAGGGACTTGTTTTTTATTTTTAAATTGATTCACCATCCTCAACCATTTAGTTTTATTTTTTTCATTTGCGAGATACAAGCACATGAAACATGGCCCGATCATATTTGATATAAAAGGTATTTTGGCATACACCCTACATAAGGTTGATTTGGCATTCAAGCAGCTAAAAAAATCTTAGTAACGTCGAGCTCAAAAAAAAATCTTAGACCTAATGTGAAAGAGTTCTTGAAATGATGCAAAAAATATTCCAAAATAGCACTATGGACATCGGCTAGAAAGTCAAATGTTGATGACATGATGTCGTCATTCCTTCAAAACATTGGCTTGTAGGTTGCAATCTTGAGTTCATATTTACACCAGAATATTGCGTCAAGACCAAACACTCCAATTATGAAGGTTCTAGGAATCCCAAATTATATCTCAAGAATCTTAACTCCATTTAGTGGCGGTTTAATGCATCGTATAATTATAAAAATATAGTGCTTGTAGATGACTCTTTAGATAAAAACAAGTTCAATGATGTTGTGAACTACATAATTGTTGAAACATTTAACATAGATTCTAAGTCAGAAGACACATAATTGTTAGATGTGTTTTGGTCTTTTTTGCAATCATTGGAGGACATCGAAGATGTTCGAGATTATATTAGATCACAAAAACAATTATAGAATGCTTTTTTAATGGAGCTTTACTATGATTTGTATTATTGATTTGGAAGTCCGTATTTGGGAATAGTGTTATAATATAAATTCAAATTATTCTTCAAATTTTTACTATAATTCTACCTTTAGTAAAGGAATTTCAATTTATTTCATAGCTATATTTAAATACTAAAATATATTTGGGATGGTTTTACAGTTAATTTTAATTAAGTTCATATCCATATTTGAATATGAAAATTTTTATGTCATATTTCTTACAGTTAATTTTATATCTAAATTTAAATATGAAAACATATCTAGAAATGGTTTTATAGTTAATTACATTCTCCTACACTAGATCGTGACCCTCTGCTAATTTTTTCATAACATCTTCAGAAATTCTCTGGTTTCACTAACGTTCACACACCATAATAAATTAATTTAATTTGATATCGAAATTCAAATATGAAAATATATCTATAATGGCTTTATAGTTAATTACATTCTCCAAAATTGAATCTTCGCCTCCATTAGTTTCTTCATAACATCTTCGGTAATTCTCTAGTTGTGTAGACACAAAATTATGCACTTTAGACATTATTTAGTATTAGTCTCATACTACTATTTAGAAGGTTCTTCAGTGAAGAAAGTACTAAGTAACCCACTTTTGGGCTCTTTCTATCCATTTAATATCTTTTTATCTTTCTTGTGGTTGGCCTTTTCAGGGTTAGTTACGAAATTAGATCAAGAGAACCCTATAAATATAAAGTTATGAGACCATAATGAGGGAGCTAACATCATTCACTATTATCACTCATCTAGATTTGCATCCATCTATTGCATTGCAGATCACTTGCATCCACATAGCTCCATCAAAGCACAAGGTAGAACATCCGCATCACACACTTCATGGGGGATTCTATTCTATTTCATACATACATGTTATTATATTTTCTACATCTAGTTATTTCTCACTACTTTAGAAAGTGTGACTGACACAATAGCAGCCTAGGGCATGTTTCACACACACTTGCACATAGAACTACATCGGGTATGAGATGTAGTGCAGCACTTAGTTAGTAAAGCCACCATTGTGCCTACCGAGGTCAAACTGACCCCTTCCTATGCATTCTTCTTTTTAGGGTTTGATGCTTATTTTGGGGTCTTGCAGGTTCTTTCTTTCATCATAGATTATTGGCAACATCTAAAGGAGTATGAAAAATTTGATACGACACACAACAAAGGTTCCATATCACCTCTCATCCCCTGTGGAGATTATTTTGAGCTTTTTCACAAACCAAGGCACCGAGATTGTAGACGTAACATCCACGGGCACCCCAGTCCCTCTCCAAGTGCTCCAATCTAGCTAGATCCTCCATATCCATCCTTTTAGGACTTCTGCATAGTTGTTCCTACTTTCTGATTTTCCATTCATCACCGCAACATTGTGTAAGCATCCTCTATTTAGCTAAGGTTTTTCCTCTTCCTTCTTGCACATTAGGATTAGCATTTCCTTTTACATAGTTAGTTACTTAGATCATTTATATACTTTCTTTACTGCATTTATTTACTTTATTACAGTTGTTTATATCTCTTGGATTAACTATCCCCACCTATTATATATTTAGTTAATTTTATTCAATCATTTTTGTGAACCCGACTCAATCAATCACACTTTTATATTCTTCATTCATTACTTGGAATCTTAGGGTTAAGTCATCATGAGTATCTCAATCAATGATTATTTGCTACATAGAGTCCAACATTTCCTTACTACTACTCGCATTCAGACGACATGCATCTAGACTCGGTTTACCAAGCCTTTGTCGATGCTCTTTCTTCTCATATAGTATTTAAGTCTAACCTCCTCCGATATTCACACTTTTGAAAATGACCCACATTTACATATCATCTCTTGTATTTATAATGTCATTATTAATCGTACCTTGATTGATAATGGATCTAAACTTAACTTGTGTCTTATGTCATTCCTCTAAGTTTTAGGTCTTTCTGCTCATGATGTTAGTCCCTCTAGTGTCTCACTACATGCTTATGATGGTTCTATCCATCCATGTTTCAGTCACATTACATTTCCTATCACTGTTGGTCCTAAGACCATCCACACTTTCTTTTTAGTCGTTGATTTCCAGCTTACAATTGTCTACTTGGTAGGCCATGATTTCATGCCATACAAGTTTTCACCTCTACTGTACATAATTGTGTTGAATTATTACATGAAAACATGGAGTATATTGTTTTTCATGACCGTGATCCATTCCAATATTGTGATCTGGATCCTAACACTAATCTTCTTATCCCACACATAGATATTATAGATGAGCCCCAACCTATGGAAGAACCACCTCACTTACCAACACTTGATGGTACCATTTTTGTGATAGATGTAGTTCCTTTTATGCCACTTGCTACCACTACTACTATGATTCCTTATCAAGGGTATGTTCGGTCTATGAACATTTCTCTATCACATCCACATTTACATGCACCACCTACCTTAACATGCCCACCATTCACTTGCACACTTTTCATGAATGATTCATACTAGGAACACATTCCATTTGATCCTACATGCAATGACACTATATGTACACATGAGGGTATAGATCGCTTAGGGTTTGCTTTTGAGGACCTCTATCCTACATCACATGTTCCTCATCTATGTTATGGATTTGTCTCAGATCCTTTGTTGCTTATCTCTTTTGTGTCTTTCATCTTATATTCTATCCATCACGTACTCCTCGCTCATCATCACTTACATTAGGACAATCATGGCTTGATTATATTGGGGGTACACTAGATCAGATCATATAGACATTTCCTTTCCTATGCCTTTTGGATGTGTCTTCATCTGCAATAGCTCTTTCCTAAGATACACACCAAATCTCACTCGTTAGTATGTGCACGGTTTCCCACTTCCACAATTCACCAATGAGGAGTATGTTATGGATAGGTATAATTCACACCTCAATGGTTCATTACGCGATCCACTCGACACTATTGCTTATCAAGTCACTAATCCTTACTCATTCGACTATGAACCCGAGAGCAATAATCTTCTAGACGACAAGACACGATGGCATATTTCATCATGTAAACATTGGGGGCATAACACCTCATACCTTCCCCCACTCATCATAGCATCCATACATATATCATCCTTGCATTTTCATATAGGAATTTTCATCACACTTTATAGCATTGTCATTACTCGATGCCACACTCTTATATTTTGGTTCACACTTGACGGTTGAGGGCTTACTACACATGAACCCCACACATTGCACTATAGGAATTACACATTGTGTTTCATCACATATTATGTGTCATACACCATATATTCTACATTTAGTTTACAACATTTCCACATTTGTGTGTATATACATCATGCATCATTAGGCATATACCATTGTCTACGCATCTTACATCCTACATTGTTTATCCTACATATGGCATTATTAGTTCATCTACATACCATACATATTACATTGTGCATTTTCACAAATACTCTACTGTACTTCATCATATATGATTCTAGCATTACCTAATCCTACATAATACATTCCTAGTCCATCTACATACATGCCATTTTAGACATTCTACACCTCTTGCATTTATATTCTATATATCACATATTCACACGTTTTAGACTAGTCTACGAACTCCATACGAGAATGAATTTTACAAAACATGGTGTCCTTAGTATTCTGGGAAGCAATTACAAGCTTGGAGGTTACAATGGGTGTGCCTCACTACACTACTCCGCCAGTGGCATTAGGTCGCCCAAAAAACTAGGACAATACAAAGATCTCTTCACACACATTCAGGGAAGTAATTAGAGCTTGGAGGACATGGAGCATTTCCTCCCTACACTTTTATGGCTTCCACGGCGTGAGATCAACCAAAAAAATCACAAGATGCAGATTATCCTTCTACACTCTCTTTCTTCGACATAGATCATGTGCACATGTTTCATTTACATTTTCCATTTATAATTTTGTACTTTACATTTACATGCTTTCATATGTATGCGTCTTTTACATTGTGTTTTTACACATACATACATATTTGACTACTTGATTGTTTTCTCCTTGTAGGTCCGGCCGTATGAGAAACAAGTAGTCAAATGGGGGCAACAACAAGATTAACAACAACACTTCATGACAACACACACTTTACCTATCATGCAGGTACATCACACACCCTAGGAGCTACACACCCGTTCTACCCTAAGTTCATTCTCGTCACTTTTTCTTTGCACATTTTTCATCTTTAGTTTCCACGCTCCTCCATATTTTTGTCATTCTACGGTTTTTCTATTCCTTCGCACATTTCTACTACACTCTTCATGGACATCAAGTACATATCTATATTTACTTTATGTTACCAAGCTTTTCGCTCACCAACACAATGGGGGAAAATGTAGCACAAAATTATGCACTTTAGACATTACTTAGTCTCGGTCTCATACTACTATTTAGAAGGTTCTTGAGTGAAGAAAGTACTAATTAACCCCATGTTTTGACCATCTTGTTTTATTTTATTTCATCATTACTCGACCTCTTACACCCATATGCCCAGTCAGCTTCTATCATCTCGTGTTATTTTAGCCTCGACTAGGGTGCCCAAAGTAGTACTAGGGTGCTCATGGTTGCTTAGTCCCAGGGGGTGCCCTGGTGCTTTTACACTTTCCCGCCACTTTTTGGGCTCTTTCTAGCCATTTGAGATCTTTATCTTTCTTATGGTCAGCATTTTCGGGTTAATTACAAAATTAGATCAAGAGAACCCTATAAATATAAAGTTATGAGACCATAATGAGGGACCTAACATCATTCACTATTATCACTCATCTAGAGTTGCATTCATCTATTACATTGGAGATCACTTGCATCCACATAGCTCCATCAAAGCAAAAGGATAAGACACTTCATAGGAGAGAAATCTATTCTATTTCATGCACACATGTTATTGCATTTTCTACATCTAGTTATTGTTCGCTACTTCACAAAGTATGACTGAAAAGAGTAACCTAGGGCATGTTTTTAGACACACTTGCACATAGAACTACATCGGTTACGAGATGTAGTGTAATGCTCAATTAGTAATTCCACCATTGTGGAAGCTACGGTTAGTCCAACCCCTTCATATGCATTTTTATTTTTAGGGTTTGATGTTTGTTTTAGGGTCTTACAGGTATTTCTTTCATCTTAGATTATTGGCGACATCGAAGGAACACGAGAAAATCTAATACAACACACAACAAAGGTGTTAAATCACCTCCCATCCCTACGGAGATTAGCTTTAGAGATTTTTCACAAACCAACGCATCCATATTGCGGACCAAAGTGCCTACAAGCTCCCGAGTCCCTCCAGTGCTCCGGTCAGATAGATCCTCCAAATCCATCCTTTTCAGGATTTTTGCACATTCGTTCTTGCTTCCAAATTTTCCAGTCATCACTGCGACATTGTCTTGCAAGCATCCTCTATTATTCGAGTTATTTCCTCTTTCTTTTTGCACATTAATATTAACATTTCCTTTTACATAGTTACTTAGCTAATTTATTTACTTTCTTTATTAAATGTATTTACTTTATTACAATTGTTCATAGCTTAGATTACTTATCCCACATACTATATATTTACTTAATTTTAGTTAATCGGGTTGCCCCTATGTTCAATCACACCATAGTAATTGAATGCTGGAAGTGTCTCACATCTCGTGAATGTCATTAGCCTAATTATTACTTGGCCAATGGCATTTTAAATGTTCAAATTTTCATAGTTTAGTACTAAAGTCATCTTAAAACTAATAAGAGCATTATTCCAAAGTAAACATTAAGCATAACAACCACTAACCCGTATAAAAAAGAATATGTATCTGTTTTATACGAGCTATGCACTCACTACACATTATTTCTCATATCAATGTTGGACTCACCGACATCATTAAACGTTTTTTCACATATTCATTAGTTTAATTCCTCATCGGATATATTATACTCTAGAAGGAGAATTAACGGATTGCAATATTTTGATTTTCGGGTTCCAATATATGTGATTTTGGAGTACAACAAATTATAATATATGTAATTTTGGATTCCAATATATGTGATTTTGTATTCCAATTTATGCGATATTGGAATCCAATATGTGTGATTTTAGAGTGCAGATAATTCTAATATTTAACATTTTGGAATCCAAAAATAGTAATATTGAATTCCAATATTGGCTATATTTTTAGCTACTTGAATGGAATAAGTCCGATTTAGTGAAATAAATGTTTTAGTCACACTACACATTACACGTTTTACACAACATGCATTCTACACATTGAGATTTTCTTATTACATCATCTATCACATCATTTTCTTATTATATCTTACTCACCATACACATTCACGTTACATCTTTCTTACATCTACTTTTATGTGTTGCACTCACTACTCGATGACGCACTCTAGTCCAATGGTTCATACTCGACTGCTGAGGGTCTCATTTAAAAGTGAACCTCATATCATCACACCTAAGCATCATTCTACACTTTGATCTTCACAACCAATCAATAAATCCTTTTTATCGCACTATGCAACATTTTTGACACCACCTTATCTATACATATCGTGATATATGCCCTAGAATACATCATCACGAAGTCTATCATTTCCATCCACCTTTCATGATATATGCTTTGGGATACATCAGCATGCTTCCTATCACTTTCATCTATACATTTCATGTACACCTTGGGCTACATCATCAAGATTTCTATCATTTCCATCCACATTTCCGGATATGTCTTGTGCTACATCATCATGCTTTTTCCTCACACATTTAGTCATATAAGCTTTAGGATAAATCATCACACATTCTACTATCTCATCAATTTTACTTTGTTGCATTCAATCGACACCTTACATGACATCTTACAATCACCATCTATCTTCCGCATGCATCATTGGACCATTTCCCGATGATGCACTCCCATTTATGGTTCATTCTTGAATCCGGGCATACATAAATGAACCTCGTTACATACATACACATCCACTCGTGGGGGCACGTTGCTCCTATCATTCACACTACATTCCATTTCACCTAATCCATAACATACTGCATATCTTGGTTGCATTTACTCTTGCTTACATTTACTTGTTACATGTTCATCTTATTACACATGCTAGATATCTTGTATGCCATTATCTTTCCATACACACGTGTGTTCACTTGCTTTTAGTTGTGATCCTAGATTATACAAATACATTACACATAGCATAGATGTTAGCACAATACCTAGTACCGGTCCCAGAGCAGCTCCTGGGGCATCCTCTTTCATATGTTGCAGGTGTTATTGTTTCATTGTGTTTCATAGCACACTAGTTTCTCATATTAGACATGCTTTGACATACTTTTTTATCTTTCTAACATGAGCATTTTTTATGCGGGGGCTACTTGTTTCTATGATTATTTGTTACATTATTTTTCATTGTATGATATTGTTTGCAGGATTTTCCTTTTTCTTGTGTGCACGCTTGTCTGTTTGCATCTATTATGGCCTTGATTGTCTTACGACATCTTGAGTGGTGTCCCCATGTTTGCAACCAACATTTTACGATCTACATTATCTTCTTACATCTTAACTTACACATTGTCTGCATAGCTTACATTTCATCTTTTACATGAGTGTTTATCTTTGCTTCTACTAACACTTATTTTCCTAAACACTTGTTTGTGTGTGCCTTGGTTTTTACCAAACACATTCTCTTGCCCATGTAGGACACAATTTCAACACAGTGGTTGGTCCTTTTTTGGGTCGTATGCTCCTTCAGCAACTTTGCATGGACCCCAAATGAGGGGGGCATCATATGGGTGAATTAGTCACCCCATAATGCATGGTAGCGGTATAAAATAGTTTTCGATTTTGGACAAGGCTCAAAATCAAACTAGGTCCTTAACATAGTGACCTTTCTTGGATGGCTGAAACAAGGGGGAAATATAGAGGTCTTTCCTTGATGCCTGAGACCAAGGGTCGGTTACACAACAATTAGTAGTTCGAATAGTCTACATAACTCTATACATAGTTACTTTTATAGGGTAGATAGTCCTTAAGCATGCGTTTATACACACCATTTACAGTGGTGTTCTACACAGCAGAAGTAATTAAAGTTATGCGGATGACACAGGGCAGTTCTCCCTACACTTCTTCTATTACATTTGTGAGAGATCTCTTGAAAACTCGATGCATTAACATCATCTACATGATCCTTTCTACACTCTTTTCCTCATCACGGATCAGTGCACATGTTCCTTTTTCACATTTTTCATTTTACATAATTTTTACACATATACATGCGTATTTGACTACTTACACTTCTCTTTTGCAGTCGTCCAGTATGGGAAGCGATAGTCAACATCAACATCATCAACAACATCACACACATCAGTATCCACAACGGCAGCAGTACATTACGACATCTACACATGCATTTCCACCCTAGGTTCACTTTCATTACTTTTTACACTTTTTCCTCCTTAGTATCCACCCTTCACATTTTTTATCACTCCACAATTTGTCTAGTCCTTCGGCAAAGTTTCTACATCAATCGATATGGATACTAGGTACGCATCTCAATCTACTTTATGTTATCGAGCTTTCCGCTCACTAATATAAAGTGGGGGAAAATGTAGACACAAAGTCACACACTTTGGGTAATTATCTAGTCTTGATTACATACTACTATCTATATGATTACTAAACAAGAACAATATTAATTAACCCATGTCTTTAGCCACCTTTGTTTGTTTTTTGTTATTACTTTTAGTCTTACACCCTTACTTTCTTAGTCTAAATTTTTAGTCTTTAACATTGGTCATCATGGACACCAGTGCCCAACCAAGACATCAGCTCCAGGTGCCCTTGTCCCCTTTGGGTGCCCCTATCCTTTTTTTACTTTACTCACAATTTTGAGGTCCTTTATAGTCGTTTGAGCATCTTATATTTTTGGTGGTCGACCTTTTTGAGGTTAATTACAAAATTCAAATGAAGAAATCATATAAATATAAAGTTGTATGATCATAATAAAGGACAAAGCACTAAGCATTAGTTATCACCACCTAAGGTTACATTTATTAAGGCATTTAAGAGATCCATTGCATCCATCTAGCTCCAACACAAGGGACACAAGGGCAGGGGGTTTCTACATCACACTTCATAAGAGGGAAGTTCATTCTATTCCATACACACATTTATTACATTCTACATCTATCTACTTTCTCGTTATCCACATGCAATGGCACAAGAGGAACCTAGGGCACAATTTTACACACATACACACAAAACTACATTGAGTCTCAAATGTAGTATAGCACTTAGTTGTAAGTCCATCATTGTGGAACCTCGGGATAGTCGGACCCTCGATTTTGCATATTTGTTTTAAGGATTTGATGTCTATTTGAGGGTTTTTATAGTCTCGTTTGCCTCTATCCTCTAATCTATATTTAACCCCAAACATGCCTTCGTATCACCCAAGTGTTGGGTGCTCACCCAAGGTGCACTCGGGTAATGATCCCTCTTTTATGTGAGTCTCATGAGAATTTTCTGCCATTAATGGAGGAAAGGCTTGCAAAATAAGAACATGTGCATTTAATCTAACACAAAGGTAGTGCATTGAGTTCTAAACATAAATGCTTTATGAGATGAGCATATGCTTCACAACAAACATAAAGGAAGATGGATTGCAGGGCGAAACATATGCATTAACTCAATAATAGAAATGATTAATACCGGACTCAAGCACGATGTATCATCAATGGAAATAAACATTGTATTAAGCAAAAGAAACTAGATCTGATTCATATCAACATGAAAACATACTATGGTTTAGTCCATAGACATAAAGATGCAAAACAAAGCTCCATATATTGATTTAATTCATTTGTAGTAGCCATATTACATCAAACATGGTCATCTCATACCATATAGATCATGAAATAATATTCCAACCCTACAAAATTACTCTGAACAGAGATCCTAGCTTGCTCTCCCATTACAACCCTTATTCAGACCCGAGCGCATACATCTATGCCTAAGAGCGACATTCTTTGCAACACTTTATTGCCTCTCCAACTCTCTTTATTTCAGACCCAAGCACTCCCTTAAATAGAATCTAGATTCACCACCATAGCTTTACCCATAAGTAGATCGCATGCCAAGTGGAAGTGTGGTCCTCCATGATCGAAAGTGCTTGTGTCAGCTTGAAAAAGGCCTCCACTAATTGTAATGATCCTCCTGTGAATATTCCCTACATGGAATATTATTTTCTTGACCTCCAAGGCTCTAGGATGGCACTTTATCTATTCATCATGCCTACTCGATTCCTCACGTGTTTCTCCTGTGATACCACCTTCGAAATGCGGCTAAGTCCCCAAACCCTCTTTTGCTCCCACGTGCCTTTCCTTCAACACCTTTCTTCTTGCTTGCCTTACACACATGTGCCTTATACCTTAGGAATTAGTCAATTCAAGGCCCAACATTACCCCACACTACGCATGTTATCTATCCTAGAAAACACTCTGCTCCATCACCAAAGAATGGGAGAAATGAAATAATCTATAATTGAATAAAGAATGGAAGAATAGTAGGATCCTACTACTGCTGCATGAGGAGTGGGAAATATCTCTTCATGGATGCTTCAATTTTATCCCAAGCATCTACCTCACTCTGCACTGTTGAAGTAAATCACCCACCAGCACGCTAACCTCATCAAAGCTTAGCTCATCCCCCTTAGCCTTTAGCGTATCTCCGATGTTTTCCATCTGCTTGCTAAGGTTTCCTAGTGCATCCATTATGTGAATGACTTTGGGGTACAACTCCTTCAACTTATTTTTAATCAAGACCCTCAAGGTCTCGACTACCTCTGATTTATTCTCAACCTCTACCAAGATCTTATCTCTCTCTACCCTATTGCCCTTGTTTTTCTCTTGAAACTCCTTCAGATCTACCTCGTGGCTAGCAACCAATATGTTTGTTGCTCTATCTTATCACCACAATTGTCATATACAACTTTGGCCATTTGTGTCATGGTCTTCACTTAAGGCCTAGGATAGCTCAAAGTACCGATTTATTTTCTCCCCAATCTTCAACTTTTCTTCTTCTTTCTGGTGTGCCATCACCTCTTCTACTGACTCCAATGTAAGTGATCACCACTCTATGGTGAGTATGCACATCAAGTCTTCTAAGTAATGCATGGTCGACTTGTACTACATTTTTTTCAGAGGGTCAATCTGGGTGCTTTAAGATAATGATATTAGAAATAACCTTTATCTTTTTGTAAACCTCACACACCTTCACCTTCTCATCCCTCAACTCACACCTTAACTACGCACTGATCAATTCCTTTAGTTTTATCTCCATATCACTCTTAATGATCTCCTCATTCTTTTTCTCAAGCTCATCCTCTAAAACTCATATTCTATCATTTTACCAAAGAGTCTTGCTTCCACCTCCACCAACACTTTGTTGAGCATGTTGTAAACTTGCTCATCTAACAGTTGTTGGGAATTTACAAGAGGGTTTACTCCTTCGATACCTAGTGTCTTCATCAATGCACCACTATTAACCTCACATTCGGGCTCATCAATGTGAGACTCAAAATTCCAGGATAGCATTTTCCTTATGTGTGGGTATGCACTCTCTTCATCAAAAACAATGAAGCAAGGAGTTGGTCTATGGGAACTATACTTTGGAAATGCATGTGCAATACCTTATTTGGATCATTAATATAAGTTCTGGTGTGTTCTTGTGCCACTACAACACCATTTCCACTTGTGTGTGCTACCTTCGAGAAGCTTACTGCTAAGTTGGGGTCTTTTCCAATGCTCTCATACTCTTTCCCTACACTTGGGCTCTCCTCTATTTCTTTAAGCACTGTGTTGACATTGTGTTCTACCTCTTGCTCCACCAAGTTCTAGATGATGTCAGCCACTTATCTTTCCACCATTTCTTCCAATTATTATCCGACCAAGGGTGGGGTATTCTGAGCATTTGTGCCCACCTCTTCCTCACTAGCTCCCATATTATGAGCACCTTCTTCATAATCATCCTACTCTTCATTAGATCTACGCACATTATGAATAGGGGACTCTTACCTTCATCGTGCTCTTCATCCTCCTCTAAGAATCATCACCCTTCATGCTCTTTGTCTCCTTAGATTCTGAGCATTGCACCACTTTTCCTTCTTCTTCTTCGGTGACTCTTCTAACATGAGAGACTCTTCTTCTTCTAGTATCTTTTTCCTTGACATGATACTTCTTCTTGTGAGAGTAAGTGCTCATGCCTCCATCGGATTCCTATGTCCCCATAGTTTGAACTATATGTGTGCTCAAGACCTTTTCTACTGGAGTCTCCTCACGTTCTCTCTTCTTTATTACCACTTTCTTCCTTCCGATGGGGTCTTCTAGGATGGATATGTCACCCTCAACATAGGTACCATTTTTGAACTTGGGCCTTAGACGTACATACACCCTTGTTACCATTCTCCCTACAATAGGCAATGTCACTAGTTTCAGCATATCTACGTAATATGAGTCGTACTTCTCTACATAAGCACACTTCTTGGGATACACCAACATTTGGTGTAACTCGTGGTAGACTTGATCTATTACACTTAGATCAAATATAAGTTTCTTCACTTCTTTAAACTTGTTGACTATGCATTTTGGAAGTATTGCATTATAAAAGAGAAGGAAACTTACACCAAGGGCTCTTGGTGCCATCATCAAAAAAAACTTGTTGATACATGAAAAGTGCCTTGAGACCAAAGAAACTCAACCTCTCCATCCATCGATTCTTTTGTACCACTTTTCCAAGCGCACCATATGTGCAAATCGTCATCATGTCACAAGTGTATTTTTCAAATCTTTTAGCAGGGAAGGGTCCTCATCCGGGTACTCCCAAACAAATTTATTTGGCCTGTCGGGCACTCCAATTTCTAAAAACAAAATGGTGAGGAGGACGTTACCATACATAATCTTGTCTCCATCATGTATGGCATCTATGATCTCCTCTAGCAATAAATTTTGAAAGGTTGTAGATTGTTCCCTCCGAGATCTTGTGGCAAACGTTCAACCAAATCTTGTTTACCTGTGTCCACCTCTCTTTCCCATTCAACTTTGTGACCAAGTGCATGGCCATCCTCATGACAGGGTCGGATGATCATGGAGATATCAAAATAGTGTGAACCCTTCTTATACTCATATGTCACAACCATCTTCTTGATGGCCTCCTTTTCACCTAAGTCATCATCTAGTAGCTCTCCTTTATAGATAATGCTAGTGTACTTGGAAATCAACTAAGGAGTTATGTGTATTATTCATCCTAAAAAATAGAAGTGATCCTCAGGCACATGTGACATCAGCCATTGGTATAGCCTTTCGGGATTCCCAAAGTAGGGAAACTCATAGAGCTGCAAGAGTCCAACCTTCTCCATCTTTGTATCGCACCTCGTCATCATACATAGGTTTTCCATCCTTGGTCCTCTCTCCCATCGGGTGAACCAACTCCAAAGCCATTTCCTTCTCGGTGGTGCTCGTTTGATGGTTATAGTCTCTCATGGCCATCTTGTGTATGTGAGACACCCATTCCTTCCCTAACAACACACCATCTGGGTATTACATCTCTGCGTACCACTCTTCATTAAAGTTGGTCAAAATGGATGGTTTTTCCTTGCCCTTACCTTTGCCCTTCTTTGGTGAGGTGTTCAATCCCTTCCTTGGTTCCATTTCTCTTTTCCTCAGACCTCTGTAATTCCTTCCTTGCATTTAGTTTCACCACTACTCAAACCCTTGGCTCTACTTTCCTGTGAAATCTCCTCAAAACATGTGCCCTAGCTTTGTAAACCCCAACCTGGAGAGCATTCCTTCCACAAGATGATGTAACACCCGTGGGAATCCCCCAAACACACTTCTCCACCCATGCCATGTACTCCCTCTCCACTCTAGTTAAAATATATGTTGAATCTTTTACTTACGCACGTAAATCTCCACATTTTTTTTTCTCTTTGCAAGGATGTCCCTAGTTCAAAGAGCTCTTTGACACAAAACACAAGGTAAATAAATAACTCATCCTTGACCTTCTATTTATAGCTTGTTATCTTTCCTACACAAACTCCGATGCCACATACCACATATGGAATGTATTAAATTCAACTTTTTCTAAGGACATCCCTCCATGCATTTTTTTCCAATGCTTTCCCTCCACTTGTAATTTCACGTGAAAATTTTCCGCAACCTTTTAGTACGCAAGACTTCTTTGACAATGAGACTAACTTGTGTGCACTCCCCATGCCGAAGTATGTCAACCTCTACGTCCTATATGAAGTTCTTACCTTTTCCTACCTCATGTTTCTCTTGCTCTTTTATCCTTGTACATGGTTTTCTAAAAGTCTTTTAACACCAATCTTCTCTTATGATCACCTTTTTACGCACACTTTTTCGAACCCACACACTTTTGATTTATTTTGGCCACCTACGCACATTAATACCAATACTTCTCCTTACCACTACTCTTATTTGAAACTCTTCTTAACCCCACTACAATTAGATTTGTGGTCCTCATGCATATAAAAATTATTTCAAAAGTAGCAGGCTATAGGTGCAAAAATGTGCCCAAAAAAAAAGACAAAACAAATCGACAAAAAGGGAAACACAAAGAAAGGAAATTGCATTAAGGGAAATCCTAAGCTAAATGGAAATACTACCTTATTTACAAACACCAAGAAGACTTATTTATAGTAGGGCTTCACCTACTCCCGTTAAAGAAACCGGGTAACCTTGTCCCATCCAACACTTGTAACTAGCAAGTGCTTGAATCAAGTATGCAAGTGATAGTGTATGGGCCCAACCAATGTACCTTGAGCTTTCTAGGTGGTACAAAAACTTAAAATCATACAACAAGACCATATGCCCCACCTCAAACTGCTTATTCTTGATGTGTCTATCATGTCATGCCTTCTGCCTGGCCTTTTCCATTTTTGGCTCCATCGAGCTATTGTACATCTTTCATCCAACTACATTAACTTGTCAATTCTTTCCTCAAGTTCTTGTTCATTAGCTAAACCTCTGTGTGCACAATACGTAGTGATGGTAACATGAATTCAACAAGTAACACAGCCTTTGTGCCAAACACCATTTGAAAAGGTGTGTCCTTGTTTAATCTTTTATAGGTAATCCGATATGACCATAACACGACTATATATTTGTCATCCCAATCTTTTCTACCAACATCACAAATCTTGGTCAACATGTGACTCAAGATTTTTTAAAATCTTATGTTGTCCCATTAGCTTGTGGGTGATAAGGGGTAGTTTTGTGATGGGCTACCATGAATTAGCCAACAAGATTCACATTGTCTCATTTAAAAAATATGCACCCCTATCACTTGTTAAGCTCAGTGAGCATCCATACTTGTTGATTATGTTCTCCCATAAGAATCTAGCTTGTTGTCATCAACATGCAATCCTTTATAGGCACCACTTCTACCCACCATCTAAGATAGTATGTGCATATAATGATATAGCATGAACCATCCTTCGTGTGAGTTGGGGTAATAGGGCCTACAAAGTCAATTGCCCATTTCTCGAATGACTCTACACTAGTGATAGGCCTTAATGGCATCTCATCTCTCTTCCCTAGTTTACCAAGGCATTGGTAGTGATCACATGGACCTTGCAATACTCAATATAGTCCTTGTAAATTGTTTCCCACTAAAGGCCAACTAAAAGGATCTTACGTGTGGTCGCATTTCCCGCATAGTGGCCTCCTGCAATTCCACCATGAGCCTCCTCCATGATTGTAATTGCACTCATGCTCTAGCACACACCGACGTAAAACCTCATCATGACCTAGCTTGTATAAGTCTCCACCAATTAACATATAGGGTGTGGCACATATGGCTAACTATTTCCTTTCTAATGCCTTCATCCTTCTGGTGCCCCACCCATTCGTAGGAACAATACAATATCTTCTAAGTCGAGGGGCATGTTATAACCTAAATAACTTTACATCGACATCGTATCCTTGATGCTCTACGCGTCCTCACCTAAAGTAATCCTTGACAAATGATCAAGTCCCAAATTACTTTTCCTTGGTTTTACCACAACTATAAACTCAAACTCCTAAAATAATAGGACCCACCAGCATATGTGCCCTTGCAAAATGGGTTTTTCACTACGTATTTTCATGTCATGTGGTCATGTAGAAAATAAATGGTGTTACAACCAAGTATTGCCTGAATTTGTGCAGTGTATAGATCATTGATAATGCCTCATGCACTCTATGGTGGTATAATTTTGTTTTGTTGGAGTAAGATTCCTACTAGCAAAGCACAAGGGATGGTCAATAATTCCCTCTCTAGGTTGTGTTATGACCTCTCCAATCACCATACTGGATGCATCAACATCCACATGAAATGGATTATCCTAAGAAGGAAAGTGTAGAATGGGCACGGTGGTAAGATTTTATTTTAACATGTCAAATTCCATCTGTTTCACCTCTCCATAATGGAACTTACTCTTGTGTTTCAATAACTCTTCTGGGGTGTGGAAAATAGGCATATCTTTAATGAACTTCCTATAATATACGTATCTAGTATATGTCCTAAGAACCCATGCACCGCACTTTGACTAGTAGCAGCTCTAATCTTACTATAACAACAAATTTTTGCGGATCTACCAATAAAGCCTTCTTTACAAATGATGTGTCCCAACAACATGCCAAAAGGAGTGGCAAAAACACACTTCTTAATATTCAGGGAGATGCTCAACTACCTACATCTCTCAAACATCAGCCTCGGGTTGTCACAATGATCCTTGACTAACCCATAAACCATCAAGTCATCTAGGTAGACTTGCATAAAACTTATGGATGAAGTCTTGAAAGTCCTACACAAAAATGTGCAAAAACATGGTAGGCATGTTCTTCAATCCAAAAGGCATGATCGTATAAGAAAAACTTCCCCACTTAGTGATGAAAGTCATTTTTTCCTAGTCCTCCTTCACAATTCTCACCTGGTGATAACCCGAGAATCCATCGATAAAAGAATAGATCTCTTACCCAACTCCACCTTCAGAATGTCTTTAGTAAATGGGGTTGGGAAAGGGTCTATGAAAAATGCAACATTGAGATCCCTATAACTACACGATTCTTATTCTCCCATCCTTTTTATACTAATTACCAGGACTTACCCACTTGGATTCCTAAATGGATTCAATATTTCCATACTACATCATCTTGTCAAGTTCCTCCTTAACCTTCACACGTAAATTTGGATTCATTCTATAGGGCCGTTTCTTGATGGGGCGTGCACCTTCTTTCAACTTGATCCACATTTCCCAATGAAGGATGAACCCCTTTAACTCATGGTACCCACATGGGAACAAATCTTAGAAATCACACACGGCAATAGTTTAACCACTTTTGAAACCTCCTGGTCTATCCAGTAGTCTCCAATAAAAGCTTCCTTGGGCTCTGCTTCGGTACCAATGTTAACCTTCTTTGTTTTCAAGGGTTCATGATAGGAATGCACGCTTTCTCATCTTCCTTATCTAGGATCTCACGCATCCCTTCTAAATGTTCAACATGAAAATTCTCCATCTCCTCACCATCCACTGGTACACCAACTTACCTTTCTCCTTCTCCATGTAAGTGCACTTGAGTTATACTTCTTCCACCTCTTCTTCTTCAGTAAAGTGCGCCCCCAACTCGGGTTCACCTATAAGCTCCAAGATTTGGTCCTCGCCATTACACAATCTCCCAACATAAGGCATTTAACCACCCATAGTGCCTCATTCACCAATTACCTAGGGGATTGGTATTCAAAGGTCTGGATGATATATGTCATCATCTCCTGCCAATTCCTATTTGGCACCGTAATTCTGAATGGATGTACTAGGATTATGCACAACCTTGTAAGGTGGAGTAAAACTTATGTACCCATAGGGATGGGGTAAAGCTTCCACCTCCCATCCAAGTCTTCTCACACTCAAGAACATGGCATGAGGTGGGTCCCTTTCCATCATAGTCACAAATTTGAGATGGTGCATTACTTTGGAGAAACCTAATAGAGAGCACAATTCTCACTTCATGCCATTCTAGAAGATTATCTCGATGCATTTCCCACCATCATGTGCCATTGTTCCATAAAGTATAGGTAAGCATATTTCTTCTCTCCACTTGACACTTCCACTGGATCTCCATTTCACATAAAAAAGACATCAAGGTTTCCCTCCCTAGTGTATAGTGGTAACTTCCTTCCTCCCAAGCACCTAACTGAGCATGTTTTGACAACTCTTGTCCCAGTATCCTTCATATGCCTTCCAACCAACTCATATGTCCCATGTGCCCAATTGTCATAGGAAACATTGGTTGTATCACTTATGGATTGTGCATCATCCCATTAAATGACCCCTTCCTTCGATGGTTGAACAAACTTTGGGTCCCTGATGGTGCGCACATATATCTTGTTTAAGTCTTCTTCACCCAATGGTTCCACATAAGGCACGACCATCCATCAGTTAGTGGAATGACCATACACTCCTCCTTGTTCTCAAAACTGATGTAGCCCTTATTAAAATGTAGGTCAACATTGTTTTCATAGCACCAAGGGCACCCAAGTAATGTTGGGAAACTATCAACCTCAGTAAGCTCTAGAACCTCAAAGTCCCCAGTAAACTTTTCCCCTTGGATAGTTATGGATGCATCTTTCAACACCCCTAGAGGCATGGCCTTTTTCCTGTTAGCCATGTACAACACATTGAAGATGGCTGTAATGGGGGCCTTCCCATTTAGTTCCATACATCTAGAGTAAGGACATTCACCTCCTTTGCACTGTGTCAATTAATATATTACTTAGGAGCCACCCATCAACAACTACATTCAGTGTGATCTCCTTATCATAATCAATGTTGTGAGGAGGTAGGTTAGCATGTAGGACTTGTCTCTCGCACCCCCCTCTAGCGTGGTACCTTTTCCCTCATCCATTCTCCCAACAAAGGAATAATGTTCTCCTACCATAACATCCGACACACTTCCCTAACCTCATCCATATCCTACTGAGGAACCTCAGTGTTCTTCTTCTTCTCCAACTAGTGTGATTGCTCCTTTAGACACTAGAGTTCTCCTACAAACTCCTAATCACCTCCATGGTTTCTTGGTACACCTCCTTTTGGTGAGTAGGATAAGGATATTTCCCATGTATCACTTCTTCTCTTGTGATAAGAGGCCTCTACTTTGGTTCCTCTCGAGGCACGTGCAATTCAAGTGCATATAGTGACCAAAATAGGCTCTAGCTCAGAGTTATGGACTACCCTTGACATTCATTGTGGGTTGGTTCTCTTTACACTCACCATTCCCGCACCTTTGTCCTTTTTCTAGTTCTTGCTCATGTGGTCAAACAACTCCGAGAACTCTTCATACTTGTTCTTCTTTCCACACCATGAGCATTGCAATAATTATGGACACTCATTCTTGTAATGTTTAATCGATCCATAATTATAGTAGGTTCTACGAGGAAATTCACTTCTTCCTCCCACCGTGATTTCCATAGCCTCTCGAATCCTCCCAAAACCCTCTTCCATGGTCTCCTCCATCTGTGTGCCCTTCATAATGACGACCATCATCCTTGGAGCTACTTGCATACTGGTCTGATGTACACACGAGATCAATGGCATCATGGATTTGGTCTATCAATCTATAATCCTTGGTGTCATGAGTAGTAGAGGTGTAAATCTTGTAATAACAAGACACATTCTTATATATTGTGCGTTAAAACAAGGGGCATATGCTTACATCATGATCTCCATGGAAAATCTCAGTCTACTGACATGGTGTGCACCATCTTTTGAGGGAAAATATCCTTCATGTGCCCCTCTACTTCACAATATGTGCACCAAAGCCCACTGCGAGTCTCATGAGCCGAGTTCGCAGACAATTTTTCAAGTTGCTTCACCATGGAAGCAATCTGAGCTTCAAGAAATGGGCTAACTCTAGTATCAATGCTCCCAATGGCATCAGTGCACAAGGCAAGCCTCTAAGGCCTCGCGTGGATCTGTGAAGGTCTTATATGAAAGCACTCACTGGAATGGTGTTATTAACCCTCCGACGAACCATTGAGCATGTTGTGAAGGATGAATATCATATGATAACTTTGACAGGAGAGTCTTAAAAACATATCATACTCTCACACGCTCTCTCATCATGCCTTGTTGGATCTCCTTCATAGCATTGATGCTCTTCTGTTCAAACTCAAGAATGTGGAACTCTACTGCCAAAAATGCATCACGCATGCAATATAGTCCACCACCATCTAGTGTGGATCATATTTCTAGTACCATCTATACATGTGCCCTTGTAATGTGGTTGTAAATTGACTTGCCTTCTCCACTCTGGGTAGTGATGCCCTTCACATGCCCAAAGAACTTACACTTGTGTACATGCTCTGCACCATCCTCTACACCCTTATAATTATAGGAAATGCAAGAACATCTCAAAAACACTTGTTGAGGTTGTTATGGCCCTTTCCTAATAGATCTAGAACCTTGACCTCATCCTAAATTTCCTCCACCACTAGCACTACTAGACCCACCATCTCTTATCCCTTGGATCCTCCAATTCTCCTCATCTGTCACAGGTAAGGTCCTAAAGCATTTGCACTCTATGTTCCCACCGTCGTGCGCTAAATTGTGTGCCGACAATCTATGATATCAAACCACTCCCAAGATGTGTTTCCATGCCACTTCTAGATGTGATACCCAAGCCTTGCAAACCCACATCTTGCCAAATGATGTTTTAGACAAGATCCTCCAAACACTAGAAATGTCTGCATGATGACCATAGATGGATGTAATGTATAATGATATCTACCGATATTATCTGCTCATCAAAATACCAACCGAACTCGAAATACTTTTCTAGATACTTGGAAAATAAGTGTCCAGGGGTGTTTGGTCACCTAGTGGGCCAAGATGCGCACCTATGGATCTCCTCCTTTTTCATATGATGAGCTCTCACAAAAGCCGAGTGGGTTTCTCTTTCGCACTTGCCAAGATGGGGTAGCACATACTACTTAGGTCATGTGCCCTCTACGCTAACCTAAAATCCTTCTCGCAACATCCGCCTTCATAAGTCCATCACACCGAAAACTTCACATTATCTCTCCAACTCCCTTTCTTGTGATTCATTGTACTTGAGCCACCTCTCCTCTCTTTTACCTCCACCGTAAGGTCTCGCCATCTCTACCACACCAGCTTCCATGCCTCGCGCCTAGTGAGAGTTTATCCACCATAGGAAATGCTTCCAAACTCAAATTAATAATCAAGATCTTGATGGATAAGGGAAAACACACAAGAAATATCCTCTGGGTTCTCACAAGAACTCAAACTCAATAACTCGGACAAGAATAAGTTGAGATTGCGTACTCCAACGTGTAACTAGTCAACACACCTTTCCACCAGTGATCAACATCACGAGTCTAGGTCATATCAACATCCTACAACCGTTGATATTCCTCTTGGGTCCAAACACGAGGTCTATAGTACCAACTCATCCTTGATGCATATGTTGAGAGCCATTCATACAACTCTACTGGGAAACAATAGAAGAATGTCTCATAGATCTTGTGATATGGTTCTCCTCCACCCATTTTCGTGCATCAAACTCAAATCCAGTACTAAACCTCTGAGAAAACTCATCCTCCGTGCTTTTAAGCTAGGTCTTGACGTTGTCCAAGGTTAGATGCTCCATCATCACACATCATTCTCACAACAACTTCAAAAGAGGTCCCCAACAATAACCAAAATGTAGTCTCATTTACATCTATCCCCTAATCTTTCTTTAACCCCAAATGCATCAGCCTATCACCCAAGTGTTGTGGGCTCACCCAAGGTGCACATGGGTGTCAAGCCCCTCTTTTACGTGAGCCTCATGAGAATGTTTCTCCATTAATGGAGGAAAGGATTTTAGAACAAGAACACATGCATTTAATCTAACACAAAGGTAGTGGATTTAGTTCTAAACATAAATGATCCATGAGATGAGCATAATCTTCACAACAACATAAAAGAAAATGGATTGTAAGGGCGAAACATATGCATTTAACATAGTAACAAAAATGAGAGATGTCAAACTCAAGCACAAATGTGTCATCAATGGAAATAAACATTTTATTAAGCAAAAGAAACTAGATCTGATTCATATCAACATGAAAACATACTAGGGTTTAGTCCATAGACACAAATATACAAGACAAAGCTCTATATATTGATTAAATCTATTTACAGTAGCCATATTACATCAAACGAGGGTCATCTTAGACCATATACATCATGAAATAACATTCCAACCCTATAAAACTACTTTGAATAGAGATCCTAGCTTTCTCTCCCATTACAACCCTTGTTGACCTAAGCGCATACATTTATGTCTAAGAACAACATTCTTGTAGCACTTTGTTACCTCTCCAACTCTCTTTATTTCAGACCCAAGCACTCCTTTAAATAGAATCTGGATTCATCGTCATAGCTTTACCCATGAGCAGATCACATGCCAAGTGGAAATGTGGTCCTCCATGATCAAGTGCTTATGTCAGCTTGTAAAATGCCTCCACTAATTGTAATGATCCTCCTAGGAATATTCCTATGTGGAATATTCTTTTCTTGACCTCAAGTCTCCAAGCTAGTACCTTATCTATTCATCATGCCTACTTAGGCCCTCACGTGTTTCTCTTGCAATAATGCCTTCGAAATGTGGCTAAGTCCCCAAACCCTCTTCTACTCCCGTGCGCCAACTTCTCTCCCACATGCTTTTCCTTCAAGCACCTTTCTTCTTGTTTTCCTTGTGTATGTGTGCCTTATGTCTTGGGACTTAGTCAATTGAGCCCAAAACTTTACAAGTCTATGTTTCATTATAGGTTTCACTTGACTCCAACGATCATTGTGCGAATACATAAAGTGACAAAAGGAAAACATCAACGAACATCTTAGGACCCTAAGAATTCAAGTTTCTAAGAATTTCGCATACCGGGCACCCGAGAAATAGGCCTAAGGCACCCACGACCACCCTTATCCCTCTCTAGGTGCCGCTCTCCCTCCTCCAGATCTAAAATTTTCTAAGCTCTAGTGCAATGGTCAATGCTTCATGTTTCTCTATTTTCCAACCCTGTGCACTTTCTAAAACTTGATGAATCAGCTAAGGCATCTTACCCTTCTTTGCAGATTAAGGTTTTATTATTTATTGCTTAGTTTGCTTTGATATATTTTTGTATTTCATTGCATCATTTATTTATTGTTACTATAACATCAGATTAGGCACAATATTTCATATTTTACATAATCACTCTACTCTACCAAGAAAAATAGGTACGTGATGTAAAAAACCATAATCCATCAATTAAAACATTTGATAGTTATACCAGGTTTGAATCCCCAACATCAGCATTGGGAAAATGTTCCTAACTCGTCCAACATGTAAAATCAAGAAAAACCAATGCAACTAGATCATATTTAGGATATAAAAAATATATATAACATCATCATCTAATCTACTCATCTATCTATCATCACATCCATCCAAACATCATAATAATCTATCATGAGATAATCAATTTAAAAACATCATAATCAAACTCGGACATTACACAAACAAAAATACAAAAATCATTATCTCTATATATGTGGGGATACCAAAAGGAACTCAAGTTTACAAAATACAATCTCAAAACCATATGATACATCTCATAATAAGTGCAACCAAAAATACTAGATCTAGTTAAGTCGGTTCAAAGCATAACTCTCCTCTTGTGCTAAAGCTGTCATATGACCCTAGTGATTTATAAGCATCACCTCGATCCTCCTCCTAATTCCTAGGTGATGATCCTAGTGTTCCATCATTCATTAAAGCATACCCACTAAGGTTCATGATCTCGATGACATTGATGGTCTCATGAATGGATTGCTCTTAATCTCTTAGAACAGCGACTTGTAACACTCTAATATGTTGGAATCACCATAACGCACGAACTCCTATAATATGTGGCCATCCCTATAATCATTTGATATGATCTAACATCTCGGTTATACCCTAAGCTCAGGATGCTACTTGAGATACATCTCACTCTCTACGCAGTTATTTTCCACTACTCTAGTAATATATGTCTCTGTGCGGGATGTATCTCACTCCACTATGACACCATCCCTCCCTTAACATAGGGCATCATGATTTTTAGTGTGACTATCCCTCTCAATTCTCATCACATCATACTTTTATATCATTGTGTCTCGCTCGTGGTCATATGACTTAGGGCAACACAAATTTGGCTAGCCTCATCACCCAATCATGCAATCTTTGCATCTCTATCTATATTGTGAGCATAGCCAACTATACCTATTATCTCATCCTCGTGAGCTGATATATTTATGGTGAAAACTTTGTGTTGTTTTATATGAAACCTATGTTATACTTGATGGTCTAACCCCCGTGATGGGAACTACCTATGATGTGGTTACCAAAGTTTTGCTTAAGGCTAGTTGTGTTATGGTAACTCATGCATGCCCTCATCCGCATCCTTCGCCTCCTCTTGGGATGTCCCCCAAACATCCCAACTAGCTAACAGGATGTCCTCACTATTGGTGTGGCCCAACTCCATCCACCAACAATCCTAGAAGTTACACTCGTGGCAACACTACTCATTTTACCTACTTTGTTCCCTATCCTAGCTAATTTTAAGGCCCTTCTCACCGTGTCGAATCTATTTTGTTAACCCTTAGTTGATCCTCTACCTACTAATATAGCCACATACACTATAGGATGCCTTTGTATTGTGCCCTATGTCACATTTAGATGTTGGTGTTAGTGCACCATAACCATTGCCTCTTTATACTCACAAGTCTCTACTCAATATATTCAACCTAATCGGTTCAAACCGATGCTATCATACCTAATACTGCGTCGGTGGTCCTAGGATCAACAATCCCTCTCCACATGTCCCAAACTTTCATGGCCAAGATATATCCTAATATTCTATTTCTATACATATATCAATAGTGGGACCCTATAGTCATGTCTCTCAAGTCGCGTGTGTAAACATGTGTAGTTTTATGGGAACCCTGTGTACGTGTATCCAAACTATTTGAGGACCATATCTAGATTAAATCTATCTACTACAAAATCTATATGGATGACTAAATATCACTCTATACTCACATAAAGAAACTCTAAATATGTCTCTACCAATCTCGCATGGCTAGATATGGTCTTCATGTGATATATGTATACACCTAATTTTTCTTCTTAATATTTCATATCTTTTCTACTAACAATTTCCTTTGTGCACATAAGGGTCAATGATGCATCTATTTCTTGAGCGAGTGCCTTAAGGGGCATGTTGGGAACAGGTATGGCTATTCACATGGTCATTATAGTTTAGAGATAATACATAGAGATATGTATCGTTATGTGGTCCTAGCTTTAGTCATTTTTGCACTAGTTATCCTTACCCTTTATGTCTTAACATACTAGCACTCCCAACACTTTTTGCATCTAACTCCATCATTGACACCTTTCTCGGTTATTCTTTATTGATCTATGAAACATTGCACCATTTTTGAAATTTAGGTCTCTAAGATGTTTTCATTTCCTATAGGTGACAATGTCGGTGTTAGGTTTAACTTGGTTGACACCAACACCCATGGGCGATGGCACTGGGTATATATACACAACATACCTAGATATTCACAAGTAAGAAACATCACAGAACTAGCCATCTACTCTCTATCGCGCCATCTTCACATATACTCACTTTTCTCTTGGCTCATTTTATAAGACTCAGATTGGAAACTTTTCTTGATTATTGGATTGCTTTAATTATTGGGTCATATATAATGAGTCTAGTACATCAATGGTGTTCCTCTTCTCCACCCATAGTGATTATCTCTCATTGCACTGCTTCTCTAGAGAGATAGATGCATCAATGACCACCCCACAAGTAAGTGATATAACCCTCTTGGTCATTTTACATAGATTATCTCATTATCATTCCCCATTGCTCTATGTTAGCTTAGTATTGTATGTACATTAGTGCTAGTTAGCATAGTGCTCTTATATGATCAGATCCTTAGCTTTCCTTTCCTTTATTTCACTTATATTTTCATAGTGTAGATTGTGCATGCATGTCTCATCTTCCCATTGATCTATACATATCCTCCATCAATCGATATCCTAGAAGGGCACTCTCCTCTATCTTGACTGCAGACCTTGGAAACCCTAGGTTGACCTAGTGTAGGGATTACTACCCTCTGGATATGTGACCTTAACACTCATTGTAGCCCCTTTAAATCAATAAATTGTGTGTTGTTTCATGTGCATCTCTTATTCGTTGCCTCATACCCTTTGAGAGTGAAATACTTAAGAGTGTAAGCCATTGAGATACGTTATTGGCATGCCATACAATATCTATAGGAATGATCTCATCAATAAATTTTTGTATGATAGTAGCCCTATAGCCATGTCGCCCCGCCTAACCAGATACACCCAAAATCCCATAGATCATCATCCTCTAAAGGCTCGAGTTGGTCTGATGGTCATCCCATTGCAATGTCCTCCCAAGCCCATATTTGTAAGATATTTGTGTTTCTAATGCTCTAACCCTATCTATGTACCACCAAATAATAATCCATGTAGAGCTACCCCAAGATATGATGTCCCCATGTAGAAACACGTTGTTGCTCCACCTTATCTCGTGATCACTCCCATGTACCTAGATGTTAGGTATCAACTACTCTTTTCGGGTGTCAAAATACCACTAATGGAATTGGGGATGGGCCCATATATTAGATAGGGACTTGCCATATATAGAGAAAGGGGCTAGATATAGGGTACTCGTATTCAGTAAATAAATCAGAGCCATCGGTACAAGAGGAAATTCCTCAATCATATCTTGATAAAAAAATTCATCTAATACTATGTTGGCCCTTGGTTGCCTAGGCAAATTGGAAGATCTTATTGCTCATATCATATCATAATCTATGGTGGTAGTGTTGTAGTAAAAGGTATCCTCTATAATCTATAGTCTAATTATTCTATACACATCCACCAAGGTAACTTTCATATCCCCTCGTCGGGAGATGGAATGTGCTTGTATTTGAATTTCATCTCTCTGCTAACATTGTCAATAGTGGCCTATTTTCTCATAATGTTGGCATCAACACTATATAGTATAAACCTAAATCCTCTAAAATGGTTGATGCATGTGGATGGAATGTCTCTAATATATGTAGTGCATGGGATCGGAACAAACATAACTTATGAATCCCAATCACTCCCACAATCACGAGAAAATCATGTTTAGACTTATCCAATTTTGTAAAACTTTGTGAAATTCATCATAGAATATAACTAATGCTACATTTTGGAAAATATGCTACAAGTAGTAACCAAAACACTAAAAAAGGAAAATCCAATGTTGCTTAGTGAAAAATTGTTGTTTTTGGCAAGGCCGCCATTACATGTGGTGTAATTGCCTTTTTTATGAGGCCAACACTATATGGTGAAAAACCACCAATAGTTTTAGATACCCTTTATGGCCTTTGTTATTCTATAAAATTTTAGATCCCATGTCATTGTTTCAACCCTTGAAATCGTTAACTTCATTTTTGTAATTAGGTCTCCTTTTAGGTTTGTGCCTCCTAATCCCAAACTATCATAAATTCTAATCACCAAGAGTCTTGAATTTTTTAAAACGCTGGAAATATATTTATAGAAAAATATATCTTGAAGATTTGAGCAAATGAAATAGTTTTCAAGATTACCAATGATGAAATTAACATCAAACCCTTCATAGGGTTTTTAACATGCCTAATAAGGGTGAAAGAACTTTTAACAAATACACAAGTTTTCAAACCCCAAAACTCCTAATATAGGTCTTTGCATACCTCTCATATGTTCCTAAGTAGGTGTGTAAATGAAAAACATGAAATTTTTGTGGAATAAAGGATTTACCTTCTCCAAAATAGGGGTTTTTTTCTTCTATAAGCATTTTTATGTCTAGAGATGATTTTACAACATTTTTTGTTCTCCAAAGTATCAAATATGCAATATTACCCTCTAAGAACACTACATAAACAATCCATGAATGGATATTTCAAGGTTATTTTGTATTCCAAATTAATCCTCTCGATCTGTCATGTTCTCGCATAGTCCTCTAACAACAAAGTTTTCTCTCCCTTCCTTTATCAAAAAGAGTCTCTTTATCCTATTTTAAGACGGTTATCAATGAAATATAATCCCTAACCAACTTTTTCCATTTACCAAGGACATCAATTTTTTTATTTTTTTACGTTGAAAGTACCTCTTGGACTCAAGAAGACAAATTACTTAAAGGAGAAACATGAATTTTGATGAAAATATTACATTTTTTTCATATCCGCCCATAATTATGTGCTCAAGACACTTAGACATGATGTAAGCACCCTATACAAACATTCTAGACTATTCATTCAAACCAAAATTGCTCAAAATGCCCAATTTCCTATCTAGGATATTTAAATCTAATGTTGGGTAGGAAAATACTTCTCAAGCCAAATTTTAAAATTTTAAAAGAATTGAATACCTCTAAACACCTTTATAAGCCTATCTAGGCCATCTTAAGATGTTGAAACACAAAATTTGATGAAACATGCCTTTCCTAGTTGATGCTCCTACATAAAACACTAGAGAATTAGATTACCCGAAGTTATCTATTGTCAAAAACACATCAAGATGATATTGAAGAATAGTTGGTGGTTCGAGAAAGATCCTAGTTGAGTAGCTCTTTCATTGAATAGTTGAACACATGATACTAAAATTTCATTTAGTAGATAGTAGGAAGAAAGAAATGGGACACTCTTCCATATTTTGTGTAGAGATTCCTAGTTGTTAATTTCTTATTGCTTTAGGATTAGTATATTAGTTGTAATCTCATAGCATTTTGACCTGGTCCTCCAGCTCCAAAAATTTCTACTTGGACTTCACCTAAGCAGTGACAATTTTCTTGGAAGCATTGATGACATCCATCATTGTTTCCCTTTGACCAACATTGGTTTCTTCCATCACTTGAAGCACCCCTTCTAAGTACTGGACCTTTCTGCTCAAATCCTCGAAACCCTTTAAATTACCATCCGATTTCTTTTTCTCGAAGTGCTCACTTCCCCATGACCATCCTCACCCATTTCTTTACCAGAATCCTCCCCCACAATTTTGCATTTTTCAGCCTTCATCTTAGTAAGGCAATCTGCGAGAGTGAGGTCATCCTCATCCACATGCTCTTTCAGGGAAGAGGACAGAGCAGGTTTCCCATTTTCAAACATCAGAAGAATGAGCCCTTCATGCAGAGGCATCTCCACTTTCTCCTACTGGAAATCCATTAAAGAGTTAGTCAGAGACATAAACAGAAAGAAGGGGATGCTCACCATGACCTTATGGCGGAACATGTTCAGAAGGGTCAAATGGTGAGTATAGATTTTTCTGTATTTTCCTCTAGAGTGATGTACTTCATGATTTGAAGGCACACCTCTCTCCATATACCCGAATGCATGACCTGGCAATACCATCCATAAAGAAAGAACATCTTTCCTTGCCAACAAAGAACAACTCAATTTCCTATTCTCTACGGGTTCTATCCTTAAAAATTTTAAGCCCGTCCATTTTCATGTTCGTGGCGGTGCGATGGAGGACTCGACACCTCAATTTCCATCCCTCTGACAACAAACTTATCCTCTTTCCAAGCTTTTCCAAAATCCTTAGATAGGGAGGGGTCGTGACCATGTAATTTGGCAATGAAATTATTGAAACCCCCAATCCTAAGCCTATTCCACAGAGGTTGATTAAAAGCTTCAATGCTTTGGCTAGCAGGTTCAACTCTAATCCTATCACCCCCCATTTTCACCAGATTGAGCTTCTTCTGTTTGCTACTAAAATTCAAAAATGACCTTCTTTCGCACTAGCAGAAATCTTGAAAAACAAGATATTAAGTAAGTTGTCACGCCACAGGGCTTGCTCCTACCAACATTATAAAACTTAGTGCCCTCTATCTCTACTAATGATCTCATTAATGTCTGTGGGTAATATATCAACTTTACACCATATCTTATAATCATTACAATTGATTCCATAATTGGCCATCTTATCTACACATTTTTTCCCTTGATGTAAGGTATGATTATAAGAAATGCTATAAAAAAAAATTGAAGTTTCCTTCACATCATTGAGGATATTACTAATGGCCCAATTAATAGAACCATGATTATTGAGGGCATTAATTAAGAGGAGAGAGTCACCTTCGATCTGGATGTCCTTGAAACCTTTTTCTTTAGCTAGCAATACCCCCCAAAGAAGAGCTCTAGCTTCCACCATGTTATTGGTTTGGCGACCTAAAGGACCCGTGTAGGAAAACAACCAATCTCCTTCATTGTTCCTTAGAATTCCCCCTCCCCAGCAGGACCTAGATTCCCTTTTGAGGCTCCATCAAAATTTAACTTAACAACATTTCCTCAGCCTATTCCAACTGGAGTTCTTTTTAGGAATGTGAAATTCCACCAGACCAAGGGCAAACTTGTCAAGAACTTTCTGCTCACTTTATTCGGGCAGGGTTTCTTGACTTTACCTTTAAAGATTTTAATGTTTTCCTTTATGGAAATCAAATTTTTCTTCTAACTTTCGAGAGAAGAGCTTTCTAATCGTAGAAGATACCATCATTCTGGCTTTCCATAAACCCCAAAAAAATGAGGAAGAGCGATATTCCAAGCCCGTGTTAAGATAGGAAAATGGAAAGGGATCTCCGGGTATAGATTTTTCTCGTATTTGCCCTCCCAGAGTGATGTACTTCATGATTTGAAGGCACACCTCTCTTCATATACCCGGAATCCATGACCTAGTAATACCATCCATAAAGAAAGAACATCTTTCCTTGCCAACAAAGAATAGCTCAATTTCCTATTCTCTACGGGTTCTATCCTTAAAAATTTTAAGATAGTCCATTTTCATGTTCGTGGCCAGGGCGATGGAGGACTCAGACACCTCAATTTCCATCCCTCTGACAACAAACTTATCCTCTTTCCAAGCTTTTCCAAAATCCTTAGATAGGGAAGGGTCGTGACCATGTAATTTGGCAATGAAATTATTGAAACCCCCAATCCTAAGCCTATTCCACTAGAGGTTGATTAAAAGCTTCAATGCTTTGGCTAGCAGGTTCAACTCTAATCCTATCACCCCCATTTTCACCAGATTGAGCTTCTTCTGTTTGCTACTAAAATTCAAAAAAAGACCTTCTTCGCAATAGCAGTAAATCTTAAAAACAAGATATTAAGTAAGTCACACGCCATCGAGTTGTGGCTTGTTCCTACCAACATTATAAAACTTAGTGCCTCTATCTCTACTAATGATCTCATTAATGTCTCATGGGTAATATATCAACTTTACACCATATCTTATAATCATTACAATTGATTCCATAATTGGCCATCTTATCTACACATTTGTTCCCTTGATGTAAGGTATGATTATAAGAAATGCTATAAAAAAATTAAAATTGAAGTTTCCTTCACATCGTTTAGGATATTACTAATGGCCTAAGCATTTGAACCACGATTATTGAGGGCATTAATTAAGAGGAGAGAGTCACCTTCGATATGGATGTCCTTGAAGCCTTTTTCTTTAGCTAGCAATACCCCCCAAAGAAGAGCTCTAGCTTCCACCATGTTATTGGTTTGGCGACCTAAAGGACCCGTGTAGGCAAACAACCAATCTCCTTCATTGTTCCTTAGAATTCCCCCTCCCCCAACAGAGCCTAGATTCCCTTTTGAGGCTCCATCAAAATTTAACTTAACAACATTTCCCTCAAGCCTATTCCAACTAGAGTTATTTTTAGGAATGTGAAATTCCACGGACTAAGGGCAAACTTGTCAAGAACTTTCTGCTCACTATTGGGCAAGGTTTCTTGACTTTACCTTTAAATATTTTAATGTTTTCCTTTATGGAAATCAAATTTTTCTTCTAACTTTCGAGAGAAGAGCTTTCTAATCGTAGAAGATACCATCATTCCTGGCTTTCCATAAACCCCAAAAAAATGAGGAAGGGCGATATTCCAAGCCCAGGTCAAGATAGGAAAATGGAAAGGGATCTCCCATTGAAAGCAATAATCTTCAATCATCAAGGGCAAGATCCATTGGATATTGAACAGATCCATAATAGCAACAAAGATAGCATGGGAGAAGGAGCAATGAAGGAGGAGATGGTTGACATTTTCCTCCTCTTTCTTACAGAGAACATCTATTGGGAATCTTCATTCCCCTTTTCCTAAGATTGTCCATAGTCAGGATTTTATTCTAGGCAGCCAACCAGAAAAAGATATTAATCTTTGGGGTGAGATCCTTCACCCAGAGTTTACCCCAATAGTCCTTGTGCAAATCATTCTTGAAATTTGACATGTAGGTTGATTTAACCGAGAAATTTCTAGATTCTTCTTCTTTCCATTTGATGGAGTCCTCCTTGGTTTGGAACATGGGGATGTGGAAAGCCTTAAGTTTATTGTTGAGAACCCAGAAAGGTTGGATGTCACCATCAAAATGGAGGAGGCTCAATGATTTCCCATCTGACAGAATCTTCCTAGATCCAAAAGTCCCGAATCCAAAATTTTCCAGATTCCTTGTAGTACTGAGCAACTTCTTTCTAGAAATCCAAGTTAGCTAAGGGGGAATCCTCAAGCCAATTATCGAACCAAAAACTAATTCTAGAGCCCTTGCCAATTTCCCAAATTATACCTTTGGATAAGATTTCTTTAGAGGCCACAAAGGAATTCTAGAAAAAGACCCTCTAGGGAGGTTATTTTGGTTAAAAAGGATTCCATTCTGCCTATATTCTGTAAATATTTCATCTTTATAATTTACACCCAAAGACCTTCCTCTCTAGCAATCCTCTAGCCAGCCTTGGCAATTAAGGCCTTATTCATAAGAGAAATGTTTTTATCCCCAATCCTCCACATAGCTTAGGTTTAGTAACTTTATCCCAGGCCACAAGAGGAAATTTGAACTTCTCACCAGCTCCCATCCAGAGGAACCTCTTTTGGATTTTCTCTAAGGCTTCCTTAATTTTAGCAGGGAGCATGAAAAGAGACATCACATAAATAGGAATACCTTGAAGGGAGCTTTGGAGCAATTTAATCTTACCAGCTTGAGAGAGTAAGAGATCCTTTCAAGACGGGAGTTTACTATTGACTCTATCCAACAGAGCTTTCTAAACCGTGAGGTCAGGCTTCTTATGGATCAGGGGCATACCCAGATAAGAATCTAGAAAATGTTTAATTCTACAACCCAAGATGCGAGCTAATCTGGCTTGAACCTGATTCTCCACATTTATGAAAAAGAAAACACTTTTATGGAAGTTAACCATCTATCTAGAAACCTATTCATAATCATTAAGAACCTCCTTAAAATTTGAGGCCTCATGGACAGAGGCCTTACCCATCATAAAATTATCATCCACAAACTGATTGAGATAGATAGAGGGAAGACCATTTGATATTTTAACACCCTGGATGCAGTTAGAAGCCATGGCAAGTTGATGATTAAATCGGGGATTATGGCATATATGAAAGGTGAGAGAGGATCACCTTGTCTCAACCCTCTACCAGCTTGGAAAAAACCTTTCGGTTTGCCATTGACTAGTACCAAGAAACTGGTGGTGGAAATGCATGTCATAATCATATTAACCAAAAATTTATCAAAACCCACCTTCAGCGGGATGGCACGGAGGAAAGACCAATTAATCTTATTAAAGGCTTTATGCATATCAAACTTGAGAAACATAGCCGATCTTCCATAGATTTCAATGGAGTGGATGGCTTCTTGAATCACAATAATGCTATCAGTAATTTGCCTTCCAAGAACAAAAGCCCCCTAATTCAGAACCATTTGAATCCTCCTAGCTATGATTTTAGTCAGAATTTTATAACTAGTGTTGCACATGCTTATAGGTCTGAAATCCTTAACCTCCTTGGCATCAGCAATTTTTGGCACCAGGACAATAAAAGTGTTATTCATTTGCCTCAAGATATGACCATTGTTGAAAAACTCTTAGACCATTTCAATGACCTCGAGCTTAATCACCTCCCATAATTTTTTAAAGAAAAGGGCGAAGACATCCGCCCCTGGAGATTTATCAGGATCTATATCAAAGATCATGAAATGGATTTCCTCCTTCGAGGGGTTCCTTAAAATATCTCTATTCTCAAGAGGGGTGATTACTTTCTGAAAAATATCCAAGACTTTGTTCTGAACCAACTCCTCCGACCTCTACCCCTGTTTGAAGAGCTCCTTGAAGTAATTTATTATAGAGGCATTGATGTCCCTGCTATCCATAAATGACTCCCCATTTTCACCTCTTATTTCATTAATATTTAGGATATTGGCTCTAGAAGTAGCAAAGAAATGGAAGAATTTAGTATCCATATCCCCTTCCTTAAGTCATTTGACCCTAGATTTTTGTCTCCAATACACCTCTTCTTTAGCCAGAATTCCATGGTAATCAGCTAGGAGTTTTTGTTCTTGATCCTTGAGAACCAAATTAAGACCATCGTTCTCCATAAGTTCCTCAATATTTCTGAGATCTTCAGCAATTCTAATTTTTCCTAAAAATATTTCCAAAAGTCTCCTTATTCCATCTTTTAAGATTACTTTTGATGTGCTTTAGTTTAAAACACAATTTGAAGCTTTCAAGCAACCCTCGAACCCGGATATCCCAACATCTCGAATCTTGTTGTAAATATTTGGGTGATCCAACCACATCTTTTCAAATCTGAAAGGCCTAGCTTTTTTAGATGATTCATTCCCAAATTGAGGAGAATGGGATTATGATCCAAACCAATTCTAGGAAGAGTTTTTAGAGAATAAAGTTGATTGATCATACAAAGATGGCTTACCACAAATTTTTCCAATCTTATCTGAATGAGCTCAGATCTTGTCCTTCTGTTTACCCAAGTAAACTTGGATCCCTCCAAATCTAAGTCAAACAGACTATTACTGCATAGGAAGTCAGCTAAATCTTCCATACTTTTAGAATAAGAGATCAAACCCCCTCTCTTTTCACCAGGGGAAAGAGGGGTATTGAAATATCCTCCAACTATCTAATCTTTATCATTAAACAATTGTCTAAAGCTAGAGAGATCCTTCCAAAAATTTTGTGTTTCGGTGTGTTTATTGGGAGCATAAATGTTAGAAACATACTAGGATTTTTTTGAGGTGATTTCCGTGAAACTCATAAACACATGGCCAGGGGAGGAAAGGATAAGAACTCCATGCACTAAACTAGGATCTCACATGGTGAAAACTCCTCCCGAGGCTCCGGAGGAGCTACAACATTCCCAAAGTGACTATCTTTCCAAATTTCTCTCCCCACCTCTTTAAATCTATCCATGTTCATTTTGGTTTCTTGGAGCATGAAAATATTTGGTTTAGCTTTATCTCTAATATTTTTAGCAATTTTTGTTTATCGGGATTATTCAAACCCCTAATATTCCAAGAGAGGAGGATCATTTAACATTTCTTATTACGGAGAAGCAACTTCCCAAGGTACCCTGAATGTCAGCTTCTACTTCCCTCCTGGAGTTAGTCTCCCTTAATTCCTTATTACTTTTCCTACCCATAGGAGTTGATTCCTTACCAACATCAGCTCTAGAGGTGCTTCACGTGACTGGTTTAGATTGAGTCTTGGGAGAGACCTCTAGTTCATAAGTACCAACAACAAAGTCCACAAGAATTCTGAAGCTATTAGACATGGGTAATAGTTCTTCTTGTCTCTGACCAAAGGAGCTCTAACCAATGGAAGAAACTTCATCTAACGATGGTCCATAGGCCACTTGTAGAGAAAGAGCATTACCTTCCGAAACTTGGCTGGCCCCTTCCCCTGATTCAGGAATCCCCTCCTCAAAGTCCAGGTTTTCATTTTCATTCTCATTCTCATCTTCAGCTTCAAATTTATTGGCTTCAAGGAAACCAGAGACCACCAGTTCCTTGTAAGGGGTGTTATGATGACTCGAGGGAATCACTTCTTTGACCACCTTCTGGATGTTAAGAGGATCCTTTGTCTCTACAAATTTTCCATTTTTTCCAATCAGCCTCCATTCCTTTGCCTCCTTATTATTTTTCTTTTGTGGACCGACAATGGGATCAATTTTTTTCTTATGAAGAGAACAATTCCTGTGATCGTGACCCACCTGTTTACATTTTCTACATGCAAAGGGGGATGAATCATAATCAAATCTCTGCAACCAAACCCCTGTGGAAGACAAGAGTTTGATATTACTTTCTAAGGGAGCATCTTGACCCATATTGACACAAAATCGGTGTGGGTTAATCTAGATTTAGCCTTAGTGACCGAGATCTAAAGCTATCGGCTTTCCCAGGCTTTTAGCAATGCCAATAAGGACTTCCACTTGCAAAACTCCAGGGGTAAGCCTGGAAGGTTGACCCAGATAGGGAACTCAGAGACAGACGTCACATACGGGTTAAAAGTTGGTTCCCATTTCTGAACAACCACATGAGATTTTCCAATAAACCAGGGACCTCCAGAAAGAATCTTTGCCACCTGATCTTTGCTAGGTAAAGAAACAAGGAAGAAACCATTTGCATAAGTGGAAACCTCAACATTTCCATTGGACGCCCAACGTCTCTTGACCCAACCCCTAAAGTAGTCAATATTTGGTCTAGAGCCAAGGCATTTAGCAAAGATAGTGTTTTCCATGGAGGCTTTTGTTCTTGCCAAAAGAGTCTCAGGGATTTTAAGGGATAAGTTACCTTTCTCCTTAGATGGTTCCAACCCTCCAAAATCACCTTGTCTAAGCTTTTTGCCGACCAAATGTTTAGCCCACGTGCTCGAAGCCCCATCCTTTTCCTTATTGTCCTTGGGAGCAGCAATCACATGATCATTTACCTGGTGTAGGGTCCATTTAGTCTGTTGCTCTGTCTGACCCACTGGAGATTCCCGCTCAAAACCCTTGTTTGAAATTTCTAGCAAATTCTGCTCCGTTCCATTAGACCTAATATTATCTATACCATTATGATTTCATAATAATTGTGTTGTTTTATTTGAAAGTAATTTCATCATCTTATTAGTAAAATCATATAATTTATATATTAGGTAACTTAGTTTAGATTTATTTGTTACCCTCATTCATTTGATATAATAATTTCTTATTGTGATCATATTTACAATATATTTTTAATGTTCTTATTTTAAACATAGATAATAGGATTTTTATAAAGACATTTCCCTCTTTTTCTTATAAAAAAGCATTTGGATTCCACCCTAGTTTTATAAATGACTAATTAAAGTGAAGGAATTTTTAACACCTATAATTGCTCACTTCAATTTTTGAGGCCTTGTGATTAAAATTTTCAGTTCAAGGTGTTGTTAAAATGAATTGATTTCACATATTTGGGAACCATGTCACACTCAATCTTGTTGCCTTCTTATTTATAACATTTAAATGTATCTTTTTCACATTATATGATCTAAAATGGGAATAACACTTAAAAAGTGTTGTTCAAGGAGTGTTTTGATTTATTCTTCTCATAAATGTATTTGTTTGTGAGGGGTCCAAATTACATGGTTTTCACAAATCTCTAAAAGTAAGTTATGAGATCTTTAATGGAGGATACAATATTTTTAATATGTATTTGGAATGTTTACAAAGTGATTAACATGTTGGAACTTTGTGAAATTCACCTTTTGGTAACATTCAGATTCGAGTCTATGAGATTTTCCAGGTATCCATTCATAAAGGAGGTCACAGTAAAAAATGGTATGTTCCCTAATATGTCTTGTGTGTTCATAGTTCAACAAATTATGGTTGTATTTGTTCTCACACTTAGATGTTTATCACACATTTGCAAGAAGAATGAACAAGGTCATGTTTTTAATGAAGGTGGATGTGACGGTAAGGCAAGGATAAGAATCTAAGGTGTAACACATTTTCCCAAATAAAAATGTTTAATGCATGAATGCAAGTTGACTAGCCATAAGGAAAAATTGGTCTGAGGCTAAGCAAAGTATTAAATGCCAAGAATATGAATTCTATTCATTAGTTCAAGTGTACCAATGACAAACATCAATAAATCTCGAGATCTCATAAAATTTTGAAGAAATCTAAAGGAATTAGGTTAACAATCCAAAGGAATACCCGTAACTTCAAAAGGGTTTGAAGACCTGTGGTCACATAATGTCATAATTGGTCCATGTGGACCAATGATGGTAACTTGTGGTCTGAAGTTTTAATATTTCAAGGTTATGTGGCTAATGTAGGAACAATTGAGATACTAAAATATTAACATCACAAAAACATGCGGGATGACCTCAAACCCCGAAAAATACACATTCACCTAAGCCTTGAAGGAAATCAAGGATACTCAATCCTTGGAGGTTGTGTAGAGTTGAATCAAAAGGTGGCAGGAGACCCTAAGGAACCCAAAATATCTTTGAACCCGAAATCAAATGATTAATCCACATGGACCAACCATAAGCCACAAGATCCTTGGGATGTAGATATCAAGGTGGATGCATGGAATCCCATGGAAAGTCCTAAAACATTGATGTGATCTTGTTACCCCATGAAAATTGAAAATGTGTTATTAGTCCATGTGGATTAATCATGGGTCACTGCAACACTCAAAAACTTGATATCATGTTAACATTGACATGAGAGCCCGAGAACCTAGAAATCTCAATAGGCTACATGGCGGCGTGGTGGTTGGTCGCATGGGATTTTAATCTGGGTTAAGTTTGATGGCCAATATTAGTACAAAATAAATCTCAGGGGACATCAAACTCGGGAAGTTATATTAGCGACCAATCTTTTGTTTTTTATCACAAGTTTTCAATGGGAGCTCTAAATGACCTATGACTAGTTTCATTAAAAAGGTCTTGGATAGAGATTTAAATTCGCATATTCTCTAAATATTTTGGGTGTTCTTGACCCCATCTAGAAGATGCTTTTTAGATATTTGTCCCTTTGTGACCCCACCAAACTATGTTGAGAATTTAATTAAGTTATAGATTAAAGAATTGAGTTGTCACAATGATCCATTGATAATTGTTATCCTTCTCTTGTGCTTCTCGGACATAAAATTTTGCTTTTCAAGCACTCAAAATCTTCTAGAAATGGCACCATTGGATAGAGCTCTCTCTCAGCTTTCCAGAAAGGTAAAGTTTTCCTCCTAACTCCACGTATTTTTCAAGTTATGGCTCGGCGGAGTTTTGTGGGAAATTTTCCCCTAGAGGCCCGCGGACCGATAGGAAGACGCCACGTGTCCAGGAAGTGGCGGGGGTCGGAGGAGAATTTGGTTTTTTGCCAAGTGTTTTGGCATAGGTTTCAAAAGGAAATTTTTTCTGCGGGACCCGCCGATGAATCAGGAGCTGCCACGCGTCCAGGGCGAAAATTGGAAAATTTGGCTAAGTGTTTGCGCAGGGAAATTTTGGAGAGATGGCCCCACGGCCAATTAAAACAAGACACGTGTCCTAAGGGACCGGAAAAGTGGGGCGCGGAGGGGAGTTAGAAATTTTGGAAAAATGTTTCACCAAAAAATCCAAAAGTAAATTGTGATCCGCCTACCCGCCGACGAACCAGAACATGACACGTGTCACCAGGAGCCGGAGTTTCAGAGGGCGGAGGAAAAGTTGAAATTTTGGCAAAGTGTTTTGCCGAAAATCCAAAAGGTGAAGTTTTGGCCCACTGCCCCCACCAACGAATAAGAACGTGCCACATGTCTCGGCCGGGTGGAGACGGGGAGAACTTGGGAAATTTTCCCAATGGGAAAATAATGGAAAATTCAAGAAAAAGGCCCGCCCCCTTATTGCGAGCCAATAGAATCTCGCCACGTGTCTAGTTGGGGAAAAAAATTCAGAGCAAGCCCGCATGGGAATTTTGGAGGGTCAAACCCACACCTAATGGGGTTTTGACACGTGTCCAAGCCAAAAATATCGAAGTGACCCACATGGAAAATTCAGGAGAGACAGGCCCGAGCCAATCACATCACGCCACGTGTCTTCACCTCATCGGCCTGGCGGGGAAATTTTGAAAAAAATTTTCCAAAGGCAAAAATGAAGTAAAATGGAGTAGGAAGGGCCCGCGACCAATTAAAATGTGCCACATGGCACCTGAACCGGTGGGGCATGGGGAATTTTTTGAAAATTTTCCAAATGACCAAAAAGGTAAAAAATTCAAATTTTTGCCCGCCGACCCGATTTGGCCCTGTTTTGCCCTAAATTTTCAAATCACCATATCTTTCGATCCAGAGCTCGGATTTTCACGTTCTTTATATCAATGGAAAGATGGTGAAATTATCTACAAGATTCATGGTCATTTTTGCATTTTGGTTTAGTTTGGAGAGAGAAAATCAAGAAATGTCTCTGGCACGTGGTAATGGCCAGAAATGACGTTTCAACAACCAGTTTTAATGCAAAATGGGTCGCATTCTTCTTCAGCATGGCCAAAAATGTTAGGGCATGGGTCTGTAAGGATGCCCATGTTGTTTTAATGCATCTTCATTCAATGGGGAATGGCTCCCATGTTTTACATGTTTTCTCTCTCCTGGGCTCGACCCATGCATTGTAAAAGCCAGATTTGGCTCATTTTTGAGGGTTGAACATTTTTTTGGATAGAAAGCTTCTTCTTTCACCTTCAACAAGTGATTTTTGCAAGTATCAGACCTTCTTCATGATTGTAATAGGTTTCTGCCTCTTTGATGTTGCAAATGCAAGGATTTTGACAGTGAAAATGACAGTGCAGACTCTGTGATCAATTTTCAGTCCTTTGTTTGTATTGTCTTGCTTCATTTCAGACCTCTAATTGCATCTTATCAGCTTGTGTATGATGTTTCATGTTGCATTTCATGAAATTGTGTCAATTTTCATGAACAAGAAGTGTTCACCACTCCTTTGGTGTATCACCTATTAGTTTAGTTTCAATTTTTGCACTTTCTATCTCTGTCTCCTTGGAATTTAGAGTAGGATTAGGATTCAAACCTCTGCAATTGTGCAAATAACAGATCTGATCAGAGGAGTTTGAGGAACCAGCCTCTAATCTAGAGATTCCTCTCTCATTTTACAAGTCCCACACTTGGAGAGAGGTTTCAATGTTGTGTAATCACATTGGATGCCTGAAACATCAACTTAGAAACCTGATTTGCATCCAGGGGTGCTGCTGATTTGCAACAACAGTTTTGGCACGCCGGTGGGACCTTAGAGGTCTCATTTTCATTGCAGCAAAGTTGATGTGCATCTGCTATAATTTTCTTGCTTAAAAGAGCTATAAATTACACATCTGGTGACTCCAAGGGGAAGAATCAGCTGGTTTTAGCAGTGTAGACCTGAAAACTCATGAGAAGAATCACTACAAGGTCAAGAGCTGGAGAAGAAGAGGTGTTGTTTGAATATCTGCAGTTATCTCCAAGAAGAAGGCAACGAGGAAGAAGGATTCAAAGGTCTCCATCTCCACCAAATAGAACTCTCTCAACTCCTCCACTGGTAGGCCTTTCATTCGATCAACAAGGGTTAAGACCAATTAGAATGGCACAAAACAACCCCTATGTCAATTTCACTTTGGTGACCCACTTGCTCTCAATGCACAAAATCAATTCCAATTGCAGCCTTGAAGAACATTCCATACTTCTTTGGAGAGAATCGGACTACTCACTGGTGATCATGTTAAAGACATTGCCAACCTTTGTGCAATTCATGAAATCAATGAGATGCAATTTTTGTCAAATTCTTTGGCATCTTCATTCAAGGGGAAGGCTTTGTAATGGTTTAGAAGCCTTGCCTCAGGTTCTATTCAAAATTGGAACCAGCTATGTGTAGCACTTCATGAGCAATTTGGAGAGAAGGGAGACAACTTGTCTCTTTTGGAGCAGCTGACAACCATCAAGAGAGCTCCCAATGAGCAGCTGACTGATTTCAACTTCAGATTTCAAAGGACTTGGGAGAGAATTCTAGTGGCAGTCAGGCCAACAGTAGAAGGTGCTTTTCTTTACTATCTCAAAGCTCTAAATTTTGATATTTCTATGTTGATTCAGTCCATGGGAGGCATAACTATCCCTATGGCTTATAGCATTGCCATTAGGGCTGAAAATTGTTTGATCCAAGCTGGCAAACTAGCCCCTAGACCTCCCATGCCATTGTTTCCAAGTTTAGAGAGCCCAAACACTAATCAAGCACCTAATTTGGCTCCTTCTCCCACTCCTAGAAATCAGAGTTCAAATGAAGCTTCTACTTCATCTCCAAGTGCCCCAAATGAGCTTCAAGAAGTCATGAAGCAATTGCAAAATTTAGGTAATGAGTTGGTTACTCTCAAGAGGCAACAAGCCCAAAGTTTTAGACCTTCCTTCCAGCCTCAAGCTCAGCCTAACAGGCAGCCATATCAACCTCATAGACCACCCAATCCAGCTGCAAATCTAAATCAAGCAAGGCCTCCTGCCAATCAGACCATTTCAGCCCTATAATCCAAATGTTATATCTGCCTCTAAGGCATTGGTGCCAACACAAAACAACGTTGCTCAGGAGTATGATTGGTGTTTTCCATGCAATGAACCTCACAACCAATCTATGTGCTTCAACGGTGCCTTGAATCAAGCATTAATGGTGACAACTACTGGTGTGGAGGGTGAGGGCAGTCAAGGAAACAACCAACAACAAGAAACATTCCAGCAGCAATCAGCTCCAAATGACACCACACTTGTGAACTGGCAGGCAGAGGATTTTTGTGGCATAAATCAAATAGTCTCTCAAGGTGTTGCAGCCAACACAAGGTCAAAAAGAAGGAATTTGGGTGAAGAACAGCCATTAGCTCCAACCAATCCACAACCTTTTATGGCTCCACAAATGGTTGGCAAACAAAATCCAGTTGTAAATGCACAAGGGCAGCCAAACAGCTCTAGACCAACTCAAATACCAGTTGTTGCTGCCCACATGCAAGGGATGAATATGCAAACCAAGGGACAGCAAAGAGATCCTTCATCACCATTTAGTATCATTGATCAGATGAAGAAGACAAATGTAAATATATCAATGTGGGAATCCCTATCTATCCCAAGCCAGAGAGATTTGCTACAAGTTGCCATGAAGGACTGGCCAACTTCGAATCAGCAAGTCCAAATGCAAGAGAAGGTGCTCACAAATGCTGCCCAGCCTGAAGGGAATCATGGAGGACAACAAGGTAAAATGTTGAAGCCCCCTCCTTTTTATGTCTCATTAATCATTGGAAACCAATTGGTGCACAATTGCATGATTGATTCGGGGCAAGTAGCTCAGTGATGCCCAAGCAAATAATTGATCAGCTAGGACTTCAATATGAAACCATATCCAAAGGGGTAGTGCAGTTGGATGGGACAGCAGTAACAATAGTTGGGGTGATTAGAAACTTGAGTCTTACCTTGCATGCATGTCCAAATGTTGTTGTTTACAAGATGTATCAGTTATAGACCTTCCACCACTCTTTGCCCTATGTTTGTCAAGAGATTTCATGCCAAGATTGGAGGATATTTGTTCTGCATTGATTGGTCACACATGCTTTGTTGAGAATGAGGTATGGAACCAAAGCTACAATCAGTCTGAACCTATTGCAAACTTCCACATTGAGCCCTACACTCCAAGTCGAGATCAATGCCAATTGTTCGGCATTTGATCAAGAAGATCACCCAAGCTTGATGAAGGTGACACCAAGGTTGGAAGCATCCGGATCTAACTCTTGATGAATGGGCAAACAAGGTGCATGCTTTTGATCCTTATCAAGAAGTAGAAGAATGCGAGCTAGGGGTCTATTGCATACATCAAGAAGATCAGCCCATTCCTAGCATCACCAAGCCAAACCACAAGGATGACAATGAGGTATGGCATTTGTTTTTGATGGATCAAGGAGTAGACAAGGTGCGGGAGGTGGAACTATGCTTATTTCACCTCAAGGAGTAAAGTACTATTCAACTTTTAGATTTCAGTTTGCATGCTCCAATAACAACTGCTTGAATATGAAGCCTTGGTGCAAAGGATGCATTGGGCAATAAAGAGAGGAATAAAGAACTTGCAAGTCTTTGGTGACAGTGAATTGATTGTAAACCAAGTTAAGGGGCAGCATGCTGTCAAGAATAATCTACTCAAGTGCTACAAGAATAGGGTGTGGGACCTCATTGAAGATTTTGAGGGCTTTAGCATAAAATCCATTCCTAGAAAAGAAAACCAAGCTGTTGACAGGCTTGCAGCAGTTGGGGCAGCCTTTGATATTGTGGAAAGCATTCAAAAGGACAAGGTACAGACCAAACATCCATGTGATTGTGAGGCCTTCAGTGCCGGATAACAATGTAAGTTGGCAAGTGTTTGAGAATGACCAGCAAATCATCCATTTCTTACAAGAAGAAGTTGAGTTCTCAGCTAAAAATCAGGAAAAATTGGAACAAGCAATATGGTGATCAAGTGGTACAGCTGAGAACTAACAAGCTGCCCAAGGGACTTATCACTTTGGAGTCCATTTTCAATCCCAATGATCAGTTTAGGAAAGAGAAAGCAAACATTTAGGTCAAGAGAGAAGATTCAGTATCCATCTTGGTGGAAGAGAACAAACCATTGCAAATTGGAAAGATGACAACTGAACAAGAAAGGTATGAGTTCATACAGCTGTGTCAAGAGTTCCCTGATGTGTTTGCTTGGAGCTACGAAGATTTGAAAGGTTTGATCCCAAGTTAGCTCAAGCACACCATTGAGTTGGATCAAATACTAAGCCCATCAGGTAGAAACAAAGGCCAGTCAATCCACACATGGAACCTCTCATGAGGAAGGAATTGAACAAGTTGATTGAGTCAAGAATCATATTCCCAATCAAGCATTCTAGTTGGGTTGCCAACTTAGTTCCAGTCAGAAAGAAGAGTGGAGAGATCAGATTGTGTGTTGACTTCAGAGACTTGAATAGAGCATCTCTCAAGGACCATTACCCACTCCCTTCTATGGAGCAAATTTTGCAAGTTGTGGCTGGCTCGAGAGGTTTTCACTACTTGATGGCTACTCGGGCTACAATCAGATTATGGTGAAGGAAGAAGATCAGTTCAAGACAGCCTTCACAACCAAATGGGGAACTTATGCATACAGGAAAATGCCATTTGGGCTGTCCAAAGTTGGAGCTACCTTCCAAAGAGCAATGGACATGGCGTTCAAAGGTTTGATTAACAACGTGGTGCTGATATACCTTGATGATATCACTGTTTTTTCAAAGAATGCAGCAGACCACCTCTCTCATTTGAGACAAGTCTTCCAAAGGTGCAGGAGATTTGGAGTGTCTTTGAATCCTAAGAAGTGTATCTTCCTAGCACATGAAGGAAAGCTCCTTGGCCATATTGTCTCCAAAGAAGGATTAGCAATTGATCCAGAGAGGGTTGAAGCCATAAGAGCACTACCATTGCCAAGCCACAAGAAGGCCCTTCAGAGTTTCTTGGGGAGAATAAACTTTGTTCGGAGGTTTGTCCCAGATTTTGCAGCCCTTGTCAAACCTATCACCAAAATGTTAAAGAAAAGCATGGCTTTCAAGTGGATAGCAGAAGGCAAGGAGAGTTTTGAAGCAATCAAAGAAGCCATCTCCCAAGCACCAACTCTCATCAACCCGGATTTCTCCAAGGATTTCATCCTCTATGCATTTGGAGGTAATGATACTATTTCTGCCATTTTGGTACAGCAGAACAAGGACAATGATGAGCAGCCAATTGCTTTCTTCAGCCAAAGCCTAGATGACTATGAGGTGAGATATTCTTTTATTGAGAAGCATGTACTTGCAGTAATCAGAAGCTTGAAGAAATTCAAGCATCTAGTCTCAAACAACAAGGTTCAGTTGTTGGTCTCTCATGCGGGAGTAAAGGACTTCCTCCTCAACAAGGATTTGAATGAGAAAAGGGCAGGTTGGATCACTCGTGTCATGGAGTATGACATTGAGATCAAGGTCACCAAGCTGGTAAGAGGAAAAGGATTGTGTGAGCAGCTGATTCTGGGCAAGCAAAAAGGAGTATGCAATAAAGAAGAGGTTGTTTTGATAGTTCAAGACAGCCATGTGCAAGGTAGCACTCAAGAAGAGGATAATGTTGTCCCCACTCCTTGCTGGACCCAAGGTATAATGCACTTCCTAAGCACAGGCCTATGCCCTCAGAGATGAACAAGACCCAAAGAAGACACTTCAGATTGCAGGCTGTCCCATATGCCATAGTAGACGGTGTTTTGTTCAAGAAAGATGTGAATGGAGTGCTGCTGAGATGCATTAGCACAAATCAGATTCATAGGGTGTTGGAAGAGTTCCATGGTGGACCAGCTGGTGGTCATTTTGCACCAAGAGTGACAGCTCTAAAAATCATGAAGGCTGGTTATTATTGGCCCAAGATTTTCAGTGATTGCTTTGCGTGGATCAAAAGGTGCAAGAATTGTGCATTCTTCACAGGTAAAGAGAGGCTTGCTGCCCTTCCATTGCATCCAATTTCAGTTGACCAGCCATTCATGCAATGGGGTTTGGACTTCATTGGAGTCATTAATCCCAATTCAAGCCAAGGGCATAAGTGGATTTTGACAGCCACAGACTACTTCACCAAGTGGACTGAAGTAGTAGCACTCAAGGAAGCAAATGAGTCTAGCATCTTAGACTTCTATGAGGGGATAGTAACCAGATTTGGCATACCTGCTACAATAATCTCAGATAATGCATTAGCATTCATTGGATCCAAGGTGACTGAGTGGGTTGTCAAGAACGGGATCTACCTAAGTACTTCATCAAACTACTACCCTCAGGGTAATGGCCAAGCTGAATCTACAAACAAGAACTTGTTGAGGATCATTAGGAGGACTCTTGATGAGAATAAGAGGTCTTGGCATACCAAACTGAAATCAGCCTTATGGGCTGATAGGATAACTCCCAAGAGATCCACAGGTAACTCTCCATTCAGGCTTGTTTATGGAAGAGAGGCAATCTTGCCCATGTCACTTGAGTTGCCAACATTGGAACTCATGAAGCAATTAGAGTTGCTAGAGTTTGGGCCCATGGAGGTGAGATATGCAAAAGTTGTTGGACCTCAAGAGATCAGAGATCAGGCATCCCAAGCAATGGAGAAGGATCAAGCTTTGATCAAGAAGACCTTTGATAGGAAGGCCAAGAGTAGATCTTTCCAAGTTGGAGATCTAGTGTTAAAATGGGATGCAGATAGAGAAAAAAACTGGGAAGGCATTCAAAATTTGATGCCATTTGGAGTGGCCCATACATGGTCACAAAGTGTAAGGACAACAATGCCTTCAATTGTCTTCATTGGATGGCGAAGAAGCTGCAGATTCAGTCAATGGAATCTATCTAAAGCATTGCTACTAAAGGAAATTCTCCACCTTGTAAATATTAGCTTAGGTTTTCATTCCTCCAGTGCTTGTGCACATTGTTTTGTTGTAGGTTTGTTTTACTTTCCCTAAGTGCTTTGGCATAGCTTGTTGTCCCTGGAGATGTTTTGCAGTCCTTGCTTCCATCAGGTGATATTCCATCTTCCTCCTTGCAACGTTCTAGTCAGTTGGGGTATTAAACAAAGAATCAGGTGACTCCATGCCCAATGGATTGCTTTAGCAAGCTGGTATCTTCATCAGCGAGCGAGATGACCCCTCTGAGTCACCAAAATTGTTACCCAAAATGTGCCCCCTGCTCATTTTCTGGCTAACTCCTTTCATCTTTCCTTCTCTTGTGCCTCAGACATAAAATTTTGCTTTTTAGGCACTCAAAATCTTTCTGGAAATGGCACCATTGGATAGAGCTCTCTCTCAGCTTTCCAGAAAGGTAAAGTTTTCCTCCTAACTCCACGTATTTTTCAAGTTATGGCTCGGTGGAGTTTTTGTGGGAAATTTTCCCCTAGAAGGCCCGCAGCCAATCAGGACGTGCCACGTGTCCAGGAAGTGGCGGGGTCGGAGGAGAATTTGGTTTTTTGCCAAGTGTTTTGGTGTAGGTTTCAAAAGGAAAATTTTTCCCGCGGGACCAGCGACGAATCAGGAGCTGCCACGCGTCCAGGGGCGAAAATTGGAAAATTTGGCTAAGTGTTTGCGAGGAAATTTTGGAGAGATGGCCCCGTGGCCAATTAAAACAAGACACGTGTCCTAAGGGACCGGAAAAGTGGGGCGCGGAGGGGAGTTAGAAATTTTGGCAAAATGTTTTGCCAAAAATCCAAAAGTAAATTGTGATCCCCACCTGCCCTTAATGAACTAGAACACGACACGTGTCACCAGGAGCCGGAGTTTCAGAGGGCGGAGGAAAAGTTGAAATTTTGGCAAAGTGTTTTGCCGAAAATCCAAAAGGTGAAGTTTTGGCCCACTGCCCCCACCAACGAATAAGAATGTGCCACGTGTGTCCAGCTGGGTGGAGCGTGGGAGAACTTGGGAAATTTTCCCAATGGGAAAATAATGGAAAATTCAAGAAAAAGGCCCGCCCCCCTTATTGCGAGCCAATAGAATCTCGCCACGTGTCTAGTTGGGGCAAAAAATTAGAGCAAGCCCGCATGGGAATTTTGGAGGGTCAAACCCGCACCTAATGGGGTTTTGACATGTGTCCAAGCCAAAAATATCAAAGCGACCCGCGGAAAATTCAGGAGAGACAGGCCCGAGCCAATCACATCGCCACGTGTCTTCACCTCATCGGCCGGTGGGAAATTTTGAAAAATTTTCCAAAGGCAAAAATGAAGTAAAATGGAGCAGGAAGGGCCCGTGACCAATTAAAATGTGCCACATGGCACTTGAACTGGTGGGGTGTGGGGAATTTTTTGAAAATTTTCCAAATGACCAAAAAGGTAAAAAATTCAAATTTTTGCCCGCCGATCCGATTTTGGCCTGTTTTTGCCCTAAATTTTCAAATCACCATATCTTTCGATCCAGAGCTCGGATTTTCACGTTCTTTATATCAATGGAAAGCTGGTGAAATTATCTACAAGATTCGTGGTCATTTTTGCATTTTGGTTCAGTTTGGAGAGAGAAAATCAAGAAATGTCTCTGGCACGTGGTAATGGCCAGAAATGACGTTTCAACAACCAATTTTAATGCAAAATGGGTCGCATTCTTCTTCAGCATGGCCAAAAATGTTAGGGCATGGGTCTTGTAAGGATGCCCATGCTATTTTAATGCATCTTCATTCAATGGGGAATGGCTCCCATGTTTTTACACGTTTTCTCTCTCCTGGGCTCGACCCATGCATTGTAAAAGCCAGATTTGGCTCATTTTTTGAGGGTTGAACATTTTTTTGGATAGCAAGCTTCTTCTTTCACCTTCAACAAGTGATTTTTGCAAGTATCAGACCTTCTTCATGATTGTAACAGGTTTCTGCCTCTTTGATGTTGCAAATGCAAGGATTTTGACAGTGAAAATGACAGTGCAGACTCTGTGATCAATTTTCAGTCCTTTGTTTGTATTGTCTTGCTTCATTTTAGACCTCTAATTACATCTTATCAGCCTGTGTATGATGTTTCATGTTGCATTTCATGAAATTGTGTCAATTTGCATGAACAAGAAGTGTTCACCACTCCTTTGGTGTATCACCTATTAGTTTAGTTTCAATTTTTTGCACTTTAACAGATATCTCTGTCTCCTTGGAATTTAGAGTAGGATTAGGATTCCGAAAACCTAGAAACTCGATTTACATCCGTGGATTGATTTGCAACAACAATAATATTTTGAGTACCTTTTCTGATTCGAGAGGATTTTGTGGAGAAGAAACTCTCTAATCTTTTGGAGCAAACTTATTCCTCTCTCATTTTTATTTTATAAGTCCCACACTTGAGAGATTATGTTTTGATGTTGTGCAAATCACCTTTGGATGCAATTCTTACCCAATGGATTCAATCATTGATCATTATTCGTCTTATCACTTTCAATATGTTAAACATTTTCATTTCACTCCACTTTCATACTGAAATATCACTTCACTTGTGTAAATCCTTCAAGATTTCAGCTATTATAACTATAAATTCACGTTTATAAGATCTCATTTGAAAAAAATCATTAGTCATGAGAGAAATTAGCTTATAGATTATAGATACCTTTGTTATTATCATATATTTGAGACAAATATTTTCATATTATTACATGTCTTTATAAATATCCTACTAATGACAATAAATTGGGTGGGAATTGATAGTGGTTAGGTTGTCTAGTTGGGTTTGTTAGACTATACTTGTCTAATCTCTATTATTTGACATCACTTAAGTTGCTCCATGATCTCTCCCCTAGGTCTCATAGACCTAGAAGAGAAGGAGGTTAACCAACATCCCTTTGTCAACTTCAAATATTTCATTCCACATGAAGAAACACCTCACTAAAAGGACATATCTTGCTTCCTTCAACCCTTTCAACCTTGGTACAAAGTTGGGATCCAATAAATTAGCATTGTTGCTAGGGATTGCACCTATTTGGTTTTAATTTACAATCATTTGCACTTCTCTTATCATTTTTTTGTATTTGTACAACATATAATTTATTTACACAATTTTCAACAAATTGATTCAAAGTTTTATTTGATTTAGTCTTATTTTTTAAAATAATGGTGTCATTTGTGATTTTTGTTGTTGTAGTAACTATTGTCTAAATCGTATATGTGCCTTTTATGTATACCTTCATGGTATCGGTGACTCCATTGTGTTTTGAGATCAATTAGCCTAAGCATTTTTCAAATATTTGTTAATGTCTTGTCCCTTGGTCTTGTGTTTCTCATTATGACTTTAAATTTATAAACCTAGAGGGGATACACTTAGCTTTCAAAGTATATTCATCAAATAAATACTAAGAACTTCCATTAATAAAATAAATAATCAAAGAGGATGGGATTTTGAAACTTGTACAAGGGAAAGGTGCCTCTCGTGCTCAAATTTCAAATTGTACTTCTAATTTGTTCCCTTTAAATTATGGATAGAAGCTTTTAATTGTGAATATTGATGAAATTGTGATTTTTGTTCTTGAGTGCTCTGAATCATTTAATGAAATGATTATTTCCTTAATTTTTCTCCTTTATATTGTGTAAATAGTAATAGAACTCTTTCTTTTTTAAGAGACTCGTAACATTTTGTTTCCCCCTATCTAAAGGATAAGAAATGTTTTAAATGAAGCCCTCATTCAAAATTTTTGATGACATTGACTTCCTAAATATAGTTAGTAGTCCTCTTGGTTATTTTAATAAGGAATCAACATAAAATACTTTCACTCATGTTTTTTTCCTAATACTTCATCTCCCAATCATCCTCCTAAGATAAACTAACCTAATATAGATCATAATATTGCTGGAAACAATAGAGACCGAATGATTTTTGTCGTGGTAGAAATTCTCTCCCATTACTAAGAGTAAAAAAATTTAGAAAAATTAATTTCTCATAAATGCAAGGTTATCTCAATGAATTCCATACTGAAATCAAAAGGATAGCAAAAAAATTCAAGGAAATCATATTATTTCGGGTGATCGACATATAATAGTTTTTAACAATTAGATTGATGATTATGACATCAGATATGAAGATATTTTTATTGAGTTGTTTATTCACACTCTAGAGGAAAGTGACAAGGACTAGTTTGACAATTTACCTACTAGAGGCATAAATTCTTAGAGTGAGATGAAGAGAAATTTTAAGTTGCAATTTGGTAAAAGAATAGATCCTAGATTTCTCATGAGTGAGTCTTAGAATATCAAGAAATGCCCTAATAACTATGTACAAGATATAAGTGTTGGATTCAATAAAGTTATGATGAATTTACCTAAAAGTGTTAGACCTCCCGAAGCATCATGTCTTATTAAAATTTGTGAAGAATTTGATGCTAAAATTAGTTTTTATCTCGTAGACAAAGGCCTAATTATAAACATGAATTTTCAGTTTCATTGATTTTCTAAAGGTAATAGCCATAAAACCGTACACATTCATGAAATTCCACAAACTAACGAAATGTTGTGTTTAGAGTGTAGAATACATGTAATTTTTTTTTAAAAAAATTACAAAAATATGGTCTTTTTCTTAATTTTATTCATACATTGTTTCTTATGTTATAAAAGAGGAATGACTGTCCCTCGGGTGGTTTTTTTGAATGAAAATTTATTTTTTCACCATGAAATTTTAGATATATGTTCAAGATTTGAATTTTGAGGTGCTGTCAAATTTTCATATTTTTTGGACTTATATTTTTTTAAATTAATTATTTAGTAAAAATATTTTCAAATAAATGGCGTACAAATGTTTATGCCAATAACTTTTAAGATTTATATCGAAATTGAATTTTTTTCACAGGTAAGAAGAAGACTTCAATAAATAGTAATTTTAATTTTTTCAAAAAAATTTGATATTTTTGCTATTTTTCAAATTGGGTTGATTGTGTACGATCGATTGTCCTAAAATACCATATGTTAGCAAAATATAAAAATAAATAGTAAAACATATTTTTTAAAATGAAAATTATATTTTTAGAAAGCTAATAAAATTTTGTATTTTGTGTTAAAATTTTGTAATTTTATTCATTCGTTAACCCTAATTACGTGGCACCTAAGTGGCACATTTTGGCATAAAATTATCCTCCAAATGGATTTGGCACCAAAATGTGCCACATAGGTGCCACATAAGGGGGTTCACGCGAAGGGGGGTTCGCGTGAAGGGGGTTCGCGTGAACCCCCTTCACCCGAACCCCTAAACCCTAAATTTTCTGCCCAAAACTATATAAATATCTATATATAACTCTTTGCCGCCAAAATTATTTGAATTCAAGGGTTGCGAAGGGGTGTTCACGCGAACCCCCATTCACGCGAACTAGTTTCTTTGTCCTATGTGGCAGTTCAGGCGAAGGGGGTTCATGTGAAAGGGGGTTCATGTGAAAGGGGTGTTCATGCGAACACCCTCGATTTCTGATCCCGCCCAACCTCTTACTCACATTTTTGGGACATGAAGTGGGACACAACATTGTGCTTTGACCCTATCTAAGGAAATCTTCAATCATGGTAATCAACATTCAAAATAACATCGAGTTGTTGGTAAACCATATAAAATGGGATATGTGAAGCTTTTTCCACCAATAGAAAAAAATTCTCCCAAAACTTCTATGAGTGTGGATGCGAAATTAGATAAAGTTATGGGAACCTTAAAGAAGTTGTCTTATAAAGTAGCTAGAAATGAAAAGGGGTTTTCGCTTGCTCAAAACAAACAATGTCTAAATGAAATACAACTAATGAGGATAGAGGGTATGTGAAACATAGAACCATTTACAAAGGGAAAATACCTTTTCATAAAGATAGAAGTCCCGAAAACAAAGTAATGAAAGAGAAACACTTATCCCTCTTGTTTTCATAGCTAATGAGGTGTTGGGACCCTATTATAGCTTCCAAATATTAAAGGCACATAGGTGCGCTCGGCCGAGGAAGCGCGCAAGTTAAGGCGTGCAAGGCAGGATTCAAAAAGGGTTCTTGGAGAACCAAGGACGCGCGCCCACAAAGCACAATTTGGGACTTAGCCGTTTTCGGCCTTTTGGACAGAACACATGAAGAACGTGTTCCATTTGGATAAGGTTCCAGCCTAGCAACAGGGTGTCCTAGAAGGAATATACCTTACGATAAGAAGATCCAAAAAGCTAATCGTGATTTAGAGAGGCATGCGCCTGAGGCGATCCACACCTTGACACTTGGGGCCAGATTTGAGGTTGCAGAGGAGTTTGTTGGAGACCAGATGCCTATATATATGCACACCCTTAGAAAAGAAAAGGGGGACACAAGTGAGGAAGCAGAGCTCTACAGAATTACTGCGAGAACTATGGGATAAAATGGGTAGATGATTATAGGAAGGATGTAATGAGGGAATGGGGAATGAAAATTTTGTTTTGTGAGCATACATGTATGGATCCGAGATATGGCGCATGACTACGGCATCCCCTACGTAATATTCTATAGTAATGTTATGAATGAATATGATAAGGTTACCATGACAATTATATTAAGATCTTCTCTCCGTATTATCTCGCATATTTCTATTATGTTGTTGATCTTGTATAATCATGAACCTTATTTGAATGTTAAGTCTATTTGTGGATTTACAACTTCCTAGTATTATTAATTTTGTTAAGCGCTTTTACTTTTCATATGACCGAAAGGGTATAGAAGTCGTTCTCGAGCTCTATAGATTTTTCATGTCCATCAGTTCACTAATTCAAGATCATGAATGATGCCTTCCACTAAACTCACATAAAAGAGACACTCGGCTCCTCTCGCGTGCCTCGGTGAGTGCTCATTGCCCGTTGGGTGATACGGCGTGCGCATGAGGTTCCCTTATTCCTAGTGGGTGCAAGGATTAGGCACGTTTGGAAAAGTTTTCACGTAAGGATTGGGTGCGTAAGGAGAAGCGTTGAAGTTAGGTTTTGTTTGAAAACGCTGCATTAAATATTGTCATACGGTGGTAGGTAGCCTAGCCTTAAATGCGTAAAAGTGGGAAAAGCTATAAATACAAGAGTGGGCATTTCATTATTTCACTTTGTGAACACAAGAAGAGTGATTTTCTTTCAAGAGCTAGGGTTTCAAGAATTGACTCGTGCGAAGGAAAATCCTAAGAACTTAAGCACAATTGGTCCATTGGATCTACAAACCAGAGCAGAAGTGATTCACGGGTGTGAGGAATGTTGTGAAGAAGCGCCGTGATCAAAGGAGAAAAATCGAGATTAGGGTTTGTGTTTTAGGGCAAGGGGTGCACGAGGAAAATGTTCAAACAACTCACAAGTTAACCTAGGAATGAAAGCAAAGGGTGCAATGACGGCCATGAAACTAGTTGATAAATCTGCATAACAATCCAAGAAGGGAAAGGGTAAAGGAAAAGAAAAGAAGAAACAAGAAGAAATACCATTGGATACAAATGAGGAATGGTACTCAGAGATGTAATACCCGGATGGAGTTTTGTTAGGGCAAGAGTGGGAGTCCCACATAAGAAAGATGACCATGATCGACTATAATCACCGGTCAAGTACAATCATGAAGGAAATGGCATTGGAGCTAGTGCGCCCCACAAATAAACGAACACTGACAAAGTCTTTGATATACAAAGAACGTGGTCAAGGTGAAAATGGAGAAGGGGGCTTCTCTAACTTTTCAAGTTACCATATTTCAGGAATCCCAAGTGCTTGTACCAGTGGTTGATGACGCGCGTACACGAAGACTTCTTCTGCTTCGCAAGGTGCAAAATGCACATAACTCCCCAACTAATTTTGCACTTCACATGCCTAAACTATGAAGGGGACACGCTCGAAGATGACCTCCGGGACAAGGAGGCAATCAAAGAAACCATAGCATCCCAAGGATTAAAGAAGGGATCAAGGTATTATGACGTCTCGGATATCGGTGATCGGTGATGAAGATGGCCACACACCTAGTTTCCAAGCTAAATGGACAAGAAAGGTGGACCTAAGTGAGTAAGCCTTGGTGAATGTCCGTAAGAAAGTCACAGAGGGCACTATATACAACCTCTCCCAATATATTATAGATGGAATCATAAAAAGTGTGGAGAAGGGGGAAAATATCCTTTTTGGAAACATTTTGTTGACAATTAAGTTCTCGGAAATCAAGGTGTCGATGCATCCGACAAGTTCGTGTGGGAGTACCTCGTGAAGATCCCTCGCCACGGAGAGAGATTTCAGAAGTACACATGTGAATCAATGACAGGGGTACACAAGGCACGCTTAGACAAATGGTATAAGTGCCTTAGGAATGCATTAGGGTTGAATGGCGAGATCCCTGAACAACTCCCCGTGGCGACCGAAGGAGAAGCAGAGTTTGCGGTCTACCAGCACTTCTGTATCGGTAGGTTCATTTTGGTCGATGGAATTTGGAGTCCATGGTGTAAACTCCCATTCTCGTTTACTGCCCAATTTTTCCAAGCGGGAGTAAATAGATTCAAGGAGTCAAAGAAATTAAACCTTGAGTTGCCCACCCTTGACAAAGAGCACAGGGAAATGAGGAAGAAGTTGGTCTACCCGTAAAAGTGCGCGTACATTGAAAGGTACATGTCCCAGGATGTGCATATTGTAAGGCCTTTGACATTACCTATTGCTGGGAGCAATGCCACAAGGGTTTACCTACGCATAAGGCAAAATATATGAAAAGGGTGCGTACATGGAGAATGAGATATCCATCCTGCAGACGACCCTATTAGAAGAAAGAAGCCCACGCCAAAGCGTAAGGAGAGGGAAGAGGAATAGAGGGCGGTGGAGAAGAAGGATATAGGTACCGCGGGGACAAGTACCTACGTCCGGAAGAAGAAGAGGACGGTGGTCAAGGAGAAGACCCTAGAACCCATGAAGCCACCATCCCCGAGGCACCCTCGGATGAAGGGAGGCCACATCCCCGACTCCGAGTTTTCAAAAAAGGAACAAGAATAGGGGATGGAAGAACCGTAGTCCGAAGATACAGATGACACGAACGCCTATATAGGCGAAAAGGATGATGATGAAGGGGAAGAGCTGGAGGAAAATCAGGAGCTGGTTGATGTCCACAATTTAGAGGGAGAGGAAGCAGAAGATGTAAATGATGCTTTCATCTTTGTAAGGAGAAATGGTGCCCAAGGGGAGGAAGGCACTTGAACAAAGAAAGGAATGAGGGGGCAAGTACTAAGGAGCTAGATATGCCCAAGCTCACTCAGGAGGAAGTGGATGAGAAAGCAACAAGGGAGGCAGAGAAGATGATTAATACCTTGGTTGACGAGGAATTAGAGCACAGCGTGGAGCTCATGCTTGGTAAATTCAAGGAAGAGCAAAGGGAGAAGAGTGTGAGTAGCACAAAGGCCCAACTCTTTCAAAGAACTATTCCCAAGGGCGTGCGCATGAGAAGTAAACATGCGCAGGATGGGGAAGAATAATGATGGGATATGTTGATGACCTCAACAAAGTTTTTCACACGCATTTCCGTGAGTATCGTGCCCACTGATGAGCTAACCGCCATGGAGTCCATTGATCCCGAGGGTGGATACCAAAGTGCATAAGAAAAATACTATCATGGGAATTCGACTCCTACCTTGATGAGCCCGAGTTTGAGGTTAACTAAGGAGTGATACTAGTGTTGTCTGAAGGAAAGGGGGACAACCCCATTATAAACACACAACAACTATCAGATGAGCAAGTGTGTATTGCGCTCAACAAAGTCTCAGTGGAAGTTGAGGTTAGGCTCTTCGCAGAAATGTCAGGGTCAAAGTCTTGGAGGACCTAATGGAGAAGAGGAAGGAAGAAATAGTTAAGCTAACAAAGGAACTCAACCTTGAAAAGTTGATCAGTGCTCAACTACAGTGAGAATTACAAGAGGAGAAAGCTAAAGTGCACAAAGTTTCCAAGAAGGTGGAGCTCATCTCCCAAGCTATTATCATGAAGCACCTAGACCTTAACCCTCCGCGCAAAAATATGGTTCCTCCCTGGAGTGTCTTGAGGACTTGACTCAGATCCTCACCATGGAAAGGTAGCCTTTGGCCTTGGAGTTGGCAGAGGATGTAGCTGCGTGCTTGGAGCAGGAGGACAAGTTGAAAGTCATCGCGCTCATAGCTGAATACAACAAGGTGCTCATTGATGTAAAAATAGCTACACAAACCGCTGGGGTCACATACGACCACTACGTAGATCAGGACAAGGTGACAAGCATGATGCTTGCCAAGCGACGAGGCCAAGTAAGAAAAGTTCCTAGCCAAAGTGGAAAAGAAGTCTGAAGCTATTGAGATCCCACGGGTCTCAATCAAAACCCAGCTAAAAGAGCTCTACAAGGTCATTACGAGGAAGATGGATGCCTTGGAAGATCAAGCAAAGGAACTGGAGATGGTGGTAGAGACCATAAACACAAAAGGGGAAGGGTTAACCTTCGACGAGGTGAGCGCATTGGTTGGCAACCTTTGCACAAGAGTGCAGGATGAAGTCAGCGCATGGAATACGCTGGAGGCCGACCTGTGGTAGAATTTCCCCCTTCTTCTTTAGGTAGTTCTCCTTCTATTCTTTCTCTCTCCCATTCTTTATTATTTCCCTCCATTCTTTTCTAAGGCAGGGCCTTGCCTTTTTGTAGTGCATTCTTTGAAGAGGTTCCCGAGGGTGGAGAACAGGTGAAGTGTGGGGTAATGCTAGGACCCTATTGTAGCTTCCAAATCTTAAAGGTGTGTAGGCACGTTTGGAGGAAGCACACAAGTTAAGGCACGCAAGGTAGGATTTTAAAAGGGTTCTTGGAGAACCAAGGACGCGTGCCCACAAAGCACAATTTGGGACTTAGCCGTTTTCGGCCTTTTGGATCAGAACACATGAAAAACGTGTTCCATTTGGATAAGGTTCCAGCCTAGCAACAAGGTGTCCTAGAAGGAATATACCTTGCGATAAGAAGATCCAAAAAGCTAATCATGACTTGGAGAGGCATGCGCTCGAGGCGATCCACATCTTGACACTTGGGGTCGATCCGAGGTTGCAGAGGAGTTTGTTGGAGATCAGATGCCTATATATATGCGCACCCTTAGCAAAGGAAAGGGGGACACAAGTGAGGAAGCAGAGCTCTGTAGAATTACTGCGAGAACTATGGGATAAAATGGGTAGATGATTATAGGAAGGATGTAATGAGGGAATGGGGAATGAAAATTTTGTTTTGTGAGCATACATGTATGGATCCAGATATGGTGCATGACTACGGCATCCCCTTCTGTAATATTCTATAGTAATGTTATGAATGAATATGATAAGGTTACCATGACAATTGTATTAAGATCTTCTCTCTGTATTATCTACATATTTCTATTATGTTGTTGATCTTGTATAATCATGAACCTTATTTGAATGTTAATTCTATTTGTGGATTTACAACTTCCTAGTTTTATTAATTTTGTTAAGTGCTTTTACTTTTGATATGGTGAAAGGGTATAGAAGTCGATTACTCGAGCTCTATAGATTTTTGTCCTTTGTCCTTTAAAGATCGAATGATGCCTTCCACTAAACTCACATAAAAGAGACACTCGGCTCCCTCTCGCGTGCCTTGGGTGAGCGCCCAAAGGCCCGCTAGGTGATAGGTCGGTGCACAGGAGGTTCCCTTGTTCTGGTGGGTGTAAGGATTGGGCACGTTTGGAAAAGTTTTCGCATAAGGATTGGGTGCGTAAGGAGAAGCGCTGAAGTCGGGTTTTGTTTGAAAACACTGCATTAAATATTGTCATACGGTGGTAGGTAGCCTAGCCTTAAATGCGTAAAAGTGGGAAAAGCTATAAATACAAGAGTGGGCATTTCATTATTTCACTTTGTGAACACAAGAAGAGTGATTTTCTTTCAAGAGCTAGGGTTTCGAGAACTGACTCATGCGAAGGAAAATCCTAAGAACTTAAGCACAATTGGTCCATTGGATCTACAAACCAGAGAAGAAGTGATTCACGGGTGTGAGGAATGTTGTGAAGAAGCCGTGATCAAAGGAGAAAAATCGAGATTAGGGTTTGTGTTTTAGGGCACGGGGCACATGAGGAAAATGTTCAAACAACTCAAGTTAACTTGGGAATGAAAGCAAAGGGTGCAATGATAGCCACGAAACTAGTTGATAAACCTACAGAACAATCCAAGAAGGGAAAGGGTAAAGGAAAAGGAAAGAAGAAACAAGAAGAAATACCCTTGGATACAAATGAGGAATGGTACTCGGAGATGCAATACCCAGATGGGGTTTTGATAGGGAAAGAGTGGGAGTCCCACATAAGAAAGATGACCGTGATTGACTACAATCACTAGTCAAGTACAATCGTGAAGGAAATGGCGCTAGAGCTAGTGCGCCCCACAAATAAATGAACACCTGACGGGTTCTAATCTATAGTTACATGTTCAAGGTGAAAATGGAGAAGGGGGGCTTCCAACTTTTCGAGTTACCATATTTCGGGAAGCCCGTGCTTGTACCAGTGGTTGATGACGCGCGTACACAAAGACTTCCTTCGCTTCGCAGGCTCAAAATGTGCATAACTCCCCAACTACTTTTGCGCTTCACAGCCTAAATCAGTATGATTTGGGCCATTATTTGCACAAGCCCTTACTTCTGTATCACATATGGTAATAATAGCATATTTCCCCCAAACACCCCAATGCCCAAGTATATTACTTGTGATATGGTTGTTTTCCTTATCAAGTTCAAAATAACATTCCCTTTGACTAAGCTTCCATGCATTCTTGAGCATATAAATAGGGCCTTTACTTTATTTAGTGAAAAATCTCTACTTCCCAATCTACTTCAGATATAGAAGATAAGTAAATCAAGATAGAATTAGAAGAGGTTTTGAGATTTATTTGGTAATATCACTAATGGAAAGCTAGCTTGATGTGCATCCATTTTATAAAAATTTACTTGTGCATGGATGGTTATTACATAATCACATGTTGGATTCAGGGGTCTCTTGTACCATAATGCCATTAGCAGCGATGAATGAGTTGGGGATCAAGATCTCAACAACATATGACATGTGGTATGCCATGGATTCAAGATTGATTTAAGACAACTACTGACTAGCTTGTTATCCATGCCTCTTAGTATCAAAATCGTGGAGGTTATTCCTTTTGTAAGTATGATGTGAAGTGTTAGTAAGGCCCTCCATTCCCGATAATATAAACCATTATCAAGTATTTGAGGATGACAATTGATTCAACAATGCAACTGAGTTTAAAAATCAGCTTATGGACTTTGAAACTTTAATTAAAAAATAAGAAAGGGAAAGAGAATATTTTGGGATAAGAAATGTTTTAATTAAATACTAATAATATTCTAAGAGGATTGATTTAGTTGAGAAAAGATTTTATGTTGCATAAGGTGAGACAGAGAGATATATCAACAATGTAGGATAAATAATAAATTAATTTGGGTATTGTTGTGTCTCTTAGACCTATTTTTGTTAGAAAACTCCTGAATGAAGATGAGAAGAATAATCTAATCAAAATGTTAAGGTAATATAGATATTGTATGGTTTGGTACTATTGTCATGCCCCAAAACTTAACCGGTCTAAACCTAACCAACCATAGGAAAATTTAGGGATAATTTTTTTTTTAAAAATATATAACGCAAGAGTGATTCAAGATTAACACATTACGATGATAATGTGACTAAGCTGCAAACACAACAAAGTGACTCTATACCATTTTCATGAAAGAGCAAGGTGAGATATTAATAATGTTTACGTCATTATGGCCACGTCGCATTTTTGGAATTATAAGGCATAGAGTTTACATAATGCCACTTACGTGGTTTAGAATAATAATGTTATTATTAAAAGTCGACAATAATTTAATTCATGACGATTTAATTTAACTATATTATAAAATTGCGATTACCATTGTCATGTAGGAAGGGATTATAAAAGTTTATTTAAACACGACCAATTATAATCGTTTCGAAAATGATAAAATGTTTACAGAAGCCCATTAGTTGGCTAATATGGTCATGGATCCTATTAAATGGGTCCATGGCTTTAAAGGTTTAAACACAAGACTAAAAATAGTTTAATTAATTAATATTCCCAAAATTTAAGTGCAACATGTCACGTTGCAATCTAGTAAATCAACACAACATAGTCAGGTGTGTTGGCACCTCACTTAGATGAATGTCCAAGCACTCACCCTAAGTGCATGCAACTCCTCCAAGTTCCTTATAGGTGGTAATCAAGATAGAGTTCTTGAAAACATGATTAACATAACATACAATATATATTCCATATGTGAATTATAGTATGCACATAGACATTTGATCATAAAATGAGCTTGTATTCATTCATCAACATATACAATCAATAATAGAATCTGGATACCAATTACACCATGTGCATCTCTTCATACTTTGGAAATCCATACTAGATTATCCATTACAAACACATGACTTAGATACTTGACAATGCGCACACAAACTCACACATCCTTACATACAGATCCGAACACACTCACATACACGTATTCACTACATACTTATACACACACTACACATTCTCATACACACACTCACATAGACTTCGAATACATACATACATACATACATACATACATACATACATACCTATATATATATATATATATATATATATATATATATATATATATATATATATATATATATATATATATATATATATATATATATATATATATATATATATATATATATATATATATATGGTGGGAACTTTTCCTTCACCACTTACATGCTTTAATCTATTAATAAAAATTCCTATAAATAGTTTACATGCTTGCGCTTTCCCATAATTAGTGACCATCCTACTTTACTCTAGTTGCATGCATTATAAATAGATATGTCCACATGATATAAATAGATTACTCTATATGTCCCATGTCATGTTATAGTTAGCTTCTTCTCTGTCCATGCATAATTTATTTATATCCCGTATCCTACATGTGCCTTATCCATACTCTCTATTTTCAGCTTGTCTTGGAAAATATGCCATCTTTTGCTTTTGTCTATTTTTATTCCTTTCCACTTTTTGGCTAACTTGTGAGTGTGATGTCTTCTATGTGCAACCTTTTAGAAGTTCCCTTATTATACCCTCATGTGCACCTTCGTGCCCTTTGTTATACTTATATTATCTTCATATTCTTGTGTGTATCCCCGCACGCACCCTTCGACTTGTGGATATCCTTCCTCATAGCTATGTGCACCCTTCTACACTAGATATTTGTGCTTTGCGTGTAGTTTATACTTGGCCACTTTCTCAACCCAACATTACCCCACACCAGGGATATTATTATTCCTCAACAGTACTTGAATCAATGAATGAATGAATAAAGAATATTTTCCAAACAAATAATCTGGGAAACTCCCAAAAGAATGTAAGGAATAAAGAATGTGTACTTCTATGCACTTCAAAACTAGGCTCAAGGCGTTGGTAGGAGTTTAGGAAATTCTAGGCTAATTGATGCTTCTAGCTACTTCCACTCTTCCAAACAGTAATCTTTGGCCTTCCTAGTGTTGATTAAACAATATTGGGTATTTTATCTAGGTTAGTTCTCCAGCCTTCTCCTACATCTCCTTCAAAATTATATCCCATTCAGTAGCCATACCTTCTAGGTTATCCACTCTCCTCATCACCATGGTCTACACCTCTCCTAGCCTTTCCTATATTCTTTTGCACTTACCGTTTTTAATTTCTTTCTTTTCGCTACCTCTTGCCAAAAAAATTGTGTGCCACCTTATAACCTATGTACAATGAAGCCTATAAGTACTTTGATTCGCTCCATCTTTTGTAAGGTGTGCAATTATTATTGAGAAGTCCCCGAACCTACCCAAAAAAAATTCATCCCTCTGCGTGGCCTCCTTCATCTTGGTGCCTAGATTTTCATACACCTTTATTATTTTTCAACATTTTCCTTGTTTGTTTGTGTTAAGTCCTTTGTTGTTGATCCTTGACCTTTATTCGACTTCTCTATTAATAATTCAATTAGTTCTTCCAAGGTATCAATTTCCCCACTCTTATTCATCTCCACCTCTCGAGCCTTTTTCTCGGACATGAATTTGTAATGTGCGCAATTAGTTTTATCACTTTTGTATTTATAAAATATAGCTAGGTTTTGATCTTATTCAACTATACAACCAACTTCTTATTATTTTTACTTATATCTTTTAGGTCTTCCCGCACGTTACGCAATTTGCTCCATTATTGATATTCCTTATCGCTAATTTGGTAGCCATTTTACTCAAGGAATTTATTACTTGACCATTTGAAAGATGAGTTGGATCTACAATTGTAAAGACCTTTGATGAGTCCTTCCCATGTAATTCAATGACCGACTCTTTCTTCACCTCAAACTTTTTCTCCTCAATATGTGTCTACATTGTGAAGGAAAACATATTGCACATGTGTATATGGGCTTCATCTTTGTCAAACATATCCCAACCATATAATTGTTGGGTTTCCACAGAGCTTTGAAATATACCTCTAATAAGATTTTTGTATCATCTTTGTATGATAGGTTTGTGTGAGGAGGTGACCTTTGTGGAGAATATTATGGCTTCTTCCTTCATCCCGATCCCGCCATTATACGTTACCTATGTGGTGTTTTTCACATGGGACCGACATCCTCTTGCACATCCTCTCCAAGTGTAATTCCCTCTTGTCCTTCCTCATGCTCTTCCTCCTTTTCATGTGCCTTTTCATGCCCCTCCTCACACATGTGCTCCTCGTAATGTAACAATATCTATTGTTCATACTCTTAGTCATGCTCTTCCTCATCAATAATGTGTATCATGAAGATCCCTTTTTCCTTTATGCACCTTCACATGTTTAAAGAGTTTCTTCCTCATCATGTTCCTCGATCTGTTATTATTCTTTTATAAGGTTAGCCCTCACGCTTCTCTAATTGGGGTAGTTAAAGAAACTTGATGAGTACGTGATATGCTTGCTTCTTATCGTTGCGTTTGAATCCTCTTTCATGTGTTTGTGGTCTAGGTTAGTTTTTGTCTCATTTTCTTCTTATTCTTCTTCTTCTTTAGGAGTAGGCTCATGTCTACACTTTGGTATCATTACAATTGCTTTTATCGATGGGGGTGATGTAATATCGCTGTCACGCACTTCGACCACCTTACCATCTTTTAACTTGGCTTCAAATAGATGTAGACTTGGTAAACCTCCTTCCCTACTGCTAGTGTTTATGATGGGATTAAGGTCCATCATGTCAGAATCCATTGTTTCTATATAGGGTGCCTTAGTCTCATATCCATATGTTTTTCTCAAAGTATGGTAGTCAACATCTACCTTATCCATGTTAAACTTGAGTGGTTGCGTGTATTTGATCATATTGACTGTGCTCTTGAAGTATTTGATAGTGAATACAAATAGTAGTTTGCATCAGGGGCCCATCTCTCCATTTATCAACAATAATATTCCAAGACTAAAGTGTTGCATAACCACAAATTATACCAACCCTCATAACTATGTTGGAATTTCTCTGGCATACACTATTTGTTCTTAAAGGCATCGCGTAACCTTTTATGCCATCTATCCAAGCACACCTTATAAACATTCGTGACCCCGACGTCACAAGTATATTTGGAAAATATTTTTGCCGATGATTTTGCTCCAAGGTATGCTCTCATTTGTTCCATACTGGTTTATTTGGCACTCCAATCTCCCTGAACACTTTGAGGAGCAAGATTGAGCCCATGTAATCTTATCCCTTTTCCATGTTCAATTCTTACCTCTTCGATGATGCCCTTAGCGATGTACTGAGTGACATTGTATATATTCCCTTATGCCATATTATGTGTGAGGTGTAAGAATTTCTTATTAACTTTCGACCATCGCTCTAAGGCTCCTAGCTTGCAGCTCAACAAACGTGCAACTACTCTTGTCCTGGGCCTCGTAATGTTGGTAACATCAACGCATGGCCTCCCCTTTCGATAGTGCAGCCTTGGTTGTTGTCTCCTCCACTGCAATCTTGTCATGTATATCCAGGGATATCTCTACGCCAATGTCACGTAGCCGAGTCACTAAACTGATCAACTGCATACTGATGCTCATCCTTCTTCCCACAAAATAAAAGTAGTCCTCGTGGACTCTTGACATTAGCCATTAAAAGAGCTGCGTAGGCTTACCAAATAATGGTAATTCAAACAACTATAGGACCCTAAAATCTACCAAGGTCTTGCACACTACATCATCTATCACAATCTACCATGTTGTGGTTAAGTGACTTGTCTCTCGTTATAACATCATTTATGATATCACCTTTGTGCCCCCGCACGTGGTGGTTATACTTTCTAATCTTACACTTCCATATTTGGGATGTCCATGGTGTCCCAACCATAATTTCTTGTGGGTACTACATTTTTTAGTACCAATCATAATTGGTTTCTCTGTTGGCTTCTTGGTATTTGGTATGTTCTTCCTTGGTATCACCACTTCTTAGGTTTAAAACTTCAATCTTCAAATTCTATGAATTTCATGCCCTAGGTGCTCAAACCTCCGTCGAATTACTTAATCTCGTGAAACTACAAATCTTAGTTTCTTAATCCTCTAATCCACCTCATGCTCAACCCTGTAAACTAGCTCACACAACTTTGTACTGCATTAAACCCTCTTATAGCTTCCAAACCCTTGAAATAGATTCCACTGTTCCATTTTTCCTAAATGCAAGGAGATCTCTAGTTCTTAATCGCTTTAGTCACCTTTGCTCGATCCACAATTCATACTAGTTCGTATTGGTTGCAATGGTTTTTCAAAGCTCTAATGCGCACAAATTCTCAATTTGCAAAAGGAAAATGACGATTGCACTTTCTCCCTTTTATAAATTTCTAATTTTCTATCGCATCAAATGCACTTACCTACCCCTGTTTTTTGGATTTAACGTGTCTTTTACATTTCCCCTCATTTTTATACGTAATTTGGGATCATCGTAAACTTATATCATGCATGGAACTCGTGATCATCATATCCTTATGTCGCACTCACGATAGTCCATAACCTTTTGGCGTACGCAACTACTTCTCGGGATACAAAACCCCTTTATATGCACCTTATTGTGCCCACACCTTTTCTTCCTCTGCACCACTTACCAAGTATTTTTCCTCCTCCGCATTGCCTTCCTCACATTATATTACTTGCTACTCTACCTTCACCAAGTCTTCATATGAGTAACTCCACCAAACTATGCACACTTGCACCTTATCAAGCCAATCATAAAAATAATTTCTCCAAAATGCGTACTCTCACATCATTAACTACCTCAAAAAAATTCCCTTGCGCACCTTTTCCATCTAACCCACACTAACAATATGCATTGTACTTTGTGAAGCATGTCTTAACAAATACATCAGCTCTTGCACGTAAACGTTCTTATTACAAAGTAACAACAAAAAAACTCAAAAGGAAACCTAATCTAAATGGAAAGACTACCTTATTATAAACATAAATGAAGAAGCACATTTATAGTAGGGATTCAACCTACTTCCATTAAAGGAAATAGGAAACATATTTCCATCTAATGCATGCAACTAACTAGCATGAACTCCACTAGAAAAACTACTTTTTCAAACACCAATTGAAAGGGTGTTGCTTTATTTAACCTCTGTAGGTAGTTATGTATGCCCATAGTATGGCTGAAACTTTTTCATCCCAATATTTTCTTCCTACATCACATTTTTTATCAAGTTTTGTACCAAGATCTTATTGAAACCCTATGAATTTCTATTTTCATGTGGTTGATAGGGGTAGTCTTAAGATGAGCTACCATGAACTCGACTAACAAGATTTTGATTGTCTTATTTAGAAAATGAGTGCCCCTATCACTGGTAAGACTCAATGGATATGCATACCCTACTAATAATATTATCCCATAGGAAGCACACAATCAGTAGCAGACATACAATCCTTGGTGGGTGCCACTTATGCCCATCATGTGCTAGATAATTTGTGTAAGTGATGATGTATCACGTCCATATCCTCCACGTTGCTTTGGTGTAATTATACCAACAAACTTAATTGCTCATTTCTCGAATGGTTCTATACCCTCACCGGGTCGTAATGAAATATCATCACTTTACCTTAGTTTTCCCATTCTTTGATGATGACCACAATATTTAAAAAAGTACTTAGTATATTTCAGAGAGTGTCTCCCACCAAAATCCTACAAGTAATATCTTAAGCGAAGTGTCTTCCCAACATAACGACCTCCCACAATTCCACTCCATGTACACTTTTTCCATTATTGCCTCGCACTCATGCTCCAATATGCACCTCTACAATACCTCATCTCTTCCCATTTTATATAGGTCACCTCTTACCAACCGATAGGGTATAATATTAATGTCTATGTAATGAACGGTTACACTAAAACCTCAAGGCGTTTGGAAATCCACACATGAGGATCATAACATCTCACCATGCTTCGTAGAGAGCTCGATCTCGAGCCGGGTTTGCGCATGTACTCCCATACATATGAACCTTGCTTCACCGATGTTTAGTGCACCCCTCGGGCCTCGGGCTACACGATGTAACCAAACGAGTGGGATTTGAACACGAGTGGTTCTTTATGATACCAAATGTCACAAACTATTATACCAAAACCTCAAGGCATAATGGTTCATTACATTTGGTATTAGAGCACCCACCCGTGTTCAAATTCCACTTGGTTGGTTACGCTTTGTAGCTAGGGCCCATGGGGCACCTAAACGTCAGTGAAGTGGGACTCGTACCTATGGGAGTGTGGGCGCATACAAGGTTTTGGTGTAACGGTTCATTACATTTGGTATTAGAGCAACCACTCATGTTCGAATCCCATTCGGTTGGTTATTTGTGTAGTTGGGGCTCGTGGGATGCCTAAATGTCTGTGAAGTGGGGATCATACGTATGGGAGTGTGGGCACAAACCCATATTTAGATCGGGATCTATGGAAGTGAGGTGGGATATTATGATCCTCATGTGTGGATTTCACTAACGCCTCGAGGTTTTGGTGTAATAGTTCGTTACATTTGGTATCAAAGCAATCATACATGTTCGAATCCCACTCGATTAGTTACGCAGTGTAGCCGAGGCCCATGAGACACCTAAATGTCGGTGAAACGAGGCTTGTACGTATGGGAGTGTGAGCACAAACCCAACCCTAGGTTGGGCTCTATGGAAGCGTGGTGGGTTGTTATGATCCTCATGTGTAGATTTCACTAAAGCCTCGAGGTTTTGGTGTAACGGTTCACATGACCTTGTGCACCATCACATTCGCACTGAACTTTGAGGACATTGAAAAATAGTTTGAGATCCTCCAAGAAATATGAGAAATAATCAAAGAGTTCTGGTATGATTACTTTGAATACTTCGAGCTCGCCACAACTGTATCCTGGGCCACTTATGAAGTTGAACAGGTCTTACCATTCCCCTTGAGTTTTATATTTGTCATTATTTATATTATTATCTTTATCAACACAACTTAATTATATCACAACGAGTTGACACCCTTCAAGGAAGTCCCTTTGGATTCTTGGGATCGTCCTTCACAAGCAACTCATTATCATATTTATCTAATATTTTTTGTTTAGTTGTCCTTGCTTACATGTCTCTTCACTTAGTGAAAGGAGGAAAATTTCCACATTGTCCACTACCCATCATCCCGACATTGTGACTGTCGACGTAGGTATTGGTAAACCCTGCTCATTTGAGTTTTAGGTACTTTCTGCATTTGATAGTACTAAACCGAAAACTACCTTAAACATATGAAAATAATCATTACACATGGAATTATTTCCATGATTTTCATATTCCTTCTCATCAAAAACACTACGATTAATATGATAAAAATATGAATTAGTAAGGTCTAGATCACGGGCATATGCATTATGATAGGGATTATAATATTGATCTAGAGGATGATTTTGGGAAAAAAGAGGTGAAGGGGAATAATAATGCTCTTGGGACTGGGAATTTTAAGGAGGAATTGAAGTCATGATTGCACAACCTTATAAAAAGGGATGGAAAGATGGAATAAATGGTTTACTACTTGATAAAGATGGGTTTTTTTGGGCTAATGGAGTCACTAGATGCTAAATATTGGTGTTCAAACACAATTTTTTTCCAAAAAATAACATCAAATTCTTTAGCAAAATTTTGATTTGTCAAAACTATCAGGCAATGGAACACTTAAAGGATATGAAAATTTCAACAAAGTGGTCCCACCGAGCGTGCCATAAAACTGTCATTGTCACTTTGAAATTTACCTGGAGAATGGTGTGATAACTCTCCTTTCAATTGAAAAAATGGAAACACTCCTAGGTTGTGGGTGATCGTCAGATCTTTGGAGTGAGCCTCTAGAGAGGGCTAGTTCCACTAGTGCAATCACCCAAACTATTTCTATCTCATAAGGCTAACTCTACTATACCAAAACCAACAAGGAAATTGGAGAAGAAAGGGAAAATTGAAAAGATGGTGATACACAATAATGTTTTAAGGTTTATTTGGATCACATAGATGAAGCACACGAGCCACACACCACCATACAAAGTAACCATAATTGAATGTACTAAACCAAAAGTGCTTCATATAAGGGTTTGAGATGAGTTATCACAAGGTAAGAATGGGCAACAAATTGCTCCATAACAAAACCCCGCAAATAGCTTATAAAACACAATCTATAGCCTCATGATTGACACAAAAATACATGAAGGCATGAAGATTAAATTGATAAAACAAGGATAAACATGTATCACAATATAAAATTAGTCTAAAACAAAGTATGCACTAAACACATATTGTAGAAAGGTAAAAACAACTCCTTTATTGCTCTAAGAGGTGGAATAAGCACAAAGAATCACTCATGACCCTTGCTTTCTCACCTAGAAAATTGAATTACTCTAAGAATGTGATCAAGAAGCCAATATTGTTTTTACATTGTGTTATGAAGCTTCAGAGAAGATTTGGGAGAGAGAAAGAAGGAGAGAAAGCAAACATGCAAGTCTGAGGTTAAAAATAGGAAAATCATGCGTGTTTTGCTTTGTTTGCTTCTCGATTTTTATTTTGCTTTATTAAAAATAAATTCTTGGTTTGATTTAATCGAATTTCGCATCAAAAATAAGTTTGCGCTTCAAAAATAGAATAAAAAGTTTTCCTTTTGCTCGCATGCGTTGTTTCTCTTCTTAGAACTTCTGGAAGAGGATATGAGCCATTTACATGTGTTTTCAAATCCTAGACTATTTTTTTCATTTTTCATCCATAAAAATCATCAATATGCGAAAATGACAATGCCAACGTGAAGAGATCCTCAAGACCTTTCCAATGAGACTAATTTTACCCGATTTGGAGCTCTAGATCAAAAGTTATGGCCGTTTAAAGTTTTTTCAAATTTCGGGTGAATAGGAAATCGACACGTGGTGACCTCTAATTTGTTCCTAGGATGCCTATGTGTCTAACCTTCTATCTTCCTTCTCTACCACCTATTTTCCTTTGGCTTACATGTTCACTTACGTGTTTATTCCTTTTGCCTACGTGTTTTTTCTTTTCTTCATCATGCGAACACAAAGTTCCTTTTAATTCTAGCTAATTTCACAGAGTTTACGTATGCGGAGCCCATATGCTCAACTCCGTGCTGCAATGGCAACACATGGCATCCTCTTCACCGTTGATTTGCGCCACTTGTTCTCTTTTGTTTATGTCATGCGTCCCTTTATCTTTGCCAACCTTCCCGATCGCTCAGACCAAACCTTAATCAATTGTGGTGATTCCATAACTTGAAGTTTCTTTCAAGCATATTTGCATCGAGGAGGCTTGAAATTATGCCATGTGTCTTGCCTGTGACCATTGATCCTTTGCTATCCTGTCCATCCTCCATTCCGCCGAGTGTTGCTTTGACTCTACCGACCTTGCTCACCTCTCGCTACTGACCTAATGCCTTTATCCTTCCGCGTTTAATTTGTAGACTTAAATCCGCTTAGAGCCCTTATGGCTTGAGGAAGCCTAAAATCGTGCCACGTGTCTTGCCCTTTTGTGGGCTTTTTAAAATTACAACGACTAGGTAAAATTTAACGACCATTTCAATGTCTCTTGCCCTTTTAAATGGCTAAGTCCATTCAATAACTACAAACTTTTTCCTCTTGTTTGATGCAACTCCAACTACAATTCCAATCACCCCTATAAAAGGGGTCACATGTGTCAATTGCCTATAAAATTAGCATGGGATCGATAATCCACAAATCACAAGGTTTAATACTTAACAAAGCCACTATTGATATAAGACTTACATGAAGTGATATAAGACTTACAAAAAGACAAGGATGGACCTTTGTTGCTATATCATGTGTCAAGCTATTACATGGATTGAGGATGTCACTATCTTTCACATATGACTCGATTTGAGAAATTTAAGAACAGAAAAAGAGTAAATATAAGAAAAGAGGAAGAGAAATTACTTCACATACTAGAGGATTAAGTGTATAATGTTTGAAGCTTATAAATTTATTGTTATACTTCATATATATCATATATGTATATTTATGTTTTACTAATATTGTGTTGCTTCTCTATTCCTCAATTAATATGTATTAAATGAAATTGAAATGGATGTGAAAATTACTTATATTAAATGTGTTTTTATGAATAATATATATTTATTTATACCTTACACGATTAAAATACTACTAACATACTTATCCTAAATACATCTATGTAAAATAGACTCTAAGGTATCACGTCTTTATCAATTTGTTGAATATGAGTCATTTTTACATGATACCCCCTCACCACATCAAAAATATATAAAACAAAAAGCTTTGCCAAACATAAGGTAAGCACTAAAAGGCCATTTAAGCAAAACATCATCATAACCGGTTCCCTCTTGATACAAAATGCAAAATACACGCACAAAATTAGGTTTGTATGCAAAGAAGAAGGCGATGATAAATTTTATTAGATTGAGGTGAAAGAGCAGATTGATTGTTATAAGTTTGGAATGGCGAGGGGTAGAGGAGTTGGTCTTCTTCTTGCCGCCCCAGCTAGAGCTCTGCTCTGTAAACATTTCCCATTCTTGTCTGATGTAAGGCATTTCGCAGCAGGGTTGGCTCGGCCCAAAGAAGAAGATAAAGAAACAACATGGAGGGACATCATGGTCAAAATTCGCAACATTGCAATTTCCGCACACATCGATCTACATTGACTGAAATAATTCTCTTCTACACGGGAAGGATTCACGAGATCCACGAAGTCTGTGGAAAATATGGCGTGGGCGCTAAGATGGACTCCATGGATTTGGAGCGGGAAAAAGGAATTACCATTCAATCTGCTGCTACGTACTGCACTTGGGATGGCCATCAGGTTTGTTTCCACAAAAGAAATGCACTTGAAAACCCTACATCTACAACTTTTTCTCTTCATAAAATTGGAATATGTTTTGGATAAATAAATTTAAAAATGGAGGGCATTGAAATAAAAGAGTCAACGGAATAACTTGTAAAGAAAATATACGTGGTTTATAATTTGAAGAACTCGAGTAAGGCTACATGTGATTCATATAAATTTCTTCAAGATAAACATTAACTAAATAGACTACGAAACAAAGAAAAAAGAATTGACAATAGATAAATTTGCAACCTATGACGTGTCAGGAGCCAATGAGTAAAACTTATTCAAGGACATCACCACAGATGCAAGTAAAACTTATCTATTATCTGGTGTCTCTGCTCAGTTTTATCAATCACCATATTTAAAGACAACGTAAAGACAACGACAACTAAAGCAAGCTCTAGTCAGTAGTTATAGATTAAAATTATACAGAATAGTCAGGGTACTTCAATTTTTTTCAAAAGGTGTCAAGCCCGTGAAACTGTTATTTACCGTGTTATTCTTGGTAATGTTCATTTATTAGCTGCACCCTGGTTCGTTCTGCTATATACTATAGCTATCAACAATGATCTGAGCTTACAGCTGCTTACTCTACTTTGAACTTGTTAAAGCATTTCTAGCCAAGTTAAGATCACACGAAGTATTCTTAGATGTTCTCTCTTCATTTCTTTAATTATTTCATATGATCTATGTTACAGGCCTATATTCATTGTCCTTCATGTGACTCGGTTTAATTCTCACGCTTCCTGGATTACGAGTAGAGGCATATGTTTCTTACAAGTCTATGGAGTTAATTATTCAACTTAAAACTCTTAGTAACAGGCATACATTCGAATATTTGTCTGTTTTATAATTTGAAGTCGTATTGAGCATAATCTGAAGTCATACTGATCTACAGCTTTGTCAGTTGATCAGTAATGTTATGTGGAAATAATTTTTCACAATGCATAGCTTTGCCATTTTACATTTGAGCTAATGATCCTGTATGCACAAAAGAGCACATAAATTAGCTTATGATTTTATTTCAAATTGAATAATTTTCTGCAGGTTAATATTATTGATACACCTGGACATGTTGACTTCACCATTGAAGTCGAACGGGCATTGCGTGTTTTGGATGGTGCTATTCTAGTCCTCTGCAGTGTTGGTGGGGTGCAAAGCCAGTCTATTACTGTTGATCGCCAGATGCGGAGGTACGGGTCCCTAGGCTAATATTTATTAATAAGTTGGATCGTATGGGAGCTGATCCATGGAAGGTTCTTGACCAGGTAAATTTTGTTGTAGCTACTTGGTGTGTTATTCCTGGACTTCTTTTTGTCTAACTCATTTCCCAGGACAGATTATTTAATGAAAGCAATCATGAAGTTCCCAGCTATGTTGCCTCAAGGTATGGGGGCCGTTGAGAACTGTTCCCGTAAGACATAGAGGATCCCCCTGAAAAGTATTACAATGTCAAATATTAATACAAGGTGCAGTTTTTGATGTAAATATTACAGTGTTACCTAAGACTCGAATGGCGGTATGGGTTTCGGACGGCAAAAATTTCTAAATTTTGGGAAGGCGGGGGACGGCGTAGGGACTGTTGATTAAAATATATATAAATATTTAAAATATAAAAATATAGTGACTAAACTATATAAATAAGCCAAAATAAAACCATTTGAGATTTAAATAAGTTGAAACTTGAAATCATAAATATCAAATACATTTAAATTATTAGTTAGAAATAGAAATATTAAATATAGTTATACATAATTTAATAAAACCATTTCAATTTGAGACTTAAAATTAAATAAGCTGAACTAAAATCAAATAAGCTGAAATAACCAATCTGATTGATCAATCGACAATAGCTGATATTCATATCATTAAAACCATTATTGCCCTTGCCTTCTTCCTCTTGCTCTTTCTTCTTCTCTTTGCTCACTTTGCTCAAGTGTGAATATTGAATGTGATATGAAATGAGGCCATAGAGTCATTTTATAACTTAGAATGTCACTTTTAGGGTTAGGGTTAGGTTATTATGTTTGTTTTATGTTATTATTACTTTACAAAAAGGTGAAAAACTTTTTTAAGAAAAAAAAGTTTTAAACTGTTGACGTCGGGGACGTCTAGATGTCGGGGACGCCCTCAACCATCCTGGCGGCGACGCCCGTGACGCCCCTTCCCCGACTAAATTGGAAATCGTATTCGTGGACGTTTCTGGTTTCCTCAAACGTCCCCAAGACATTTCCTTTGCAATTTGACAGTTTGGATATGTGGAGGAAACATTTCCTCCACGTTTCAGTTGTCACCAAAACATCCGGACGTTTGAGACCCCGGGATTTGGGGGACGCGCCTCGCGTAACTTGAAATATTATTAAAGCCAAAAACACACAATGATGGAATTAAGTATGCACTTTGGTGAAGGAATCATTACTTTTAAGTTTTTCCAATAGTTTAAAGAATCATTCTGTTATTGTTTCCAGATAATGGTTTATTTTTGCTGGAAATGAAATGAACTATAGAAATTGTTTCTTCTGCATAGGGGACATTACCATGTTTCTTTTAGATTGGAAATGTCTCTTGACCATATACAAAATATGCCAAATATGTTCGCTAAGACCAATTGTGCCTAGGAAGAATCGGGGGGTGTGTATCAACCTCATGTCTCTTGGATGTTTGCAAAAATACAGGGGCATGCTCCCAACCCCTTTGAGCACATCCTTTTCTTATAAAGTTGATTACATATGCACTCTAATGAAAAAACAAGCATTTGAAACTTCAAGGGCAATTGTTGCTACATGTTTAAAAATTAGGATGCATCTTTGTAGAAATTATTATTTGTCCCTTGATGTGCATCAATGCAAAAACCATATATTATGGTAGTAAGAAAGTACAAACTGCGAGTTTGAAGTAGGGAAGGCAAAATAAATAATTTTATCCGACATGCCATCGTTCTATAAAATATTTCAACTCGGGGATAGGGTGCAATATTTTGAATGTTGTCAAGAGACTATGATTTGGGAATGCACATTAACTATAGCTACAATACTTGTTGAGTGATGAATCTTCTGTAGTTTGACTATATTCGTGAAGAAAATGAGCAGAGTCGACTCTTGCTGAGCCATTTTGAGTTTTTCATAAAATGCCAACTATACCATTATTCTTCAGGTTGTCTTGTTATTCAAGATTCCGAGTTGCCCGACTTTGCTTTGTAGATATTGATATAAGTTGGAAACATGTATTAAATAGACAAGTGCCTTTACATAGATGATGTGCATTCTATACAACGATGTTACCTATTTCATATACATTTTTCGTGTTCATTTTGATGTCTATTCAAAGTGGATTTCTTATGGAATGGGAATATTTTCTTTAATATTTTTATTGCCAAGATTTTGCCATTTATGAGTTGTAATCTTTGTTGATATGATGGGGATGACATACTGATTTTCAAAAATCAAAGGACAGCGGACAAGACCAAGTTTAGATGCTAGCTACCTAGGAGGAGAAGGGAGGGACGAGGTGCGAAGATAGTGCAAGTTCAGGCACAAACACACCTCCAGTTACTCTAGTTGCGAAGGAGAAAGAGGTAAAATCCACAAAGTCACAATTGAAGATGAAATGAATGAAGAATAGATGGATACAGTTGAAGATTTAGGCTGATTGAACACAATGGATGATGTGGCAAGAGTGCATCTGTACCCTACCGAAAATATTCCATGTAAATTCTTGTTAGAGGGCTATAATGGATTAAAGCCGGCTATAATGTAATATTTGGTAATTTGTAAAACATTAAGGCTTAAGCAGCTATGAAAATTTATGTAATTGGTATAAAAAGACAAAAAGAGAATATGCAAAGCTCCTAGAGAGAATAAAGGAAATGAAGTGGCTAGAAGGCCAAAAGACACTAGAAATTGTATAAAAGATGTGAGAAATGCACAGATGGTTGGTTTTGAAGATTGTGAAGATTAATAGAAGTATTATAATTTATAGCTTTTATGAAGTCCTTTTCTCTAGCGAGTGTTTACAGTGTTTACATTCTATGTAATTCTTCGTGCACATAGCAAAGATATCCCAGAATATGATTTTCACTTCATGTAGTTATGCGAGTTCACGCATAATCCCAAAATACCATTTTCACATCTTGCAATTGCCGCTAGTTCACATACATAACAAAGATATCCCAAAATACCATTTTCACATCTTGCAATTGCACTAGTTTGCACACATAACAAAGATATCCCAAATTACAATTTTTACATCTTCCAATTGCCCAACAGACTATCTAAGAAAATTACATAAGAAATGCAAACACTTAAGTTAGAGAAGAGACTTTGTAAAAGTTATATTACTTCTAGTTTGTCAATCTTCAGAGTCTTCAAAACCGACCGCTTGCGCACAATTTCTTACATCTTTTATACAATATCTGGTCTCTCTCAGTCTTTTAGCTGCTTCATTTCCTCTATTTTTCTCTCTAAGAACTTTACATCTCTTTTTGTCTTTTTCTACCAATTACATAAACTTTCGAAGCTGCTAAGCCTTAAAGTTTTACAATTTAGGAAAAAATTCATTATAGTTAGTCTTATATTTACTTGTTTATAGCCCTGTTAACACTTTCCTGGACCTAAATAGTCGTCTCGTTGGAGACAAAAGACGATGAAGTCTGGTAGGTAGTCTTTTTATATCTTGCTTCATTCTGGGTATTTGCTGCTTGCACAAAAGAGTTTCTGTTTGCAGTTTACACAAGGATCACTGTTTATCGGTTTTCACCCTCGGTGCACGACTTAATTTTGTTAGCAGAAGAAGACTAAGAAAGAGAAATGAAGGCACAACTGCACTGTTTAAATGACACAGGCAGAGGTTTATTTATATGTGAAGAGGTGGTTACAGATTGGTTGAACAGTTACCAACCGAACAACTACATAACTGTTTTACATGCTATATAAAGTGCTATATTTTAACACCCCCTCTTAATGACTAAACCGGAAACAAGACAAAGTTTGTCCCGAAATTTTACAAATTTCCTAAAGCCCATATGTTTAGTCATTACATCTACAGATTGTGCCATAAGTTGTACTTTAAAATCAGCAGTCCATGACTATGTTGCGGTTGTCGAATGAAGAAGAACCGCAAAACAAAAATTTGGTCCCATGAACAAAGGATATGGCAAGTGGTCCATTGGTTCTTTGTTACGTGATTCATTGACCAGTGATGAATCACCAATGGCTAAGAGTGTCAGCCCCATCTCAGAGTGCTGAAATCAGAACCTTGAAGATGTGGATTGAAAAATCTATTCCAGGCTTGTGTAGCCTACTGGAGTCTGTACAAAGACTCAATTATCCTGCAATTGAAGTCACCTCGATCACGTCCTTGCACCACCATGTAGTGCTCATCCAACTTTTTCAAGAAGAGAAATGTGACCATCTGTGCAGTAGGAGTTAGAACCAACTCCACAATAGTAGGAGAAATAACCATCTCCGTCTCAACAGTGGTCTCCATCTCAATAGTGGTAGGAGTGAGAATCAACTCCTCATCTATTTGCTCATCTATCCCCCTCTGTTGGGAAAGATCCTTCACAACACAATGAGCAAACTGTTCATGCTCTACTGTCCTTCGAGCAAGGACCTCTGAGTGAGTGGCTGGGCATGCCATCTCACCATGCACCATCAGTGCATTTGGAATAGTGGAGTCTCCGTCCACAACAAATTGTTCTTCAGAATGAGGAAATCCATCCTCCCAAGGCATGTCCGCCTCCCGTACACCTGGTATAGTGGATACTCCCTCCACAATAGGTGCATGTAGGTTGATTGTATCCAAGTCAACATATTTGTGAGGAATGGCTTCCTCCCAAGGCATTGTAGCCTTTTGCACATCCTGAATGGTGGAGCTGTCCTCCACATGCGTATTCATGTTGATCATAGCCGGATCAACAAGCCGATACTGACCACCTTCCCCAATACCAAGGGCAATTATTCATCTCTATTTCACATCAGAGACAACACACTTCTTTCCATAGAAATCCACAGAAATATTGGGATTTTCAGTCAATTGACGAATAGATAGAAGATTCTTTTGTAAAGAAGGTACATATCTAACATTCCGTACCAACAATTTATGAGCATTATTCAATATAATGCATATATCTCCTATCCCTTCTACTGTAAGTGATTCTCCATCAGCTAGTACTATTGATTCAAAACAGATATTTGCAGTAAATGAAACATACCAGTCCCTATGACATGAAAAGTGTGCAGACGCACCAGAGTCAATGATCCAACAACTGGTACCACTGTCATTCGAGCATGATGTTGTAAGACAATAAAGAGCATGCCCGTCATCCGAATCCTGTTCTTCTGCAACTGCTGCCACATGTTCCTCATCACATGGCTTTTTGTTCTTGCGAAAGATCATACTTCCGCTTCCGACAATCCTTCTTGAGGTGCCCAACCTTGTGATAGTAATAACATGTGACCTGATACCGAGTGGAAGACTCACCAGATTGATGTTTCCACTTTCCCTTTGATTGAGTGACAAGAGCACTCTCTGAATGGTCACAATTAGATTCTGCTTGAAGTTGTCTCCGCTCCTTTTGCAATGTAGGAACTCACCTTGTCAAACGTGAGTGTTTGACTTTCAACCATTAAATGGAGTACCTCCATAAATGACTCATACGAAGAAGGTAAGTTGTTCAAAACCAGAGCCACCATATCATCGTCGTCCACCTTTTTGTTGATGGAAGATAACTGGTCTCGGAGGTCTTTCATCCGAAGTAGGTGCTCAAACAACGATCCACTCTTGTAACTTTACGGAAAAGAGCATATTCTTCAGGTATAAAACCCAACTCTTTTCTGACGTCTGATATTTATCCTTCAGACTGGTCCACAACGTGCTTGCCACAGTGGCATTCCGCACTTTCGGTATCATATCATCCGACATCGACAACTTGAGAAGCAATAACACTTCCTTATGATGTTTGTCATAATCCTCAAAGTTTGTCGTTGGTCGACTTTCACTACCCGTGATTATTTTATCACAATCACGAAACTCGCAAGCGTTAAAATCTTATGACTCTATACATTAAAATTAGTGCCCGTTAATTTTTGTGTCTCCGACAAAGTCAAGTGTGAAATATTTGCCATTTTATTATTCCAAAATAACGGTAATAATAAAATAATAGTTTGCCCACACTCAATAAAATAATACTTATTCCACCAAGTATTACTTATTCCAGCAAGTAATATTAAATGTAAAAAACCTTCGAACTGCCCTTGAACTATATTAATAAATATTATGAAGCATGGATGAATACCTTTGTTGAAAAATAATATTATTTCTTGCCCTCACGACTTGCTAATGCCTCCACGACTGTTCACGTTTTTGTTTGGTCTGGCCACACAACTCCACATTTTTTCTTTGCCTGCAACAGATTTGCGACTGGATTCGTATCCTTTCTGCCCCACGATTTATGGCACTTACAGCCACAAACTAGATCACGAATTCCTTCAATCGACAACCACGAACTGGTTTACAGCCACAAACTCCTTCAGATGACTGGGTTTTTGCGACTCTGGGCACGTTACACAACTAGGGCACGTTTTCACATGAGCAGGGCACGTTTTTGCTTTCCTCGCCCATGTTTTCTCTTTTCGCCTTTGTGAATGTAACCACGAGTCGCACTCGAACCACGATTTTATGCCCTCACAAAGGAAAAAAAATGAAACAGTTTGTGCCACAATTTTCCCTCGTTATGCAGGAATGGCGTCGACCTTACCGTCGACCTCACACACACTTCACTGCAACTCGTCTTCCTCCAATGGCGTCAATCGTATGAACCTTCAAACGCTCTGATACCAATGTTAGCAGAAGAAGACTAAGAAAGAGAAATGAAGGCACAACTGCACTGTTTAAATGACACAGGCAGAGGTTTATTTATATGTGATGAGGTGGTTACAGATTGGTTGAACTGTTACCAACCGAACAACTACATAACTGTTTTACATGCTATATAAAGTGCTATATTTTAACAAATTTCTCTTGCGGGTTTTCACAAATCAGTAATCCCTATAGGTTGCCCTTTTAGGTTTTCAACCTATGTGATCTTGCTCACAAATTCTTTTGCTTGTCATGTGCAAGTTCTCAAAATTTGTTCCAAAATTATGGGGGAGTATGCTTACTTTTTCTCTCCTTGTTGTTGTTGTGCTACTCCCGGTGGTTGCTTTTGTGTATCCTTTGCTTCTAGTTTGTGCAACATCATTCTTGGAATTATGTACTTCGGTGTGTCCTTTATTTCTTTGATTGAAGGCACAAATTCTCCATATCCTCATATATTTTCCAATTGGTAATGGCTTCAGCGATCCTTTCAAAGAAAATTTGGAGTTGTGCCAAAGTCTCTTTACCTCAAGGGGCTCACCATCTACAGTCACACCAATTGTCGGCCCTTGGAGAAAAATAGCATTAGACGCTTACCCTTTGATGCGTTCTCTCATCCTTTGTGCTTGTACTCCTGCGAAGTTACTGTGAGGCTTATTTATTTCTCACTCACGCAATCGGTCCACCATATTGTCCCCACTTTTTAATGACATGTTTAATGCTGATTCAACCTCTTTATCATCTTGAGTTGTCATGATGGTTGCAAGGGTGGTTCGTGCTGTCTTTGTATCCTTGTGACTTGCTTTGATGCACCTTCTTAAGCTTTAAGCAAACACTCGTATCACCATACACTCTCATAGTATTCATTGTCAAAAACATCAATCATACTTAGGCTGCTCCTAGTGCATCATGAGGATCTATGAAAATCTTTGCTATGATACATTAACTAACAACTCTTCCTAATCTTATCCTAAAGAATTCAGTCTTCTTTCTTGTACAACTTGACTAAACAATTTCACTAGTCTTGATAAGCTTAGTCTTCATACCATACTTAATCTTGTACTTAAATATCATTCCCCTGTCCTTATACTTTCCTTCTTGTCCTTGTACCTACAATCACTTGTCAAACCACTTCTCTGTCTAAAAGAAACTCATACCTGTACACATTGAATGAAATCTACAATAATCTGTCTTACAATCCACAAAATCCCCTTATACTGCTTCTTAATTTGAGACCCTTCTACATTCATTCCTATGATCATGTCTTAGGAAAATGTGAACATGCATTTGTTCTTTGATTTGTCAAAACTGATCATCTACAGTCCTATTGAGCCAACAACATCAATATGGCATCCCAATCACTAAGGTTTGATCACAACAATGGAGGTTCATTCACTATCAACTAGACTTGATACCCACTCAAGACTCCTGAGAACGATGCCTTCCAAGACCAACCAACTTAGAATAATGAACCTTGTATCTTTTGTGAAAACCATCCAATCACTCTATCATACTTATTCCATCATGTTTCTATGAGAAAGATCCAAACCAAATACTCTTTTCATCATGTTTTCCTTCTTTTAGCATATACCCTGTTATATGCTGATTTTAGGACAGTTTTAGGACATTTTTGAGCATAACTTCAAAATTACTAAGCGTCTTAACGATCTAAGACCTTTCCCAGATACCTATTTAGCTTATTTTCAATCTCCCAAAGTTTCATCTTGTAGTTCTTTATAGTTTTCACCCAGTTTTACTTTTACCTCCTCAAATTAGGCCTTTCTCAAGGACTGTTTTTTCAGTACGGACTGCCATGAAAATCTCTTATTTTGGCTACCCAAATGTCCTAATTCTTCTTGAATTTGATTATGGACCTCCTTAGGAAGATATGTACCAAATTTGAGCACTGGATTCATTACCAAATTTAAGTTATGAAGCTTTTGTTATTAGGTTTCTTATGATTGTGTTTTGTTTTGACCTAGGACTGTCATGGAGATCTTTTTCCGTGCTGCATCTTAAGACTCCAAATCACTTTTAAATGGGAGTATAATGCCTTGAGATCACTCGGTCCGAATTTGGGACTTTAACTCTTCTTAATGTAAAAGATATGAAGATTTCTTTCGAAACCCTTATGGAGGGTTTCTCACAGACCCGAAAGGTTTTAATTTGTTCTAACATTCTTTCTTGGCTGTTTCAAGGCCTCTAATAGATTCTTAGAGCTCTGTGACACTATTTTACACCTTCCACACTTATTGATCAACCTCCAAGTTCGATGTATAGGTCTGTACAATGAGCTTCCTGTAGGATTCACTAGGAATACTAACGCACAGTCATGAAATTCAGTCCTATTATTGTTAAAATCCTTCTCAGTATAACACTTTATGATTAAACAAGTATTTTGGTCCTCATACCTGCGATCAAGAATCACTCTAGCTTTCACGACTATCTTCTTTCCTTCAGGCCACTGTCAAACGATCAACTGTCTTTCCTGCACAGTTTTGTGCTATTCTTAAGTCATAGATTTTCCATACAGATGTAGTATAGATTATACATCAGACCAACTTGAGATCAGTTATATCATGACAATACCATCACAATATTAAAATAATGCACACAAAGAATAGCATTCACAATGCAAGAGAACTCAAACTTTGGTTCAAAACAATCTTGATCTTACAATTTTATGACTGTACAGAGGTTTGTATTGACCTTCATGGAGCCTCCCACCTGAGATACATAGACTCCAATTCTTCCAAACTCTACGCTCTCTCTCTCTCTTGATAATCTTCATGATTCATATCTCTTTTAAGAGCTAACTTCCTTCCTACATATGTAGGAACATAGTGTTTATCTCAACCAACAAACATTCCAAACTTAAGATTTAGTTCCTAATTATCCTCAACCTTCTACCTAACATGCTGTTTTTGACTTTTCTCATGCATTCACGTATTAAGACCTATTCTAAGGTAGCATTTCATTAAATCAACCAATATAAGGATCTTGAGAACTCCTTATACCACATAGAACCTATCATCATGACTTGTATATTACATTTACATTTTCTTACATAGTATAATGGTCATACACCTATGAAAGATGACTTCACTTAACACTTCAATAAGACTACAAATCATGTACTAGGAGAGATACTCTTATTCACCTCTTATTGAACTAATGCAAACACACTGAAGCTATGATGAGCTTCTTATTGCAAATAGAACTTATGTACATCCTGGTGACTTGATGCTTCTGCATCATGCTTGCATTATTTCTTGGAATTGTGCATTCTTATCTAGCAGTAAGAAGGTGGTTTTCCTTGTTTGTTTCTCAACTTCTTGAAGCATTTTAATATATTCTTGCAACACCATTGTTGCTTCCCTTGCCTCTTGATTTTGCTTTGCCACATGAGCTTGAAGTTTTATTGAAGTCTTTGTCATTGCATGAGTTATCTATGAGATTTTTGACAAGGGTGGTTATTTGCGTGCACCTCTCCGCTATTTTGCTATGCATCTGGTGCATAGCTTGCTCCATTGTGGATTTTTGCTACACAAGTTATAGAGCACCTGCACTAAAATTGGCTTGTAAGATGCTTGTGTCTTCAATTTATGTTTTGAGCAGTAGTTGCTCCATGTCCACCTCTGTTGTACTGGATGCAACGTGTGTGCTTGGAGTCTCTATTGAAGGTTGTGTAGTTGGTGTTATGGATGTGCAAACATGGGTTATAGGAAGGAAGAACTTATGTTTTCATGTTTGCGGAAATGTCTACCTTGACCATAAGTATATTCGGGTTTCCTCTCCTTTCCATATGAGGAGTGTGATTTGGATGGCTCGAGGTAGAGCTTTTGATTGCTTGCGTGCCATCTTTTCCTTTTTCTTCGTCTTGTGATGTTTGCATCTTTGCGGATGATGGGTCACCCATTTTACCTTTTGTTTAGCTTGAGCAGCTAATGTTTCCCTTCCCTTTGGTTTGACATCTTTCTTCACCATCTCTTGTTCACGCTCAATCTTTGCTTTTGCTTCGCGCCTCTATTGTTCTTCCACCTTCTTCTCTTCTACGTTCTTTGCCACCTTTTTGCGTAACGCCTAACTTTGCCTTATCTTCATTCGCCTATTTTGCTTTTGTTTCTCAATCTCTTTGTGAATTCTCTTTGCCTTAGTTTCTTGCACAATTTTATATTCTTCTACCTTGCATTTTACTTCCTCTACTTCTTGTTCTTTCCTTATTTTCTCTTCATTGGCCCACTTTTTATTCTCCTCTATTGCCACTTAGCTTTTTTGGGGTTGTCTTGCATTTGTGGCACCTCTATCTTAGTAGCCTTCATTGACGAAAATGCCCCCGTTATTATCGGGTTATCTGTTGTGCATCTACAATTGTTGGTATGTATGATTGTCCTAGGGCGACCATCAAGCACTTGTTTACGATCTTGGTGGTGGTTGAGGTGTAGGTGAATGTGGGGAGTTACTTGTGCGGTGGGTTAGGGTTAGAGATTAGATTTGGCCTGCCCTAGGCGTTTTTGGTCATGGAAGACATTTTTATAGTTTCCTTCCATAGAAAACCGTCTTGATAAAACTTTTTCTATTTCTAGGAAATCATTAAAATGCCATCCAAAAATATTAATCAAACGTCATTTTGGGTAACACCTAACCTAGCAATTTTTCGGTTAGTTAACATGCTGCAGTATATGAAATTGGCAGTTGGTTGTATTAAAGATCATTTGAATGTAACAGTTGTGGTCACATACTCCCCATTTGGTAGTCACCAATACCACCTCACCATTCGATTCACGTTTAATTGTTTTGAAATTTAAAACCTTATATTTGATATATAATAAATATATATCGTATATGAATATCTTTTGGCGCCAATTCGAGATTCGATAATGAAGTCTCATGCTATCTTTGTGTCTATAAGCATTTAATTACACCGAGAGGTGTTCCTACGATGGGCAAGTAAGGAGTGTAATGGCGTACATTGTTTGAAAAAACTCTTTATTCTTTGACTAATGTTTGATGGTTATATATATATATATATATATATAGTATTATAATGCCACCTTGTCTTTATAATTATATATTTATACATGTAAATGTATTATTTTAAAAGTGTGGAAGATCATTAGTGTGGAATAAATAATAAGTGATGAAGTGTGAAGATCATTACTGCGAAAGAAATTCACAATTGGTAAGTAACTATATTAATTCTTAGTGATGTATATTATTTATTGCAAATATTATTATCACTATATATTAATATCTCAAACCCTAAATCAACTATGCACAACACATATATCTATACACCATAAATATTTAGGTTAGTTTTTGCTTATATACATTATATACAATCTATGCTAAGAAATTTTAGATGTATCAGGGTAAAATATTTAGGTTAGTTTTCACTTATATAGAATCTATGTTTAAGATATTTTAGATGTATCGGGGTAAATAATTTTTTTATAGTTATAATTAGAATATTATCCATTTATTTCTACATAGAATCTATGTAAGATATTTTAGATATTTAGGTTAGTTTTTACTATATATAGAATCTATGTTAAGATATTTTAGATCTATCGGTGGTAAACTATTTAGATTAGTTTTTACTTATATAGAATCTATTATGCTATAACACATTTTAGATGTATCGGGGTATATAATTTTTTTATATTTATAATTAAAATTTTATAAATACAACTCCATATTTAAAAATAAATACAAAATATATTTAGTTCATAACAAACATTAAAAATAACAAACAAATATTCAAATAAACTAATTAAATAAATAATTATATTTAAAATACAACTCAATATTCAAAAATAAATGCACCTTATATTTTCTTCATAACAAATATTACTAGCAATCACATGTGTACAATGCAATGTGAACGCCGAATGATATATTTTATTTGATTTAGAGGAATAGTTAAGGAGCTGCAAGAGATCTTAACATAAATTTCACAGAAAAAGTGTCAACTAAACAAACTGAGGATCAAAAATGAAGATAACATGATGAAAATTAAAAATTAATACGCATGGGGGTTTGTCACCTATTGTGTCCATTGAAATATTTCCTGATTCTTAGCTATTAAATATCAATTTTTGGCCTATAGTAAAAGAAAAAACTGTTGGACATTAGTTACTTGAAATTTGTTAACTCTCCATACGCAACTGTGCCCAAGCATTGGTACCTAGCATCTCCACCAAACTTGTCATGGTCACAGGTTATATGACCTTGTAAAGAAGAAAAATATAGGTCAAGATAAGACCAAGAAAGTGAGTCACCCACCTATACATTCCTTTTAATATTGTCATTCTCTTTATACACAAATGTGCTCATCCAATAACCACATCATATATCTTCTGTAACTTTCGGATTCTCTTGTATTATACCTGAACTGCCCATCCTTTGGAATAGCATAACCCCCTTCATCCAAATCATCATTTTTTAGAATCGGCAAAGGTTTTGCAACTCCAGACAATTTTACCAATGCCTTTTATGTGTTATCTTTCTTCTCGTGACAATTTATACTCGATATGATATTATTGATCACTTTTCTCTGGACATGAATTTCCTCTTTCTTATTGAAAGGCCTTTCTAAAGATTTTGTATTATCTTTCATTGGCAATTGCAAGTTTGATAGAAGGTAAAGCTTCAGTTGCCTGGGGAAGTGATGCTGCAACAGAAGAAGAAAGAGGAAAAGGATAATTTACTGCACATTTTGTCCTACCAGCATTATTTCCAGATTTCTTTTTAAGGTTTCCCAACAATCTAATACTTTCCAGGTATAATCCTGCTGCTTACTCCATATTTTACGCTATCTTTCCTTTGTCAGGAGGGATTTTGTATCTCACAAAGAAGTAGTTATTTTGTGTTTAGATTTTTTTGGCTTTGTTCTTTTCGCGATGAGCACGTAAATTTCACAAGAGATCAAACATTACGGCATTCAATTCACAAAACAAAGACATTTAATCGAGTTGTATTTCTATTCTGACTACAGAGAAACGGTGAGCATATTCAGAGCTCAAAATTTTTATAATAAGCTGGAGCAGCCTTGCAGACCAAGGCAGATCAAGTTACTCAACTTACCGACTGAATCTGGAAGTTTTCTAATGGCAGTGTGGCTCAGATCAAGTTCTTGCAACAGCAACAGGCTACCTATCTGCTCTGGTAAGAAATCCAATCTCCTGCAATTGGAAAGATCAAGGTGGCGCATATGCTGCAATCTGCCTACTGAATGGGGCAGAAAAGTCAAGTTCTTGAGTGATGCCAATCGAAGGACCTCAACTTGACTACAATTCCACAGGCCAGTCGGCACTGCCATGCTTCCTAATTTCTGGATTCCTAAGACAATTAGTAATAACTGTTGATGGTACGGAAGCATATAAGAGAGATTGCTACAGTCACTCAAATCTAATAAGCGAAGCTCTCTAAGAAAACCAATCGATAGAGGCAATGAATGTAAGGAGAAGCACCCGTTCAAATCAAGAATCTTAAGTAAATGTAATTTCCCAATTTTGGATGGTAGGGTTTAGAGCTTTATACATCCACTAAGCTGCAAGAAGGTTTCCATATCTTTTAGCGAGCCTATAGATTTTAGCAGATGGGTTAAAGATCTACATGAAAAAGCCTGAGAAACTTCAATTTATTCAGATGGCCAATCGATGATGGCAATGACCGAAGTGAAGTACAAAAGCTGAGATCAAGCAGTTGAAGCGATTTAAGAGCAGAGATTGCTTTTGGAAAATGTGTAAGAGACACACAGCTGCTCAGGTCAAGAACTTGAAGCTGAGTCATATTCATCAAAACTGCAAAGGGAATGAAAGATAATTGTGCATTCCCACCAAAGGATTGAAGAAATGGACACCTGAAAGAATTAGGGAGTTCCTGAACATTCCTATTGTGATTTAAGAGCAGAGATTGCTTTTGGAAAATGTGCAAGAGACTCACAGCCTCTCAAGTCAAGAACTTGAAGCTGAGTCATATTCATCAAAACTGCAGAGGGAATGAAAGATAATTGTGCATTCCCACCAAAGAATCCTACATGAAGAAATGGACAGCTGAAAGAATTAGGGAGTTCCTGAACATTCCTATTGCAAAGAGAGATCTTTGTGGCCCTGCTTAACAAACTCTCATCTAACAACCCTCCTTGTAAGGATTTCATTTTGCAGTTCTGGCACAAACAGACGATGTTCCTGATGGAAGTGGTTGACCCAACAATCCCTGCCAGTGTTGCTTAAATATCTTCCTCCATTTGCCAAAACTGTAAAGCTTTCAGACTCCACCATCCCTAACACGTTCTCATTACCGGTGGTCCTGTATAACCAGCTCACTTGACTTAAGATCCATGTCCTCCTGAACCCATTTTACATATGGATTATCAAAACCAAATATCCTCTTCATGTGAACCCTCACACTTATTCACCAACTTGGCAACCACTTCGTTTTCTTCCAAGCTCAATGTGGCATTCAATCCTGCACCCCACTGAAACAGGTCTATGGCATCTTCATCTTTCACAAAGCTCAATGTATGAATATGGGTGTCTGTGGCAGAAAGAATCTCAGGGTTTGTGGTAGCAACAACAATTCTTCTGTGTTGCTTGCCATCAAAACACATGATCCCTTCCAATTGGGATGCTTCCCACACACCATCCACAATCAAGAGGGAAGGCAGACAATTCAAGAATTTCCTCTCAAGTGCAGTGAGGCCCTCTTCCACAGAGTTGAAAACATTTTTTGATCCAAAGATGACTTTCCACAGACAGGATTGCAGGGAGATGGGATCTGCAGTTCTTCTGTCAGCGGATATCCAAAACACTCCTCTAACAAAACGTCTCCCAAGGTTCCATCTCGAGAGCTTCGGCAGACACCGAATCGAAACCTCCCGACCTTTTGCTAGTTATGACTTTTAGCTCGTTAAAGCCAAATCTCGGAGGCAACACCGACAACGCCTTGTAAACACATCCTCCTCTTCTAGTTTCCTTAGTTTGACCTTTCGCTTCTTCAGAGGAGGAAAGATGATGCAAACCAGTGGTGACAAACAAAGTCGCGCCTTATGTCACACTCGCGACGTTTCGCCTACTTCGAGAAATGTTTATCGTGCTTTGATATTCTCGAGTCGTCTTTGACTTTGAGAAACCCTAACCGGGTTTGATCCAACGAAGTTGGCATCGACAACAACTCTTCGTAATGGAAACATGACCCCACGACCGGGCAATAAAAAGTGGCCACGCAGAGCAATCGGCCAAACACGAAGCTTTGCATTCGTCCAAGGTTACATTCAGGGGATCTAGGTAGCGGCTGGGGAAATAATCGACTCTCGAATTTCCCCATAGTGTGGCTGGAATTGCATTTCGAGTGACTTCTTGCCCACATCCATCCAACTCGGAAAAAAATATTAAAAATAGGAGAGAATCTAATTTTGTTAATTATTAAAAACAAAATTATTAAAAATAGCAGAGAAAAGCTAAAATTGTTAATTATTAAAAACAAAATTATTAAGCACCAAAAAGTAACTATTCAAAAATAAGCGAGTAAAAACACAAACGTCCGCACTGACCATTAAACCGTCAAATTTAACACAGTCGCAGAAACGTCCGCAAGGGCCTTTCCCATAGGGGAACGCCTTTGGCGTAAAAAATAAAACATATAAACTAGCATAGATGTCTTAAATATATCTATCTAAAAGACACCAAGAAATATCACTCTCAAGGTGCCTATATTGGAATTTTGACATAAGTAAGATAGGCACCTCAAGATTGATATCTCTCGGTGTCTTTTATATTGATGTATTTAAGATATCTATGCTACTAAAATGTAGATGTGAATTTGGTTTGGAACTCAATGGAGTGGTGTCACGCTAAGGAAGCACCCGCAAGTTAACAACATCCGCCAAATTTACCGTCTCTTGGAGCATAATACCCTCTTCCTATACTCCACATTGAAGGAGCGTTTTGTTCCTTGTATGGACCTCATCGTTGAAAAACACATCAAATCATTCAAGCTCATGATGATTTGGAGATGATTTGATATCCTCCTTTGCTATCAAAAAATTGAGCATGGAAGTGTATGATTCATGTTGAAGAATGTTGGAAGCGCTACCGATTGTGTAGTTTGGAATAGGGAAAATGACTTATTTTGATGGTTTCTTGTATTGCATGAATGCGTAATCCTTTTATAGTTGATAAAATGTAGAAGCTCCTGAAAGCTTTAAACCATCGACTAAATTTGATTGATTTAGTAGTGGTAGTGGTACCGTGGCCAAATCTCATCCTCGGTGAGGGTGGTGAGTGCGGTGGAGATGGGGTTGCTATTGCTTGCAATACATCAACTTTGGATCTTGGACTCTTTGTGATTCAGAACCGCCTCTTTTTAACAATTAACAAATCCTTTTTAGTGATAATTGAATGGAAATTGACTAAGTTCCTTTTAACCAATATAATGTGCATGAAATAATCACAACTATATTGCGAATTGAGAAATAGAATGCAAAGGAAACACAAGAATTTATCCTGGAGAAACCCAAGGTGGGAAAAACTCTAGTGGGTAAGCAAATTGCTTCCCTCTCTTTGTGTAATTCTTCAAAAAATACAAATCGCCAACAATTGGACTTCAAGAAGGATTCTCACTCCTAATTGTATTTGCTTGCTCACAATTTCTCAATAATGAAAAACCCTCTTTCAATGAACAAAACAAGAAAGAACTCCTACTCCTCTTTGCTCACACTTGAATTCACTCAAAATCACTTGCTAGAATGAAGAATTAAACTTGTATTTATAGTTGCTCTTCCTAGGGACAGATGGAAAGACAAACCGAACTGTTTGAAAGCCCAAACATTTGTAATTGTTGAGTTTCCCGAATTGTTGCGTCGTTGGGGACAGGATCGCAGTAAAGACAAGCGGCGGTTGCTTGTGATTGCTAGTCCCTCAGAATCGGTGGTTGCAGAATCGCCACACAAAAATTCCTGAACAGGACAATGATGGCTTGCAGATGTCATTCGAAGGTGTCCAGATCACCCTTAGCCTAACTATACCATCTTGAAGAAAGAATACTGAGAATTTGTATTGCAAGTATTAAATATGGAGAGTACATAGAATTGGGTATTTTCAGATCTGTTTTTGGATCATACCTCCCCAATGTGAGGCTTTTAAGTCCCTAAAAGCTTTAAAGACCCTAAAAGCTTTAAAGATTGGTGAGGTGAGGAAATTTTTTCCCCACACATCTTCTCTACAATACCACTTGGCCTTAGTAGGCAATTGACCTTTCAACCCAATCAACCACCTGTGCTGCACTCCTCTTTGTGTTCTGTCTTTCTGCTGTAATACCACATCTTCCTCCAATTCCAACTGACTTTCCAAAGCAAGATCCTCAATAGATGGTAGCAACACTCCCCCTCCTTCCTCATCCAACATGGAGGGCTCAAAGAGGCGCAAATTTCAACGTTCACAATTGAGTAGATCCTCATGTAAGAATGCAAATCCAACCTGAAATGCATTCTTACCCACTTGTTCCAGAATCTCAAATGGGCCATATCGAAGAGGCTTGAGTTTCTTAGCTTTTCCTATAGCCTTTTTCTGCTCGAGTACAACCATACCTTGTCTCCAACAAGAAAAGAATGCTCAGGCTTGTGTTGATCATGCTGTGTGTTGTACTTGGCTTTGACTCTATCAACCTCTCATGTACTTGGAGGTGTATTTGCTGAATTTTCTCAATGAATTTCTCATCTTTGTGGACCTCCAATTCCACTTTTCCGTTGTCTTTGCATGGTAATCTCAAAACAACATCAAAAGCACTCTTAGGAAAATAACCAAAACATGTTTCAAAAGGAGTCTTACTAGTCGAAGCATGAATTGCCCTGTTATAAGAATGCTGGATATATACCAAGTTCTCATCCCAAGTCCTCGGATGTTTCCTGTTGTACCCTCTCAAGAGCTGGACCAAGGTATGGTTTACCACTTTTGTTTGCCCATCTGTCTGCGGATGAAAAGCGGTAGACCTCTTCAACTTCGTATCCATCTTCTCCCACAAAGTAGACCAAAACTTTCCTATGAACCGTGAGTCCTTGTCTGACACAATAGAATTAGGCAAACCAAAATGAACCCACACATTAGCAAAAATAACCCACTCTGCAACACCGACCTTGATGGTCTTCCTGTAAGGAATTAAAATACGCATTTTACTAAATCGGTCTACTACCACAAAAATGTAATCATGACCTTTCTTGGAAGTAGGCAAACCACCCACAAAATCCATGGAGACGCTTTCCATAGTCGGGAAGGAACTGACAATGTCACATATAACCCCAACTTTTTGTTATTAGGCGTGCTTGTCAGCATCGCATGCGTAACACAACCCCGATGAATTTAGCAACTTCGCTTGCATGTTTGGCCAATAAACATACCTCTATAAGTGCGCTACAGTCTTTGTCACACCAAAGTGACTAGCTACCTTGGAAGTGTGTGCTTCCCTCATCAATTGAACTCTTTCCCCCTTAGGCACACAAAGTTTCTCATTCTTGTAGAGAAAACCATCCTTGGAAGTAGTATTCTCCTCTAGGTGCAAATCCCTCACTTGGAGGTTTCTGCTGAAAAATCTCTGCAAAATCCGGATCCTGCTCATAACCTTCCTGATATGCTTCACACAAAAAGGCTCAAGAAGAGTTAACATGCCCATAGCTGAAAGCAAAGGAGGCCTAGATAACATATCAACTAACTTGTTAGTCACACCTTTCTTATATTTGATAATCAAATGAAATTGCTGTTTTACCTCATTGACATCTTTCAAAGATTGCCTGTACAATCCCAAGTTTGGAAGCGGACTATCGGGTAGCAAGTGTATCTCATGCTCAATTGGCCTGATCGGAGGCAGCCCCGTAGGCTCTTGGAAAACTTCTCTGAACTGCTGAACCAACTCTTTTATTTGTGTTTGCTCTTTGTTAGAAAACATGCTACAAGTGGTTTTAGATGCAACAATCTCATCTTCTGGCATATCCTCAAAAAAGTAATGCAAATTTACCACTGGCATTAATAAGCTTTCGGGCTTCGGTGGCACTTACCAAAGAGATCTTTGAGTCTCTTGAAAAGGCTGAAATGATGTAGCTCTTACCATCCTTCACCAAACGATCTTGGTTAGCTCTCCTCTAGGTGCAAATCCCTCACTTGGAGGTTTTTGCTGAAAATCTCTGCAAAATCTGAATCCTGCTCATAACCTTCTTGATATGCTTCACACAAAAAGGCTCAAGAAGAGTTAACATGCCCATAGCTGAAAGTAAAGGAAGCCTAGATTACATATCAGCTAACTTGTTAATCACACCTTTCTTATATTTGGTAATCAAATGAAATTGTTTTTTTACCTCATTGGCATCTTTCAAAGATTGCTTGTATAATCCCAAGTTTGGAAGCGGACTATTGGGTAACAAGTGTATCTCATGCTTAATTGGCCTGATTGGAGGCAGCTCCATAGGTTCTAGGAAAACTTCTCGAACTGCCGAACCAAGTCTTTTATCGTGTTCCGCTCTTTGTTAGAAAACATGCTATAAGTGGTTTTAGATGCAACAATCTCATCTTCGACATATCCCTCAAAAGAAGTAATGCAAATTTACCACTGACATTAATAAGCTTTTGGGCTTGGTGACACTTACCAAAGAGATCTTTGAGTCTCCAAAAGGCTGAAATGATGTAGCTCTTACCATCCTTCACCAAACGGTACTGGTTGGCTCTCCTCATGAAGATAGCATCCCTGATATACAAATATGGGCTGCCAAACACTACACCACACACATCAAGGGGAACAACATCTACAATAACTTCATCAATAAATGTCTTATCAATGCCAAAAGTGATTTTACATTGTTTGGTAACCTTGATGTCTACACCTTTCTTTACCCAACCCAATGAATATGGACTTGGGTGATTGTAAGTTTCCAACTTTAGCTTGTCCACTAACTCTTTACTAATCAAATTAGCTTGAGAACATGTATCAAAAAGAGCATCCACCTTAGTTTTCTTTACTTGAATTTTTAGATAAAAACGCTTAGTTCCTTTTCTTGAACAACACTATTACTACCCAAACATACCTCTCTCACGAGACAGAGGTATAACAGAGTCTCATCCACCTCTTTGCTGCAAAATACTTCCTCTCCCTGGAGGGCAGCCATGGCCTTCTTATTTTTCTTATTCTTGAAGGGATGTAATCTCGGATGGAACTTCCAACATTTTTCCTCGGAATGAGTGTCAACATCACAATGCCCACAATGAACATTAGTATCCTTCTTAGAAACAAAAGTAGCATTCTTTTTACCTTTTGTTGGTGTCACCTTATTTGCTTGAAACATGCTGAGAGGTAGATGAACTTTTCTTCTTATCCATCTCTAAATAGTGGGCATAAGAACAAACCTCATCTACATCCACCGGCTTGGCCAAGAGAACTGGTCTCCACAAGTGGCTATGGAGTCCACCAAAGTACTTCATCAAAAGGTCCCGGTTCGCTATATCTTTGCCCGTTTGGACAACTTTCTTCTTGAACTCACTAGTGTACTCCTACACATTCGGGCCTTGTTTTTTGGTGAGATACTACCAATACATGGACCTCTCTTCCTCATAACAAATAGGATACAACTGCTTTTTGATTAGCTTCTTGAATTCATCCCACATAGTAATAGCAGGAAGCTTCTTAACAATCAATGAGTGCACATAACTTTCAAACCAAGTTAAAACATGGTTTGTTAATTTTAACCTTGTAAAGGAAATCTGCTGACTCTCATTGATTTGATGCAAACTGAAATATACCTCAAGTTGAGCTAGCTAATGGTTTAGCTTCTCAGCATAAGGCTGAATCTCTATCTTCGCCTTTGCTTTGAATGGAGGTGTAGGGATGGCATGAGGTTGCTCTTCCTCATACTCATGAGTATCTTCTTCATGGGATCCTGACACCTCCTTCGGAACACCAAGTTTCTCCATTAGCAATCCCATGATGGACTCCAATTTCCCTATGGACAAGGAAACACTACCACATCCTTGGACAAACTTGGCACATTTGCCTCCAACTTGTAGAAACACTCTTCTCCAGTCTCATCCGCATCTTCTCTACGAGCCATGTCTCAGATTCCTTGCTTCCACTTCCGGTGGAAATATCTGCTTCAAAAGGAATGAGGATACCTTCATTGCTTTCTTTTCCCTTTCGGGTAAGGGGCATCTAATTGCAATTGTCAACACAAGTTAACCACACAAAACAATTGATCTAATCTGCTCTGATACCAATCTGATCTGTAAATTGCCTCTTTTTAACAATTAACAGATCTTGTTTAGTGATAATTGAATGGAAATTGACTAAGTTCCTTTTAACCAATATAATGTGCATGAAACAATCACAACTATACTGCAAATTGAGAAATAGAATGCAAAGGAGACACAAGAATTTATCCTGGAGAAAACCCAAGGGGGAAAAACTCCAGTGGGTAAGCAAATTGCTTCCCTCTCACTATGTAATTCTCCAAAAATACAAAGTATTGCCAACAATTGGCCTTCAAGAAGGATTCACACTCCTAATTGTATTTGCTTGCTCACAACTTCTCAACAATGAAAACTCACTCTCAATGAACAAAACAAGAAAGAACTCCAACTCCTCTTTGCTCACACTTGAATTCACTCAAAATCACTTGCTAGAATGAAGAATTAAACTTGTATTTATAGTTGCTCTGCCCAAGGACGGATGGAAAGACAAACTAAACCGTTTGGAAGCCCAAACATTTCAGAATCGTTGAGTTTCCCAATTTTTGGCGCGTCATTAGGGACAGGACCGCCGGTAAAGATAGACTAGCGGTTGCAGAACCGTCACACATAAAACTCCCCGAATAGAACAATGATGGCCTGTAGATGTCATTTGAATGTGTCCGCATCACCCTCAGCCTGACTAGACCATCTTTTGAAGAAAGAATATGTTGAGAATTTGTACTTGTAAGTATCAAATATGGAGAATACATAGAATTTTGTATTTTCAGATCCATTTTTGGATCACTTTGTGCCTCTTTGAGTTTTCTTTTGCTCTAGTTCTTTGCATGAGGTTCTCTTTTCATTCATGGCTTTTTGCTCTACTTAGATTTTCTCTGCCTTTGAATGCTTTGCTGAAGTGTTTCTTGAAATCGACACACCTCTTCTTAATTGTACTCCCCAATGTGGTATGGTTGTGCAACCCTTCTTTCAAAGCTCGCTTGAATGTGCACAAATTTGAAGGGACTCGGCTATTCCTTGCTAGTTGCTGATTTATTTGTTCTTTTGAGAGGGGTGAATGGGGTTGTCGAGGGTTCATCCTCTACATTTGTTACATTTAATCGTGGTTTGACTCCCACCTCTGTAGGGCTTGTTGTATCCTTTACACATGTTCTTTTTGTTATGTTCTCCTTTCTATATTTACTATTAGTGAATGGGGAGTAGAGGCAATTTGATCAATTTACTTGCGCGGATTTTAGCTTGCCCTAGTGTTGTGTGGATAAATTTCCATGTGATCCATTCATGTTCCTTGGAGTGTATGCGGCGATTCCATCTCATCTAGAGCAAGTTGCTTGACCTTTGCTTCCTTGATTTTCATTTGCACTAAGTCTAGGTAATAAAACCATGTTGGCAGTTGTGGATCCTTTGGGATGTCTTCTTCTTCCTCTTGTTACTTGCGCTATGTGCTTTTGCTTCTTTTTCTCCTTCTTAGTGTTCTGTGGTGGTGGCTCGGCAATTGTTTCCAGGACTTCGTCCTGCCCTAGTGCAGCTTGCGGGGTCCTCTTTTAGTCTTTGCAGTAGTTGATAGAGCTTCAGTGTGCAAAGACCACTTATTGGAATTATTCAATGCTGCCCACTCAACTTTGCTTCGCACTATATCCATATTAATAAAGAAGGGTAGTTCTGATGGATGCTTGGCTTTTCCCTTTACGATTGCACAATAGATTTATTATCTACCTGTGTGATCTTGCCCCACGACGCTATACATATTCAGACCTTCCTTGGAACTCTAGGGTTTGCTTTGAGTTTCTCTTGACCTTCCCCAACCATGGTCCTAATTTTTGTTGATTGTCGAAGGTGGTGTATGGCTTTGGTAGTATGAGTTCTACAAACTGTTCGTGGGGTGATACTCCTCCCCCTTGCCTTCTTATAACATTTCTACCACCTTCATTTTTGGTTGTTTAAATTTTCAGCTATCTCCTTGATTACTCATATCATTTGAATTACTTTTGTGCCTTAAGATTTGTTGGATCTGATCTTGTTACCTTTTGACCTGCCATTTTTGATTTTTGTGCCAATTCACTTCAGTGTCCCCAATATTTCTTACAGAAATATTGAGGTACCCCTTTTTAAATTCTTGGTTTTCTTGTGTTGTGATGAGTTGTGTTCATGTTTGTTTTTCTGGTTTGTTGTCTTGTGTGTTTGTCTAGGTTGTTGCTTTGACTCATTTGGGTTGCAGAAGTGCATGATGATTCTTCAAGAAGTTGTAGGAGGTTGCTTGGGGAAGCTCATTAATTAATTATGTGTTGGGTTCCTTATAAACTCTCAGAAGATCAAAATTTTACTTCCTGGCGTTATTTTGGTATGCTGCTGCTTTTAAGTCAAGTAGTGCAAAAAGAACGCAAAATTTGCTTATCTTCCTATTCATTGCATTGAATTTGTAATGCTTTACTGCTTCTCATTCATTCATTGCGTTGAATTCCTAGTGCTTTACTTGTCTTATTAATAAAACAAGTAAAGTAATACTAAAAACCGCTTAACTATCCTAGCTTATTGCGTTGATCTCCACTCTTATTACTTGACTATTCCCATTGTGTCGAATTTAACTTGCTTTACTTCTTTTATCTCAAAAGAAGTAAAGTAATCTCTAAAAGCCACCTAACTAAGACTTAAGTTATCGTTGAATTAGGAATGCTTTACTTCCCTCCTACACTTTGAAAGTAAAGTATTTCGAAAAGACCGCATATTGAAGGGAGTTGAGTTGGCATTCGTACAAACACATTTAATGAGGTGGAAAATATAAAAGCAATAAGTTTTTCCACCTAGGATCCATGCATTCGCATTTTAGCAGGAGAGCAATTGTCGATCCTCAGAACCCCGAAAGCAACTCCAACGATCGATTGAAGAGGAATTGGCACAAATTGATCCAAACCCATTTGCGGTCAAGGTTAGTGGTTTGTTTTCCCTTTGATTTTTTGGTTTTCCTTCCTCGTTTTGTCGTTTTAGTTTCTTGCCCGTGTTTTCTCTCTGTCCTGTTTTCTAGGGTTTGAAATATGAAATTCAGGTTTAAATCTTCATTTTGATTAGGGTTTGTTCTCAATAATCAAATCGTTGTTAAGCTTTGAAGACAATTCCTTTCATTTTTTCCCTAATTTTGCTCCTGGTTGTTGTCCGTATCGTGTTCATTGTTTTTTCTTTGCCAAGAGTTCTGATGTTGTTTTAGCAATACTTTGCTTGCCATTTTTAATGAAAGTTGAGTAGTGTAAAATCAACATGGGATGAGTTTCATTCCTACTGTGTTTTTTGTTCATCCGCATCTTGTTTTGTGTGCAATAAAAAGTCAAGTCAATCGATTTAACCGCAGAGAAGCTTTGTTGTAGTTTTGCGTCATTTCACTTGTTTCTACTGGTTTTGTGTCAATTCAAATGAGCTTTACTTGTTTTATAATAAAATAGAGAGTAACTTCAAAACACTCGCACTATTTTCTCATTGTGTCGAAATTAACATGCTTTACTTTCCCGGTCTTGCATGCTCTACTTCTCTGGTGACATGTTTTAGCGTGCTTTACTTTCCTAGTTCACCGCGTCGATTTGGACATGCTTTACTGGTTTTATTTTAAGAAAGTAAAGCAATATGAGTTCCCCGCAATTGTCTAAGTCTTAAGTCGTTGCGTCATTTTCTACATGCTTTACTTCTTTTTGAGTCTTGCGTTGATTCGGTATTACTTTACTTATTTTATTTTAAAAGAAGTAAAGTAATGGTCATTTACCGCATTCCTTCCCAGCTTTGCGTCGATTCTAATGTTTTGCTTCCTCTTCTTATTGCGTCGATTTGGGGACCTACTACTTGCCTTTGTTTTATAAGAAGTAAAGTAATGCTAAAAGACCACAAAGCTTACCTTCTCCATTCGTTGCGCTTATCTTAAGTTGCTTTACTTATTTTCTGCATAAAGGAAGTAAAGCAGCATTTATTCACCGTTTCTTAGTTTGGTGTCGATTTAGATTGCTATTACTCCTTTACTCATTACTTCTTACGACAAGAGTCATTGTTGCTGCTATTCACATACGTTTTGCGGTAAAATATGTTGCTGTTGCTTTGCATTAGAGATGAGTTAACTGCCAGTATTAATCAGTTGTGCCTTGGAAGCCCGTATTGAATTGTAGATCTAATTGTTTTAATCAATTTCTCTGAAATGATGTAACACGATTGCATGAGTAAATTGAGTCTTAAATGCATGCATGCAATTAAGTAATTGATGCATTAACTTGATGATTGTTATTTAAAGAGTAGAAGCAGTTGTTATTTCACAAGTGGTGAAAAGCACAAAGGATTAAACAGATGTCTGAGACTAGGGAGGAGCCAATTGAATTAAGTGATCAATCAGAGGAAGAAGGAACTGCAACATGGGAAGAAGAGGAAACTGCTGTAATAAGAGAAGATCCAAACTTGGATGTTGAGGAAGCATCAAGTTCCAGAAAAGGAAAAGAAAGAGCAAAGGCAAGAAGAAGAAGAGCGAGATGAAGTATGACTATAAAGGATATCCTGTGGAAACTTGCATCACATCAAAACTAGCTGGAATAGGAGACACTGATATGGGACATGTATCAGTGCTTGAGTTAGTGGAAAGATCCAAAGCCAAAAAGAAGACACCTTTTATGGAAGCATTAACCAAGAGTGGATTGATTGAAGAAGCTGCTTTTCCTAGCACCTGTCAGTTGCAGAATTTGTGTTGGAATGTGCTAAACATTATGATTCCCAGACTAGGACGATTAAGAATGATGATGGTGATCTGGTAGGGAGATTAGATACTCATTTCTTCAATATTTTCTTGAAGACCCCAACGTATCAAGTCCATTAAGTATCACTATGGAGAAAGCTAATGAGTACTGGATAAAGAGGAAAAAGGATGCCATTAAAATCATGAATATGCATTACTTAAAGGTGTCAAAACAAGCCTCAAGGTTCCCTAAGTCAGTTATAAGATCTAATTTGATTCAAGAAGCAGATGACATCACTCAACTCCTTTGCAGGATCAATGGTGATAAGAATGCAAAGTTCTTTTATAGATGGATGTATTATTTTATGAGAGTGATAGAGAATGCTAAACCTAATGTTTTGATCAATTGGGCTGAGATCATCAGCGATAATATTGATTTCCAATTGAAAAATGTTATTCAAACTTTGGATTTTAAGATGACTTCCTATCTTGTTTATGCTATAGTTGCACATGGAAACTTTCCCAGGTTAAGAACTGTTGGATCAAAAGATGATAAATCCATTTATGAACATTATCCATAGTTGGCTTTACCTAGGTATTTCAATGAGTACAAACAAGTTAATGACTTTTTCTTGTATGAAGTCATTTGTAGACTAAATACGGACTTAAGAGCCAAAAGAGTAACTGATGAAGCATGGAATGCAGTTCAGCCTTATGGATGCATTTTCATTCAGTTTTCTCACTTTACGTATTTGAGAGTCTATGGTTTTTCAAATGTTGTGTTAAGATTGCCTAGATACCCAAGTGATAGGTGGATTTTACTGGAGCTATGCAGACAATTGGCAGTTTTACATGATTTACAACAAGGTTTACACAGAACAGTAGTGCATTTTCCTATTGTGATTGGACAATACCATTGTATGAATATTCATAAGGCAAGGGAAGTTCAGAAGGAATATATCTTCGTTATAATCAGATTTCCTTTAGTGAAAGGAGGAATTTTGACTATAGAGGTATAAGCAAGAAAGTCATTTTCCTGAACTATGCACACTTACCAGCATTAGAAGACTTTTGGGCTGATTGCAGAGATGAGTTTGAAGTTAGAAGAAGGGATTATAGTCGTTTGACTATAAACAGGTTTCAGAGTTTGGTTTGGCTAAAATTCCAAAGGGAGTTGTTGATGATGGGCAAGTAATTTCTCATGTTTATTATGATCAAGGAGGTGATAATGCTCCTCTTCTCCCAGTAACTCATACTTCAAATTCAATCATGGAGAGAACATCAAAAGTGTTATTTTACACTGCTCAATGGCTGAATGTTTAGGGTTGCTGCTTGGAAGAGTTAGTAATGAAAGAAATTACTAGAATTAGTACTGGAAAAGAAGAAGATGTCAGAGAAAGAGAAGAAAGGAAGGAAGGCCCAGGGAAAGGGAGGCAATAGCTATCAAATTGAAGCCATTCAGGAGAGCAAGACAAAGAATCCTATGATTTCGGGAATTGTCACTGAAAAGAACTTCTAGTATGACAGCATTAGTTGTTACTCTTACCATCCAAGAACTCCCTACTCAGGAAGATATTACCTACCATCACTTAAACCAACTTCTTTTGTATTTCCCACCACCCATGGAAAGTTGTGTTGCCTACACCGCCTCTTTGTCCACCACCACTTACTCCTCCTCCTCTATGTTTTGAAGAATCATCAGTTGTATTACCACTAAAGGAGAATATTAATGTTTCTTCTTCACAAGAAATAGCTCAAACATCAGAAAAGGATAAGGATCAAATGAAAGATGTAGAGATGGAGGAAGGAGAGATTATGATGGAAGTTGATCAAACAATGGAAATCTCTACAGTACCAAATGATATAGTGCAGAAGAACATCGGAGATATTGATATTGGGAATGAAGAAGAGATAGAGGAGGAGATGATAAGAAAGAAAATGGTTGAATTAGGAGGGTTTTACAACAAGAGATCAGTCATTGAGGAACCAAAAAGACAGCTGGAAATTGTGGCATTTTCTCCATCAGGAGGAATTAGCAAAGAAATAATTATTCATCCTGAAGCTCAGACTCTTTTGGGTCAAGAATTTACTAATTGGCTGACTAATCAATCTTCTTCTTCTTCCAAGGAAGTAATTAATATAGAATAAATGGACATGCAGTTGTTAAAGACAATTGAGAAGAAGAGGAAAAGGACAAAAACACCAAGAGTTACATCTAGATTGATTATTGACTCCTTCAAGGAAGAAATTTGCTGAAATAGCTACTCCACCAGCTAGAAAGAAGAAAGGAGAAGTGACTAAAGAAGATTTGATAATCACAAAGGTACCTTTGGGTGAAGTTACTACTGAAGGTCTGAAGCAAGATACATAGACGCTGATTAATAACTTGTTTCAAAAGTTAGATGAAGAAAAGATGAAAGTTGCTAAGCTGAAAGAGCAATCATCCAAGCTTTGCAATATCATTATGAAAGTTTCCAAGAATCCTCCACAACAAATGATTATGGAAGAACAAATACATCCTCAAGTAATCACTGTTGTAGAGGAGACAAGTGATAGATTCAAAGCTATAGATGAATGGATAGTGCAGAAATAACAAATACAACCACAAATTATTATAAGGAAGTTTTGATAAAAGTTGTTGAGTATCAAGAAAAGGTGAATAAATTGAAAGAGTTCAAACAAGAAGTGGACAATGAAGGAGGAATTGCTGAATTGCAACAACAAAGTTTGGAAGAAATCAATGAATTATCTGATGATATTTTGATTAGGAAAATATTGCACCTGGAGGATCAGTTAAGAAGGGAAGACAACAAAAGCATCTTTTGTCATTCAGGCAAAACATTTTAAAACACATTATGACCAAGATAGAGATGAATGGAGAACGAGTTGAGCAAGTTCTGGATGAACTTGAGGATGTAATCTATGGTCTAACAAAATATGATACCACTAATTATCCACAAAGTATTGAAGAATTTCTTCCATTATTTCAGCAGTTGATGGATAAAGCCATTATTCCTTTTAATAGAAATCATTGGACAAGTTGTTAGATATCCAAGAAATAGTTAATCAATTGGGATCTTGTCTTGGAAAAGTGAGAGGAGGCTGCATGGTTTTGGAAGAAGAATTGCTCATGTTTGAAACATGGAAATAGAAGCTACAGCTGATGCGGATAGCAATATCATCAAGTACATGAGAGACCAATTTTCCATCTACAAGGAGAAACATAAGGATGAAGTAGATGAAGAGCTGGAGTGGATAAAGAGAAAGTTCAAGATAAGATTAAAGGAAAGGAGAAAGTGGGAGCAATAACTATGATCCAAATAGTTCTTATATTTCTTCTATCTTCTTCTTCTTCTTACTTCTACTTCTTGTTCTACATTTCTTTTCTTATTAAGAATGCACTCATTGTAAGACTTAAGTAATGTGGTGTGCATTCACCGTTACTTTAAGTCATTTGATAAAGTCAAAGTTTAAAAGTTGTTACAAAGTAGTTTTTGTGGTTTTAATATTCGAACATTCTGAAAATAGCTAGGTGGCACAAGAAGAATATTTTGAGGAGTGAAATGCTCAACTCTTAATTGTTTGTTAGTTGGTCATTTATTAGAATGTAACGGATATCTTTTCCAAAAAAGCTTTGTTTGTAATAACTATAAAAAGAAGAGAAGACCTATGGGTCAAGGATCTAGAAATTTTGAGCAAGAAACTGTTATAAGTTGTAATCGGTTATTTTAGACTTTGTGTTGAAATAGCTGAAACACTTGTTGTATGCAGTCAATATTTAAATAAGAAGGAAGGAAGACTTTGATTGAACTTTGTGTCTATTTTTGTCTTACTGTGTAACTTGTGATTATTATGATAAACTTTGTGTTATCTTAATTTTCATAGATATACACTTCTTTTTAAGTTGCTTAAAAGTATCCTGGAAAAGATAATATTTGTTTATTTATGTGTGAGTAATTGGCTTTGAGAACTACCAGTTACGTAACACATCTTATTACCCAAACAAATTTACTTCCTTTATTTCTGTTTTCATACATGTCACATTTCATTCACCAAGACAATTGCTTACTTGCTGCAAAACTACTTAGTTGTGGCTCATGAGCTTTGTAGTTAAAGTAATACCCCTGAGAAATTAGATTAGTGACAAAATAAACAAATAAAGTATACAGAGCTTCATCGTTAAATGAAGGGGATTTATCCCATGACTGCCTAGGTTGCATGTTTTACAAGCCTTCGCAAACTCCTCTCACAAATTTGGTCCATCTTGGACTTATGATTTGGTATTGAGAACTTTTCAGATTGGTTCTCCATTTCTTCTCCTCTTACTGTAAATCTTAAACTTCCTTTATCTACATTCCTATCTACTCACACCATACTTTGAATTCAAATTCCTAATCTAACTTCGTGCCTTTCAACACTTATTTTGGGTTATCCCTTGTGTGTTTCGGGTTGTTAGAAGATGTGAACAAAGAGAATGAAGAAAAACATAAATGTACACTTGGGAGTTTGTGTCCGTCATTTTATCATGCAAGAGATAGTTACAAATTGGATGAGGAGGTTACAACCAAACTTTAGTTAATACATAACTTATAGTTTGTTAAAAATTTATTAATATATTAAGAATAATTATAATAACCCCACTTAATGATTAAATTGGAGAGGGTATGTTTGTCCCGAAATTTTACAAATACAATAAAACCAAGAAGCTCCTTAGATATTACTTAGGGATATTAACTCTATAGGTTGCTCTTGGATATTACTTTGAAAGTTGTAGTTTGTTTTTTTGTTGTCCAATGTAGGAGCTTTAGTGTAGATAGAGACCGTAAAAGACAACTAACAACAAAACAAAGATCCGGTCATGTGGACATAAGATATAACAAGTTGTCCACCAAGTGTTTGTTGAGTGACTCATTCACCGGTAATGAATCATCATTGGCTGAGAGGTTCAGCCCAATCTCCAAAGTTCCAAAATTAGATTCTTGGAGATGTTGATTGAATTGAGTGTACTAGGCTTGTGGAGCTTGCTTGACACCTTGCAGGGACTCAATAAATATGTAATCTAGATGATCACCTTCAGAACACCATGTAGACCTCATCATCCAACTCTCCCTTTAGGAAATCACTTTGAGATGCCCTTCAACCAAACTGAAGTGCTATGGAGAGAAGCAATTGAGTGAACATCTTTGTAGGAGTAACAACCAACTCTGCGGAAGGAGAAATAACCATCTCCATAGTGGTAGGGGAAATAATCGTATGCTCATGTTGCTCATCTATCCGTCGTGTTGTGGAAAACCTTTTGCAACAAGATGAGAAAAGTGTCCATGCTCTACTGTCCTTCAAGCTAGTGCTTATAATTGTATGACATGTTTTGCCATCTTACCATGCATGTTCAACGCATCCCAAATAGTGGAGTCTCCTCCACAATTCTTTGAGTGGCTTTCCCTGCCATCTCACCTCACGCTTCGTGCACATTATCCTGTAATTTGGGCATTATTTTAGTCTCCCTTGCACGTTAGCGTATATTCCCTCCACAATTAGTGCATGTAGGTTGATCGGAGCAGTGTTAACATTCCTACGAGGAATGACATCCTTCAACACATCTTGTATGGCGGAGTCTCCCTCCACACATGCTTTTAAGTTGATTGTAAGAGAGTCAACTAGCCTATATTAGCCACCTTGCCCAATGCCTAGGGCAATCACCGTCCTTGTTTCACATTTGACACAAGACACTTTTGTAATGTCCCTCTTTTTCTTGGATAGTTGTTGGTCGAAGACCTTTGGCCCATTTAGTCTACCCGACGGCCAAAGGAGGCGATTAAGGGTGACTTAAGTCATAAAATTATTATAAAGTGCCGATTTAAAAATAATTATTATAAAGCACTTATAATAATATTATTATGACTTAATAAAGTGTCTTTTAAATGGCCAAAGTGATTTTATTTCACTCTAGGCTAAAAGTGCGACTTGACATGGGGGCCAAAATAGGAAAATAATAAAACATTATTTAATGTTTATTTGCCCAAGGAGAAAAGTGCGACTGGGTATGGGCATGCTTTTAGGGTATTTTGGCACTCTTTTCTCATTGGAAGATGGAAAGGTGATTTTGTAATATTTTTCCTATAAAAAGGAGAGGGGCGGCTTGGGCAGGTTATCATATAATCATTTTATCACTTCTGAATCTGATCTTAAGCCAGGTGCTTTTGTATTAAAGTATTCTAAGGACGAAAACCCTTAGTATATTGCCTCTAGAGGACGAAAACCCTCTTAGAGATTAGGAGGAATTTCTACATAGGATTTTCCACAGAGCTTGCAAAGAATTTCAGTATTTCCAGCAGTAGCTGAGGAGTTTTTACAATAAAGGATTGAAGAATTTATCGCAGCAGTGTCATTGTATTTTCTGTATATGGAGCGACCCACTATGTGGCTGGTTTTCAATGTCTTGGACGCATCTCAGGTCTGAATTTCATTATCATCATTTGTACTGATTTCTGGAAGTCCAAATAAATATTTTTCAGGGTTTTGGAGGGTTTTATAGCGCTGTTTACAGTCACTTAAATCTGCAGATTCCTGAGTGAAATTCCAGCCTGTTTTTATGTTCAAAAAATCAAATTTTGTTTTATAATAAACTGCTATAGTTCTGAGCCTTGTTATGGCAAGAATAGATAGTGCTGGTAGTGGTTCTATGTGGATTTTCATCATCAAAACTAGTCGCCATTGCTAGAAAACATCTGAAGCAGTTATATTTATTGTTGCACAGTCTTCAAATCAGTTTGGGTTCAGTTTTAGGCTAGATTCTATTCAAAACCCTAGTCGCACTTCTTCACATAAATTCAGATCTGTATTAGTGTGATTGCCATTAAAAGTCATAAATCAGCTTTTGGTGTTTTAATTGATCTAAAATTGTTGGAGAACAAGAGAGATCCATTTGGGGATCTTTCACTTTTCACTAGCAAATTTACAACATTGGGATTCTTTGTTAATTGATAAAGATATAAGAGATTTTTATGCAAGCTAGGAACATATTTAACATTCCGTACTAATAAATTTTGGGCATTATTCAACTTAATTGAACATCTTCTATCCCCTCTTGTGTAAGTGGCTTTACATAAGCTGATACAACTAAATCAAAACAATTTGCAATTCCTGTAAATGATACATACCAATCCTTATTACATGAAACATGTCTGGATGCATCGGAGTCAATGATCCAACAACTGTTAGCACTTTCATTCGAGCATGATGCCATAAGACAATAGACAATAGGTTTTTCCTCAAAATCTCATTCATTTCCAATTGGTGCCATATTTGCTTCATCCTGTGGCTTTTTGTTTTGTTGGGGAAGATCATACCGTCACTTCTGGCAATCCTTTTGAGATGCCCAACCCTATACAATAATAATGTTTTATTTGGTATTTAAAAGATTCACTAGAGTGTTGTTTCCACTTCCCTTTGACTGAGCAGTCAATGCACTCTCTGATTGTCCAAAATTGGACTCAAGGTTTTGTCTCTATTCTTTTGTAACAAATAGGAACTAACTTTATCAAAAGTCAAGGTTTGACTTTCAGCCATCAAATGTAAGGCTTCCACAAATGAGTCATACAAGGATGATAAGCTATTTAGAACCTCTGTTACCAGGAAACGCCTAGGGCCCCCTTGTTTCGTTTCCGAAACGTTTCCAAAACGGAAACTCCTTCGAAATGTCCTAGTCTCCTAGAGATAAGTATACATGATAATAATGTATTATTTCAATGAATACAAAATATTTTGAGTGTTTTATCAGTTATACTTATCTCTTATGGTCTATGGAGTACAATTTTAAAATGAGTACTATGCATATATATATATTTTAATAATATATTGTACGGACATTCCCGTGATGTTTCGCATCCAAGGTTTTTTGAAAATTGCCGTTTCCACATTTTGTACCCATTTCCGTTTCTGTTTCCTGGCAACATAGTTTAGAACCAATGCCACCATATCATTGACATCCACCTTTTTATTAATGGAGGGGAGCTGGTCTTGGATATCTTTCATCTGAAGTAGGTGTTTTGACAGGGACCCATCTTCTTGCATCCATGCAAAAACAAGAAATTCTTTAGGTATAACACCTGACACTTGTTTGAAGTCATGTATTTCTCCTTCAGATTGGTCCATGACACACTAGTTACAGTGGCGTTCTAGACCTTTGGTATCAACTCATTGGATACTATCAACTTCAGTAGTAACAAGGCCTCCTTATGACGTTTGTCACAATCAACAAAATTTACGACCAACCTTTCTTGCTAAGGATTAGTTTATTACAGTCGCAATATTCAACAGTAGTGAGAATCTATGACTCCAAACATTATAGTTTTGATCTGTCAACTTTTGCGACTTTTGCTTTTGAATATTTTCCATACAATACTTGATATTTCCAACCTGGAAATCAATGCAGCAAAAGAAAGTACAGTCTAAAATCTGAATACTTGAATTTTTGACCTGCAATTTGATGCAATGAATGAAAAATACAGTTTTCTGAGTTCTGATTTCTGACCTGCAAATAAATGCAATAAAATAAAAGTATTGTATTCTGATTTTCACTTGGAAATCAATGCAAAGAATTTTTAAAGTCTGAATTCTTATTGCAAAGGAAAATGTACTAGGCAGAAGATGCGCATTTTGTGCCCTAGACAACTGGCTGTGACTGAAACATCACAAAAGGAAATCTGTGCCCTCGAATCTGTAGATTTCCGTGTCCTTGCGTGTGCTTTTGATGTCTATCTCTTTTACACAGACATCTATGCTTGAACTCAGACAATAAACACATAAAAAATCACTACTATAATTCGTGCTCTACCAGGTCTGCATTCTCGTCACAAATCAGAAACTGAAAAGGAAACCCACGAATTGATAAAATGACATTTTATGCCCTCGTGCTTGCAAAACAGACATAAACAACCCTTGGAACTTAGAAATATCCTTCAAAATTCATGTTTTTCAGATTGTGCCCTAGCAAAATTGTTGAATATTTTATTTTTCAACAAAATTTATTAAAAATGACTGTATATTTAGAAAAGACTGTAAAAATTGCTGACATTTTAGGTATTGGCTGTTCCCATCATGCCCTAGATGAGATTCTTTTCTCCTTTATTCAAAGGTGAGCCCTAACAGTTTCTGAAAATCACGATTCCTTATTTTTCGTGCCCTAACTGCACGAATAACTCTAAAAATTCTTCAAAAATATGCAATGATGTTTTAATGGAGTTTGTCTCGATGACACAATTTGTACCTTCCAAAATTGTCCTCTACAATTCGTACCTGCTTTAGGGCTTCCTCGAACTTAGACCCCCATGATCATCTTCCTCATTGTCCATTCTCTATGCCAAGAGTTTCCTTGAATTGGGAGCTCTTCAAGCACTAAAGGCCTTGATATCAATGTTAGAAGATGTGAAGAACGTGAAGGGAAATCGAAATGTACAGTTGGGAGTTTTTGGTGTCCATTATTTTATTATGCAAGAGACAGTTACAAAACGGATGAGGAAGTTACAATTGAACATAAGTTAATACATAATAATTTGTTAAGAGTTTATTAATATATTAAGAATATATTTTAATAGGTTTTAAGCCTACTCCCGTTTATGCTCCTTGGTTGGAATTTCCTTGCTTATCCTACAATACAATTGTCCTTTGTGGTGTTATATGATGGATGATGTACGGTGCCTTCCATTTTCTGTGCAACTTTCCTAGATGTGCTTTTAATCTACTTTCGTAGACCAATGCCATTTGTCCTTCTTTGGACTCTTTTTGCATAGATTCCTATTGTGCCATGTTTTTGACTGCTTTTGTGGGCTTCTTGGTTTTAGCTTGCTACCATTCATGTTTCGTCATTCTAATCCATTCCAACAACTTGTTTTCAGTGGATTCTCATTGCCCAATCTTGTGACCACAGGAATGCGCAGGCTGGGGACAATGTATTCCAATGGCATGACTGCTTCCATTCCATATACCAATTGAAATGGTGTGTGCATTGTGTTGTGCTTATAATTTGTCCTGTATCCCACAATATTACATGAATTTTATCCTCCCAATCATTCATTTGTACATTGCAAATCTTTGTTAGCATCCTTTATAATACTTTTTTAGTGGCTTTTGCTTGTCCATTTACTTGTGGGTGGTATGTTGTACTCTTCTAATGAGCAATCAATAAGCATTTTATTTGTATTGTTTAGGAAATAGGTCTCTCGATCACATATGAGGTTTTGTAGGCATTTAAAACTTGCAATGATATTTTCATAGAAGAACTTAGTTGCATCCTTGGCTGTAATTGGGTGTCGATGCTGCTTATACCCATTTTGTAAAATAATCAATTGTGGTTTTCATGTATCTTGCATTAGAACACTTAGATAGTGTGTTGATAGGCCCATTGAAATCAATTCGCAATGCTCGAATGGTTGGCAACTAACACTTTATTTAGCGACATCTCATCCCTTTGATTTGGCTTCCCCATTCTTTGACAAACATCGTAATGTTTTGACATTTGATGCACATCTTGGAATAGCATAGGGCACCATATTTTTCTCTCGTAATATCTTCCTCAGTAGTTAATTCCTGCGAAGTGTCCTCCAACTACTTCTCCATGTGCTTCCCTTAATATAGCCGCATGTTCATGTGCTAATGCCACTTTGCATAATACATCATCTTTCTCTAATTTGGAAAGAAATCTATTGATGATGGTAAATGGTAGTGCCGTCGCAACTAGTTTCTTCTTTTCCTTTTTATTGTGTAGTGGTCCAGCAATACTCCATTATGCAAAAATTAGCTATTTCCTCCAATTGTTTTGGAACTGCAGTAACTCTAAATAAGTACACATCCGGAGAATCTTCCTCTAGTTCCTCTCTGTCTTCCCGGTATTTATCTTGTTCAAGTGATTTGGTCCATGTTCCTTTCTTGGCTTTACATTGATTTTGAACTTGTATTTTGTAACACCCATGTTATAATTACTCCAAATTAAGGGAATTTTATTTCTTTTAAAACAAACCCCTTAATCCCATTAAATGCCTTCAATGATTTTAACTTAGCAATTATAATCTAGCATAAAATGTAGTTTACAATCCATCTGATAACAACATAACCATGTGCAGCTGTAAAGGTCAATTAGATTTACTCGATCCCCTTTATCATCACTCTAACCGAGTGTGCATAACTTGTATGCAGTTGGTTAACCTTTTCATTCAAGTTTAAGAACTAGTGCAGTTCCTAAGTGTCTACCTAAAAATTAGTCTAGTTGAGTTTCATCCGGCATCTCACACTAGTTAGATAGGAACTCGGTGAACTAACAATGTAATAAACTAGTTACACTACTTAGGCCAAAGTTTTCAAGTTATGCTTTGTATGCTTAGTTTCGTGATCGCATAAGCCAAACGAAACTTGTCCCATCACCACACAGTCATCTCTACATAGTTATTTGGATCATATTTCGTTAACTAAAGTTAAGTTCTTGTATTAAGAAGGCATAGAATCTAGGTCTCGCCTCTCGATTCGAGAGTACACTATCAATCCCAACTTAGGACCCCTATGGGAAGATAATGATTACTTAATGACATTCGTCATTAAATAATTATTACCCTTCCCGTAGCCATCCTAAGGTGGTACGGATAGAGTTCAATCAAATGGATAGGTGGAACTAGAGTCCACGTTTTCATAATACACATTATCTTAATACAAGGTAGAATTCATTGTTTTGATGCTAAGTCAAGTTATACGTTTAACGACAAGATCTATAGTAACTTTACTAGTTGTTATCTTACGAAGTATCTCAATCCGTTGTGTCGGTATATAGTTTTCGTTATTAGGTGTAAGTTTAACCCAACCATGCCCTTACATTCTTGTAACGATACAATCCCAATGTTTGTGTCGTTAATTCCACCAATTTGTTAACTAATGCTTATGTATCTCTTAAGAAAGAGATATAAACTTTTGAGTATTAAGATTGATTAAGTTTGACGATAAAAGTAAATGTATTAGTCTCATTATACGTATTATCATCTTAATTCATAGTTTAAGGTATAGCACTTCTATTATGACATCAATATATCGTTCATCAATTGTTAATGTTGTGATGGTACAACTATTGTCAATGTAGTTTTTATAGTTATACTACGTAATGGATTAATGATTTAACTAATCTTTTTTACGACCAAGTTTAAGATAAAATGTCATTATTTTATCTTAAATGTCATTATTGGTTTCTCTTGAGTTAAGTTTGTTTAACTCTCTTTTTGGTCCTATTCCGTTTTTTTTGTTTCTGTGTGGGAGCTATCACGATGTATCTTTCTTTGTAAGGCTTCGGGAGCCGATCCTTTTATTACATTATTTAATAAAAATAAAATGTCATTATTTCATAACTTCGTATCACTGTCTATAACAGCGTTGTTTTATTAATTTATTTTCTTCAACATATTAGTGATGATGTCATACATACTTTCGTAATAATTTCCATTTGATAGTTAAGGATAATAATTGTCGTGAAGTACAATAATGACAATATGAAAAATACAATTTTGTAATCCATTTCAAGAGTCATACCGCTGTTAAAAACAATGTATATCATTATTATAACACATACATGAACACAAGTAATAAATGTACTTATTTAAACTCAATAAGGATGAATCCATATCTTATAAAATATTACAATAATTTTAGATTGTTATAATTAGGCAAATTCCTTATAGGAATTTGCGAAATAATATTTTGCTTTTCAATAAACACAATGATGCGTAATCGGATAGTAAAACCATAGAACATGATCAATTCACATGTATAACATCCAACAATCACGTCACTTATCTACTTCTTTTCTCGCATAGCAGACAAAATAATCAAACACAAATTTATAACATACAACTCGAGAAAAACACTGACACTTTCATCCAAAAATTTGCAATTTTTCCAGATTTCAGTTTATTTGTATTCAAATTTGTTGTCTATAATGATCTTGAAATCATCCAACTTTGACAAATAGTCGAAAATATGACAAATTTTTGTCATTACAATCATCCAGAATATAAAGTAATATCAAGCATATCATAATAGATTGTCAAATATCAATTTTTATTATTGAAACAAATAAGGAAGCACATTTTTATTTCCTCCAAATTCTCCCAGGTTGCACTTTCTTCTGAATATTGGTCCCATCGACCTTGCATTCGCGCTATATCTTTATTCTCAAAGTGCGACTTCATGAGTTTCCAACACTCTAATAGGTTTAACCACCACGATTCCCGGATCCTGAACCTGTAAAGAGTTCCAATTAAGGACATGCGTTACATCTGAAACATACTTCTTAAGTAAGGAAACATGAAAAACATCATGCATCTTAGACAATGCGGGAGGTAATGCCAAATGATATGCAACTGGACTTATGATTTCAAGAATTTTAAATGGTCCAACATATCTTGGTGACAACTTGGCAGACTTGCCAAATGTTATTGAGCTCTTTTTGGGCTTAACCCTTAAGAAAACTTTATCTCCAAGCTCAAATTTTCTGTTTACTCGTTTCAGATCTAGATAGCTCGTTTGCCGATCAACAACTTATTTCAATTGCTCATGAAAGAGATTTACTCGCTTTTCTTTTTGTTAAACATTTCAGGGCCCACTAACACTCTATCCTCAGATTATCCCAACTGATGGGAGTTCTACACTTTCTCCCATACAACGCTTCAAATGGTGACATTTTTAGCGAAGAATGAAAAGTGTTGTTATAGGCAAATTCCACCAATGGAAGATATTCTTTCCACTTGTATTACTGATCCATGCAACACTTGGTATGCTGAACTGAAATTCAGTTTTGTTCCCAAAGCTGAATTTAAGGTTTGCCAGAATCTAGAGGTCATCCTTGGATCCCTATCCGAAATTATTAACTCCGGAATTCTGGGCAATCTGAAAATTTCGTGCACAAACCGTTTTGCAAGCTCGGGTGAATCATCTTTCAGAATACCCGGTATGAAGTGAGCTATCTTTGTTAACTTGCCAACAACTAACATCATGCCATGTTTATTTTTCGACATTGATATCCCTGCACAAAATCCATGCTAATAACTTGCCATTTATAGTGCGGAATGCTTTGTGAGGATACAACATACCATTAGGGTGCATGTGCTTTGCTTTGTCGCGTTGACATTCAAGACAATGAGAAACGTAGTTTGTCATGTATTTTTCATTCCCTTCTAGAAGTATTGTTGTTTTATATCAGCAAACATCTTTTTCACTCCTGGATGTCCCGAATAAGGAGCATCATGGAATTCTTTCATGACTTTTTTCCTTAAGTCATTTCCCAAAGGTACATAGACTCTACCTTCGTATTTCAAGATTCCTTCATTGTCAAATTTAAATCCTTCATACCTTTTATCATTTGGATTTGTTGTTAACGCAACCTTTACATGTTGATAGTATGAATTAGTTAACATTTGTTTCTTTACCTCATCTTTGAATTGAGTCCTAAGGGTCACAATCATGCGGAAACATGCTTTTGACGACTTAGTGCATCTGCCACTCTGTTCTCTTTTCCTTTTATGTAACTTATATCAAAGTCATATTGTGATAAGAATTCAAGCCACCTATGCTATCTTGCCTATGCTATCTTGCGTTCAAGTTGGGTTGCGTGAAGATATACTTTAGCCCCAAGTGGTCTGTTTTCAATTTGAAAGGATTTCCTAATAGGTAATGCCTCCAAACTTGCAAAGTGTGAACTATGGCAGCAAGTTCTAAATTGTGGGGAGCATAGTTCAACTCATGTACCTTCAATTTTATGCTCTTGTATGCAATCACATGGTCATTTTGCAAAAGTATTCCACCCAAACCTCCAAAGACATCTTTTACCACGTTGAAGCTTTTGTTGGGATCCAAAACCTTCAAAATAGGTGTTGTAGTTAATTTCTCTTTCAACAAATTAAATGTATTCTTGCATTTATCAGACCAAACAAATTTCTTATCCTTTTTCTGCAGTGAAGTTATTGGAGCAACAACTCTAGAGAAGTCTTTTACAAATTTTCTGTAATAACCAACCAGCCCCATGAAGCTTCTAACTTCATGAACGTTTTTAGGAGCTGGCCATTCTGTTATGGCCTTGATTTTTGATGGATCTACAAATTTTCCTTATTTATTATGTGTCCAAAGTATTGCACCTCATTCTGATAGAATGAGCATATAGAAATCTTTCCATATAGTTTTCTTTTTCGAGTATGTCCAACACTATTCTCAAGTGTTCATTATGTTCTTCCATGTTTTTGGAATAAATCGAATGTCATCCAAGAAAACCAACACAAACTTGTCTAAGTATTCTTGAAAAATGTTATTCATTAAGTTCATGAATGCAACAGTGCATTTGTGAGTCCAAATGGTAATACCGTGAACTCATAGTGGCCATATCTCATCCTAAAAGTAGTTTTGTGTATGTCTTCATCTTTTATTCTCAATTGATGATAACCTGATCTTAAATCGATCTTGGAATAGATTGATGCATCTCGCATTTGATCAAAGAGATCATCTATCCTTGGAAAAGGATATCTATTATTGATTGTGGCTTTGTTAAGCATACGGTAGTCAATGCATAACCTTAACGTGCCATCTTTCTTCTTGACAAAGATGACCGGTGCTCCCTAAGGAGACACGCTCGGTCTAATCGATCATTTGGATAACAACTCATGTAGTTGTGCCTTAAGTTCCACTAGTTCAGTTGTAGTCATTCGGTAAGGAGCCTTAGAAATAGATCCTGCTCCGGGCTTGATATCAATTGTTGAATCTAATTTGCGCCTTGGAGGAAGTCTAGGTGATTCCTCTAGAAAGACATCGCTGTACTCTTGTAACAGCGAATAGTCTTTCAAGGAAGTATTACCTTCCTCGCTGAAATCTGATATTTTTATTGCGTAAAACATGCAACCTTTGTTCTTAGCCTTTTTGAGCTGCATTGCAGAAATCTGCCTTACCTCAATGTCTTTTTTATGCCTTGTATGACTGCTGTTTTCTACAGGTCATCCAAGCATTTTATTTGTTTTTTAAAATAGTTTATAGTGGCTTTGTGTTGTGATAGTTAGTTTACACCTATTATAACATCGTAAGAACCTAAAGGAGCTACGTAAAGGTCTAATTTTGTGGTAAAACTAGGCAGCTCCAATGCTGCGTCAAACAAACATTGGTTTACCGTGTGGACAACATTGTTCCCATATTGCATAGTCCATGATTTCTTCATATAACCAACTTTTATTTTTTAATTTTTTAGCTAACTTATTTGAAATGAAACATTCAAGTAGCACCAATATCAAAAATAATAGTTACAGTAGTGTTTTAAAAACTGGTCGAACCAGAACCGGAATCGGCTAGTTCGACCAGGTTTGAGTTTTTTTAGCATGAACCGGTTGAAAACTAGACCGTTTGACTGGTTTGGGGCCAAACTGTCAAACCGGCCGAGTCATGTCCCTGTGCAGCTATACAACGCAATTTTTAAAAATTTCACTTTTTAATTGCTGGAATCATGGTTTGCCACATCTAAATCTTCAATATCTCGAAAATGAATTGTCCAATCTGCATGAAAGTTTGTACCAATGTAAAAGAGGATGTCTTGGAGGCTCTGAAATTGATTTCACTTGTTTTGGACACCTGTAGAGAAAGTTATGCCCAAAACACAGTCAACAGGCCGTGTGTATAAGGTCTAAAGAAAGCTTGTTTTTAGGACACTAAAAACCTTGTAAAAAGAGAACGAACCCTCCAAATGGTCTGGAAATTTGTGGATAGGTTCAAGAAGATGTATGTTAGACATTGAAAGTGGTTTCAACCGGATTGAAACACTGTAAGGCTGTAGGTGAATTTATTCAAGAAACTCAGATTTTACAGGCCTAGGGAATAAGGTCTAAGAAGACTGTTATATGTTGTTGCAAGAATCAGAGTTAAGAAAGAAAAGGATCAGTTTGTTGAGTCAAATGATATCTAAAGAGAGGTAAGAACCTGCTTGAGAGCCTGAGAATATAAGGAGTCCTTGTGTGAGAGAGAAAACTCCAATTTAGAAACCATGTATTGTATATGTTTGTATATATATTGTGTATTGGACTTGTGTGTAATTGTTGGAATCATGGTTTCTAATCTTTCAAATATATTGTTTTCATTAAAAATAAATTTGTTTTTAATGTTTTTTAGTAAACTGGTTCATAAAGTTTGAACCGGTCCGGTTACGGTTCCGGTTCTGGTCCGGTCTAACCCTCAATTGGTTCCGAGTCCGATTCCGATTTTTAAAATAGGTGGTCCATATAACTTACCCGGTACTTCAATAGGCGTGGCTTACTTTTCAGCCTGGCAATTTGCTAATGTAGCATGAATTCTTTGCTGCAGGTTGCTCTCTTTGTTCTTCAAAGGGCAATTGTTTGCGTAGTGATTTCCACCACACTTAAAGCATCCAACAAATGGTCCTTTTCTTTCAGATTTATTATCATTAGCTATTGTACTATTTTGCCCTGTTTTTAAAAATTTTGTAGAGACTTTGCTGCTGTACTTTTCTTTCCATTTTTGGTCTTTTTGACCAAGTCTTTATTAGTGCAAGTGAACTGAATTTTTTCTTTCTTTTCTCATCTCTCGTGAGCAAATATAGCTTGTAGATTTTGCTCTTGTCGAACGGCCTTTTCAAATCGCCTCCATGGTCGAAGGGTGTGAACATCCACCTCTCCACCAATAATGGGATTAAGTCCCATGATAAACTTGTGTATACGGAACTTCTCATTAGTTTGGTCTTGTATAACATATTTCAACATTTCAGTAAATTTTTCCGAGTATTCACATTACGGATCATCTTGCCTTGTACCAAGGTTTGGAATTCAAACATTTTTAGTCATAATATAGCTGTGGTAACTAGCGTTGTGCGAAATAGATTTTGTACTAATCCCAAGTTAGCGTTGTGCGAAATAGATTTTGTACTAATCCCAGGTTATGTTGGTGCAATGTAACAATTCCCAATTCCACCTTTCGGCTATCCCACCATGAGGAAGCTTCGTTGGAGAGCTGATAAGAACCCCCAACAACCTTAGTTTCTTCGTAGAAAAGTTTCGATTGCAAAATATTTCTCCATCTCGTTGAGCTAATTCTTAGCTCCATCCCACATAGTTGTTCCATCAAACTTAGGTTGGTGATATGTTTGATGTCATTTGACATTTTTGCTGCCAAACGGGCTCTTTTGTTTTCAGGTTGATTAGGATTTGCAGCGTTAGGATCTGCAACATTAACATTATTATTAGTAGCATTAGGATCCACTACATCAGGTGACCTTGAGGTTGCACACTCATCGTCACCTTCAAGCACTACTATCCTCGGCCAATATCTATTGTTCAAGGAAAGCTATACGATTACGAGTTTCTTGCATGACAACAAGTATCTTGTCCAATTTTTGGGTTGTTGTTGCTTCTCTTGTTCTAACCATTTTGTTTTGTTAGACAAGAATTAAATTTTGTATTAGCGTAAGGACCCATTATGTCCAAGAGCTGTAAACCTTCAACTTTGATACCAAAATGTAACACCCATGTTATAATTAACTCTAAATTAAGGGATTTTTTTCTTTTAAAACAAACCCTTAATCCCATTAAATGCCTTCAATGATTTTAACTTATCAACAATTATAATCTAACATAAAATATAGTTTACAATCCATCGATAACAACATAACCATGTGCAGTTAGAAGGTCAATTAGATCTACCCGATCCCCTTTATCATCACTCTAACCGAGTGTGCATAACTTGTATGCAGTTGGTTAACATTTTCATTCAAGTTTGAGAACTAGTGCAATTCCTAAGTGTCTACCTAAAAATCAGTCAATTGAGTTTCATCCGGCATCTCACATAGTTAGACAGAATTCGGTGAACTCGACAAAGGCAATCAACTAGTTACACTACTTAGGCCAAAGTTTTCAAGCTATGATTTGCATGCTTAGTTTCGTGATTACACATAAGCCAAATAAAACTTGTCCCATCACCACACAGTCATCTCTACACAGTTATCTGGATCATATTTCGTTAACTAAAGTTAAGTTCTTGAATGAAGAAGGCATAGAATTGGGCTTGCCTCTCGACTTGAGAATACGCTATTAGTCCCAACTTAGGACCCTATGGGAAATATAATGATTACTTAATGACATTCGTCATTAAATAATTATTACCCTTCCCGTAGCCATCCTAAGGTGGTACAGATAGAGTTCAATCAAATGGATAGGCGAGACTTAGAGTCCACGCTTTCATAATACACATTATCTTAATACAAGGTAGAATTCATCGTTTCGATGCTAAGTCAAGTTATACGTTTAACGACAAGATCTATAGTAACTTTACTAGTTACTATCTTACGAAGTATCTCAACCCGTAGTGTCACTATATAGTTTTCGTTGTTAGGCATATGTTTAACCCAACCATCTTTGTTACATTCTTGTAACTATACAATCCCAATGTTTGTATCGTTATTCCACGAATTTGTTAACTAGCGCTTAGGTATCTCTTAAGAAAGAGATATAAAGCTTTATGTTTTAAGATTGATTAAGTTTGACGATAAAAGTAAATGTATTAGTCTCATTATACGTATTATCATCTTAATTCATAGCAGAAGTGTTGTCCATCAGTGTTAATGTTGTGAAGGTACAATTCCATGGGCTATCTCTATCCACGGGGATCTCCATCTATCCACGCCCATTGCATGGGTTCATCTAGCGTTGCAATCCCTATCTATATATGGGTGGGACAATCGTCAATGTACTTTTAATAGTTGTACTACGTAATGGATTAATTATTTAATTAATCTTATTACGACCAAGTTTAAGATGAAATGTCATTATTTCATAACTTCGTATCGCTGTCCATATTAGCGTTGTTTTATTAATCTTATTTTCTTCAACAGATTAATGATGATGTCATACATACTTTTGTAATAATTTCCATTTGATAGTTAAGGATAATAATTGTCGTAAGGTACAATTATAACAATATGACAAATACAATTTTGTAATCCATTTCAAGAGTACATACCGTATTTAAAAACATCGTATATCATTATTACAACACATACGGGATACACAAGTAATAAATGTACTTATTTAAATTCATTAAGGATGAATGCTTATCTTATAAAATATTACAATAATTTTAGATTGTTATAATTAGGCAAATTGCCTTATAGGAATCTGCAAAATAATGTCTCTTTTCAATAAATACAATGATCCGTAATTGGATATTCAAACAATAGAACGTGATCAATTCACGTGTATAACATCCAACAATCACGTCACTTATCTACTTCTTCCTACATCTGAAGGAAAGATAAAATGATATACATGGTCAATTCATCAAACTGACATGAATTAATAACTCTAAACATGTTGTTAAGTTACAAATCAATTGAACAACACAAGTTTTATTTAAGATACAATTTAAATAATACTTATACTGTATTAAGTCTACATATCAATAACAAATGAAGAGGTCTAAAGATGCATACAATTTGTTTCCACAACATCTTTCCAAACATCAAGTAAGGTCTCTATGTCTATTCAACAATAACTTCGTTTTGAACATTTGATTCAACGAAATTCTAGAACAACATTCTTTTCATTAATACTATTGAGCAATACAACTTGCACACACATTACATTCATCACTCGTTAAACTTGCTTGTCATTAAATAATATTTGAAAGGAGAAAACATGTTCTTTCCTCGAGACAATTGTTGTCAAGTATCCAACTTAAACGAAAAATAGAGAAATGATAAACAATCATTTTTAACATTACCATATTAATAAAAGAGGTAAATTAATGTCACAGTTATAGCTTCAACAAGCATTTGTTTCCTTTCCCTAATTGAACATATTGCACATTCAAGAGCTTTATGTACAAAGAATAATTGTCAAATATCCTATCTGAGATGCAACAGACATAAAATTTCATTGCATACCTTTATCATAAATAGGATATAATGATAAGCATGGATTTGACAATGAAACCAGATGGACTGATATGTAAGGAATGAAATTGAAACATTTTTGGGCCACAAGCTGCCCTTAACCTTCTTACAACTCTGAATTTTTGAGTTAGAACTGGACCTTAGCTTCATGGACTTGCTCTTTCCGAGTGTCATTCTTGAGGGTTCCTTGCAAAACTGATTGGTCTTGCAGATTGTGGAGGTGAAAATATGGCAGCGACATAAGAAAGAGTACATAGTTTTCATTTCTTCCCCGCTGTTCATGCTGCCCATAATTTTGTCATGGCACAATGATATGCAATAAATTTGAATTGTCTCTAGGTCTAGGGCGGCTTACCTTAGCTTTATCATTTAGTTTCTTCAAGCTAGTAATGGTACTCATGCACGAAACTTTATTATGGCTAAATATATTGGTAATTCTCCCACGTTTGACTGTTGTTGATAACAGACCAACAACTTCACCCATTGCTATCCTTGGACTTCATGGAGAATTTCTTCCTCTCTCCTTGGCCTTATCAATTTGGTTGAGTTACCCTCAATGCATTCACCATTGTGACCCCAAAATTCTTTTCTATACACATGTGTATCAGCTGAGATATAATCCAAATGGAAAAAAGAATTGGTTACCTTTACAAGCATACCATGGTCTTTGGAAGGGGGTAACTTCTCACCAATTCCATCTTGGCCCATGTACATAAAGCGGTCTTCACACAGTTCGGAGGTTGCATGAGAGGGTGTATGTGCTCCTTACCATCTAATGTGTTGTCCCTACACTGCGTTTCATTTTATCTTATTGTATATAATGTATTTGGACTATTTTTTAAGTGTTTTGTTTGTTTTCATTTAATGTGATGTATGTAACACATTTAATTTTTAATGAAAAATTAATATTATATGTTAATGCAAAATGTAAAGCCCGCGGATGCTACTAACATACCTATCTTAGAGAAATTTATGTAAAATATGCCGAGAGGTATCATTCTCGAGGCGCCCAATTCTTCATCATTATGTTCTTTTTTGACCGCTGTTATAAACAGTCCAGCAAGCTTGCTGTCATCATATCTATTTGGAAAATGGTTTCCAAACCTCCCTTTCTCTTCTCCCTCTTGCTCATGCCTGAATTCATCACATGCTAAAATAAAATCAGTATTAACCAAACAATGATCATTAATTACCTCATAATGTTGTTCCTCCAGAACAACCATGGGAGTTAGGGCTGAATCTTCATCAAGCTTTGTAGCCTCTTCCTCCTTCATCTTAGTTTCAACAAGTGAAACTCTTTCCACCCTAGCTTCATCCATATTTTGTTGACACATGCTCGGGACATCTTCATGGTTCTCGCCGGAGTCATGTGTTCCATCAACTTGCCTCTGATTGACTGCTGTTCCTAAAATTCCAGCAAGCTGATTGTCAACATTATCATCCGGAAATGGGGCTCTATCCACCAATTCTTTTCCATAATGTGGCGTATCATATTTCCCTTCTTCTTTGGGCTCATGCTCCATGGTCTCTTCACCAAACACATGTCCATTTACCCGGCTGTCCTGAAAATCAGTCAATGGCTCATCCTTAGGGAAAATGATAGGTACTTCTACCTCTTTCTTTGGTGATTCCACCTCAAAGCCCTCCTGCAGATCTGATTTTTCTTTTTCTTCTTTCAAGAGAAACCCTTTTGGGTTTGGCTCTTTGGCACTTTCTTGTGGTCTAGGGTTAAACCCTAGCATCTTCTTCCATGCTCTAGCTGTCCCATTTTTGGAATCATCAAATGTGGAGAGTGTCACCCTCCCCAAGGCATGTTGAAGATCCTCTTATGGTACTTGAGGTTTGGGCCCATACCTACCCTTGCTTACCCCTATGAATTTGGCAAGCGAAATAGCATCACGGATCTCCTTCGAAAGAGCCCTATATTCTTCATAGATAGCCACAATGTTGTGACCCACTGGATGTTGTGCTTCTGCCTCTGAAATGACTTCTTCCTTTGGTAAGAACCTAGGTCGCCATTCCATGTTTGTATTGTCATTGCCTTGCACGAATACCCTCAGGATGGGAAGACCGAAGCTCTGATACCATTGTAATGCCCCTTTTGGGACTGAAATTGAAAAAGTAGGAAACAACACAAACCCCAATAGATTAAATTCAGATTTTTAGATCAACAATTGTTTTTTCTACAGCTAGAAATCAGTGGTCTGATTTTTATAACAGCAGTCCAGAAATAGAGGAAAATCACTCAAATATCATCAAATAACTCAACCAAAATATAGATAGATATTTTAGGAAGAATTTAAGACACTTTTTATCATCAAATCAGATCACACACTCAATTGGAAATTTAATTCTGAACAGCAGAAGTACAGCCCATGAAAATAATGAAAAGAGAGGTTTCCAAACCCCGATAACCACAAAGAAAGATAGATTCTGGCCTTAGAAATTATGCCAAATCAAAATATCCAATAAAATCTGAAGTATGTGCCCTAGAAGGCACCCAACTAACACCAAACCCTAGTTGCTCCCTTTAGGGAGAGCTCCAAAATGCATGCAAAGCCTTGATAGATATTTTCTTTGATGCCCTAGGTCCAAACCAGCAAGATAGTTTTCAAAACATGTTTTCAAATCACCCCAAATGGAGGGTTTCCGTCCTCCACCAAGCCACAAGGAAGGTTTTTGTCTTCCTTGGAATGCCACACAAGAGGGTTTTCGTCCTCAAGTGGATAGTTAATGAGCACTTTGCCCAAAAAACCAAGTATAGATAAAATGCGCCAAAGATGGGTGCAAATGAAGTCCTTAAGTCCCTTTTATATCCTTCCCTTGGCGCCAAAAGCCAATTAGAAGTGGACCGACCTCTTTAAGCTTCTTTTGTCTTTTAATTTGCTTTTATGACTCTCCCAACACAGCCGACCTGCCTCATAAAGGGAAACACTGAAAGAAAACATTAAATCTAAATAAAAAAACTGAAATGAAATGCAATTCCTTCCCTTGTTCAATCATGCTTCCTTGTCACGGAAAGGGAATGGCAAGAAGTCCATTTTTAGGCCCTCAATTCAAAAAAGGGGACATTACAGCCTAGTCTAGCAAATATCATATATTGCAAACTATATTTTAAAAGAGAGGATCAGTGTAGACCCAAGCCTAGTTTTGTGAATATTGGCAGGCAATTGCATTGGGATTTAGTCGCCTGCAACTGTAGACCCAGGCAAACCTCCCAATATCTGAAAAGAGAGGATCACTGTGTGTAATAAATTTTATTTCCATCAAGTTTGGGAACAGTTTAATGTCCTTCTCAGCCCATATATGGGTAAGAGAATTTGTAGAAAAACTGATTTAGAGTCTGAAAAATAGTTTGACAAGCCACTTATTGTATAGCAGACATGCCTGAGACAATCGCACAATCAATGTTATCTAGAATGTTTGGAGGAGCATTAGAGGATTTAACTCGGGACAGAATGTACATAGATAATTCATCTTTGACAAACTTCCCGACATTCTTGTCAGATTGTGCAAGGGAGCTCAGGTCGACCCCTATTGTGACCTATCAAATAAGGACGTGACTTCAGATCCATCCTTGCTTATGATAACATTCTGTGAGTCATGCACACTTAGGCACACAATGCTAAATGAATTCTTAGCTTTCTTTATACACGAATGCTGGCATAGAATGAATGGAATAGAAATACATTCTTTCTCATGAAAGAGACAAATATTTAACGTGGAGAAACCCTCTTGGACTAGGAAACCCACAAAGGAAATATTTAACTGCATTTATTTCTTCTTGAACATTTTATGACAAAGATGTAAAGTTTTGTGCTGCTTTGGAACAATTACATTGTGATTTTTTTATGGACAGGAAATGCTACCAAGATCTCTTTTTCTGGCTACTCTCCTTGTCCCTTCAAATAGGGCCTTTAAGGAAATCTTTGATATTGATTTTTCTTTGGTTTTATTAGAGCTTCATTTCTGTAAGTTAAAAAAATATTATTAAAATACTGACATATTCATGTAAATTGAAACTATTATCAAGTTGTCATGAAGTCTTCGACTTGACAACTACTTTCTATGATGGATACTGTAAAATAGAACTGAGGATAAGAAAAAGAATTCAACTGCACATGATCAACTGTAATATTTAGAATAATAAGCTTTTCTTTTGATGCACCTTGAATCGAGCTTTTGGGGTAGCACTGGTGTCATTGTTTACTTGCATTCAGTTTCTGTAATCTAGACTCTTGTGTGATTTTAAAATGAGCTATTTGGTAAACATTTTTGGACTCGTATGCATAAAATTATGGCCCTGTAGAACACTGTAATTTTCATGTAACCAACAAAAAGGATAGTCCAGTAACTAGCAAAAGAATTAAGAGAATAAAATTACTCATAAAAGTGACTGCTAGACTCAGACACCAAGCCCTTGCATTGGTGTATTCTGAAAAATGAAGTATTTCTAATACACGTTTGTTAATCACTTCTGTGAAACCTTGCAGATATGGATCTTATGCTTTAAAAGTAAATTATTTGTAACATGTCTTTGTTTGCTAGTCCACGTTTCTTGCAGATACGGTTTTGGGTGCTGAAAAGATGAATTATTTGTTAGAATTGTATGGATACCAGTACTGGTATGGGTATGGATATGGCTAATTTTTAAGATCCGCAGATATGGATATGGCGTATATATATATAGTTATTTATTTACTCAAAATATTACAACGATCTAGATTTTAAATTCAAAGAAATATATTTTAATAATAATTATCAGTTTAAAATTATAAACAAATTATACATTAGATTAAAATTAATCTAGATAATAAATTATAAATTAATAATGATCAGTTTTAAATTATAAACAAATTTATACATGAGATAAATATTACATGCAAATTATACACTCGCAGCCCATGGGAATGGTAGGAAGGTGGGTATTCCGTGGATGAAAAAAATCACAGGTTGTGCAATCCAGAGGACAATAGACGAAATGAGAGAAAAGCAGATTAGGCCAAAGGAAATAGATCAAATGAAATCATAGCAGGTTGAGCAGAGCCAATGTAAAAATTTGAAGGCCAATGTAAAAATCTGAAGGAAAAGAGAAAATCAACACTCATTCACTTGACGATCTCAGTTGTTGCTGATAAAATTGCATTTTAGATGGTTGCCTGCAGTTGTTTTTACTACATTGTTTGTCTTGAGAATATATATATATATATATATATATATATATATATATATATATATATTTAAATGAGACATGGCTATAGTTCGGCCACATACTGTATCCATTTACATTTGATACAGACTGATAACGGGTTCGTATTGGATATGGCCTTGTACAGTATGTGGGCTGCATCCAAGCTGCACCATATCATATCCCTATCTGGCATGCAGACACGCATGCCCTAGGAGCAGGGTTGCTGTATCTTACAATCCTGCTATTTGTAAAGTGCCCTCCTTAACTAATACATTGTAGGCTGAAAAGATAATATTCCTAACGTGACTTATATTAATGTGGTTTCATATATTTTTGCAGGCAAAGCATAAGTTGGGGCATAATTGTGCTGCTGTGCAAATTCCCATTGGACTTGAGGGGGAGCTTCAGGGCTTTGTTGATCTTGTACAATGCAAAGCATTCTATTTTGATGGTGTTCACGGGTTTGTATCATTGTTTTAAGAAGCTTTTATCCCTTTTCATGTTTATATTTAATAGTATGCTTGTCAGAGCATTCTTTTGTTTGATTGACATAGAGGCAATATCTGGTCCAAAGTGGAAGCTATTTTCTATTGCATATTGTATAGAGTTCTAGTTTATTTTTCAGGGAGAAAATCATTCCAGATGAAATACCCTCCAATCTTGCTAGCTTAGTAACAGAAAAAAGACGAGAGCTTATAGAAGCAGTTTCAGAGGTTGATGACGCGCTTGCTGAAACATTCCTTAATGATGAACCTATAACTGCTGCTGACCTTAAGGTAAATTAGAAGTGAAATAAACCCAATCTGTTCTTGGTGTATGAGTGAGGCAAAGACCAATTCACTATTTGAGATATTATATGTAAGTCTTTTTGGTCTAGACCCCCAGATTTGGGCTTTACTGTGACATTGTGATGCTAATGTTATTGATTCTTAGTTTTAATTGTTGAGTTTTTCACTTATATGTCTATGGATTCTGCGTAACAAATTGAAGATATTTTTGCAGATGGCCATTCGAAGGGCTACTATATCTCTCAAGTTCATTCCTGTCTTCATGGGAAGTGCATTCAAAAACAAGGTATATTTGTGTTACATCTCATTGTGACAGTTTCCATGTTTCTTCCGTTTGTGCCTTTTGCAAGAGTGTAATAAATTCTATTATAGTCCAATGCATTGGCAATTTTGACTTTTTAGGTATTTTTTGTTTTATCTTTTGAGCATTTCAGGCCGGTCAACATTTGACCTCTTCAAATATATATTTCTGGTTTCAAAGTAGTAAATCTTATCACCTTTAAATTTATAAAAATATGGTATGAGAATAAGGCTTTTGGAAAAACTGTTATAAGATCAAAAATTCCCATACAGTTTTTCTTAAAAGCCCTTTTGTCATTTTGTGGACTGTAAAATCCTAAAATCTTTAACAAAGTATTTTGCCTGAAAATCCATTGCTCTTGTTATCAAACCCCTAATGTAGTCCCAAAAACTTTATAGTGATAATTATACATAGGAAAAATGACATGCATAACCCACTCGACTTCCCGAGGTTGGGCCGAGACAGCCGAAATGCGAGAAGATGATGCAAAGATGGAGATCGGGTGTGGCGATGAAAACAATGGAAGATGGTATGCAATGTGAAGATGTGAATGGTTAGTGGTTAAGGTGAGGGAGTTAAACGATCCTCTGCTGAAGGGTTTGCAAGAATGCTACTTGTTCGTCCAAGGCAAGGAAACTCTCTGCTATCTCTCCATGAGAGATGTGATCAATAATGATGGATGTGTGTATTTCTCGATTATGTCAGTTATATGGAATAAAACGTGACTAGGTTATAGGATCCTAGGAAAGCATTCGCTCTTTCAAGATGTTCCTCTCCAAAGAGGGTCATACAGCAATAGATTGTGCAAAATGGTAAAACAATGGGTTTGCACGCCTAGGTGGATGCAGCTGATCAAACCAAAAATTGCTTGGCATTGGAGAGATGCTTATTTAATGCTTCAAATTGGTTGATCATGAAAGTTGGTAAAGGATTAGAGCAGAAGACTAACATGCGTAGTCCTAAGTCTATGTCTCCTTGCTAAGGGTCAATCTTTGGGCGGATAGATGATAGGTTCGAAAATTCTCGTATGAGGTTGATCTGGACTAGGAATGGTCATGTGCTGATATCAACTCATGAGGGAAGGATGAACAAGGAACAAAAAGAAAGGGGCTAAAGTTTGGGTAGCGTGAACTCCTAATAGATATGTTTCTTGTTTTGTTTTGTAGTTTGATTTAAACAAATACTAACAACAAATGAATAATGGAAGGTAAATCTATGCACATCAAAAGATTGATGACAATGCCTTTAATTTATTTAATTTGCCTCTAATTATTCATTAATTATGAAAAATGACGATTTACTCTCTCTTCTTTATGTATTTTCCCTTTATGCACTTCTCAAATGAAATGTAAATAAATTAACAGCTAATCTAATATTTTTGGATTTTATCAAATAATTGCTGCAACTAATAAGCTAGGAGGAAATGAATAAATAAAATTTAAACTATTGTTTTCTCCAAATCAAAATAAACTAAACAGAGGAAAACCCGATGTAGTTATCCCTATGTTGTAAACTATCAATCTAAAATAAGAAAAAGGTTTTTAGCAAAATATTAAGTAGTGTTAATCCCTTTTAAAAGAAAGCTTCCTACAACAAGACCCTTAGCTTTAATTTCGTCTGGAAGAGAAGCTTCTTAGAAGATTTTTTCTATTAACCTGAAAAAGTTTTCTTGAGCAAGGATTGTCTATTGAAATGTAAAACAAAAGCAATGAAATCCTTCTTCCCTACTTCCTATCTTTCCCCAAACAAATCCATAGGGGATGTGCTCAGGATTAAGTATCAATAGCAGAGATTTCCAGACCAAAGTAACGAGACATAGTGAAAGAAGGGAAGTGTTAATGCGAGCTTTTTCAATGATTTCCAATTTAATTCCCATACAAATTTACATGTACAAAATCAAATCTAACTACAAAAGCTTTTTTGAAAGCTTTCCAACAACTATTCTAATGAAATGAAAAGAAAACCAAATACTCCTCCAGACTGTATACTGCATTCTGTGGCAGCTTGTCCCAAGCTTATTGGTGGTGTTTTTGTGTCTCCTCAGATTTGTGCTCCTTTAAATGTAGATTCCAATGTGATCCGGGAAGTGAGAAATGGCTGAAGCAAAGTAGCAGTTGAAGATCCAAAAAGCTGGCCGTTCTGATGTAAGGATGCAAATTGGATGTAGATAAAGAAAATGGCTTGGGCAATGTATTGGTTGTTTATATCAAGATTTCTCAGAAAATGGACAGCATAGCATCTCTCAAAATGAGGAATAGCCAACCTGTGAAACTTATGAAAGAGGCTTATTTCTAAGGTGACGGAACCGAAGGAATCGAAGTGAACTCTAACTTTTGGAAGGATTACTTAGTCTATGTGGAAGAAATCAATGGGCTAAGAATAGTAAGGATGAATCGGTAATGAAAAATAAAATCAACAAGCCTATTATAAATGAACTTCACCAAGTAAAATACGAGTAAATCAAATCGCAACTATATTGCGCATTTGGAAACACATGTTTTAATCTAATTTGAATGGTGAGAAAATTGCAACTAAATTGCGCATTTGGAAATGCGTATTTTAATTTAATTTGAATGGTGACGAAACTGCCAATCTGGACTGACTGGCGGTGTTGTCATGGGAAGCAAAAATCCTAACTTAACATACAAAGTCTCAAAATAGGGTTTTAGGCATGATTTGGGGGATATCAGAGAATCTTGCAAACAGAAATAGAAGGGATCTGGACCCTTTTCTTGTTTGAATGGAGCGTTATCATCACTGGAGACACGTTTCCAACATATTGCACCATGTGATTTTTGGGTGCATACAATGACCCTACAAGCGGCATTGGTTGTTTTATCCATCCCATTGTTCTTGTTCAATGTTAATTCTTTTGAGGGATTATGTGGTTTGTCTTTTGCTCAAAATATCAACATGCTTATCATTCTTGGCATAAAGAGTGGTAAGCTGGAAATCAAAACAATCCCTCATATCAACAATTTTCTTTGTAAGGGTTCAATTTAAAAAAATCAAGTTTTGGATGCACTTGTCCATTTGAATCAATTGTCAAAAAAGCAATTTGATCTCACCGTAATGCTCAACATTGGTTTCCACTTTATTCTCATTGGAATGTTTGACATGCTCCTCCTCATCACTTTTAGGTTGAATCATCCTCTTTGGCTTACAAAAGAGCTTTTCAAGAGTCTTCCATATAGTTTTAGGGATATGTATGTTAGCAAAATAGTGAGTAAGTTCTCGTATTAGAATAAGATATTATTAATGTGTGAGAATATTATAGTTAGAAATATATTTGTAAGTTTATGTTTTTAAACAACTTATGTAGATAGAAATCAAGAGAGATTTTAGGATAGAGGTTGGTTGAGAGAGATCATGTTCGGATTGTGTATGTTAAGGCTAACTCCTAGTATGTAGGAGCTTAATAGCTTATATATATTGTATGTGATTTATGAAGTAAATATAACGAAGAAATGAAGTGAGCTTAATCTGTGCAAATTTGAACCAAAATTAACATTTGGTATCAGAGCAAGGTTAGGCTCTGAGCAAGAAGAAAATTCTATGATGGAGTATTGAAAGTAATTTGAAGGGTAGCTTCATTGTTGTTGCCCAATTTATGAGAGATTAAATTGCAGATATATTTTGACAAGCATGTAATTTTGGAAAGCTTGTCCTTATCTACAAATCGACAGTGTACAGCCACGAGCTCAGCGTGATATTCTATCCCATGCACAACTGTTGTAATGTGTTTCCTGCTCTCTTGTTGCTTTGGATTCTTCCACATTCAATTGTTATGATTACAGCTGCTTGTATTTTCAATCCGCACTCTTCCATAGTCTGTATATTAATCGTTTCCGACCTTTTGATATTCACTCCAACGTATATTAATTGTCCTCCAATGTGCAATCTGGAGTCATTTTACGGCTTTTTGGTTTCATATCTCTGTCAGTTTGTGCAGTTTGTGACAGAGTTGTTTAGATAAAGCAGGAATTACCAGGTTATAGATTTCTAATAAGTTATGACAGGTCGAAAGTAAATTAATGTTGCAGAATATGAATATGCAGAAGATTAAATCAACATAACATATTTGACCAAATTTACATGGGAAAACTTTTGAAAGGTGAAAAACCCACAGAGAAAACTTTATTAATCAATGAAGAACAATGGTGATACAAAGCACCTTCTTCTCACTTCTCTAGCACAATGAAATTTACAATAATTTTGTTTTCAACAAGCATCACATAATGAAATATGAAAAATATTACCTGTTTTTACTTCATAAAATGGGAATATATATAAGAACTGTTATATGTGATGGGCAATAACAGCCCACCTTTATTCAAATTAATAAGTAGTTTGAATATTTAATAAACTTAGTAACATTTTAATAATATTTAATATTTCTAAGTTTAAAACTTAGAATATTGGATGCCATTATGTTTGTTCAATAGGCCACAATAGATATGTACCCCACAAACATTACATGCTCCAATAGTTCGTAACCAGTTGACCACCAATTTGTTTGAATCTCTATTGACAGATACTATGCCCCTCTAAACACCATATATATTTTGTGCATTTGATAAATTTGTAGATTTCTATGGATATCAACATGCATGTGAGAGGTGTTTGGGGCAAGGCTGTGTGATATTCTACAAATTCATGCATCCATCAAATTTTCTAGTAGGTGCTCCATGTGTTTTATCATGCTCATGCATCCATAGATCCATTGTTTCATGTTTTGCCATTCAAGATTCATCATGCATCACTCACCATTAACAATACTTTCATCGTGTTCCATTCCTCACTCTTACTTTTGAAAAGTATAAAACGTGTGCAATCAAACACTATACATGGCTTACATAAGTGTGAAAGGTATTGTGCCATGACGTACCAATGTGTTGTATATGGCTTTATGTTTTAGGGTTATGGTTTTAGGTGTTTCGTTAGTTGTATCAAAAATTTTAGGCTTAATTGATTTTTTATTTTTTTTGTTTTGTTAATCAAGTGTTAGTTAATTTGATGGGTATGTAATCACCAAAGTGATCCTCTTCTAGAGAGTAGTGTTAAAATTAGTCATTAGGTAGGATTAGAATGTATCGTTTATTGTTTTGCTATTTTTTTGTCTTCACATTCAAATCTAGTATATAAAGTGTCGTGTGTCTATTGTATGTCAATCATAATAGTAGTCTAGGAGTCATTGTGAGTGAAAATAGTTATTTTCAAAGTTGTGTCATAGTGTCTTTGTCAAGTTTGAGTTCCGTATTTGTTGTCTATGATAGTCAAAATCTATGTTGTAAATAAATGCATTTTCGGTTGAAACCGAGATCCCGAGTCATGTAAAAATTGTGGGGGATTTTGTCATCAAAAATAATGTGCAATTACGGTTCATGATACATTTTGCTAAATAAATAATAATACATTAGAGGACGGAGGCATGTGAGGATGGAAGTCAATCAACGACCTCTCGCCAACTACAAGTGATAGGGTTGCACAAATGAAGTAGTGGCAAACTATTTGTGCTAAATCAACCAATGTTGGGATTGGTCCCCAAGTGGTAGAAGTGATAGTCTCATACTGTTTGTGATTAGAGTGGCAGTGATCTACAATGGTGGTTGCATATGTGGTAATGAGGATAAGGTCCTCAACCTTTATTTTCTTGTTATTATGTGATGTAAAATTAAAACAACTGCAAACTGATGAATACAAGAGTAAATGACCACTATATATTGTGTTGTGTACTTTTGCAGTGGTTGGCCATTGAAAATCCCAACATTCACTAGAAGTGAAAGCATGAACTGTTTTGCTTCTGTATATTGGTGATCATGTGCAACAAATATCCTGAGTAGTAGAGTGCAGACCTAAAAGCATGTGTGGATATGTGTTTTTGTTTCTAGTTCTTGTGGTGTGGTTACTCCCCATGTTCGTACTAAGGGAGGAATGCTAGGAAAATAGTGATATTATTGTTAGAGATACATTTGTAAATTAGAATAAAATACAATACTTAGAATAAAATATTATGAGTGTGTGAGAATATTATTGTTAGAGATATATTTGTAAATTTTAATGTTTAAACAAGTAACATAGATAGAAATTGAGAGAGATTTTAGCATAGAGGTTGGTTGAGAGAGATCATGTTTGGATTGTGTTTGTCAAGGCTAACTCCTATAGGTGCACATATCTCAATAATTCCTCATGTGGTCTCACTTCACTTAATGTGTCGATATTAACATGGATCTAAACGATGCCACAATATGGTAACTCATGGGTCATAAAGCAATACTCCCAAGGAATGCCACGAGCCAATATGTCAAGGGAGTTCAATAAGTTGGGTTTAACTCAAGTACGATACTTGCTTTCGATGGGTGTAGTGGAATGGACCTCAAAGGAGGAAGCCTTGTAGGTTCCTCAAAAACATCAAAATACACATCAATGAAAATTTTGATTATTATGGGTGAGCCTAATATCATCGTTTGCATTGCTTCTTAAATGAGATGTATGTTGACTTATTTAATTGCTGGCCAATTAGAGAGAAAAATTATGAATAAAGAAGCAAGTTCATACACTACAATCCCTACGTTGTTTGTAATTTTTGTGGCTAAAAACCTTTTGCAAGTCTTTTAATATTTACAATTTCCAAATTCCAATGCTTTCCTCATTTCACCTTGTTTCTAACCTACTTGCATATGCATTTGAGTTACCAACTATAATTTACTACTAAATTCTTAAAGTTGAACATAATCAATATAATGGATGTCCTCACTAGATGTGGTTGGTCCTTCAAATTTTCTTGATGAAAATACATTCTTGAATTACCAACAAGTTGAGGAGACTATATCATCTATTCGTGCATTGTTCTATAGAAGCAAGTTTTGGGAAGCTAGTAGAAATCGCGTCCACTATAAACATGGATCATTAAGGATGTCACCGACATATTTTTGGCTTGTCCCAAAATGAAGACACCTAACATGAATTTGGCTTCTTCACTAAAACACCTCATTTTGCATATGTTGGAACATGTGGCTCGAGCATAACAAAAGACAATATGAAGTAGAAATAAAAATGCCACAAGTGATCTCTAAAGTTTTATTATAATATTAGGAGCATTTTCTTTGGTCCAAAATAGTAATCAACCACATGTTATAGTGGATATGCTAGATCTAGCCCAATATCACCTTTTGAGAATACCAGGGCATAACTAAACATGTAGTTTCACGCTTAGCCCCATGTTAATAGATTGCTGCCATTCTTCTTTCTCAAGCTCAAAACACAATGGTGGCAACCAACACAACCTAGACAAAGTTGGTATTGTCGGGGTTACTAAAGACCATGAATGTGACCTCATCATGCTATACCTAGACAATGTCGGCCACAATACCAATAATGTTGTGGAACCATGGTTGCTTCTACAATGTCTTATAAAGCTTATAGACATTTGTAGTCCCCTCATCATAGAGAAAAACCTGAAGTTTGACATAAATAACTAAATCTAATACCTAAATTCACCAAACACATAATTACATCCCCATGGACGCATTGTGGAGATTGTATTATCTAGTAATCCAAATATGCTGAGTGTTGAAGGTTTTGAGTCTTTATTTAGATTCTCAAATGAAGTAGCATATTCGAATTCAAAAGAAGCAATGTGTCAAATGCTTGTGAAGAAAATATAATTTGGAGAAAATCCGTAGAAGATTGGTGTGCTTTTAGGTGTCTGTTGGAGAAAGATTGAAGGAAGGGATGCCATAAACTCTCCAAGCCTTTTAGTAGGGATATTAGTCCACTTCCTAAGGCTATGGTACATACTTTGTTTAATGAAGGATATTGAAAGAGTAGTGTGCAATGCACCAAAGTTAGACTAGATTAATAATTTTAGTTGGAGTTTACTTGCATGTGCTTTAAATCATCTTAAGGTAACGTCCATGAGTAGTCATTACCCTAATGACATCTTTCCTCATGTATTTTTGGAAATAATCACAAGGAAAAGGGATCCACTTAGTGTAAGCACATGTAATGTCCCCAAATGGACAATTTATGCCCCTAAATGGAACAACAACAAATCTGATCTAAAATAGCAATTTATAGAACATATATTTGACAAAATACTGCAGATTTGAATTTTATAGGGAAAATGCAACTTGCTCTAGGAGTGATTATTCCACAAAACTGAAGTAAAATCACTTGAATCTTATTCAAAACAGATCAGAAATTTTATGTATGCAAGAATATTGAGAAAAACACCAATTTTCTGACCAATAAGAGGGCTGGAATTTTATTATAAAATCTGCAGAATGACAATTACAGACTTAGCTGAAATTGGAGTTTCCCAAGCCCAAAAATTATGCAAACCAGCTGATCTTGGCTTCTAAAAATCTGATTATGGAACTGAAAATCAGATCTGGTCCAAATGTGCCCTAGATCACTCAGAAATATCCACAAGGTAGGTCGCTCCACTATAGAAGAGCTGGAAATGAAGGGTAGAAATCAGCAACAAGCTTCCACCTTCAAACCCTAGTTGGAACAAATAGAAATCTGCAACTCTGACCTTCAACACTGTTGGAATTCAATGGAAAACACAAGGGAAGAAGAGTTTTCGTTCTTCTTCCAAGGCTAAAGAGGGTTTTCGTCCTCTAAAGCAAAACTACAAAGGGTTTTCGTCCTTTGAAGTAAAAATGGAAAGCATGCAAGCTTATACCAATTTTCAGAAATTATGATATGCAAAAAGATGATCTTCTCCATGCATGGCGACTTGCTTTTATAACTTGTCTTGGCATATTAGCCACCCAAAATAACCAATCAACTCACTTTACCTCATTTAATGTTTTCCCCTTATTTTATTTCATCCCCATATGGGTCGCATTTTTCCTCTAGGGAAAATAAAACATAAAGTAACTTTTTCTTTTCTTTTTTATTTTGTCACTAATAATTAATTTAAGTGCTTATAATAAAATTTCATTATGTAGTTCAAAATCGGTGTTTTAAAAACCATTCTAGTTCGGTTCCGGTTTGGTTTCTGGTTTATTAAAAAAATTGCAAACCACTAGAAAAACCAAACCAATGACCAATTCAAGAGGAAACCGGCCGATTCAAAAGTATTGGTTTAGTACTAAATCCCCGAGCCCGCTGAGAACCCGATCAAACCGGCCGGTTCCGTCAGAACCGTCAACCGCCGGTTCAATCTTGGACCAATCTAAACTAATTGAGGGTAGGGTTTGCCTTAAAACATTTTTTTCCAATTTTAGCTTTTAAGTTACCTTTTTCTAACCCTAACCCTAAATGATGTTATATAGACCCCATTTGGAACAATGGTTGAATGATCTTGTCTTCGTGCAATACAATCCCTTGCTAAGGCACAATCAATTACTTGAATATGATACCTAATACAGATTCCGTTGTCTTGGATGATATTGATCCAACCTCATAATGGATAGAGGAGAGTCACCTGACATAGTTTGATCCTGATGACTTGGGGTGGATGGCTTTGGATGATGAACCACTAGTAGCACCAGACATGGCAAACAATAGCCATGCTACTACAACTACTACAAATGTCCCTGAGGAGTCCGATGTGTCTGAGCCAAAGGAACAAGATGACATTGATGAGGATGAGGATCCCATTCTTAGCAGTGGTGTTGAGTTTGATGATTGATATCAAACATGTAGTAGCTTGTAGCATATTGTTTTTGGACTCTATAGGCTATTTAGAGCTTCATTGTTTATGTATTTTGTTTGGATATGTAGTGCACTCGGTGCCGTTTTGCTATATTTACCCTTACATGGTATATACATGAGCAAACTTTGCATATTTTGTTTCTAATTGTTTGTAATCATGGTTTGGAATCTTTAAAATTTCTTGTTTTCATTAAAATTGTAATATTTTATGTATTTTTTAGTAAACCGGTTCATATGTTTTAAACTGGTCCGGTTCGGTTTGACCTTCGGCTGGTTCCAAGTCCGGTTCCGATTTTTACAACATTGTTCAAAATTAATTTATTAGGACTTCGTTTCCTTTTTTCTCATTAGGCTAAGGGTCTTCGATTTGTTGCTTTCGAGAAGGGGATATTACAACACCTTAGGCATTTGTTAGTAGTGGGGAGGAATAATGATTTTAATCCATTGTAGTAGGGAAGAATGGTGATTTTAATCCATTGTAGTAGGGAGGAACAATGATTTTAATCCACTACTTTGGGATTCTCACTAATTGGAGACTAATTGGACACACAATTTTAAATTAATGCAACAACTTCTCTTAGATTTTGGGAGTTGCTATTAGCTAGTGGCAATAATTGACCAATCCCCTTAACAACTTTAACACAAATCTTTGTGCTTGAATAGTAGCTCATCAAATGGCTGCGAAAACCCTCTTTAGGGCCCAACAAAAATCCATTACTATAATTATACTAGACGATGAATTGAATTAAGCTTTCATGTTATAGAAGATGACTAGCTTAAGTGTTATTAAGAAATGGGGACCCTTTGGAAATAGGGTTCATTTTAAGAGACCTCTTAGAAATCGGAGGTGGAAAATACCTAGCGAATATCTTTGGAACCGGTTTTGCGGGAAGACAAATATTTTGGGGGTCCAACAACAAAATTTTTGCCTAATTTTTAAGAGGTGTGACAGAAGACACCTTGTTGACGTGTCGCGTCAACAAGGTGGTTGACGCGCGTCAGCGAGGCTCATTGATGCGCGTCAACAAGGTCGTTGACGCGTGTCAGTGAGGTTCGTTGACGCGTGACAACAAATCTCTGTCACGTGTCTCGGGCCTCCGCCTCCTGGTCGCGCATCAACAAAATCTCCGTGTCGCGCGTCAACAAACTCTCTGTCGCGCATCTACTTCCTCCACACTCTGTTGGACGTCAACAAACTCTCCATGTCGCACGCGTCAACAAACTCTCCATGTCGCGCGTCAACAAACTCTATGTCGCTCGTCTGCAGCCTCCACCCTCCTATCACACGTCTGTAGCCTCTGCCCTCCTGTCGCGCATTTATTGTACTTGATAATACATATGCCCCCAGGTGGTATGAGTGATCTAGTAGTGTTCTACCTGGCGAATAATCTAGGATTATATAGGGGATAGTTTCAAGGGTAGGCGAAGCCGACCCCTAAAAAAAATTAAACTGTAATTTTTAGGTGAACAGGTCACTGACCCGCGCCAGAAAATTCGCCTTTTCAAATTTTTCAAAACTGAAATATTTGCCATATTATGAATATTTGTCACTAAAATTATCACTAAAAATGCAACATAGGCCCTATAATTTGGAGTGCCTTTTCCTGCGACCCATGTATTGGGAAGGCAAGGATGACGTCTTCAAGATTCAAAATTGATGTTCTACCAACACATGCAGTTTTTAGTAGAACATAGGGACAAAGTGGAAATGCAACGTAGCGATTGTCAGCTCCAACATCATAAGAAAATGCTCAAGCACTCTCGGGAACTTTATTGTTTCTGAGTTGACATCAAAATTCTCATGGATTGTTTGAAAATGCTCAAGGATGACAAAGGGAATATTTTGAAGGCCATTATCTTTATGAGCTTGACCTCAAACTATCTCGAGGTCATTACAAAGTAAGCGTTATATAATCTAGAGGGCCAAGCCTCTCGGTCCAATTGGTGAGGTTTCTCATGGGAAAATAGTAATCTTGGCTTCTTGTCCAAATAAGACAAGAAACTGGATGTATATTAAATACATTCAAGAATTTCTTCACACCAATTCTAGTTCTACTCGGGATCACACGTGCAGTTCATTAGTCATTTCATGTTTTGGCAAATTTTAGCTTGAAATGGATCGATTGTATATTTAAAATATGTCCTTCCATAACCAATGTTATTGAATTAGTATGTCCTTTATAATTGTTTTAGAATAGGTGATGATTGTTTTGTCATCTAATGTCTAGGTCATATTTTTAAACTTAGTTTCTTCTGTAGCGGAACAATGTACCTCTGCTATTTTTGTAAATATATGTACTCATTCTCATATTAACTGTTAACATGTGTTTTGCTTACAAAAAAGGTTTGGTTTTACTCAATTAAATTAAGTATATAGATACCTTTCCTCTATAGATCAAGCTCATTGAAACAATGGTATGAGGATACTGTGGTAAACCTTATATTTGTGAAACGGGAAGATCTATTAACACTCAAATTAAAGAACATAGTTAGGACAGTCAATTTGATAGGGTTCAAAAATCTGCCTTGGCTGAACATTCACCTGCCACTAAACATTCCATATGCATTGATAAGGTGAAAGTGTTGGCCTTTGAAGATCAGTATGTGAAAATACACTTAGAGAGGCCATCAAAATTATGCAGCATAGCAACGGCATTAACAATGATAACAGATACTTTATCAGCGATCCTTGGAAACCTTTAATAGATAACCTTAGCAACAACATTAACAGCGATGACAGATAATTTATCAGCGATACCTGGAAACCTTTAATAGATAACCTTAACAATAACTATAAATAAAGTAAAAATACAAATCTTTTTGGTTACCTAATTTAGCTTAACTGATTCTAATACCTATTTCAATTAACTAATACCTAATTTATATTTAATATCTTTTTTTTTTAATAATAAGTTCTTGTCTAAATATTTTAATATCCCTATTTTAACCTCTTAGGTGTAATTTTCTAACTAAATCTTGTACACCTTTCTTCTATATTCCTAAGTGTCTTAAAATTATTAAAATTGGCTTATTAAATAATTAGTATCAACTTAATTAGTAAACTATGAGCCGACTTGATGTTTGTCTCAAGATTACATCTAATAATTGTATATATATTCATATATCAGCACTCTAATGTCATTTTCTTGTTCCTACTGTCCCTGAAGAGGGGTCTAGAAGCTAGACTTGAAACATCAAAAACCCAAAAATTGCACACAATGATACCCAAATATACTCTCATATGAGACCTCATCTACTTTATGGAAAAGTTCGCTTGTTGTTCTTGCAAAAAGGCAATATGCAATTAAGTTGGTCACTGGTAGATAAATCTATTCCTTGGAGTTGAGTTGGCTATAACTCTTAAAACTGATAGTGCATCTTTGTCAGTGATGTGATCTAAAACACTATTCAATACACATTAAGGGGTAATCTAGTCATTCAATTTGGAATTACCAACAATATTTACATTACTATACATTATTTGGCAGAGCAATTACTGTTCTTCCGCTGTCTTTTTACTTATATCTTTTTGTGCTCCACCTTTTGGCTTGAAGGCTGATCATTGACCATTTTCTTTGCCTTTTGGAAAAGGTGATTATTAGTTTGCTTTTGTTGGTGATTTTCTGCTCTCCTCTTGTTGCTGATATTTTCCTTCTAATTAGAGATGGAAGTCAAAGTCATGTTTACTTTGAGGTATTTTGGGACACATTTTACTATAGGTACTGAAGACAACTATTTTAGTTGTTAACAATAAAAACTAAGTTACCAATTTGGGCCTGGATCATAAATCTTAAATGTCTAGTGCTAATCATGATTAGTTACATCAAAATTTATATTCATAGTCATCTTGCTCTTCATCGAGAGCATCAATATCAACATTAACATCATGTTGTGATTTATTAGAACTTGTAGTCTTTTAAATTTGGACAACTGATGCTTGCCAATAATCACTTGGCATTTATCCCAACCCCTTCCCATTTATACAGTTAATTGACTTATTCCTTAACGCATCTCGCGCAGTTTGGTACTCCATAACCACTAGGCCACACTTGTTGCTCATCTTTTTCTTCATTAGGAGCCTTTGTGATATATACAAAAGACATCCTCAAACTTTTGGTCAACTTTCTCCACTTTTAGTTTAGGTCCTAAACCACGTTGAGGGAGAATTTCCCAACAGGGGCAGAAACGACTGATGTTTTTGCCCTAACCCATTGTTGCACTAAACACTGCTAATGGTCTATTTTTTAAATTCACAAGTTTCCTAGGTTGACCTAGGGTCAATAGAGTAGGAAAACCATTTGAACAAGTTAGATATAAAAACACAATAACCTTACCCATATGAAGGGCCTCATCTCTCACATCTTTGGGCTATCTAGGGGTTCACACATTCAAAGCACCCAAAGTGAGGACTATCATTTGAATATCATTCCTTGAAGCACATTAGCAAGCTAACAAATTTGAATATATTTTACGTGTCTGCCTTAGATCATTATTACATGCTACAACAAACATCAAAGATCATTGCCAAGTTGCTAGAGGCCTTATTAGAGTCTTGCCAATACACTATTTCTTGCACATTCACACGAATTTATTGGGCGAGGTAACTATGTGAGGTTTGATCCCTCTTTGGAGTATTGGTACATAGTGCAACACTTATCACACCACTTGGGCTTGGATGAGGTCAGTCCAACTCAATTGGACAAACCCTCTTTTTAGGTCTTCAAGAGAGCTAGGGTTTGCACAAAAAAGAATTCACGTTCAGTTACAAAAGTGCAATTTTGAACTTTCAAACACAAAACTAGAACCTGGAGATAGAGCTTTCAAGGTGCCAAAATTGAAATTCAATTCAGAATAGCAAAGGTCAAAATCAGCCAAGGCAAAAATGTCAGATGTTTTTGCCTTACTTGGGCGAACCTGCTCTGCACTTAGTTTCTCTCTTCCAGATTTTACAGGAGCTCATCCACACTTTGCACAACCCATTTCTGTATTTATATTCCTCTGTTTAGCTTCCAGATCTTGTGCAATGATGCAATCATTCTAAGCCTAACTTGTACTTTCATTTATCAGCTTTTTAGAGCTTGCTTATAGCTGTATATAATCATTACATGTTTCTAGGATTTGCATATTTACCGTGTTTATTGTATTTCTGACTCTGGATCATCTTTACACGTAGTGTGTATTGTAATTAGATTGAAACCTAGTGTTGATACTACATTTTGGCGAACTTGCTTATATAATTGCACACAAAACCTAGGGCTTTGTAATTAGATTTCCTTTGGGATCCCTTACATTACCTCAATTGTGGATATTAACACATCCTTCTTCATAGATTTGCTTAGTGATAGAGCTCATAATGAGGTAATAATACATGAATTAGAATAATGCATAAGTGAAAATCCTACTCAAGTACCTCATTTGCTACATATTGCCCAAAAACAAAAGATAATCTTTGATAAGGCTAAGATAGGGGCTAAGTCAAGTGGAACCCTCAAGTGATATAAATTCACCTCTACTGATCTCCTTCCCCTTTATTTGTTACTAAAGTGTTTAATCAAGCTTTACACACACCTAATGTTCCAATTATGGGGTCATCGCTCATGATCCCCCAAGCTAGTATACCCACACAATATATGATCTCTACAATTGGACCTAATGCACCCCATATGGTTCAACCTCCTATTTTAAAACTTATATCCAATAACTTCAAGCCATGGAAGCAAAAATAGCTCTTCTATCACAAAATCAATCACAAATCACCATGAGCTTCATTGGGTTATTAGCCCATGAAGGTCTCTAGTATCCACTAGCACTTGGATTTGCTCCACTGAAATTCACATTATATGATGGTAAAACCGATCCACAAGAACACCTTCGTGTCTTCATGGCCTCTTGTATGGACTATATACATAACGATGCCTTACAAATTTTTTTATCGATTGGTTTTATACACTCCCTCCGAGTTCTATAAAGACATTCCAAGCTATAACTGATAGCTTTCTTATTCATTTCTCCATCACTTCTAGACAATGCCTATCTTTTGCACAAATCACTCAAGTCAAGGAACAACTTCATGAAAGGGTTGCGGATTATGTATTATGATGTAAGACTTTCCTTTCCTGAGGGCCTAAACACATTTATGAGAAGGAATTTATTGAAGTATTCATAGTTAGTCTTATTCCTAACCTCCATGAAAACACTATGTTTCTTATCTATACATCCTTGGAGGACCTATGTGAAACGGTCAAAGTATACGAGACTAAGCTCATGGCAGCCAAAATGTTGACTTATCAGAGCACACCTTTGCCTAGTAACAATAAATTCCAAGTAAAACCCTCATAAACAAGTAAGCCAACTGATAACAAGAAAGTCAGAATTGTGAATGTTGCACAATCAGCTCCCACAACAACTCTTACAACAATGCCTACACAATGATACAACTAGTTGCTACAACCTCCTCACAATGTTTTATGGAAACTCCTCAAGTGCAATCTCATTCAGCTCCCTCCACCTATTATTGACATGACAAACCAAGGAGCAAAGTTTGATGAATGGGTATCCTATGATTATCACCAATGTCGTGGACATGCTATAAACAACTGTTTCAGATTATGCCAAAAATTGAAGTTATCATTGATAAACAATTTTATTTCCCTACAAGACCTAAATCCACCCATTAACATGACAATAGCTCAATTCAATGCACGAATGAGATTCATTGATCCATTGTCGAATCATGCGAGAAACCAACAAAACAAATATACTAATGGCTTATCATATTGTATCCCCTCCACCAACCTATGCGGCTGATGCCCATCTAGTTGATAGTTTTATTGGTGTCACTCGCATATATTTAGAGATTCCTTCATACGAGGAAGCATCTAGACCTATATTCATTTGTGCACACCTTGATTCGCAACCAATTCAAAGTGTTATGGTAAATAATGAATCTAGCTGAAATCTTTGCATGATGGCACTTCTTACATCTCTTGCAATACTACGGGAGACCTCGTGGGCACCATAGAGGCGATTGTGGCTTCGTGGTCAATGAAAAATCCGCTTTGGGGCATATTTTTATAAATATAGGTTGGACCTAAGTGGATAGCCACCTAGTTCTTTGTAGTCCCTTATAACGAAAATTTTAAAATGCTACTTTGATGCCCTCAGATTGTATACGTGAGATGTACGCTATTCGTCCACATTACATAGATGCTTGAAGTACACACATAACCACATGATGGTGACTATTCATAGTATATCATATGTTTACCCTATTCGTTCTATCCTAACACTTGCTCACGTTTTTGTTCCACGAGATGGTGCCTCATGCGAGGCACAACAATTTGAAGACCACTACACTAAGCTTCGATCGTATTGTTTAACATATCCCAAAACACCCAATGGTAGAGCATCAATGCGAGCACATTGTGACTTGTACTTCTCCTTGTATGCATCCTATGTTATCCAACCTTGCGCAACACACAATAGTTAAGCGATGACTATGCGGGCGTGACCCTTAAGGCACTCCAATGCACTCTCATTTACATTGGGAGCCTATAGTTATTATGAGTGCTTATGTCTCGAGCATAGATTCACATTACACCATTGAAAATGATAGTTTTGAGTATCATACTGCCCACATATCTTCTACATTCAGGAGGTCATTACACAATAGCGAGTACAGATTACTTTGCATTCTTTTCATACCACAAGAAGTATCACTCGCAAATGGGCTCTTCGATCAACCTAGGAAAATGATTAAAGTGATGTTTGATGAAGCCTTGACCCTAGATCAACAATAAAAGGTAAGTATGACATAACACTACATGAATGCAACTACTTCTAGTAACTTGAACATTTGATAATTGCTTCGTATTGACTTAACATGCTTGTGCTTGACTTGGCTTTGTAGGCTCTTGCTTTGGGAAGCTTGACTCTTGGACTTGGTTTAGAGCGCTTCAAACCTATGTACGGGTTGCTCCTAATCTCTACTTTTGATTTAGGGAAGATTAGGAGAGCTTTTCTTACTATTTAGTGATTGTATTGGAGGAGCTCTTAAAAATGCAAGGTGAGTGCCCACGGGTGTGTGGTCTATCGGCAAACAACAAGGTGATTGGGCTTGTATTAACGTAGAGACGTGGGTTCAAACCCAATGTGGATATGAATGCAAATAAATCTTGTATATAACTTAGGCATCTTTCAAAAAAATGCAAGGTTAATGCTAGGTGAGTAAATGAGTGTCTTAGACTTGCTTATATAGGGTTCCATGAATATAATTTACATTAAGGACGACCTGTAGTGGAGATGCCAACCCATAAAAGATATGCAAATTGGAAAACTAAGCTGTTGGATGGTCAAGACTGTTTGGTCGAGGACGAGACCGTTTAGCCCAAGACTGGATCGTTAAACAGATTGGTCATGTTGGATGGTTTGGTCTAGCAGCGAGGGACAATGTTGTGGAGCTCGTGCATGATGATCCGAGTAATGGACTGCTTGGACTGATATGAGTGTTTCTATAAATGTCTAAGCAATGTAATGAGGAGAGCAAGCCTTGCAATAGTAGTATGGATGGACTAGGATGTAGCAGTTTAGCTCAGAGTAGGTGCACAAGTCATGATCAAAGAGACTAAGTCAATACTAGTATTCTCAAGTGTTAAATTACCAAATTTAGGTGTTTACAATAGACAGAAAGCATTTAAGCATCTTCTCATGAGTAGAAACCTCCAGCCAAAAAAAAATGTTTTGTTGGATGATAGTAAGGAAATTCTTTTGCCAAAAACTATAAAAGCAGTCCCGTAAACTTTAGCCTGATTGGATTGACAAAAGTTGATTCCCAAATATTTGCATTTGCCAAGTTTAACATCCCATTCCACAATCACAAATATATGAAGTAAGAAAATAAGTTTGCGTCAATAAATCTTAGGCATGAACAATCGATAAAAATCATAATGGTGATTGACATTTCTCTATCATATAATAATACTTTAAAAAACTATTAAATGTTTTAAAAAATCAAATCTCCTACCATCTACTTTGTACCCGTAGGTTAATTTATAGTATAACATCTATTGAATGCAATTATATATAAGAATGCTTGTGTTAAAAAGATCATCTTATATAAAATACTTCACATTTAAAAAATAAAAATCACATTCCCTATGGTGTACTTTATACTTATGGGGCAATTGCTAGTATAACATCCATTGAATGCAATTAAACGTGTTTAATTTGAGTCACAATATTTTTAACAAGAATACTACGTGACATGTTTTTTATTCAACATATACAATACACACGCAGAAACACACACACATATTAGTAGACCACTTTTGAGGAAAAACTTAGGATTGTATATTAATAGACTAATATATAATAATATATTTATGTTTTGCAAATCAAATAATTTAATAAGCAAATTTGTAACATTTCCCTACTTAGCTTGGGGCTACAAAAATTTAAAGGGGAAATGAGGGAGAATAAGGGAAAGGAGGGAGAATAAGGGGAAATGTAGTGTATTGGAATAGTTATAGGAGGATTCATAAAATGTATGGAAACGTCATATGCATGTAGACTAACGAGGAAGATGCATAAAATATCTAGAAATGTAGTATGCATACAGAATGGTCAGGAATATGCATGAAGCATCTAAAAATAGTGTAGTGTAAATGATGACTACTTAGCTTGGGGCTACAATCTACATTTCCCTACAATGTTCTTGCATCGACATCACATATTACCTTCATTTCTTCAGCTTACTTTTTGTGAAATTTTTGTGAATAGACCGAAAAAACGTACTGAAACCAGGGGCTAAAGAGGCACAAAAAGGTGACTGAAAAATTAGATTCTAACTACATCGGTCTTCACGTTCAGATGCGTGGTCTTGAGCTTGTAGTATTTTATACTTGATGATGAGAGAAAACCACTTTGTAGAGAGTAAAGCATCTGTCTTTAACCTTATTGTCAAATCACCAAGGCAGAGCTCTCAGAGTCTACATGCTTTTCTGGTGAGCTAATCATTAAATGGTATGCATGCCATCAAATTGTTTAGGTCCAGAACCACGATAGCAGCCATCTTGAATGCACTTAGACTAGATATTGTGGTCAGTGGATCAGTGCCAAAGTAAGCCCAATCAAAAGTTTGTTGTATAAGCTGAGCATCCTGTTTCTCCTTCCTAATCAACCACAATTAATGCACAAACTCCATTTTCTTCTTTGTGAATCTGCTTTTCAGCCTTGTTCTAGTTTCCTTGGTGATATTTACTGCATAATTCACAGCTCCTATACGTCCTTTTTCCCCTTTATACTGCAATTTCTTCCCATTCTGCTATAATTTCCGTAAGCCTCCATATTGCCCTGAGAGAAACAAATACCGGCAGGAAGAAATCTGGGAAACTAAATATACAGATTTTATTTATTTTAATAATAGATAGAGAAAGTTCCATCAAAATTAATGAGAGCAGAATCATGCCATAAATTATTATCGCGCCATCCTTCCTGCTATTCATCCGGCCGTGCTGAGTGATAAAAATGTAAGATGCATCAAGCTGGTAGGAGAGCTCAGAGCTCTGGTGGATCAAGTGAAAGGTGACATTAATGTCCATTTCCCACAAGTTTCCTGAGCCCCTCCAGGTCATAAGTGTGACAGATTATTATAATGCCTTCATTAAATTATAATTCATGAGGAACCCAGAAATGGCCAGAAACTTATTTTGATGACAACACACATTTTCAAAGGATATGCTTTGAAACTTGTCTCTTAATTCTTCAGGGTCATCAAGAGCTCCTCCTAATCTCCAGTTTTGATATTTATATGACGTGATGCAATTTAAAATTGTTTTGGAGTTCCCTTACACAATCATATATTTCCTTTCTATTAACAAATTGTAGAGTCACGCTCAAATCTTCAACTAATTTTTGCTTCTTCAGCATTGTTATTGGTAGAATACCCAGATTCATTGCAAAATAAATCATACTCTGTATATCAACTCTAACCCTGTACCCCTCCTTCTCTAGGGCCTAGGATGTACATCAAAGATCAGTTTTATAGGATTTGGAGGTACAGGTTTCTATTTGCCTTCATCAATTAGAGGATTCTATCGATTTATACTTTTAGCATAGGGAAATATTGGCCGCGAAGTACTGGGATCTCTAGATTTGTTAGAAGTATGATGGTACATGTAGAAGGCGTGAAACAAATGTTTTATGGATTCAGTTTTAAAGTTTATCATGGATTGGGTCACACTAGGTATTAAAGTGAATTATTGAATATATTATCATGATATTCTTTGGTTGAAGCTATTTTCTTTGGAGCATGGTGTATAATTTTGCAGTAGTATTAAATGAAACATTGGGCTAAACAGGGTGTGCAACTACTATTGGATGGGGTCGTTAATTATTTGCCTTGTCCAATGGAGGTTACGAATCATGCATTGGATCAAACAAAGAACGAAGAGAAGGTTTTCTTCCAACAGTCGTGTATCATAAATTTTTGTTCTATTTTCTCAGTGAGATTGTCGTATAATGTTTGTAATCCAAATGAATTGTTGCGCCTTTGTTGTTTTATAGGTTTCATTGTCTGGATCTCCAGAGGGACCCCTGGTTGCCCTGGTGTTTAAACTAGAAGAGGGACGGTTCGGACAGTTGACTTACTTACGGTACACCTGTCTATTTATCTTTTGATCTTAGTAAAGGACCCTTGGCAAGATATTCTTGAATTTGCTTAAATGTTAGTTGGTTGTGGGGGCTTGGAAATTTATTCTTTATTCGGCAATTATTTGAGGGTCCAAAATTTATGAAAATGGTGTGCATGCAGGATTTATGAAGGTACAATGCGAAGAGGAGACTTCATGATGAACGTTCAAAGTAGCAAGAAAATTAAAGTAGGCAATTGTTTAACTGTATAAAATGCAATTATTGGGGACTTCTGGGCTTTAACATTCTATTTCTTCTGTTGCTATTCTGCATCTACAGCCAAAGCTTTATTACTTCTCATAAAAGCTATAGTTCTTGGGTTTCTTTTGACATTTGTTGAAAGGTTTGATTGGAATGTTTTTATATATATATATATATATATGCACATAAATACATATCGTATATGCACATAAATACATTCGTACATACGCACACATGCACGTATGTACGCACATACATACGTACTTATGTAGGTGCATACCTACGTATGCACATACATACCTAAGTACGTACTTACTTGCATACATATGTACGTGCATATCTATTATGTACATACATACATACGTGTATGTACATACATACATACGTATGTGCATATCTACGTACGTACATACGTATGTGCATATCTACGTACGTACATACACACATACGCATGTACGTATATACTTACGTACATACATACATAATCCTAGACTGGGAAACATTGATGGGTGAGATGCTACCTCCAAGCTAACTAATTAAATTGGGGATATAAAAAAATGACATGAATTTACTTTACTTCCTATAGGGAAATATCCCTTCTTTAGCTCAAAGCACATTTCAACTAGAAGAAAGTTGGCAAAAATAAAAGCTAGTGATTTTGATCATTTATCTATTACAGTCTTTTTACTTTTATTTGAACATGAAAAGGCACTATTTTGTGCACATAAAGACATGGTGTTATCCACATAAGTCCTCAATTATTATATCACAAGTTTTGCATTTATCAATCAAGAGCAAACTCTTCCAATTTGTTGCAGCCTTGTGATGTTAGCTTCAATACCATGGAGGGAATAGTATGAGTGGTAACCATCTTGGCAAACTTTTTTATCCCCCAATTGGCTGCTAGATATTCCACTGCATTTTATGTCATCGCGATATATTGGTATGAGATCTTGGAATTCTATGTTTCCATCCTAATTTCCTGAGTGATAATGGGTATTTGCCTCTTATTGCACTATCCCTTTTTGATTGCTTTAATAATTAACACTGAGTACACATGTTTGTATGGTTTGAGATGTTTTTGTATTATTTAATAAATTATTTGTAATTATGGACAAACACTAATTATGTGCAGCACACTTATCTGTAACTTATTACAATAGAAGATTAATAATTAAATATTGACTTGATTATCTTATCCTAATAACAAGAATTCTTATTTTAAGAAGACATGTTTTGCAAGTAAACTACTGTCCAAAATATTGACCCTAGCTTCCTTTCTTATCTATATAAGAGTGTGGAGGAATAGTGTGCAAGGTTGATCAGAGGATGAGAGAGTTACTTTTGTATTACTGGCATATTCTAGCGGAGCTATTAATGTAAAGAGTTAGACCTTTCTACCTTAGATAAATCCATCTCTCTTGTACTCTATTGCTTTTAGTGACCTAGTTTATACATGCATGTGGGCGATAGTCTTAAGGTTGTTTCCTAGTGATCCTAAAACCTTATCAAAAAGTTTTAAATGGTATTAGAGCATCTTGGAAACTTCACATCTCGCTTCTCAGTATTATAAGCCAGAATTGAAAGCCGCTTTCAACAACCCAGTTCAGATCTGCAGTTTTCAGAGATTTTTGGAGTGGTTATGACTTGACCATTGCATGCAAAATGTCTGGAAAATTCGGTTTAGACTTTCATTTTACCTGAATTGTACTTCTGGAGCCCAAGTTATCGAGGCTACACTCTGGCCATTAATGCTCTCTGGACATGCATTTTTTTGCACAATTATATTTTTTTGGTTTTCTTTAATGAAAAATAACATAAAAATTAAAAGTTTTTAGCCTCCAGTTAAACCTTAGGAAAAATCAATTTTGTTTTCTTAGCAGACCTTCCTCGCTGCAAAGGCTTTGCATTTGTTTTTGGTGGCAATACTTTGACCCTATGAAAACCTGCATGTAGTGCTGCTCTGCCTTTTTGTGGACTGCCTCCGCCACTCGCAATGCCACTGTGCTTTTTGTGGGCCACAACTGCCATTAAAAGATGAAGAATCACTGTAGGGCATTGAATAACCAAGTGGTTTTTTTTAGGGTTGCTAATTCTACTCTTAGCTCAAAAATAAGTCTGAAGTTTTAGAATTAGTATAAACTAATTGAAAAATGCACACCGCTTTCAGTAATCATTATTTACAAGGCCGCAACTTTAGCATACATGAGAATTGCTTAGTTAATTATTTTTGAAAGTGCATATTTGTTTTCGAGCTCTTTGCATTTGTGTTGACATTGTTTTGGAAGATACCTCAATTTTGAATTTGTGGCTGCTAATTCAAAAGTGAGCAATGTTTTTAGTGGTCATTCTTTGCGAGAGCATAGATTTTGCAGATGGAAGAATTTCTTAGTGATTGTTTTTGGAAATGCATATTTTTTTGAGCTCTTTGTATATGTGTTAACAAAGGTAGAGAAAAAGCTTATTCGAACAACTTCAACTACTTCATATAGGAATCTTATATTGAGAATGTTGTCAGACGCAACGAAAATCACTAGTAACAAGAAAGTAAAGTAATTGAATTGTATACCTTCTCCTTCGTGTCTCCTTTGCGAACCTCGGATCGGACAATGACTTGGATGGGCCCAGACTTATTGGAATGTAGGTGTCTTCTCCAACGTGAGATAACTTCGTTGCACTGAGACAATCGACACCACTTCTTTGCACCGAACAAGAGAGGATGAAGGATTTAGGGATGGATGAAGTAGGGCTTATGTGGGCATTAGGACAAGATGGATGGGGATGCTCTGTGCAGAAAGAATGCAAGAGCTCTGACATGATTTCCACTTATGTTGAAAGAGGGGGAGGGGTAAGACTCTATTTATAGCTTGAAAACTGGATTAATTTGAAGGTTTTAATTAATCGCAATTTTAAAAGTAAACATGATTTAGTGAGTGGGGGACATGGAGAGGGGATGGGAATTAAACTTGAAATTTAAATTCGTAAGTGGGGAGACATGAAGAATAATGACATGTGAGGCTGAATTAATTTGAAGGTTTTAATTAATGCAATTTGAAAAAGTAAGCATGATTTGGTGAGTGGGGGACATGGAGAGTGGATAAGAATTAAACTTGAAATTTTAATTTGTAAGTGGGGAGACATGGAGAATAATGACATGTGAGGCAGATTAATTAGGTATTGACAAGGTTTAATTAATTGACTAATGTCAATTAATTCCTCATGGGTTTTTGTGGGAAATGGAATGGGAAAATTAATTAATTTAGAAGGGGTGTAAAATTGGGGTGTCTACAGATGTGCTTTAAAGGGCCCGTATTGAATCGCCATGGGTGAAGAATTTGGTGCTCTAGATTTTATCAAATGAGCCAAGTGGAGTGACTGTTGTGATGTAGCAAGAGGAATAATTTGACAATTGGTGACCCTTGAATTGAAGTTTCACTTTCAGGGCATCATTGAGCCATGGGAAGTTTGGGAGTCTTTGTATAAAGTTTTTGGGAAGGACAACAAGATGCGGGCATGTCAATTGGAAAATGAGTTTGGTGCTCCTAGTCTAGACTTTTGGTTGTAGATTCAGGAGTTACTAATATTTATGACCAAAACATCATGAGTATTTTGTCAAAATTGGGTCATACATACTTAGTATTCGTTTCCAATCACTACTCCACATAACAAGATTCATGAGGAACATGAGAAACTCATTTTCATTATTGACATCTGATATGGAGGTTCTAAGCATTTGACATTGGTTGTCAATGATGATAATGCAAAGTCACACCATAATGCGAGGCAAAGACTAGGGCCCTTGCAAAAAGAAAAGGGAAAGCAAAGTATCAACGTAGGGTTGATCAATCAATTCAACACAACCCTTCTACCCAATAAGAAAGACACAAAGGGAAATGGATTATGACTTACGATAAAAATTCTTGCAATTAATTTGGTATTCCAACAATGATGAAACATCATATTTTAAGAAAATGGCACATTTAGAAGTAGAAATGAGGAAAACAAAGTTCCCAACCTCCATGGAAAGAGCAACACTTTCTGCAACCACACTTGGATCCTCGGTGTTTGAATGGATCTTGGATTCGGGGGACTAGTACCATATTGAAAATCAAGGTTCTTTTTCTATCTCGCTTAACAAAAGCCACACAATTAGATATTTGTGGGCAACTCTAGTCCCTTAGTTGTTGAGGGTGAAGGGTCAATTGAAATCGAGAATGGGGTTTTCAAAAATGTTCTCTACGTTCCAAATTTTTCTGCAAACCAACATTATAGAATGATGCATCCCCTAGATTTTGGTGACTTGGAGGGGATGTTACCAATTTTTGTTGAAAATTTTCTTATGTTTTTTCCTGCAAAAAACAGTTATTTTTACAAAATCATTGAATTCTGATCTCGAAGGTACCCTACAAAACATTAAGTATAGTTTAAAGGCCTAAGTATCATTGAATAAAGTTCAAATATTTAAGTAGTAATTTCTGTACATTATTTTGATAGCCGTTTCCAAACTCTAGGATTTTTTTTTTCATCGAAAAAACCTTGTCCCTTCATCCCCTCATCACCGAGACTTAGGTAACTATGCTGCAAACTTACTATCCATATATCATTTCACATATTCAGGGAAGGAAAAATCGTTGAGTTTACTTGTAATGATGTTATAAAAAATACAAAGAACTAGTCCACTATTATATACACTGGTAAGGTTGATATTCATGCAGGCTTGTACAAGTTTGACGACTTTGTGTTTGTTTTCAAGTCATGATTCACACACAAATGATTTAACTCTGGCTTGAGCAATTTGGGCTGCACACAGAAATGATTTATCTTTGGCATGAGCAATTTGGGCTCATGAACTATTGTTCAGTCCTTGAGTAAGCACAACATGTTACACGGATTGCTGTAAGTATCCTTCAGAGATGGGAGTTTGTCCTTTTTTGTACTTGGAAAATAACATAGGAAACCTTTTGCTTAAGGAATAGCGTAGATGGCAATTGACGATTACAACTCATTCCTTGCTTTCTCATGTTATTCTGTCGTGTTTCATATCAGAAACAGAAATATCTGCTCATGTTCATTGCCGATTTCTCTTGTAGGACTTGTTTTTATTATTTGAACAGAAAAGTGAGATCTTTGAGCACTTTCAAGAATTCAAATCCCTAGTCGAAAATATGTCAAAGAAAAATGTTGTCTCATAATAGATAATGGAGGTGAGAATGTCAACAACTAAAGTAGGCAGTGCCAACGCCCCAATAGAAGGTAAAAATGATGAACTTGATGTGGAATTACTAATAGCTAAGGATGCAAGGGTGATGTTAACATCCAATATTTGGATAAAATCAGGTCTTGTAAATGGAGCTCTAGGGTATATTCGAAGTATAATATACAAACCTGGAAGTGCCCCACTTGAGCCACCAACATATGTTAACGGAAAATGCAAAGCCCACAGATGCTACTAGCATACCTATCTTAGATAAATCTATGTAAAACATGCCAAGAGATATCATTCTCGAGGCGCCTATTTTCAATTTGAGCCTTAAGTGGAATAGGCACCTCGAGAACGATATCTCTCGGCTTCTTTTACATAGATTTATCTAAGATAGGTATGCTAGTAGATAATGGAGGAGAGAATGTCAACAACGAAATGATCAACATCTATGAACAAACATGTATTCAACTCCAGCATATTGTGCCATACACACTTGAGTAGAATGGTGCAACCGAATGCAAGAAACACACACTCAAGTAAATGGCTAATTGCATGATACATTCCAAGGAATTTTCTTCTCTGTTTTGTGCCAAAGCAATCTAGTGCATAAACTACATCTAGAATTGCAGTCCTCAGTTAGTAGTGCAGAACAAGACATCAGAAGAAAGGTGGTTAGGTGTCAAATTCGATGTTTCGTATTTTCGAGTTCACCGGTAATGCATGGGTTCTAATCCCAAATGATACATGTATAGCTATGGAAATTAAGGGTTGTACTTGCATTTTTGTCGGCTATTGTGAAGATGTAAAGGCATATTGTCTTCTTCTCCCAAGCACCATTGATGTTATTCATCGGCGAGATGATGTATTTGATGAACATTCCTAGACTCATGAGCTAACATCTTCTCCTCCATTAGTTTTGCTAGTCTAGACACGATATTTAACTTCATCGTTGAAGAGAATAAGAGTTTTGATGACATCAATTCTGAGTGACACTACAGTTTGGATAATGAGTTGTTAGGGGGACAACTTACTCCTCCACTACCAAGGCCACATTGTTCCACCACTAGTACCACTAGTATTCCAACAAACACCTGCATTGTGTGATTGTGTAGGAAATCCTAGGGATCCTTGCAAGACTCAATCGCAGCATCCCATTGGTGTTGCATATTTGGCACTTAGTAGTAAATCAAGATCCAAAGACTTCCAATAACATGGACATTGTGAATAACAAACAACAATAATAAGTTGTAAACAGGTTTACACGCACTAAGTATATAGCAAATGATTTTTTTGGAGAGATGAAATGAGGTTGGAGCTTTAATCTTGGGGAGATGAAAATTCATCTTCCATGAAAACACCTCCAAGCTTCCCTTTTCTTCGCTTTGTAATAGTGCGGATTCCTCTTTGACCTTTGTTTTCATTGAATTCTTTGCTTGGTCTTTGTGCTGTTGTTACATTTGTGTTGTTTTGTTTTGTGTGCTGATTTGGTCCGTATACAGGGTGTCTTGTACTAGGATTTGATTCGTTCCACCTTTTTCTTTGACCCACAAGAGTAAATGTAGAGAAGAGTCGAGGCCCAAATTAGACCCTAAACTATAGTTTATGTGCCTCGTGAATGGGAAATGGTACAACAGTCAATTAGGAGGGCAGGAAAATGGAAAACACATAGAATGGAAGCCCTATTGTTATCAACAGTATTGCTAAAGCTGGAAAGATAACTGAGGGTGGGGGAAAAATCTTTGAGGGATGCCTTGCATGCAAATTTTGTTGTGAAATCCCCGAAGGTTCCCATTTTGTTGTGAAATCCCGAAGGTTCCCATTTTGTTGTTGGTAGTGATGGTGAACAGTCGCAGAAAGAAGGAGAAGGATCAACAGTGGTGGGAAAAGGTAACATCTTTTCTCTTACCCTTGAACCCAATGATCTTATGCAAGAAATTCTAAAAAAGGAAGAGGATAGGCTTAAATATATGGGTATTTTTCTGGTCTGTACAATTAAAAATGAACTTCTGTCAAGGATTTGTTTTAATGACTGGGTCATTGTTGTGTGGGGAAAATATCTAGGGCTTTATGTGAACTTTGCCGTTTGAGAAAGCCCTGTTTTTCCTTATTTATTTTAGAAACTCTTAACATGCAGAGAAGGGCAATCTTGCACACCTTCTGGAATATTGGGTTCTCCATTTGTAAATCGCTGCCTTGGGTATGTGATCTTGACTCAACTAAGCGCACCTTGGATGCCTCTCCCAAATGGGTGGAATTAGCTTATGTTCCTATCCAAATTTGGCATCTCCTTAGTTGTAAAAAGCTATTGGTGATGTGCTCCAAGTTGGGGAATCTAGGGTCAGTTTGTCCCATAAGAAAGCAACTATTTTAATGTCTATCAAATCCTCTTCCCTAAAAGGCGACCTTTGGAACAGGATATCTTCCAATCTCAAAGACATCCCTTAGATCATTGTGGGTGACATCAATATGGTGAAGGATAAGGAAGACAAGATGAGTGGATCCTCATTTGATTGGAAAAACAATGAGCAATTCTATTGGTATAAAATGAAGAAAAGCTTGAGACTGGCTGACCCTCTAGCCAAAGGGAAAAAATATAGCAAGGTATCTGGCTTACTTGGTGTAATAATCAGAGTGGGAAAAGCAATGTCTACTCTAGGCTGGATAGCTTTCTTGTTAATAAAGCATCCTTCCTCCTCTCCCCTATGTACAAGCAAAATGTTGTCATTGTGCTCCTTTTTACCCTTTGTGATCATCATCCCATTGAAATGAGCTTTTTCTTGCCTTTGTTCCTCGGAACCCCCCCAAGGAGTGGAAAGGTTTGTATAAACTCAAATTCCTCATCTAAAGAATTCTCTTTCCTTTGATGCCTAGGAGACCTTCTGGAACTTTGCCCAAGCACTCTCCCCCTTCCAATTTGCTATTAGTGTTTGGTATCAATGTATTTCCTTCTGTAGCAAATTTATGAGAGGCTATGGGCCAACGCAAGCAAGGGCCAGGAGAAATTTGGAAAGCAAAATTCAGGAGGACCTTATTAATATTGAATTGAAACTCCAGGCTTCCCCCACAAAGAGAGTTTGCTGTGACAGGCTATCTCAATTAAGCATCAACATAGGTCTCTTCTGAAATATATTGCTCGAGGTGCCATGGTGAGATCAAGACTTGTGTGGCTCAAACTCAGTGACAAGGGGCTCCAAGTTTTATTTTAAGAGTCCTCAAAGCTAAGCATGTTAGATAAAAGGTAGACGCGGTTGATATTAGAGGACTGATGTCTATTAATCTTGAAGAAATCCAGAAGACTTTCTCTTTCTACCAATCCCACTTCTACTATGATGGTACTTCTGACATGGTTGTAACCAATAGAGCCTTATGTGCTAAGAGTGTGACTAAAAACTTGTTGCTGCCGGTGCTGTTGAGTTGGACTGCTGCATCTCTAAAGAGGAAATTTATTTATTTATTGATAATTTGAAGAATGAAAAATCCCCTGGCTGTGATGGATTTCCATCTGAGTTCAATAAGGTTAACAAGAAGTGGATTGTTGATGAGCTGTTTAAGGTATATCAGGAAGCCATGCAGACTGGTACACTGGGACACCAAATTAACAAAGGGATAATCAAGCTTATCCCCAATGAGGGTTACAAGGCTTAGATTAAATATTGGAGGCCCATAACCCTACTTAATGTTTCCTTTAAAATATTGGCTAAAATCCTTGCCATTAGAGAGTCCAAGATCCTTCCTCTCATCATCTCAAACACACAGTCCAGTATTGTTGAAGCGAGATATATCCTGGATAACTTGATCACTAGTTGGGAGGGGATGAAGTAGGCATGTGAATCTAGGCAGAAGGCTTGCATGGTCCTCCCTGATTTTGAAAAAGCATTTGATAGAATTTAATGGCCTTTTATTGAACTGACGACGAGAACCTTGGGATTCAGGGATTCATTTTGTAGAATGGTGTCTGTCAACAGCGAGATGACCACTCCATTCTTTCTGGAAAGATCTATTAGGCAGAGTTTCCTTCTTGCTCCTACACTATTTGTTATAGCGGCGGGAGCCCTGCACTATCTCCTTAGAGATGCTGCCCTTGGCCCTACTGTCAGAGGAATTGTTCTCTCAAACAATGATGAGCTCCTTGATATACAATTTGTTGATGACACTTCTCTTTTCCTTGAGATTGAACAAAGTAATCTCTTGCAGCTCACAAACAGGATTGTGATATCATGTTGTGCACTTCGTTCCAAGGTTTCCTCCTCTAATTCTCCGTCTTAGATGGGATGAAGCCCCTCTTGATTGAGTTACCTCTCTTGGTTGGTGATGGGGCGGTCATAATAATATGGTTGGATATTTTGGGATTCTGTTTTCCCTTTCCCCTTCCTCTCATAGACATGTGGCAGTGGATGATGGAAAAGATCTCTAAAAATGTTACCAAATGACAGGGTCATCAAATTTCTCTTCTAGGTAGAATTCGAGTATACCAAATTGTCATGCCCACTTTTTGACCCGAGAAACGAGCAAAATAGTACAATGTTTTTAAATTACATTTATCTTTCAACTGTGTTTATAATTCAACAAACTACATTACAACAACTTGACAATGCCACCCTCTTTTGATGCAACAAATATACCACAAGTAACCTTAAAGCGTGCTAGGTGGAATTAGGGATCTAGTGTAATCCTTGTATTGGCTTTCTAGTCCAACCACCTAAAATTGCATTTATTACAAGAGTAATATTGGGGGCAAAGGATAACAAGCAACATGAGACATGAGACATTTTTTTGACACAGAAAGGAAGTTTCAACAGAACTCTCATTATCCACGAACATATGTTGCCTTAAACATGTGTAACAACCTAGGTCACCAATCACCCAAGTAGGACCAACAAGAGGGTAATTCTTTGAAGATAGAGGCATACATCCATTTTCTAAAAATGAGGTCAAGTTTACATTGCCATTGATATGTGAAAATGACGGGGCTATGTTGGTCAAGTATGACATCAACGAAAAGCACATCACACATTTCTAACTCCAAAACCATTACCAAAACTAGGGAAAAATACTGATTCGTATGACACCATCATTGAACGTAAATGGGAGGACTGGGTACCCTAATGTCCAACATATCATTATAGAGCAATTAGCTTCATTCTCCCAAGATGCAGGGTTTTCAAAGGGATCCCAAACCTTATGCAAAGATCAATGAGAGGGAGATCCAAATTGTAAATAAATATTTCTTTTTGTATCGTACTCATGCTCTTTTTCTTCTCTATGTTATATGAAAATACTAGCAATACATGAACCGAACCTCACAACCAGAAATTAGAGCGACATATATACAAATTTAAGTAAAATATACAAGAAGAATGACAATGCACATTTCCAATGATTCAGCACAAATCAGACATGTCTTATCAAGATTCAATTGTTACAAATGCTAACAATGTCCCACAAGAAGGTTACTCATCTATGCACTTTTCACTTTCTCAAGATCATACAATTAAACATTTCAAAATTCAAGTTCTATAAATGCTAACAATGACTCAAGATGAAGCTATGTACATTTGTACTATTAATATTCACAGTATCACGCATGCCACTAATTCACAGTATCACGCATGCCACTAATTACAACATTTCATCTTTGCTTTCACATACATAAAAAATTAAAGATACAAGAACAATTATAAATATAGATCTTACTGAGTTTAATTTATTTGCAATCTTCCTTCACAGCATCTTGCAAACTTGCACATTTATGTGGCAGCACACAGTGGTGGCACGGAGTTCACTTCACCTTGAAAACCACTTTATCTAAGCATCAAATGGCTAGAGAGAAGTGAGAATAATATTGCTTAAAAAGGTTTTTAAGCTTTCAAGTGTTTATATTTTAGAGAGAAGCGAAAACTTATTACAGTGCACTGATGCATCCCATTTTGGCAACTACTTACCACATGACCACAAAGGATAATCGAGCATGCCAGGCTTTAAGAAGGCAAACACATTTCACTTATGCATCCCATTTCGGCAACTACTTACCACATGACCACAAAGGATAATCGAGCATGCCAGGCTTTAAGAAGGTACTAAAGTGATTTCATTGCTGACGACGTACCAACAACCAACCCCACGCTGATCGAAAGTCCTGACAAAGGCTGAGTTATGGAGTCAAAAGTTAGATTCAAATAGCTTAAGGAAATTCTAATTTTCATGCTAATAAAACGCCTACGAAATGGCCAACGTAATAAATCACCGGATAAGCGAAAACCAAAACCTTAAACTTCCTTACCATTCTCTTATCTAGGGAAATAGTAGGGAAGTCGATAGGTTTTTTAGCCATATTATGCCTGTTTTAGCCTTACTGTTCTGGAAGGCATTTGCAAAGTTAGAAGCACACTTTTTGTAAGAAGCATGCAAGGTGGCTTAGAAACCGGACCCAAATAAATATACATCCACGGAATAAAATTAATCTAATCGATGATCTGTCATTTAAAGTTACAGAGAAGATGTTTGAGTTAGTAGGCTGCAGAAATACTGACCACAGGTATCTATTACTTAGCGATTTTAAATGGGTTTGCTAGGTCAAATGATCTATCTTAGTGTGGCAAAAGAACATTTTAGCCTTAAGGATCCAATCTTGATATTGAAAATACAAGTTATATAAACACAGAATTTTCGTAATTGATATCCATTCTAAGCAGCCAAAAGTGTGCACTCACGTTTTTATGATTAATATGCATTTCAATATTAAAGTTAAGACTTGTTATATTCCGATGATAAAAGGGTCAACTTATAGCACAAAAATCCACCTAATGCTATATTTCTACATGATACACATTCCAAGCAACACATCTAAACAATTTTCATCATGAAACACACACACTAGGTTAAATTTGAGGGCTTCCTTACGACATTCAGAAAAATCAAATGCAACATATAGGTGCCTAACAAGGGAAGAAGAAGCCCATGCCTTTTTGATGAGGAACGGTTGAAGGAGAAGAAGCTCAAGAGTGATCCGAAGCTCCCATTTTGCTAAAAACAAGCAACCGACTTGGTCTGAAAGACCTCATTTGCTGAGGCATTTTCTCAAACAATGCATGTGTGCTTGAAACTTTTCCTATTTGCGTATACGGTTCTGAGGGTAATAACAACAATACAATTTGACAAACGATCCACTTTCAACCAATTGTTGATTGTTCTACATACCGGCTTGTAAGGATCCCAAGTAGGCGCTGCTGCAAGGGTACCCACTAGGTTATGGGGAGTTTAATTAAAACTAGCCATGGCATCACACAACGCCTCCACCGGTGCTACACCTGCTCTCAACATAACCCATGTGACCTCCATTTGTTAGGCGCTTTGCAAACGCCAAGCAAACACAATCACACAACCACCACAAGTTTGATTGGCATGTTGGAGATAAAGTTTAGAGTTCCCTCCAGATAGCCAACACAACAAAGAAGGTCAACTAGACATGCATAATGATCGAATTAAGGAACAAGGCAACAATAATCACTCAAACAAATGGAGTATTCTCATGTCTTTCTCTTCTTACGCATCTCCTGAATCACACGCCCGCGTCCTTATCTCTCAAAACAACCTACATCAAGCTCCATCTGATTTTCTGTCACATCTCAAACGAGACCAAATTATGTGAATGGTTTTTTTCATGGGTAGTTGAAATTTTAGGAGGTATTCTAAAAGCCAGTGTAAAGATTGTTGTGAAAATAAATAGCACGGAACAAATTATCTGCACCCAATTTTTGTTGTCAATGTTGACAAAGACACATTGAGAGCCTCTGAAATTTCCACATAATTAACAACACCAATGTGCTTGTTCATCGAGGTGGCTACTATCTTCTAGCTATCTTGGCCTAAGGATTGATTTGGTATTACCAGATAAGCAACTAATGTCCTTATAATTGTTGCAACTATTACCGATCCAAGACAAAATGCTATAAATAAATGATAGGTGGAAGCCATGACTCGACGTAGGGCAGCTATGTACATCGACAATGACACCGCCAACAAAAGTAAAATATCTATTCACCACATGGTATGCAAGAGCCTCGTATGCCAACATCCCCAAGATGTTGGTTGCTATTGCCACCGGTTTGCTCACCAATACCCCTCTCGGTGCGTTCCCACCTTCGTCTTCTTCGACAAGATACCAAATGCCACGACTGCAAGCGAGTTGATCCATTTGCCCTAATGCGATTGATGGGATCATAGATTTTGGTTGCACTTTCGATTTAATTCTTCTTTTTCCATAAAGTATATTTTCGTGTGCGATTTTTGCAAATAATGCATGCTCTTAAATGACTAGGATGATCCGCTCCTTAACCACTTGAGCTCCAAGCTTTTGATGTCATGCTCATTCTCTGTTAGTTGTTGAAGTTGGAAAAAGGGCTATAGGCCTCCACCCCTCATATATATATATATATATATATATATATATTGTATCACATATATTTTAAATACATATATGAAAACAACGAGAGATGTCAATCTCAAGGCTCATATCTTGAATTTGTCACCTACCATGATTATCAATAACTTGCTATGGGCTCCAAACTCCACCGTATGACCAAGTTATGATTTTCCAAATGACTTTTTTCGAAGGAGGAGACTTACGGTCCAAGTCCTCTAAGGGTTAACTAGGTGACAAGAAAGGTTGTTACACAAAAGGTGTTGTCTTTCTATCCAATTTACTATTCCTCTAGCTGGCTTTTCCTAACTCTCATATGGATAAGATTCATAGGATTGTTATAGATAGATTTCCTTTGGTCAAATGGTAAGGAGGATAAGAAGGGACATGTTGCATATTGGGATATGTCTTATTTGCCTAAAAATCTTAGGGCATTGGGTATCAAAAATCTCAAAAAACAAGCTGTTGCTCTTGCTGCAAAATGGATTTTTAGGGCCATGATAGGGAATGAACTGTGGAAAGTTCTTGTAAGATTCAACATAGCTAATGGCCACCCTAAAGGACACAAGAGATGGAAAGGCTTACACTTGATTGATATCCTCACTTTGGGGCTTCCAAGTTACTCCTCGTGGATACTTTATTCTTCATTATAGTTGGAAGGCATGGGAACAATTGAATCCCTTGGTGGCGGGGCAGCATCTTCACTTCCTTTAATACTAGGTGCTAGGGGTTCATATCTGTTTGGTGGAATTTGAAACACAAGGATAAGGTGTTTGCTTTGACTACTAGATGCTCTGCCTTGTGGTCTGAGAAAGGCATCAAAACTTTTCAGGATTTGTATAGATATGGGAAATGGTTGGGCTGGAATGATCTTAAGGCTTTATATAACCTCCCTTAAACCCAGTATAGATCGTTCACAATGCTCAAAAATATTTTCAAGGCTCTTGATGCTGGATAACTTCCCTTATTTGTCTTTTTGACATATTTATATATATTTTGTATGGCTATATCCAAAGTGGTACGAGCCCCAAAAAAATCGCTTTACTGGCAACCAGATCCCCATACCTATTATCCACACCCGTACCATTACCGACTACCTACCCAAAACGATATTGTGAAGGAAGAAATATGCGAAGACCAACACCAAAGGAAATTGTGAAAACCAGATTTGCAGACCAATCACGGTTTTTTACTTTAGACTCGTGATTTGCAGTCACGTGATGTAAAGGCACAATCAACAAAAGGAAGAAGTTTGAAGATTTGAGGAAAGTGGTGTAGAGCAAAGAAGAAACGCGAGCAATCAAAATATGATGGAGAACGTGAGCAGTTAGAACACCAGAACGTGTTGGGGCACTAATTTGCAAAATTTAAACCTTCTGTTTGCAAAAGAAAAGCAAACTACAGTGGTTGAAAGCGTTATTTCTAGGTCTTCCTTGATATTCGGTTTTGAGTGAAGACCTGCATCATTGGTTTTTCAAACATTTTTATGGACAATCTTGTTGTGTGAGCCTATCACAAATTTTATATTCATGATGCATATTTGAAGACACCAGATTAGAAGAACTAGTTTGTGAGGAAGATGTACAAGGTACAAAGATATGCAAATTGCCATAAATATGGATTCGATTTGTAGTCGTGATTTGGAGAGATTTCTAGACGCTGCAGACTGAAAGAAAAGAAAGACAGTTTTTTTGAACGATTTTGTAGACAAATCAGTATTCGTAGGGCACAATAGAAGGACAAAGTTGTGCAGACAAAAATTCGTAATTTCCAATTTGTTGTGGCATATTTTTTTATAGATTTTCCAGTTGCTTTGTAGACTTTGCATTTCCTTTTGCATTGCTTTACGGGTCAGAGGTCAGCACTCATGCGCATCATGGCCAATATACAAAATTTAGTTTTCCTGGAAGTGCAGAAATTAGTTTGTCAAAATTATAATGTTTGGAGTCACAAAGTTTTGACAATTGTGGAATACCATTATTGCTATAAAATTATTCTAAAAAAGGAATCAAGACCTGATACAAATCTAGTTGATAATGAAAACGTCATAAGGAGGCCCTTCTACTCTTAAAATTATCTGTTTCAGATGATATAATTTTTGAGATTTGGAATGCCACTGTGGTAAGTGATCTCCAGACCAGTCTTCAAAACAATTATCAAACTTCGGAGAAAAGGCGGGTCTTGTACTTGAAGAATCTGGTGTATTTTGCAAAGATGATTGAGGGTGTCCCTGGTAACACATTTTCGGATGAAAGATTGTTGAGACCAGCTCACTGTCATATAGAAAAAGTGGATGATAACGACTTGGTTGTGCTTGTTCTAAATAGTTTATTGCCCTCCTATGAATCATTTGTTAAAATATAGCACATTATATAGCATGTAAAACAGTTATGTAGTTGCTCGGTTGGTAACTGTATAACCACCTCTCTCTTCAATAAATACACTCTGCCTGTTCGTCATTTTGACAGTGCAGTTTTGTGCCTTCTGTCTTCTTTCTTCTTTTTGCATATTCTAACATCATTTGTGGATGATGACAACCTGATTGTGCTTGTTATGAATAGTTTACTCCCCTCCTATGAATCATTTGTGAAACTTTTAAACTTGATGGTAGAAAGCCAAACCCTGACATTTGATTATGTCAGTTCCTATTTGCTGCAGAAGGAACACAGGTAGAGACATGCTAATGAGCCAAGTTTGGGACAAACAAAGAGTGCATTTGTTGCTCAATCTAAGGGTAACTAGAAACATAACCCCAACAAATCTTCTTTAAAGTATCAGGTGAAATGCTATTACTGCGATAAGGCCAAGCATGTCAAAAAGGATTACTGGAAGCACAATAAGGTTTTTTCCAAAACGAAAAGTTGTGTGGTTAAGCAAATGTAGCAACAATTGTAGATGAACGGAAACATTGAGGAAGATTATGCCCTTATCACATCATACTTGAATAATAGTACTACCCTTTGCTGTTTTGTTGATTTCGACGTATCTAGACATTTCCCGTGTCGCAAGGATCAACATTTCTTGTGTTGCAAGGATCGGTATGTAAAATTTACAAGTACATTTTTTTATTCAATTTCTTTTGCTGATGGGCAGTCACATGCTGTAGAGGGGATACGAGATATTTGCATGGTTTTGAATAATGTTGAAAAAATCATTGCAAGGAATGTTAGGTATGCTCCTAGATGAATACAAATCTTGTATGTTAGTTAACAAAAAAATCCTAAAATTACTGTGAATTTCTCTGGAATAGAGGCTTGTTGACCTTGCCACTATCAAACTTGTGGAGGGAGACTGCACTATACATGATGTGCGAGAGGATGAAATGCCTCAATCAAATGCATGGTTAGTTGTGGAGGGAGACTCCACTATTTAGGATGTGTTAGAGGCTGAAATGACACAATTAAAGGCATGGACTCAAATGACCGAAAATAAGGTTGTTAAATCATAGAGCATGGTCATTTTGCTTTTTCTCCTAATCTTTTCAAGGGCCCGAACTGCATCGATATTGTGAAGCGAAAACCAAATCTGAGTAGGAGATTGCCATGCAAGCTGAATTTGACACCTTGATGAAAAATCTTACCTAGGAGATGGTGGAATTATATCTAGGTAAACAACCCATCGGGGATGTAAATGGGTGTACAAATTCAAATTCAAAGCCTATAGTATTTTGGACTACTTTTGCTTAATACAAGATAGACACACATCCGTATGCTAGTGTGTTGTGTTCTTTCCATTCTCTTAATTTTCTCTCGAATCTTACTAATATGGATGACTGTCCTTCCTTCCAATGCACTCTTGCACACCTACCTACCCCCTCCCCCCTACTCACCTGCAAGATCATATTCAAACTACTCTCAAACCTAAACACACTCCAGCACTATGGAAACCCCTTCTTTAGATGGAGTCTATTTTTCTTCTTGGGTGCCCCTTTCATTATCTTTCCCTCCCTTATCTTGGCTAAGAGGTGTCACAAGATATTGATGATGTCAAGGGAGTTTTGATCGCCACTTGAACATTGATTACACACATTATCTGAAGAATTCATTGCAATTGATCAACCGATATGAATCTTGTGGCATTGGATTATATTCTTGCCATTCCATTGATTTCGACATGTTCTTGTACTAAAAGTCTAATGATTTTTGGATGAGCCATTAATCACAAACTTGTGAAGCAATGCATCCAAGAAGTTGTGAATTATTCAATACCCATCATTTCCCTTCTCTTTATCCTAATTAGGCCTTTGTGCTAGACAATGATGTGAATTGATTTCTTGGTAAGCAACATTCTTGCATAGTGGAACATGTTCAAGAACACTTTAGCTGTGCAAGGTGTTTGAATGTTGCGAACCACGTACATTTTTCTTGAAACAACGAGGAATGGCCATGTGGATGTTGGATCATCATTTTCACACCTTGATGCCTTTTTATGCGAAATACACATACTTTGTGAAGAATTTATCTTCCTCAGACAATACAATGTAACGACAATTTAAATTTTCACAAGGCGACAAATAACTGAATGAAGTTGTGCTCAATGAAGTTGAGCTTGATAACTAGTCAAAGTCTTGTCGGGCTTACTTAAGCGACCTTAGTTTTGTGAAGCTCACCAAAGCTTACTAGACTGTGAAGCTCTTCTATTTTAGTGCAACTCCAAAATGAACTAAAGCTTGTAGATCAAAATGGCTTTGCAAAGCTTGAAATAAGGTTTGAAAAGAATTTTTGCACCTTATTGCAGAATTCTTCACTCCATGATGCTTAACTCTATTAAAATATGTTCAATTAATTCTCATGTGTAGAATAACTATGATATCTCGGGATGCTTTTGTATCAAAATTCATTGGAAATTTGATTTTGAGTTTTGTAAAAACAATCAATGGAGTTGAGTCAACATTGTTGCATGTTTTTAGTAGACTTCGAGAGAAAAAGAGCCTACAAAATTACCATTCATCATCATAATAAGGTGATTGCAAAAATATGATAATGTCCATATAAGAGTTTTAAGGATAAGGGGACTAGATTAGACAATTCTAGGAGGAAGAAAGATATCCCACATCCTCTAGAACCTATCCTAATGCCCATGGACAATATAATCCAAACTCGGGAAGGAAAACAATATTATGTGCCTAGCCCTATGGCTAGGGCTACAAGCAAAGGCAACAAAATGTTGCTCGGTGTGGAATAAAAGTTAAATCCACAAGACATGGCATGGGAGTTAGAGGACTAATGTTGTCAAGTAAAGAACATGTGAAGATGAATGTCGTCCCACTAACTTTTTGTTTGCATGTGGATTTGTAGAATGCAAAGGTTATATAATACCTCCAACACAATTAATGGGAAAAAGGAGATTATCAGCCTAGGAGGTTTCAACAACTTAATTAAGTAGTTCCACAAATTAAAAACCAACAGTCAAAGATAAATAAAAGGAAACCTTTCCCGATGATAATCTATTCAAAAACAACTTGAGGAACAAAATTCGTGGGTGCAAGTGGTTAAAGGGAGGAAGGTACCTCAAATTGTTTAAATGGTTGTCCAAGAAAAATTTGAAGAAAAAAAGAACGAAAAATCATGACACTCAACCGTCACGTTCATGGTGTCCCTAGGCTAGCTGATCCCTTACAAGAAAGTTACATTTTCTTGTGTGAATCTTTAAATTTAAAGGTTACCTCCCTTAACAAAGATTGAACATTGTGACAACAATCTTGTTATCCAATTCCAAATTGTAGAAGAGCATTTTCAAGCTTTGAAAGGAAAAAAGAAATGCTTCTCCCTTCCTTTTCAAGTTTATTTGGGTACAAATCTCACACGTTTCTAGGTGGATCATCGGAAAGCACAAATTGAAGTTGTAGCTTTCGGAAGAAACAAGTGGGCCATCATTCGTGATTCTCCTCTTTTGAGGTGCGCACGATTTGGACCGTCAACATGATGGCAACCTCCGGCCTTAGTAGGTGATTGTGGCATCTCCATTGCTTGTTGGAATTGCAATGGTATCTTATGGTTTTCCCTAGGTAACTTCCAATATGTTGTTGCTTAACAAGATATTAGCTTTTTCTAGAGTCCCATGAGAGATTTGAATATCCCTCCCTTTCGGTCATAGGTTGTGCTCGAGTCTTGATCTATCAGTGTATGACCCATAGATCTGATGGTTCTTATGGTTTAGGTGGAGTGGCTTGCCTCATTCGTGACATCAAGTCTAGAGTATCATGTAGATGTTGTTGTCCATTCAAGATACATGTAGTTGCACGTTCAAAGATGTCCACCTCCTATCCATGATGTCTTCATTGCAATATGCTTCTTCTACCCATATTGTCGCCCTTTGTTGTGCATGTTGATGGGGATTCATACCTTGAACTTTATCGAAGATCTTCTAGTATTCTTTAGTAGGCGACGTTATTCTTCTAGGTGACTTCAATGCTTGTATAGGAACCCACCAAACACATGTTCCCGATCTTGCAAAAGATGAGTTATTTCTTAGAGTCGATCTTAAGGAGTTTAGCTTACATAAAGAATCTAGCTGATGGAAACATTCGATTCTGCAACCTATGGGAGGCGAGTTTCTCTAGATGTGGGAGATATAGATTCTCCAAATTCTCAACAAGATTCCTTGTTTCCTTGATTCTACCAGATTCATGTGTCTCCCCATAAGAACTAACCAAACACCTATTCATGAATTTGCACAGACGAGTTATGTCTTTAGGGGTCGGATTTTGACTTTTGTGGAGTTTGGTTTATATAGAGAATCGGTGGATGGAAATGTTCCGATCACAAGCTATGGGAGGCACCTTCTCCATATGGGGGAATCACTGAGTGTCCACATTTTGAATGAAATTCCTTGTTTCCCTAATTCTAATAAATTCGTTTGTTTCTCCCATGTGGGGGATCAAGTATAGTGGACTATGTTCTCACTTACAAACCCCGCATCCCCCACATTTGGAATTTCATTGTTACCCATCGATTACCACTTTCCAACTATGCTACCTTAACTTTGATGATAAGTTAACCATAGGCTATCTTTGCTCAGATCTCCCATCTTGTGTTTGAATGTTATTCACATTCTCCTTGCACCATAGAGTCCATGTATGAGTTTCTATGTTATGCCCTATGGGATGCAACATTTAAACTTTGCACTACTCAAGCTCACTTTGTCCCCTTGAGTCCTGCCATATGAACCGTTGGTTCGATGACAAGTGTAAATACCTACATTAGAGGCTTTGGTTTTCCCTAGCCCATGACCCTCCCTTCATACTAATGTCATATTTGACAAAACACAAGCGTTTCTTACATCTATTTGACTTTCTTTCCTTGCTGCCCTCACCATTCCCTAATGTCTTTAACACTCTCCTCTCGAGGAAAACCTCATGATTTGACATCGACCCCAGGCATGGTTTCTTTGCTTTTGGCTTTATGACATCCATACCACCTGTCATTGTCTCCACTACACCACCATCTTACATTGTTTTCTCGTACGTACGGTTAAGAGGTTTATTTGGAAATTGTGTACTAACAAAGCAATGGATGTGAGGGCCTCTAAGCTAAGTTCCAAGCTCTTTAATGAGGTTATTTTCTTAGATTTTCCTTGTTCTTGGTCCAACACATAATCCATCCCATAGAAAAGTTTGGGGATCACTTTAACCCTATAAACTATCGAACCGTTATGATTGGGCATATGTTTGCCAAACTTTATGCCATCGTAACATATAATTTTTAGAGCATTTGGAGAGATGTCATCGAGAGCATGGGCAAGGCTATCTTTAGGATAGAATACCGGATAAGATAAGATAAGATAAGATAATTATATTAATGTCCAACGAATGACCACAAAAGTAGGTCAATGGGACTGTACAGTACAATGCAAAAGGTGCCAGAAGGGAGACCCGAAGGGGTCATCCAAACAATAAAAGGAGAAAGAAGAAGAAAGAGAGGAAAGGAGGAGGAGAAGCAAGAGCCGCCGTGGCCGGGAGAGTGCAAATGGATGGAGTTGAAGAGGAGGACGAGAGAATCCCACCACTGACACTGTCACCTAGCATCCGAGGCCGACTGAAAGTAGTTGGCAATATGCCTGTGTCTGTAACTGAAACCGTGGGAAGACTGGGACGCCGGTGTCCGAAAGAAGGGCGAGCAAAACGGGCCCTCTGCGTTCTCCTAGACGGATGCGACCTCTGAGAGGGGACCCCCAACCGAGTGCGATCATGAATACCTCTGGACTGGGAGGTAGCCCCTCGGGTCCTGACAGATCTGGTTTGGGAGTCCGGGCTGGTATCAAAGTGCCTCTTGATGCCCCTCACCGAGGGAAGCACCGTAAAGAAAGAAGTAATTTGTAGAGTAGCAGCTCGTCTGGGAGGAGACTGAAGGGTCTCATTTTGGAGCCTGAGAGCCTCTGCAGGTAGAGAGCAAGACATCGCTTGATCACGGTACTTGAAGAAATCTGCAAAAGTCAGATGCTCCCGAAATAAGTAGTGGAATCTCCAAAGTTTGTTACATCTTTACACTCTAGGCTATTATTGAGGATGTTTGTCATCTTTCTTCCAAAGTTTTTTGTTGTTTTGTAGACTTTTAGAAGGCATTTGACTCAGTTTCGAGACATTTGCTTTCCAAAAAGTTGTGTGAATTCGACATTCCAAATTTTCTCATTATCGCCGCTTGGAGGCTCAATGAGACATTTATTGGGTAGTTTGTACTTCTCACGGTGTTTCTAAATGTGTGAATAGTATCACTTTGGGGACAAGCAGAGATACCCTCTCTCACCATCTCTCATTAGCATCTACATCAATGAGCTAGAGGATTTTCTTCGACAACATACACATGCTCACGATGGTTGCATGTTACATGTGGTGATAGCCATACTACGTTTTGTTAATGACATTCTTCTTCTCTCACCGCTTTGAGTGTTTGCAAAGACAACTTCATGCCCTTGTTCGTTTATGTGAACTTTCTCTGCTAATGGCCAACCTTTGCAAAACTAAGGTCATGATACTCAATACCTCCAAATGTTCTCTTCCTCATTTCCTATTCTTTTGTTGAGGGAATCTTTGGAGATCATATTGGCCTACACTTACATCGGCATCTAGTTTTTTTGACCGTGTTTTATTATGAAGCCCGCTTCTCGGTCATGCCCTCGCAAGGATATGCCTTCCTTTCTAAGTTGGAGCAGCAATGTTTTCAGATCCACTCCCGGATATCCCTTTGAAGATACGTCTCTTCACACAGTCATCAAGCCCTTTGTTTTGTGTGGGTTCAAGGTTTGGGGACCTAGTCCAAAGTGTTAGTTAATTGGGCACTTATTTAAAGGGTCTAGCATCTAACGATTCAATGTATGATCCATTCCAAACAGACTTCGCATTGCATCGTCCGAGCTGAGTTCATCGCCCAATCCTTGTGCCTTGAAACTATCTTTTGGATTACTTTCTACATTCACAAACTAAAAACCATGGAGGATTCAGCTTTAGACCATGAGAGGTATCCATACTTTTCCCTATGTTCTTAAGAGAGCATTGCATCAATGGTTACCAATAGATGTTGTTGTCGCTGGTTTTCTAAGACTAGTTTTCTCTAGTCTATTGACATCTTTATAAATATGTTACCTTCTTTCAAGTACTACTTGGATTCCCCTCATCTGCTTTCATTAAAGGAGGTCACCATTAGAGCTATTAGAGAGGATATCTACATGTAGTGTGTCTAGATCACTTAGACCTCCCTCCTTTGTTGTTCAACCCCAAGATTGCCTTTTACGTTGAACATTTCTTGTGATTGGTGTATTGTGTCATTAGGCATTCTAATTATCTCAAGCATCATTGGTCTAATGGCTTCGAGGCTTCCCCTCGGCCAATTGAGGTTGTGGTCACACAAGTTCCGGGTTGAGACTTATCATTTGCATGTGGGCACCATATCGTCTTTGTTTGCTAGGTGGTGGAGATTGAGGAACACTTCATTTTTAGATGCCCCATTTATTATGAGATTTGAGGGAGATATCATAGTCTTTACATAGACTTGGGTGGTGATCATCCACTTTTTTTTTTAGTCGGACCAATGATGCCCGATTCTTTTTCTTTGAGAGGTTGACACCCTTTCACGTAGGTCCTTGTTGGGAGCCCTTGGAGGCCCTAGGTTGATCACCTCTTTCTTCCAACCCATCATCGATGTTGGTGGCACTAAGTGCCCTTTGGATACTTCTTGTTGAGGAGGTTAGGTTAGTGAGGCAAAGCTGAATTCCACACAACACTACTACTAACATTCCAAATTTCTTGGGATCTTCTCCTTTTAAACATGATGAATTTGCTCCTCGATGTTATGGATCTTTTTGATTGCTTCGCAAGTGGTGGGGACATACATATATTACGAATTTATTCGCCGTCACAGTGTTTCTTCGACCTTTGATGTTGGAAGGGATTCTAGGGGGAGTGGTTTACTTCCTCCTAGGATTACTTCTCAACCCTAGATATTGCCCGATGAGGATTGTGAGATCTTGAATTTGCCCTTCTATAGTGATGGACGAGGATACAAACAATTCCTTTGTCTCGAGGCATCGTTAAAGATGTTTGATGGGACTATCATCTAATCTTTGGGGGTTCTTGCTTCACTCACATGTCTATTTTTATTCATAGCTTAACCACATGGGTTGGGGCTTTACTGCTTTGGGTTGACCGTTTGTTTATAATGAATGTTTTTGTTCATTTTGTTTAGTTAGTCGTTGATCCCGGGTCTTTTTACCCTAGCATAAATATTGTAATTGGATGTATTCTCAAGTTCCATAGACCTACGTTTGGTCATTCATGGACATTAATATGGTTTCATTATTTCTTTTTGTCCTAGTAGCCCTAGGGGTAAACATGAATTATGCAATCCAAGTAAAAATACAAAAAGGCGTGTGAGGGGGCGACACTTTAAGAGAAGATGAAGCCGATGAAGACCAAAGTTGCAGAACAAGGTTGGTATCAACATGTTGCATGTTTGTAGCGGAGCTCAGAGAAAAAGAAGACTCAATATCATTGCCATGCACCACCAAAATTGGGCAACCATAAAATTTGATAATGTCTGTACGATACTGTACAAGGCTAAGGGGGTAGACTAGAAATCCAAGGCCAACATAATCCAAACATGTAAGAAAGGAAACCAGAGATGCATGCCAATACTTGTAGTCAAGGCTTTGAGCATAGAGAATTAGATTCTCCTTGATGTCTGATAAACGTCAATCCATGATACCTACTCTAAGAGTGGGAGGACTAAAGTTGTCTTGTAGCAACATGAAGACGGATATCATATTAATGGATTTCTTCATATTTGTGTGGATCTGTAGCATCTAAATAGCATGTAATACCCCCAACACCATGGATAGGATAAAAGGAGGTACTTGGCATGGTAGCCCTATGGGTCCCTTGCAAAGCCCTATTTATGAAAGAGTATCTCTTGAAGGAAACGGGCCAATGACCACTTCTTGAAGAGTGCAAAGAAGACTACCTTTTGCCACAAGGAATATGTTGGTTTGTCTCAACTTGTACATATTGTGAACAAATCCTCATGCGGGTCAAGGGAATGTGCAGCAAATATGACCAGTCATGCTGTAGGCGGTCAGGATTGAAATTGGTGTGAGCAACTATATATATGAAATCCTTGGAATAGAAATTGCATTGGGGCTGAGTGGCTGCGGTGGAAAGGTCCAAGTGACCTAAATGTACTGCTGGTATATATCATCTTTAACACTATATTGATCACTTTTTAAAGCCATCTTGTGGGAAAGAGGCAACTGTAAACTACAAGGCTGCTGCTGAGCAGGAAGTAAACCAGGACTAGTGTAAATAGATGTACAATTTTATATTTGAGTTTACAGTTTGCATTTGTTGATGTGATGTTCCTCATTTATGTAAGTTTTTTCTGGTCCAAGGTTGGGTGTGTACTTTAGCTTAATTGAATAAATTGAAGATGCATTTGAGAAAATACTAGTCATGATAACATGATTATAATTTATAAGTGTTATGGAACTGGAAACGTCATAAATCAAGGAAAGGGTGTTTTTATTGCAGATGTTGCATAAGTGGAGAGTCTTGTTGTTTTGGATTCAATACTTTAAACTGTGAAGACTTCAAGTTGTAAATGAGAATGCGGTTTTTAGACCTTTTTGGCATTCGTATCTCATATTGTGGCCATGACACTTGAAATGGCTAGAGGATGAGAAGCCCAAAGCAGCAGGTTACATTCACTATTCCTCCCTCAACTAACAAATGGTTATGGTGCAGATTGTGTGCTAAGAGGGTCCCCTTGGCTTGTGATTATTACCAAAAATACTCAAGGAAAAATGTCAATGGTGTATTGACTGCTCATGGAGGTCATCTTGAGACAACTTAAACACACACAAGGGAAACTCCAAAAACATTAATTATCTAACGACAGGTGTATTTTACTTCACATAGTTATCTGATTCCATCAAATGCATATGGAGTAGTTGGTTACCCATTTGTTCTAGGTATGCACATAACACTTGTGAATCTTCAACACTGTCAGATGCATGCGGTCTTCTGAGTCTGTTTTATAATTTAATCCCTTGTAAAAGACAGCGAGATGTTTATGCCTGAAGAGTGAAGACAGATGTGAGATAAATTCAGTGACTACATTTGGGTGCTAAATAGCTGGGATGTTTTCCAGACGTGGTTTCTAACAATGCTCAATTTTCGGGAAATTTGGAAAAGTTCACTTGACTGTTTTTTGTTGGGGAAGCCATGGGAATTAAATATGGCTCAATCTTGGGGTGTTTAGGGAGTGGTTTAGTGTTTGAATGGCACTTGATTTTGGTCATTGATAAAGGTGGGGTGTTGGCAATATTATAATAAATGCACTAAAACTAATAATCTAATGTAAGCAAAAGTTACTCTTGATGTTAACGGATGTTTGGAGAAGCCGAAGGAACTGGTATAATAAATGGTACGTGAATGTCGATTAACAGATAAAAAGGTTGAAAGACTAACTGAGCTCAGTTGAGAGGTGTCTGTGAGCCATTTACTTTGTATTTACAGGCGAATTGTTTGTGTAATAGAAGTTTTCCACTTAGCTCCAATATTGTGTGTTGTGTATCCCCTGTATTCCTTTGGTATGTTTTTGTATATTTCACAATTTTATCTCCCTCAAGTTTATTATGAATGTTTTCCGTCTCTGACACATTGTCAGAGTTCTGTGGAATACCATCATTGTTGCAGAGTTCTCTAAACATATAACTGATTTCTCTGAAGTGATATTATTAGCTTGCTGGATTTTGATAACATCAGTATGCTAAGAAATGAGAAAACACAAAGGTGAATTGTTGGATTCTCTAGCATACTTTTGTTGATTTAAATAAAGTCAGATGATGTTAAGTGTTTATCCCATGTACCATAATATTATGATAAACAATCTGGGTGACGCTTGGTGAGTTATTTCTTCATGGTGTAAGTGGAGAGCAAGTACCAAACACTAACTTCTACAGAGCGTTCTTGATTTTCAAATGGAAGTAGAGGGCATGAGAGATATTCTCAGTTTATTTTGAGTTTTGTGGATGTTTTTTCTATATGCAATACTGTCTCTACACTTTCTCAATGTTCAGTTAGCTCATGCTCTTACCTGTTTGATGCTTACACAGGTTCCTCGCCTTGTTCGGATGCACGCTGATGATATGGAGGTTTGTTCATAATGCTGATTTTACAATGAGTTACATGGCTTGGGAATGAGTCTTTTACTTATTTGTAAGTTAATGAACTAATAAATAATAGATAGTCGCAAGCTGTGAAGTAGGAAAGACTGATTTCTAGATATTAGTGGCTTAGGTTGTGTCTGTATTTCTACATTTTCATAACAATGTAAACAGTATCACTTTCTGCTAGTTGTCCATCGGAAAAAGTGTTTATTACAAATGTAATAACAGCTGCAATTCAGCTTTTAGGAAAGATTAGATGTTCAGTGAAGGACACATTCATATGTTTTAACTTAATTGCTTTCAGGATATTCAAAGAGCACATGCAGGAGAAATTGTAGCTGTATTTGGAGTGGACTGTGCATCTGGTAGGTCTGTTTTAGATGATAGAAACTGTTGCTGTAAACTGTATTTTATGGATGGCAAGTTAGTGTCTTGTTACACCGCTTGTTGCTTAAACTCAATATTATATATCTACTTATCTGATGACTGTGTTGGGATAGGTGATACATTTACTGATGGTTCCATAAAGTACACTATGACATCTATGAATGTTCCTGAGCCTGTAATGTCCTGGCAATTGCACCTGCATCCAAAGACATGGGAGGACAAGTAAATAGCATTTTTGTCATTTCTTTGTTCATAACTTCCTATGATTGAAGTCTTTCTAATTTTTTTTTCTGTAAGACATGGTGGGGTTTGAGACAGAATCTGAGAAGTTTTTTTATGCTACCGTTGTAGTTCTCAAAAGCTTTGAATCGATTTCAAAGAGAAGACCCAACATTTCGAGTTGGTTTGGATCGAGACAGTGGTCAGGTAATGTTAGTTGAGTTGAAAAATCCACTATCCAATGATTTTTTTGTTTTTGAAAAATATATGGTGTGTATCTTATACAGACAATAATTTCTGGCATGGGAGAGCTCCATTTGGACATTTATGTGGAACGCATTAAACGAGAATATAAAGTATTGTGTTTTATCTTGATCCCTTAAATTTGTTTCTTCTGGCTATGCTTTCTTTTGAAGCATGAATTTTGATGTTATTTTTACATTTTCTGTTCCTGTTTTCTCCTTTGGGATGACTTAGGTTGAAGCTCTAGTTGGGAAGCCTCAAGTCAACTTTAGGGAGACTATCACACAACGTGCTGGATTTGATTATCTTCATAAGAAACAAAGTGGTGGCCAAGGACAATATGGAAGGGTTATTGGGTAAGTTTTGTTGCTTTTCAAGACACATTTTATGTATAAAATCATGAAGCTTGATTGAGCTGTTATGTACAGAGTTACTAAAGAAGAAATGCATTTAATTTTTTAATTTCCCTGCTGCAATCAGTGATGCTAAGCCATTGAAAAATTGAACTTAAAGCTACGAGTAGGATAATTGTTGTACACATTTGATCAAATAGCAAAGGTGAGAATTTTTGAACAGAAAGGGAGGTGCACTTCCTATAGAAATGAAGTAAATGTAGAGAAAATTCTTGGATCTTGTCCAATATATCATACTTGGACATTTCAGGGAAATTTATTGCTTTGAGAGAGGTTATAAAAAGGATAAGTCAAAACATTGAAATACATTCAGAAGCATGGACTGATAGTCATGAATTTAATTTTTCCTGGACTAATAGTCATAAATGTAGTTTTACCTTACAACTAATTGATATTTGGCTTATCAATGCACTAACCAAGTGCAACAGCAAATTGGTGAATTCTTGCAGTCCTGCAATGAGGTTTTTGAAGTGTCTAAATGCATGCCACCCAACCCTTGCTTCTGAATGACCATCTTCCAAACATTATGTTTGGTATCAAATGATCACAAGGGATTCATCAAGGAGCGGTAAAATACCATGTGTGTTGATAGAGGGGTTTATTTAATTACCTAAAATCAACACCAGTATAACAGGGAATATTTAGGGGTTAGGGGATTTTTAACTACTATTGGATGTGATAAGTATTGATGGGGTTTTTAACTACTATTTGATGTGATAGGTATTGAGGGAGTGGGAGCTCAGGTTGGGGTAGGTGGGCATATATAATATTTAAAACCTAATTTTGGCAGGTATGTATAAATTTTCAAATCTATAGCCTAGTTACCTTCCTGCCTAGTTCCTCTTAAAATTCCTGCCTATATTTTCTTGCCTTTGTCCTCTAGATCTACTCTACTCATGCAGAGGAGTAATCCGACATTCTTACAGGAAAAGTACCATAACTAATTTTGAAATATTCAGCTACAAGGACGATCCTTAATATACAATGAGTAGGCAAAAGGCTAGTGAAAGTACATCTGTAAAGGCTATCTGTGAAGGCAATGCTTCCAGCAAAGAAATCAGTGGGCAAAGGCTATGTGTAAAGTTTCATTTCCATCTTATTATGTAATATGTGTGGCATTATATTTTCTTTCAAAAAAAATACTGCGTGAAAGTGTCATTGTTCTTGAAGATTTGATATGTATAAAATGACATCTATGTAGGGAAGAGGCAATGCATTTATTCTGTCATTTTTTGGTTGGTTTGATGGTGATGTTTGTGAAATAGCGAGGGGTGTGGTTAGAGAACCCAAAATATCTCTTCATGATGGTGTTTTCTTGCTCGGGAAAAACTCCAGGTCTTCCATCAGTTTTCTAGATCTACTATAGATCTACCTTATACTTTTGCATGAGTAAGTTTTAGAAAACTTATATTACCAACCAATGTTTTGCATTTTTAGATTGTTGAAAAAATAAAGGTATGGTAAGAGGTTATATGTAAAATTTCATATTCGTTTGATGAGATATTGGTGGCACTGAATTTTCTTTTGAATAAGATCTGGTGGCATTGCATTTTGTGTGCATTTTCTTAAAGATTTGGTATCTAGTAGATTTTGTTTCTTTTGATACATCACAGGTTGCTGATGAACCCAAATGATAGTATATATATATATATATAGTGAGTTTATAAATAATAATTTACAGATCATTCTCATTTGACATTGTTTAGATTAATTGAGAATATGACTATATTTTCTTGGAAGTGGCCATGAAGGCATTTTGCATGCCCATTTTTATGGTATTATTGTATCAAAGATACAACACATCCATCACTGCCAATCAAAGAACCCAAAACACCGCTGTAGCTGGCAAACCCTAAAATATTTAGAGTATAAAAATCACAATTTATAGATCATTCTCATTTGACCAAGCATTTGACATGGTTTTTAGATTGTTCGAGCATCCCGTGAATGGTTAGATTTTCCTGAAATTGGCCGTGAAGTATTTTTCATGCCCATTTTACTGTATTTAATTATTGAATAAAAATATAACACATCCGCCTTCGCCAACCAAGGAACTGTTAACGTCGCCACCAACCAATGGACCCTAGACACCGCTTCTGCATGTCAAACCATCCTTCAAATTTGTGGCAAACTTCATACAGCCACATGTAACCAATTAAGGTCAGACCATCTAGGTTGGCTCTAGCTATTTTAATTCTGGTCTATGCTAGGTAAAAGAAAATACTATGTGTTTATCAATTGAAGGGTTTAACAAGAGCTTTTTCTCATGCTTCTTCTAATGTACTTATGCATGAGTAAATTTTAGGAAACTTACAATGCCTACCAATACTCTGCATTTTTATATGGTAGAAAAAAATAAAGGTACGTTTCGAGGTTATCTGTAAAATTTCATATCCATCTGAGGTATGTAGTGTGTAGATATTGGTGGCATTGAATTTTCTTTTCGAATAATATATTGGTGGCATTGCATTTTGTGTGCATTTTCTTGAAGATTTGATATCTAGTACATTTTGGTTTCTTTTGATACATTGCAGCTTGCTGACGAACCCAAGGGATAGTATATATATAGTGAGTATATAAATCAGAATTTACAGATCATTTTTATTTGACATGGTTATTAGATTTTTGAGCATATGGCTAGATTTTCTTGGAAGTGGCCATGAAGGTATTTTGCTTGCCCATTTTTTTGTATTTAATTACTGTATCAAAAATACAACACAGTTGTTGCCACTGACCAACAAACTCAAAACACCGCTGTAGCCAGCAAACCAAAACATGCATAGTGAGTATAAAATTCATAATTTATAGAGCATTCTCATTTGACCAAGCATTTGACACAGTTTCTAGATTGTTTGAGCATATGGCTAGATTTTCTTGGAATTAGCCATGAAGGTTTTTTTCTTGCCCATTGTATTGCATTTAATTATTGAATAAAAAATATAACACATCTGCCATCACCGATCAAGGAACTCTAAACATCACCGGCAACTGACAAACCCTAGACACTGCTGCTGGACGATGAACCATCTTTCAAATTTGTGGCAAACTTCATGCAACCCACATGCAACAAATTAAGGTCAGACCATCTGGGTTGGCTCTATCTCTTTCAAGTCTGGTCCATGCTAGGTAAAAGAAAATATTGTGTTCATTAATTGAAGGCTTCATGCCCTCAACCAAAGCTTTTTCTCATGCTTTTTCAAAGAGGAATTTTTTAATTTTTTTTTAAGTATTCTTCAACTGTGTAAGCATGGTTATATAAAGATTAAGTCTTTTGCATGATCGTTTGTTGTTAAAAATGAGCTAATTAATATTTAGTGAAGCCTTGATATTTTTGCTACGATGATTTAAATCTTGTGATGGAAGGAGTTAATTGTTGTATTGGAGGGGGACTTCCAAGGCTCCTTCCATACTCTGATTTGATGGGCCTTAATTGGCAAGTGATTGGAATTTTTTCCTTTATTGGCAATCTTGCCTTGAGGAGTGTGGCGATTTTGCCTTCATTTGCAATCTTGTGGTGGCAAGTGAACCGTGTGAGGGGTTTTATATAATCACCTCTCCTTTGGTTTGGTCAATTGTGTTAGCACACAATTCGGAATGATGGAGCTTTAATACCTCTCTTAGGTATGCCATTACTAGCTTTCTCAAGGATTGCTATTTGTGCATGATACAGTTTTTGGAAATTATACCCGTTGAACTACTACGAGTAATTTTGGCTTATTTTTCCTTTGACATTACTAGTGTATTGCCATGGTTGGACCTATTGATGTGGGTAAATCATGCTTGTTACTAGGTATACATGTGTTATGGCATATTTCATGTTTTTCGCATTGTTTTGTAATCTTTTTGTTGTTTTATGGAACATTTAGTGTTTTCACATATTTCATCGGGGATGCAAATAAGGGTGTGTGGGGGGGGTGGGGAAGAAGAGCGCCACAGGGGAAGCGAGTTGTTATTGGTAAGATGAACCAAGCACAAGGGATATTTTTATTTAATAAATATTCATCGGAAGATGTCTTCAATTCCATCGTAGGTCTTGTAGATTTAAAACTTGGGCTGGTGGATAATGATTTTCTTGGACAAAAGTACTTGCATGTTGTGGCACCATTTTAATTAAATTAGGCTTAACAACTTAAAGGGATATGATAAAACAATCTTGAATGATGCTAAATAATTATTCTCTAAGATGTTATGTGACTTAGAATTTGATTTGAGTGCTATTAGGGTTAGTGAATAAAACAAACTCTTCAGAATATGTGGACAAAGGATAAGACACTTTTCTCGGATGATGTGTAGAGATAGAAAAGGAAGTCGTCAAGGTGTTGAAAAACTCTGGGATCTAAAACCGTGCTCTGGATGGGTTTATGTCAAAGGCTAGATAGTATGATTGCCAAATGTGTCTATGTAGGACATGTATGTATGCAATTAAAGAATGGTTTAACAAAATATCTCTCCTTTGGATAAAATAGGCTAGAATATTGAAGGGACCAATTCTAAAACTACACATAAGAGGGTTGTATGTCGATAAAGGATGTGGATCTAGTAGGTGATAGTTTACATTCTATGAAAGATTTAGGGTTCCAAAGGCTAGATCTAGGATAAGGGTGATGTCTAACTAGGTTACAATTGTAGATTGATAATAATAGATAGAGATACTTATTCTAAGGTTGTGAATATAACTTGTAAGGATTGATAGGTTATGATGACCCAAAGGGAGGATTGTAAGGTAAGCAAGCGATAGATAATAATGTAGTAGATCAAGAATATGCTACTTTATTTTAACTTATTCATGGCGAATCAAACCATCAATCAAATTTGAATTAACATAACGGAAATGAGAGGTTAGAGATACTTACCTTTATATGCAAACACCATTGGCTCATTAAATTCCCCTAAAGTAACACCTTTTGAGATACTTGATGTGTGGGACAATAAACAAATCGACGAAGAGCTAGAAAAGCCACTTGTTGAAGATTCCAAAGACTGAAAGGTAGGGGCTGTCATAACAAGTGCAACTTTTGCAACTCCTATGCTTGGGAATCCTAAGTACCCAATGCTCCAAGTGTAGATTCCAAAAGATAAGCAAGACTAACTTAAAGACCTTTAAGACCTTGAGAGCAGATTTGCATGCAAGTAGACTAAATGACTAGTGATGATGTGATGGTAGAAGCACTCAAATGTTGCATATATATAGGGGTCATGATTAAATAGTATAGTTTCCTTTAGTTAATGTCATTGACTAGAGTTGATGTTGTCGGTTGTTAGAAAGAATATTAAGAGTTCATCGACCATGGTCGCTATTGTTGGCTCTCGGTAATGTGCCATCTTGGGGTCCTTAAAAGAAGTCTTATACGATGGAGGCTGACTCTAGAGGTGCTGAAAGGTGATGTGTGACAGAGGCATAAGTGTCTTGTAAGTAGATATGGAGGTGATCGTAAGAGGATAAAAGGGTGATGTTTTAGAGAGTATAAAAAAAGACTATAAGGTCATAAAAGTTATCGAAGAAGGCGTCATAACGTCGATTGCACATCAAAAATCTTTGACAAGTATTGCCACTAACCAACCCAATGTAATCATTTTCAGGTATCCTTGCTCCCGAAAATATACCCATTGGCTAGATTTTATGCATAGCTAAAAACCCAGCAATCATGAGATAAATCTCCCATATTTAATGGTGAGGCTCTGTGTAAGATGTTTATCAATTTAGTAAGGGTGAATCCTAATAACTATTTTAAGGGGTTTTACTTTAATTACCACAGCTCGTGAACCACTGGTAATTTTGTAGGTAATTTTGTAGTAAGTAAGCAAATGTTGGTCTCATACAAAATATTTGCGAAGGGGGAAATAATAGAATTTAGGAAAGAAGAAAGGAAGATATGTTGATTCAACCAATAGCTTTCAGAGTTGGTCTCATCCACACAAATTAAATAAACAGATAAAACTCACAACATTCAGCAGAAGGAAAAAGAATAGCTTCTAATCTAGATCTAGATAACACAGTTTATTTGAAACCTTAAATAGAAGTGATGAGCAAAGCACAATAGTTACTGTGTAGACAAAAGCGTTCTCCAAAAATCCACCTTTTATTCAATTCCCTAGCTTTCTTGCACAGCCATAAATCACACCAAGGGTTCCTAAAAGTATAAAGTTTGAACAACTTGAGGATCGTAATCTTTTGAAAGCTCATTATGATGAAATTAAATGCTTTTTTGTATGATTTGTCTATATATAGTGATATAAACAAATTGTGATATATATTAACCCGTAGTCTCTTCCCACTTATTTATAGTGCTATAGAGACAAAATGTTCTCCAAAAATCCACCTTTTAAAATACAGCTTTAAATCACACCAAGGGATAGGAAACTTCAAATGAATTCCAGCATGTGGAAGCTTATGAAAAGGGAATAAAATTGGCAATCTTCCTCTTGGATTTCTTCTTTCCATGACATGCATCTAAAGATTAAATCAAAGCATTGCATGTCTGCCATCTATTCTTAATTAAAGGACCTTTTCAAACAACTTGAAGTAATGGCTTTTAACCAATTACTTTTAGTTTTACAATTTTGTCCGAGAAAATAAGAAAGAAGAGAAGAAAGAGGAGAAGAAAGAAGACATGCCAGCTGTTACACTTCATGCTTGCCTAAATCTGCTTTTGTCTGAGACTTCCCTTTTCCACCTTTGCCTGAAGCTTTTGCCATTGTGAGAGCTGGATCTATTTGTGCAGAAGCTGCAATTGCTTCCCTTGATTCTGAAGATATCTCCAATGTATCAGACATTGACTTCTGCTTAATTTTCACAAGTATGTGCACAAGTGAATTGTCTGGAAAGAATTCAGACAAACATTCAACTCATCCTCCTTATATATATTTTTTATATTGGCAGCCGTAAATTCTGGGAATTTCTCCGGATGCAAGCAAAGAGAAGTGGGCTCAACTGAGGGATTGCATGCATTTATAGTGGCTGCTTTGGGAAATTGCGTGGAACTTGGGAGATAAGGCTGCTTGCAATGAGAAGACTCCACCAGGAAAAACCACGACTTGGCTTTAATTACTTCCCTTTTAAAACCTATGTGGGTAATTGGAAGGAGGATGGCGTGGAATTTAGAAGACAAAGAGCTTGGAATCCACACCTTTTTAAATGCTTTGCAATTCTCAATCAAATGCTGCGTTGATTTTCTAAAGCTGTGTGGATGCTAGGGTGATTGGATGCTTAGGAAAATAGAAGACAAGCTCATGAACATCCACGCAAATCCTTAAGTATTTTTGCTTTTTATTTAAAAGGCTGCGTGGATTATGAAGGAGGAGGATTGTGTGGATTTAGAAGGGAGAGGATGCTTTGCAAAAGGAAGACAAGATGCCAGACATCCACACAATTCACTTAAGTGATTTGCTTTTCTCTTTTAAAAATTGTGTGGATTTTACGAAGACTAGATTGAATATATCCACGATTTGCACTTAAAAGACTATAATGGATATGAAGGAGACTGGATGGTTGAAAATTGGAAGACGCAGCCTTGAAGAACCACGATTTGCTTTAAGTGACTTTGCTTTGTGTTTTTAATACAAAAATGGCGTTGAAAATTAGAAGACAAGCTTCTAAACATCCACGATTTGCACTTAAGTGATTTTCTTTTTATTTAAAACAATTGTGCACATTCCCAAAAGCTGCGTGGATACTGGATGGGGAGGATTCCTTCAAATTGGTAGACAAGACACTGGGAATCCACGATTTGCATTAAAGAAAACCTCTGCCTCTTAAAAACTACGAATTAACTTTGCACATGCCTGAAAAACCACGATTTGGCCCTAGACTATATTTCTTTCCATTTTTAAGTAGAGAATAAATTTTTCCATTTTTGGAAAGGGTCCAGGAAGATGTAGCAACAAAAACTTGCAAGTGCCATAACTTTCACTCCGTGGCTCCATTTTAGGTGTCGTTTTTTCTAAAAGTGCATATTTTCTCGAGCTCTACGCATTGGTGGTAGTATTTTCCTTATTTTCATACAATCCATTATTGCACCTTTTTGGACCAAACAACCTCTTGCAATCTCTTGAAGGAATCCTGAGCAAATCAGCACAAGTCAAAAAGACCAAAATTTTAAAGGGGTATCCCAAAATTTCCAAGTGAAATTTTTGGGGACATCAATACCGAGGACATGACTATAGGGAAGCCAATGTGCAATAGTTCTTGTAAAGAGCAAAAGTTAGAGTGAAAAATTAGGTGTATACATATGTCACATGACAGAAGATTATCTTTTGTCGGAAAAGTATATATGACATGTTCTTTATGAAAAAAAATGCAATACCAAAATCAAAATGATTGAAGTGAATGAGTAGTAAAAAGCGATAATAATAAGATGAAATCAAATGATAGTAATACGTACTAAACCTAAATGAAATATACCTACTACATACTTACCTTTCGACAACCGAGAGAGCACATGCTACCTCTTGTCTGACTTTGGCAGGCATAAATCTATATAGTATCCCTAAAGATACAAGACTAACAAGGAGATGAAAAACACTGCAAGTTTTTGTTGGTAGTTGATAATCAGGTTTACAAAAATAGGGCAAGAAATCACATAGTAGGATAAAATGGTGATACTAGGGAAACTAATTAATTAATCAAGAATTCTTGAGATAATATAACATGTAAATATAACAGTCTTTGGGGAAAGAAAATGCATCACCAAAAGCAAAATGAGTGATGTTTATGAGCATTAAAAAGGGATAATAATATTTACTCAAGTCATAGTAATATGAACCCATCCCAAATGAAATATACCTACCTCATAATCACCTTTTGCAACCAGGGCGCATGTTACCTCTTGTGTCGATTGTGGTGGGCATAGATCTACAAAGTAACCTTGAAGATACAAGAGTAACAAGGAGAGGAAAAGCAATGCAAGTGTACGTAGGTAAATGATAAGTAGGTATACAAACAATAGGGTAAGAAAGCTCATAGTAGGATAATAAGGTTCTATTAGGGAATCTAATCAACCATCCTTGCAATCTTAGAGGTAATATAGGATTTAAAGGGGTAGGCTAAACACACATTAATCGACCTATGCTAAAAGTAGATGTAAAGGGGTAGCTAAGAAACTTGTACTAATCGACCTCTTGTTGTCATGAGTTTTGCAAGGGCAAAATTCACACTTGAAAGCATGACAATCATACCCTACAGTTAAATTTTTTGCTTAAAGGCCATCCCGTACCCTCCCCTAGATCATGGTAACCCCTGTGTCAGTCCTATCCCGTCCTTCTGAGTGGTCCAATGTGTTGTTTTGTCGTGTTCATAGGTGATTTAGGGATATCCATTCTATTCAAGCACTTCCAAAATGAGTTTCTTCAAGATTGGCTCTCTATGAACCTTAAGAGAGGGCTTTTCTCTGCTCTTCTTGAGGCTGGTACACACCCCGGAGCGGAATGAAGGACTCAAACTCATCATGAAGGTGTATCAGAGAGCTAATAATGTTGGAAGTGAGAAGTTTTGGAGTAGTTTCAGCAAAAGTGAGTCCTGGAGGGTAAAGCAGTGCATGCACGAAAACATCTCCCGAGCTTTAGGAAGCAGTGCTAGGAGCTCCATAAGGAGTTAGGAGCGAAACAAAATATCGTGGGAAAGATAATTCAGAGCCCTAGAGGATGGTGGTCTCAATTTTTTTCACAACACTCAGAGTGTTCTCCGCCCACAACCTGTTTTTAGCATGCACAACCTTTGATCTCGGAGAAAAAGCCTATTTTTAGGGGTTGCAGGCAGAATCAAGGTATGAGACCATCACCATTGTGTTCAAAAGGCCTTTTCTATGCAATTTCATATAAAGAAGTGTGCGAAAAGACGTCCGAGAGCTCAAGTTATTTGCTCGACAAGATGCCCTCCAAGGAACGGTTTAGGAGTTAGAAAATTTTCAAGCTTAGAAATTTGAGCCAATCAGAGAGTGGCGCACTTTTGTGCACCAACCATCCCAAATATTTGGGATGTTTGGTGCACAAAAATACGCCCCCTCCCATATAAGCCCTTGGGTCATGATGCGACCGTTTTGGAGCCCCTTTTGCCAATTTAAGCCCCATGCACTGATTTTGGGCTCTCAACTCCATTCAGTCACGCAACGCCACGTGGCCCAATCAGAGAGGGGCGCACTTTTGTGCACTAACTGTCATAAATGTTTGGGATGGTTGGGACACAAAAATGCACCCTCCCATTTAAGCCTTTGATCAACCATGTGATCTTGACAGGTGGCTAAGTGCTTCTTTTCTAACCCCGCTCTTATCCTCAACCTCGAATTACATTGTGTAAAGTGGCCCAATCAAAAGGAGGCGCACCTTTTTGCACTAACCGTTCCAAACGTTTGGGACGGTTGAAACAAGAAAGTGTGCTCCTTCCCTCATTGAAGAAATTTGCAAGTTTTATTAATTTAGTGTTGCTTCTTAGTGCTTCCACTTCTACCTACATGCACACACAAGAAAAACCCTCACTTTGCCGGCGCTTGCTTTTTCTCCATTGCTGCTGCTCCTTTGCCATTGCCTTCCACACCTTTTGTCCATCCTCCATTGATCTACCACTCGTAAATCTCCATTTTCCTAGTTGTTAACATGCTCGATTTCTCCCCGAAACCCTTGTGAAGAAAAACGAAGATTTGCTCATAACTTACAAACCAGTGAGCGAAATCCAACGAAACTTTGGGCATCTCCTCCTCTTCCAAACGCCTTCAAGCTCCAACAAACAAGGGATTCAAAGGTGCATGCATTAATTTACTGGAACAAAACTCTATTATGTGCCCTAGCTCTCATTCCTCATATTTCCCATCAATCTGGAGAGCGAGCGAAGCTAAAAATTGTGAACACAAACTCCAAATGAAAAACCTATCCCGATGGAGTTGATTTCATTGCAATCGGAGGTGGAAAAGAACCTATCAAAAAGCTCGTGACTCCATTAATGGCTGCCATGGTAGCTTCGTGCCCGAAGCTCTGCGAAAATTGGAGCACGAGATCGCGACGATGAGCCGAATCCAAAAATGTCACCCCGTCACAAACCGAGGCCGTTTTGGACACTTACTAAAAATAGCATATCCCATGCTCTCTTGTATGCTATAAATAGTAAGTCCCCCCAATTGCAAGTTTGATCACTCAAGACAATCAGGAAAGATGTAAAATGGAGAGTAAGGTAAAAAAGACAACTTTCCCAAAATAGCAGGTCCCCAAAAAGCAACCTACTAAAAATAGAAATGTGCTAAAAATAGCAATGCCTCAAAGAAACGAAAGAAGATGGAATGTGCCAAGAGGTTTAGAAGGTAAAATTGGAGCAAAATAGGTGATATGTCCCAAAATAATAGCTCTTGGAACCTACAATCTAAAAATAATAAGTTTCAGTTTTGAGTGTAGAAAGTTGCATATGGTTCCATTTTCACTCATCTTTCCGCTTTTTGGACTCTTCGTGGGATGGTAAGATGATTTCATTGCTCAAACAGAGGAGCGATAACTTCACAAGGGTCATGGGAGCATCATCTTAAGCTCAATTGTGTCTAGAAGCAAAGCAGTGCATCGCAAGGTGCAACAAATGAATCCATCTTCATCACTTGGGGAGTGGGTGAGTCAAAGTGCCTCGGTCAGGGTGAGTTAAATGAACTAAACAGGTTCTTCAATCGAGTGTCAAGGGGGATCATCGGGAGCAGTGCCTGTGTCCATCTCGAGATCACATTTGGAAGTCTCAAAACAACGTTTCTCAAAAATCTTTTCATTTTCCGTATGCGTTCATGCATAAGGTAAAGGAGTTAGCTTGTGATCATCACCGGCGAGGGAAAATTGTTCAAGGTGAAACTCATTGGAGCTTCACATCAGTGTAGAAGGGTTGCAGTGGTCATCAGAAGCCAAGATTGTCATCTTCAACTTCTCAGCAAGGTCTTCATCAACAACGGAGATATCTTCATTCTTGGGAGCATCTCTTCTTTCCCCTCCTTTCTTTCTCCTCTTCTCTACCCCCTTTCTAATTCATCGTTGTGAGCAATCATGACGCTTGTCTATTCATTAATGTGACTATAGTCTAAAATGTAATAAGTTGCCCTTAATTGATAAAAGGGAACTTAATGTTTTTTCCTAGGAACTTGAAAGGTCATATGTTGCGTAGGACATACGAAAAGCCACATGGGGGCTAGATGAGGAGTCTTTTGAAATTCCATATAATATAATGGCATACTCTTACTTAGGGGTTGTCAATTTTGTGCACTCAAGAGAGAGAATTTTTGAGCAAGGAAAAAGAGATAGCTATTCTTCCACTTTCCCTACCTATTTTCCAGCATTGTATAACTTGTTAAGATGTCAATAAAGAAAGGGATTTCTTCTTTTCGTGATGTATGAATGTGTGCAACTTTGTGTGCATGGTTTCCTTTGATCGTTGACGTTCTAAACATGGTTGTTTCTTTCCTATAAGTTGTGAATGTGAAACTTCTAATTAGCTTTGGAAAGAATATGATTTTCTACTTGCAGAGTTAATTTCTCCTATCTAATTTCTCACTCCCTTCCCCCATCTTTCAACAAATTCCTCCCTTACAATTCATTGTAAGCATTTGCCGCTTGAGGTAGAGTGGAGTGTATCATTGGATCCACTGGCCTCTTACCCAACTACAAATTTTGCTTTTGTTCATTCACAATAAAGTGGAGCTACACCATCGAAGTAGAGGGACTGTAGTCCCAGAGCATTGCAAGATATTCACCAATTTGTCTACTCGGCAAATTTTCTCGCCAACATTTGTATAATAAATAGGATGCAATGTGTTAGCTTGGAAAAAGAACTAACCATACTAACAAGTCCAAGGGTGGTAAATAGATGGTATAGGATCTAAAGGGGTAGCTTAGAATGTTAGATTAACCGACTTGTGTATGTAAGATGTAAGGTTTTAGCCGAAAAAAGAATCAACCACATTAATAGGCCCATTGATAATTAGTCACTAGGATGGAACATGGAGAACCCTTAAGTTAGCTAGGAGGAATCAAAAGAAAAGATAGTAACGATCGAGAGAGAGCGTCGTGAAAGCCTAAAGATGTAAAAGATACTTAAGTATGAATGGTATAAGGGAATGTCCTTAAACCCTAATTCCTGTTATGATGCTAACATGTTTGAAAAGATATAGAGAAAAAGGATATAAAGAAGGCTAAAAGGCTCAAGATCTAGCTTGTAAGACAAGGGGATATAGTAATCTAATTGGAAGGAAATATGGGTGCCACCAAGGCGAAAACTTGTTCTTTTTCTGGAATCAAGACACACTAATCAAATTGACAAGACTAGGTGTTTTGACATGTAGTGAGGGAACATGAATATGTAGGTGTTGGTGAAGGCATACCGGTGAAGTATAAAGATAACCCATGTAAGCTATGAGATGCTCGATAGTAAATGATGTATCCTACCTTCCCATGATGTTTTCCTCATTCCTTAGGACCTCACTTAAGGAGCTATTGTACTACTACAAGGATTAGGTGTTGATGTGAAAAGACGGGTAGACTAAATGATAGATATGAGATATCCTAGCCTAGGCGGAGAGAAACCTATCGCACCCCAAAGGACCTCAAACTCTATAACGAGTTCAATTGTGGAGTTTGAGATTTCAACTAGGATATGAGGTGTGCCAAATGATTGTATGTCGTCTTTTTTGCTGTTTGGCTTTTTTTTTGCTTGCAATAATTGCTTTTTTTGTTTCCTTTTGCCTGATTTTTCTTTGATAATATGACTTTTATCTTTTCTTTTGGCTTTTATTGTTCCTCCTTTCATATACGAATGGCTGATCAAATGGACGGAAAGAGGAATGATACTAGAGAGCTTATACCTCGCCGCTATAAATAAAATTGTAAAAACCATGACGCTAAGATATCTTTAGAATTGCAATGTATAAAAGAGTGCTATCTCGATAACGACCTTGGTGGGTCCGATAGGAAGTGTGTAATAAAAGGTAGATAGTAAGCTATTCCTTGGGTTGGCCCAAACATGATGTAAAAAGGATGATGTAGTGACAAACATATTTGATATTTTCATCACAAGAGAGGGTAAAGTGTGGATAAGAGACAAGTAGGTAGACTACAAGAGTTGAGCCACAAGAAACATAAATGACTTGAGGAGATAAAATCACACTCTCAACCATTGTTATTCATTTTTAAGAGGATGCCTAGCTAAGGTAGGGAGCCGAATGAAACAAGTAGAAGATCATAGTAGATGGGCGCTTAAGGGGATGTCACAAAGGTCTCACCATGTAAATTCACAAACTGAAAATTGAAAGATAGGGCATTATGGATCAAAAGGTAGGGAGTAATATCTTTTGGGTAAAAATGTATGATAACATCAAAGAAAACCAAGTTAGGTAAAACTAGGCTATAAATATGTGAACCCAAGATGGATAGTCATAGTTGGGAAAAGGTCGTAATGGGCAAGATAAGAATGTAAGGTTTTAGCCAGAAACTTATCGACGAAACTAATAGGCCTATATGATGGAAAGGGGTAGTTGAGAACGTTAGACTAAATGGCCTATACGGATCATAAAGGATGTAAGGTGATTGAAGGGATACTAGGGCCCAACCAATTGGCAAACCTATAAGCGTAGGATGTTAAGGGGGTAGCTGAGAATGTCAGACTGACTTTCATGTAAAGATAATACAAGGGCTCAACCGAACTAGCAGGTCTCAGTAAATGTAAGGTGAAACATAGGTGCATGAAAACATATAAAAGATACTATAAGAGGAAACATCAGATGTTAATACCATGTTAGTACATAAAATCACATTAAAAACATGCTAAATGAAAAATATGATAAACGTATCTAAGTACAACAAGAGGAGAAAAGAAAGCTATGTACAAGAAAGGACAAATGAAACATAAGTCGTAAGATAAGGTAATAGAGAGATACATGCACTAGAAGGGGAGTGCAAGTAGCTATGACATGCGAGGTAACATGCATATCTAATTACACAAGGAGAACATACCCTTGGTAGGGTATGCTCTCAAATAGAAGGTTTACTTCTTCAAAGGTTTCTCAGAGTTATATTTGTTTGGATTTAATGATTATAAGGTTTTTGGTTGAAATGTAAGGCATCGCAAGATGCCCTCAAGCTAGAGGATGAGTGAGAGTAGGCATCACAAGATGCCCCATAGGTAAGAAAATGATAAAAGTAGGAAGTTATCGGTATTAGGAGAAAGCAAATGCAAGCATCAAAAGATGCCCCAAAGTGTGAAGTGTAGAAAGGATAGGCATTGTTTGATGCCTAAAATGTGAATTAGAAGAAAGATGGACATCGGTAGATGCCTCCAAGTGAACTATGGGAAGGATGGGCATTGGTAGATGCCCCCAATTGTGATGGAGGATGAGAATAGGCATTGGGTGATGCCTCAAATTGTGTGAAGATAAGAGGGGCATTGAAAGATGCCTCAAAATGTGAGGTAATGGTCCATTGTAGGCCGGTTCATGTTCAAGAATCACGCATGTGTGATCAATATTGTGATGTAATGTGGGAATATGGCTAAAATCAAATATGTAAGAATTAGGGATGATGTAGTATGATGTAGAGTTAGTAATAATTTTTTTTTAGACGACATTGACCATGATTCAAGAATCGGGTTGGCAATGCAATTATTAATGGCGGGTTAAATTAAAGTTGCATCGAGTTTTCTAGGACACCTGTCGAGTCGATGCAATTTGTAGGTTTAGGGAATTTCCAAATTTCATTGTGTGTTTTGGGAAATTGGCCTATATAGTCACGGATGTCGATTTATAGATGGAGAGAAGAAATTTGAAAGTTTTGAAGCACCCAATTGGTGTTTTACTATAAACAATGGGTGGGAAGGGAAAAAATTGAAATGCCATTTGCTAATATAAAGATGAAGATTGGTATGCTCAAGTGGATCATAAATGGGAAGATTGTTTTGTGGATCTTAAACCATAGTTAAGTGAGAAGAGATGGGAAGGCCCTTTTATGGATCTTTGTCCATGATAGGGGGACAAATAAAGGGAAGATGATCTTGTGAATCTTCGTTCGGATATATGTTGAATATGGTAAGATCATCTTGTGGATCTTCATACATGTTACATTTTTGGAAATTGGTAAAAGTTGAGGGTTTTGAAAGGACCCACATCCTTGTACAACAAGCCCTCAAGGCTAGATATAACAATAAAGCATAACAAAGAGGAAGGCCCAAACAACAAAGGGGAATGTCAAAAGGAAATAACGAGGATAAAAAAGTAGACCGCAACACTCAAGATACTGCTCAAACCAAATTACCTTGTAACATCCCTTACATGGGATCTTAGATGTATGGAAAAAGTATTTTTTCCCCTTTTAATACTTGATCCGGTCATCACTCCTATTAGGATCTACATTTTTATCCGAATGAAGCTCGGAAGTCGATTCTCGAGGAAGCCAAACTGCGAGTGGACTTCTCAATAGTGGGAACCGGTGACAACACCGTCAGTAGCTGTAGTTGAAATTAGTTTTGGCACCTGATTCGCCATAATTGCTCCAACCTTCTCCTCCGAAGGTGCAACCCGTGAGTTTGGAACGGATTCCTTATCAGAACCATCCTTAGTGTCAATAGCTGACTCAGGTTCCACATCAATAAATAAAAGATCTTGATGAGAGTCCTTCCACCAAGAAACCTTTTCCTTCTTAGATTTCTGCTTCACCATCTGACAATCTGAAGCAAGATGTCCTAGGTTAAAGCATTTTCTACATCTGAAGGGCAATCCTTCATAATCAAGGGGTTGTGACCAAACCCTATCAAGCACTTTGAGGTCAATAGAAGCAGGTAGATCAAGTGAAGTATCCAAATCCACCAATATCCGTGCAAAAGTAGTGTGAGTGTAGGATTTTGTATTGGAATCAATGGATAAAAATTTACCCAAAACATTACCAATAAGCAGTTAGACTTTCCTCTCCCAAAACTGCAACGACAGATGGGATAAACAAATCTAGATCGGTTTAACAGTGAAAGAAGTTGTGAGTGGGTTGAAAGTCGGGAACCATGGTTTCATCAACAAGTGATGATTCTGTAGTTCCCAAATCTTTGAGAGAATGATAGCCCTATCATCCTCTATGCTAAAAGCTACAATAAAAAACCCCTTGCACAAGGGTAAATGTCAATCCTACCTGAAAATAGAGGATGCCAGTTCGTAGCAATCCACGAGTGAAGGAGTGGAAGACCTGGCCAGAGTCCATTGAAGTGGCAGATCAAGCCATTGGAGGAGAAGAAATCCTCAGTCTCTAACACTGATTCCCCAAGAGTGACCAGAGGAGAAGCCTTGGTAGCAAAGAGAGGTTTGTAAAGTGAAGAAGAGGAAGTAACAACATAAGAGCGCTTCCGAGTAATGTGATATCGAGCCCGCTTTTTCTAAAGGAGCAACAGAGGGAATGGCCCCCATGCTTGCATTAGTTTGATGGGCTCGAAAATCCGGCACCACTTGTGTAGGGTCGCCGCCAAAACCCACAAAACCGATAGATAAATATGTGATTTGCATAGCTACAGCGAAAGGGGACTGCAAAACCACGCCACCTCCAACCTGGTCGCCAAAAGCATGAGTAGGTTTCTCCGACAGTCGTTTAGGGTTCGGGGAAGATTTCCAGAAATCCATCGGAGCAATTTTTGATCCAAAGACAATTTACTTTGTACATGTTACATTGGATGGTTTGTTGAGATTGAGATTGTGAGAAAGTACATCATGATTGTGTGTGTTTGTTGGTGGATGGAGGAGGGAGAAATGAACAACCCATACAAAATGTAAATGAATTAATGGTCATTAGAAAAAGCTAAGTGGTGAAGACATGATTGTATTATAAGAGACGATTAGAAGATAGAAAATAAGTTTTTAGATTTTTATGACATACACATATATGACTCGCTTAAAGGGTGGAGTAAGATTCACGTTGGGTTCTCTAGAATGAATGCAAGTAAAGAGTGGTGTAATAGACTATCCTCTTTCTCTTCTAGATAATATAGACTAGGATAATGAAAGGACCATTGTAAAACTACACACAAGAGGGTTGTAGGTTCTTTAAAAAGTCGGGATGTGGTAGGCGTTGTTCCACATTTTATGAAAGAAATCGGGTTCCAAAGCTTAGATCTCAGATAGTGAGTGCCGTCTAACTAGTTCCCGAATGTAGATTGATTATATAGATTGTGAAACTAGATAAAGGTACTTATGCTAGACTTGTAAACATGGATTGTAAGGATTGATAGGTTGTAAAACCCAAAAGGGGTATTGTAAATTAAGGACCTATAGATAATAAAACAATAGATTAAGAATATGATACTCTATTCTAACCTATGCATGACCAATCAAATCTGAAATAACATAAAGGAAATGAGAGGTTAGAGATACTTACCCTATGCGAGACACCATGATTAGCAACACCCTATGAGAGAGTTAATGTGGGGCACCACACACGAATAAAAGAAGAGGTAGAAAAGCCATTTTTTGAAGATTCTAAAAATGCCAAAGGTTTTACAAATCATAGCAAGTGCAACTCTTATGCTTGAGAATGTTAAGTACCCAACGCTCTAAGTGTAGATCCCAAAAGATTAGCAAGCAAACTTCAAGAACTTCAAGACCTTAAGACCAAATTTGCGAGCGCAAGCAAACCTGAATGATTGATGATGATGTGTGGCGAAGCACTCAATGCTGCGTATATATAGGGATCATGATTTCCCATTATAGTTTCCTTTATTTCACGAGTGCAAAGCTAAATGATTGACGATGATGTGTGGCAAACACACTCAAATGGTGTGTATATATAGGGATTATGGTTAAACATTATAGTTTCCTTTAGTTGAAAGCATTGAGTGTGGTTGATGCAATCGGCTTCCATAATTAAAATCCAAAGATTATCGACCATGGTTGATCATCGATCACCATGGGTAATGTGCCATCTTGTTGTCTTAGAAGGAAGTCCGAGAAGATGGAGGAAGATTCGGGGGAGCTGCTCAAAGGTGACATCGGGAGGTATAAGTGTGTTGTAAGTAGATATGGATGTGGTCGTAAAAGGATAACAAGGTGATTTATTGGGGGACTATAAAATGATGAGTGCAAGGTTGTAAAAGGTATTTAAGGCGTTATAACATTGATTGCACATGAAAGCTCTCTCACAAGTATTGCCACTAACCAACCCAGTGTAACTGTTTCTAGTTACCCTTGCTCCTAACAATATCCCCGAGGACATCGCTTGCGATTCCGAAATAATTACAAAAAGTGAAATGTCAATTGCTTTGACCAAATTTAGGGTACTACATATTGCACCCTAATTAATCTAGTATTGACAAATTTTTGATTAAAAGAAAAAAGGATACACAAATCTTGTGAATCTTGATCATAGGATGGTGGTATAAACTTTTGAAATGTCTTTGCCAATTCACACGAGAAACCTGAAACACAAGGAAAGGATGCCCAAATCAAAGCTTGAGAACAATTTGTATAAATTTGTAGTGGGAATTCGCCAAAATTTGATAATTTGTGTTTGAAAATTTGTAGTAAAATGAAATGTGCGCAAGAATGGTTGTACTTGGTGGTTATGCTGAACTATGCTACCGATTTGCTTAATGTTATAGTGTGCCATGGGGTGTACATGCCCCAATGTGAAGTGTTGAATGTGAAGAAGGGTGCTGCTGTTTGGACAATGCTAAAACTCCAAACTGATCTTGTTAATGGGAAGTGAATTTCAAGGTGACACAAATGTGCTTAACATTAGAATCATATTCTCGACATAAGATATTTGACTTCTATAATAACTATAGCTAAATATCAACTCGTTTTGTTGAGGTTGAGGGATCTTGTTGCAAATGAAGGTACCCAAAATTCAGCATACATGATGATAATCAGCTGCCAAAAAAGTGGTAAAATTCTGCCAAAAGTGTATAGAATTTTGATTTGAAAATGCTTATGAACTGATCTAGTAAAGAAGCGATTTTCAAGGTCACACAAATATGCTTAACATTAAAATCATACTCTTGACTGAAGAATTTTGACTTCTAGAACATCTGGAGCAAAATATTAACTTTTGGGCTGTTGAGGGCAAGGGATCTTGTCATAAGTGAAGATACCCAAAATTTTGAATATGCGATGATAATCTGTTGCCAAAATGCTGTTCAAACTCTACCAAAATTGAATAGGATTTTGATTTGAATGTGTAGAATGCAACAAATATGATTGAATATGCATACTCTCTCGTGTGAACGTGCGAACAAGTCCAAAATATTCCTCCTTTTGAGGTGAGAGATGTTCTTGTGTAGCACCCATCTAAAAATAAAAGTGGTCATATGCATCATTTGTAAAAAGTACTAAAAGATAAACGATATAAAGTAGGTGCGTATAAAAAGGATATAAGCTAAACCATATGAAGCATGTATACTAAACATGGAAAGATAAATGTGTGTAAGCATGATATGAACGTTATAAAACAAGTATAAAGTGTGTTATCCAGGGAATAAGCATATGTAAATATTGTTAGAAATTCATGTAAATTACCAACCAAAGCACAATGAAGCTCGTATAAGCACTCTATCAATTATAACTCGACATGAAGGATCCTTTGACACTTGACATGACATGATGGCACATGAGACAAGTAGGCACGTTACAAAAATATTTGACAACTCGACTTACATGACAACTTGACAACATAATGATTTGACCATTACTAATACTAGATATAATCACACAAGAAGCATAGAGCAAACAAGTCATACAACGCACATAGAAGCATATAAAAACAAGAATTATGGAATCACCCGGAGACAACATAGAAGTATGCAAGAACATGTGATTAATATAGCATAGAACATGTCATAATCGACAAATAGTATGTTTTGATCAAGCAAACTCACTACATATAAGCAAGCAATATTATCATCGAGTTAAGCAAAATACAATATCGTAGTAAAGCACATGTCATTAAGTATAAGTTCGTGCAAGACATCTTGTAAGAACCAATATATCACTAACGCATAAGAGCGAGAAAGATGTAACTTGAAAAACACGTGTGATATGCCTTTAGTGTAGGCATGCCTCAATGTGGAAGAGGTTACCCCAAGTGTGGGAATAATAAGTCGTGAATCATGTGTCTAGCCTACATGTCTTACAACTAACAATAGTAAGAAATTAGGGTCTATGTCCTAAATTGTGCTACTCTTGATTTTTCCAATGGTGTGCCAATTGGAAATTGATAAAGTAAAATTAAGGTTTCGGGGCTAGAGAGAGGAATCAAATTATGTGGAAAAATTGTGTGATATAGATTAGTGTGTCGTTAAGTTGTTTAGAAAATATCTAGATCTAAAAATTAGTGCAAGACAGGTTTGTGGGAAGTAAGACACCTTTGGTGCTAAAACTGCCACAAGGACTACTAACTTGTCTTTTGGGAATACACATGTTATTTGATTGTTGTGATCTTATTTGCTTGTATCCGGTGATTGGAGTTTTGGGCTTGGAATTGTGCAATGACTGTATGCGGTAATGAGATATAGCTTATCCTTGCCATAAAACCTTAATCCTTTTGCTTAAGACCCAAACGAGGGTTAACAATGGTTGGGATGGGCTTCCTCACCACATCGCCATTGATGTGATGCACTACATACCACTACTCTGAAGAGTGATCAAGCCACTTGTAGTTCTCCCAAACCTATGATGAGATGCATGTAATATAGAATAAACAATATTGATGGATCCCTTGATTAGTCCCTCACACTTGGCAACATGCACTTTTACTTTAGATATGCTCATGGTGTCTTTGCCAAAATGAGCCCACAATTATTTTTTTTGGGCAATTTGTCACAAAAGCAAGAACTTGAAGGTCTGATCATGGATTTTAGTCTTCTTAAGCACTTTGATGCCTCAAAACTTGTCATAGTTACCTTCACGGGGGTAGCTCTAAGTTCATAGTTGGATTTAAATGATAGTCAATTTTGAGCCTGTTTGGGCCTCAAGATGTTCGAAGACGTTCATTTCCCTTCATTCTTCTTAAGGAGTAGGCTATCAAACCTTATTGAAGCAACAAGGGGCACGTGGCAATTGGTTATTAGTCTAGACTTAACCTTTTCGCAGACTTCAATGCCCTCAGCGATGATGTAGACAAGTGGCAAATATCGGTCTTGCCGTGCTTTGCGAGACTTCGAGTCTTGTCTTTGGTCTCTAAACATTGTAGAGTGGCGATGGGTGCCATGACATCAATTGACGGAGTTAGGAGAATCGGTTGCCTTAAGCTTCGTTCTTTTGCCTAGTCCCGAATTAACCATGTGTCAAGCTTGCAACATGGCAGCCATCAGCCTTACCTGCCCCTTTCAAGCTGCACAAGAGTTATCCGATTGGTACGATCTTAGGCAACTTCACCGATGCATACCAAATGGCAAGCATTAGAGCCCCACACTCTTTGAGGCTTGTGTCAAAGCTTGATACCTACCAAGTCATCGATGCATGACATAGATAAGATGGGAAACATGTCACCAATCGACATTCACGACCTTCATAGACTTGCTCAAGTGATAGGCTCCTCCACCCAAGTCCAGAACAAGGCCGATGATTAACACATGGTGTACGACTGAACAAGCGTGAGTAATTTGTCTATCTGTGCCCTCTAAAGGATTCCTCCCCTGCACGTGTTCCCCACATGCCCCTAGGCCGCCGATATGGGACACAAGGCATAGTGCACATGGCAATTATTCGTGAGATGAAAGATTCGTTGATAGAGCTCCCCACCAACTTATATTTGACGGTTTGTGTTAGTGCAAATTGAAGCTTGGGGACGTCATCATGGTGGTACGGCTGGGCTCTATTCTTTTGCTCGTAACTTTTGAATGAGGCCTCCATTTCGCTGCAGAGATGACTTGTAGGAAAGCTCTTAATGAGGGCTACACTCGGAGCTTAGTTTTAGTAGAAATGGAGTTATGAGGGGTTGTTAAAAGGTTTGTTTTAGTGACTTTCAGTTGCTTTCAGATGCTTTTGAGTGGTTCCCTACTCCATGTAGAAGATGATTCGAGCTACCAAGCACCTTGTGGTCCATCCACATGCATAGAAAAGTGGAACCTGGTTGTTAAGCAAACGGATGAGCTGTTTCGAGTGGTCCCCGGGTTGAAATCCTGGTTTTAGGGCAAATGGCAGCTTCACCTCCCTTTGTTTTCCTAATCTCATGGGCTCCAACACAGATATTTTCGTTTTGTGCCTCTTGTTAAACCAAAAGAGAGAATGTCTTCTATTTCCTTGTGACGATAGGCACCTTGAGGGCATGAGTCAAATCAGTTACACCATTTCATGAGGTTTTTGCAGAATTTGGTGGAGAGCACCTTCTAGGCTAATATTTATGGTTATGGATCATCGGCACCTATAGATTCCTTGAGAATTTCTTTTGATGACAGATTTTTTTGATGTAAAAATTAGAGAGCAATCTATAGGAAGTTTGAGATTAATTCCAAATGCTTTAGCATTTGGGCTACCACATTATGAAAAATGGAAGTCTTTAAAATTGTGGTTTTATATGTATTTTATGTCCCGATTTCAATCAACTTATGATCGTTCATATGTTTGGCAATCTTATCTTGTAGTTTTTGAAGCTATTTAGTAGTATTTATATTTATTAATATTATTGGGCATTTCGTTTTTGAAAATGAAAAAATTAAAAATGGCGATCTATACCCTTTGAACTTAATTGTGAAAATTTTCCTGATTTTTATCAGCGGGTTAATTTTCTTAAATTTTATCCTTGCTGAACAGGGCCACAACCCTTGCGACTTAGATTGGGTAGATGTTTAGAATTGTGAGAATTTTCACACTCATGTTTCATAATAAAACTTTTATTCAGTCCAAATCCAGAAACTCTGTGAATTGAATATTAGGGGAGTTCTTGTTTCAGGATAACAATTTCACTCTATATATTCTTTCTTGAAACTGTCTTGAATTTGGTTCCAAGCTGCATTTGCTAACTGATGCGGAAAATTTTTGTAATCTTTTTTTGCATGCGCTTTAATCAATCTTTGTGAACTAATTGGATAATCTCTTGACCTCCAAAAAAATCTGTGGATATCGATCTTTATGTAATATCCCTGAAAAATGAAACTTCTAGCAAATCTGGATATTTCCGTTAAATCCTAGGAGCAGCAGTATTGCAAAAATGAACTTTTACAACAGCAGCAATAATCTGAATTTTATAAATAAAAACAGCGAACCAATATGGAAAAAAACAGTCTTTTATTTATTTATTTCCAACCAGATACAATAAAACAATACCAGTGTCTGAATACAATTGCCTGGAGCTGAACTGGTGGAACAATTGCACCTTGAAAGACCTCTGCAACTCCTGAATGGAGTTGCCCAGCTGAGAAGTGGGGGATTTCGTCCCCAATTCCGTATGCAAATGAGGGTTTTCGTCCTCTGTTGCTGTTTGCAGAAGCAGAAGCTACTTGCAGACAAAGAAAATAATTCATCAATTTCCAAGATGTCCTTCCAATGATCCCCAAATCTGCCTTTATAACTTCCCTTCCTTCCAAAGTGGGCGCCCCCTTTTGGTTTACATGCATGCTCCCAAAAACAATTAAAATAATTACTTTATTCCCCTCAAGTTGGTGCCCCATCCTAATAATAGAATTAAACACATTAAAAATACTTTATCCACCTCCTATCCTAAAAATAGGATCTGTTCCTCATGCAGCCCATTCTATACTTGGCGCCCCCATTATAGAATGCTTTATTTAATTAGAAACTTTGACTTTGGCGCCTAATAATAGAAGTACATGTTTCTATTATTATTTTATTCTATTTCAGTTATTTAAATATAATTTAAGTGTCCCTTTTCCAAATAAAATATAATATTACCCTTGGACCACTTAATTAATTTATTTTTCCTCTTTTAATCACCCCTTAGCCTACGGAAAATAATAAAAATAGGCTTCAGATATCCAGAATTAATTAATTCTGAAAAGGGGACATTACACTTTAATCCTTGCATCTACTGTTAAAAAATACATTGTTCATGTAATTGCCCCTCTAGGATTAAATTGGTAATCTCCACATGCATGCTGAATTCAAGCACATGGGTAAAATTGAAAATTTGGCCTTATCTTTTGGAGACTCATCTGGACCTATCCTGTATGTTGATGCTGGATTCCTGACATTGTTTTTAATTACACCTTTTCTTTTTGCTTGGCCCGGATTTTCTCATCCAAATTCAACTTAGATATTCCTTGAGGAATTCTAGTCCAGTCTGGGCCAGGGACCACATTATGGTATACTCTTCTGGTCTGTCCTACAGAAAAGGTCAAAGTAAGATATCAAGTACCTTCTTTGTTATGGATGATGAAGTTTGGGTGAAGAAATGAACTATTAGGATACCATCATCGATAAAATATCTATAATGTAATTCATCCTACATGTAATATTTATTGTCTTTAATAGAGGATCCTCATCTTGATTCTCTTAGTTTGATATTAAAGGACTTAGGCTTGCATTCCGGTTGGCCTGTTAGTAGCATGCCTATGAAAAAAATTAATTATGGCGTCTTTACCACTTCGATCCTAGCCTCACCTATTTTTGAACTTGCAATCTTTCTATATCAATTTTACTACTCATCGTTCATAGTTGTCTGTAATGGGCCATTTTTTGTATTTTTGGGCAGGTATATTGAACCATTATCAGAGGGTTCTGACAAAAATTTGAATTTGAAAATATGATGATTGGACAAGCAATACCTTCAGGATTTATTCCAGCTATCGAGAAAGGGTTTAAAGAAGCATGCAACTCGTATGTTCCTATATTCATTTAATTTTCAAAGCCTGAGCCTCTAGCCCAAGAAGTCTCATTTTTTTGAACTATACATCCAGTTCAATTTGTGGTGGAGAGAGGAATTGAAATGTGTCCTTATTATAGTCGCCTTATCTTTATTTTTGTTGTTTTTTGTTAATGTACAGAGGTTCATTAATTGGTCATCCAGTTGAGAATATAAGGGTGGTCTTGACAGATGGGGCAGCCCATGCTGTAGATTCTAGTGAACTTGCTTTTAAGCTTGCTGCATTATATGCCTTCAGACTGGTAAGATTTATTGCTATTTTAACTTAATGTCATCTGATTACGTCTGATTTTTTTAATATCTTTCATATAAGAACAACAATCAAAGGTTTCTTTAGAATGGGGATCCGGGAATCCACTCGTATTTAACTTTTTAATAGTTTGATTGAATTTCTTAACTGTATGGTACCATGTTCTACGTGCTTATGGATCCTGCATAGTTCCTTGCATTTTTTTGTTTTATTTTATTTCTTTAAACAGTGTTATACAAAAGCAAGGCCAGTGATACTGGAACCTATAATGCTCATAGAGCTAAAAGCCCCTTCAGAATTTCAAGGCCCGATTACTGGTGACATCAACAGGTGATTTTACATTCTTTGTAATTGCTAGTTGTTACAGCTTGACTATGGTTGTGCTTAAAACTTGTCTTAGAGTTGCTTTTTCATTATTGATGTTTGCTTCTCAGTATTTGTCCGATCTTGGTCATTTTTCCGTTGAATTTGAACCTAAATTATCCCTGAAGGAAAGGAAGTTTAGTTTCCAAATAATAAATGATATAATTGATCAGATTCACCTTCCCGAGTCAATCGGTAATTACTGCTAATAAATACAGATCACTCACAGCATGTTATTTGTTTGCTTTCTCTTTGTTTTACTCCTTCAATTATTAGTTGTTAGCAAATGTGACTTTGTCTTTGTAAATTATTTACTATTTTGGAACCAACTACATTCTAATTTTATCTACTTTATGGCAGGAGAAAAGGTATGATAATTGGTAATGACCAGGAAGGAGATGATTGCATATTAACTGCTCATGTATGAAATTTTACCCACCCACATTCTTCTATGTATATACACTTTAATAGAACTTATGAGCCTAGCATGCAGTATGAACAAGTCCATATATGAAATGAGCACAAAGTATCTGGAATAAATGCTGGTTGTGTTCAAATGCTGCACAGCTGATGTAGACTCATATTAGTTTATAAATTGGGTATAGTATGTAAATCTCTTTGTTTCTGTAATGATTTGTGGTATCCCAATTTTGCATATTTTAATTGGTTTAAAGATTGTGTAACATTGGTGGTGTCTAATGCTTGAATGTTTCGTAAATTTCGACATTCATGAAAATGAGGATGTTGAACCAGCAGTGAACTGATGCAATCCATTCAATGAGAAGATGCTCTTTCTTTATTATAGTTTAATAGTTATACTATAGGTTAAGAGAAGTGTTTTTGATCCTCAAGCATATTGGTTTGAAAAATTAAAATGATTTAAAGGGCCAAACACATGAGGCTAATGTCTTTTATAGGACACTCTTTAGCAAAGGAACATAATGTCTGTAGACGACACTTTTTATAAGAGAGCTACAGGATACAGTTTGACAGATCTAAGGTGTCTTTATGGTGGTTGAAGATTAGTGAACCTATTGTTATTTTAAAACAATAATTATATGTGTGTTTTATTCTTTCAGTTTTTTTAGTTATTGGTAAAAGGGGGCAAATTAGCAGGGGCGCAACCCTGTTACATCAAAAGAAGGGGCCTTACTGCCCAAATATAACCTTACAACCAGCAATGGACAAAAGGAAATAGAACTACCAAAAACAGCACCAGAACAGCAAAGAAACAGTCAGACTACAGCACCAAAACAACAAGCAAAAGGACAGAAGGACAGAGGAATTAGGTGGACATTAGAGTAAAGGCCACCTTCATCTTGGATACAGTTGTTTCCAAATCTTTCAACAGACTTTGAATCTTCTCCCTAATCCCATCAGTAAAGCTCAGCTATCCAAAGTAGACTTGCCAAAACTTTGGATAGAATAGATCCTCTCCTCCAAGGAAATTTTCTCCTCAATCAGACAAGCAACCTTCTCTTTCAAATTTTTCTCTCTGAGAAGAATCTTTCCTAGACCGAGCCAACACTTCAGAGTTCTTTCTCATAGGCAACAAACATTTGGCAGCCTTCTTATCCCTATTGTTTCCATTCACCAAGTCTTCCCCATCCAGATTCCTCCTTTCATTTCTACTATGGTTTCTTAAAATTCTTTGAGAAACCGGTTTACCACCAAGAGTCTTGTTAGACTTCTCCCCAGATTTGAAGGGATTAAACATAATCCCAATAAAGGGTTTGAGAATCTTATCGATGACATGGTTATAGATGAGGAGAATTATAACTTGATGCAGGGGAACAATTCTTTTTCCCCTTTGAATCTCTAGAATAGAGGCTTCCAATGGAAGGAGGATGAAAAAAGGAATACTAACCCGGTATTGATCCCTGATGTGGTTGTGGAATACCAAATGGTGGGTTTGACAACCTGGAAGCGTCCATCCAATGTGATATGCTTCATTATCAGCATAGCCACTTCATTAAAAGTTTTGGGAGGGAATCTTCCAGAAAGCCACTTTGAAAGGGAGGGAGCTGCTCGCCCTCCTGGAGAAATTTGCTTTCCTCTTCTTCTTTATTGCAATCCTTTTCTGAAATTTAATGCTATCCCTACTAAGAACTGTGATTGTAGCAATCAGCTCTTAAGAGATTTCAATGCCCAAGTCTTTTATGGATACCCATCTCTATTTCCAACTCTTGGCGAATTCTAACGAGATATGGGGATCATATCCCTGGATTCTTGCCAAAAAAATTGAGAAACCACCGGTCTGCAAGATACTCCAAAGAATTATGTCATCTTTCCAAGCTTTGTATAGGATTGGTTCAATTGCAAGGATCCTCCCATTGTAGAGACGAAACCCGCCGATTTCTTGCAATGTTGGCCGTTGGAAAGAAAATGAGGGGGAGCCCTAACTCAATAACCTGCAAACGAATTCTCTAAACTCGGTTCAAATGGAGAGCAAAATAAGCCCGATTAACACCAAAACAATAAAGAATACAGCTCAAAAGTACAAATACGTGTCACATCAATTTGGGGGTTTATTAAAAGATTTGGAGATATTCGCCACATGATTGATTTTGCTCAGAATTTCATGAGAGATTTCTCGCCAAACCATTTTTAAAACCACGGGTCTCAACACCAATATTAGCAAAGCAATCAGCAATGTTATTACCTTGTTTATAAGTATGATGAATATGAAACTGCTCAAAAGAATGAAGAATATCAATAGTTTCCTCAACAATATTACAAATAGACCAGCTAGGTTTACTCTTTCCTTTAATGCAGGTAATGATGTTTAGAGAATCACCTTCCACCCAAAGTTGAGAAGGGTTCAATTCCATAGCATGTTTAATGCCCCATAAAGCCGCAAGAGCCTCATCCATGTGATTGGATTGAATGCCCATGTTCCCAGCATAAGAAGCTATAATAGAACCATAACTATCCCTTATAATACCTCCTCCTCCTGCCCTCCCGGGTTTCCTTTAGAGGCCCCATCAAAATTAGACTTAAACCAACTGGGAGAGGGGGCAATCCATCTAACTTCTTTCCCAATGATTTGAATTCTATTAGGACAAAGGTTGGTATCAACTTAGATATTTCATCTAGTAGCAATTTTGGCTTCCACCTCGTTGAAATTATCCTTAGACTTACTCATCGAAATGTTTTCCTTAATAAAAGCAATTGCTTTATGAGCTGTCTGAACTACAATGCTTGCACTTTCTCTAAAAATTCGGTTGTTCCTTTCCTTCCATATGGCCCAGATAACATGAGGTAAGATTCGTAAGAAATGATCCAAAGCAGCTTTATAGTAGGATGTTTGAAGGGTAACCACCAAAACTTCCTATGATCTTCCAAGGAAAAGGGATTGACCCATTTAATGTCAACCACATTAAACAAAATACTCCACATATCATTAGTGAAGGGACAATGAAGGAAAAGGTGAGAAACCCATTTCCTCATTATCTTTGCACGTAATGCATCTATTTGGGAAAATTCTGCCTCTTTTAATAAGGTTGTCCAATGTTAAAATCTTATTTTGAATGGCTACCCAAAGAAAAAAATCAACTTTAGGGACCTATTCCTTAGTCCAAAATTTGGACCAAGGGAAAGAAACCTCCTTGGTTTTAACCATCCTTCTATACCCGGAGCTAACCTTGTACTTGCTGCCACTAGCATCTTCCCAAACTAGTTCATCATGTTTGTTCATATTACTAATGTAGACACCTTGCAGCAGCTCCAAGAGTTTCCTAAACCCTCCAAGTCAATATAATCACTTACTTTATCCCCATACTTCAAGGTAAATTGGTCAACTAGATTTTGCGAGGTTGTAGTATCCTTTAAGGAGTATGAAGAATCCATTTATCACACCAAAAGAAATCTGAACTCCAGTGCAAATGTTCCATTTAGTTCCTTTATTAAGGATCTTCTGGCTGTTAAGAAGAAAGTTCCAGAAGTTGGAACCATTGGGTAGGTTTTCCATAGACAAGAAGCTAAGAGTGCTGTTGGATCCCATATATTTAGCTTGAAGAACTTCCGTCCAAAAGTTGGATTCTTTAATAAATCTCCAATCCATTTTGGCAACAAGAGCTTTATTCATTAATTCAATGCTTTTGATTCGCAGGCCACCAACACTTTTAGGAAGACACACCTTTTCCCAAGCAACGAGGTGGATCCTATTATGATCTTCCACTTCAGTCCAAAGAAATCTCTTATGAAACTTTTCTATCTTATCAATGATCATGGAAGGGATTTTGAAGGTGGACATCAAATATATAGGAAAATTCTGCAAAGTACTTTGGATCAACAAACACTTACCAGCCTGAGAGAGAACAACCCCCTTCCAGCCAGCAAATTTCTTCTGAAATCTATCAAGCAGAGAATTCTAGACCTCTTGAGGGACCCTACCAGTAAAAAGGGGCATTCCTCAATAAGAAGTTGGGAGTTGTTTGATTTGGTAACCCAGTATTTTCGAATTTTTTTGTTGTCTATCGAAAGGGGTGTCCATGAAGAAAATAGAGCTTGTAGCAAAATTAATCATATGACCTGTAGCCCCTTCATAATCATTAAGGATAAATCTCAGCTCCTTAGCTTCCAAGACTGAAGCTAATGACATAAGAATAGTATTGTCTACAAATTGTTGGTGGGAGACAGGCCGGATTTGAAAAAAGGGCCTGAAGCCGTTGAGTTTCTTAAAATTGATGGCTGCCAATATGGATCTGCTCAAACAGTCTGCCATAAGAATGAAAAGGAATGGAGATAACGGATCTCCTTGTCTAAGACTCCTGTCACTACTGAAGAAACCAGTTGGGGTGCCACTGACTAGAACTGAGAACATAGGAGAAGAAATGCATTCCCAAATGAGACTCCTGCTAAAAGTACAGAAACAAAACTTCTACAAAATGTTGTCGAAGAATGTCCAAGAAACTCTGTCAAATGCTTTATTCATGTCAAGCTTAATAATCATACCTGCATTTTTTCCTCTCTCCATTGAATGAATGGTTTCGTAGACCATGATAATGCCATCTTGAATCTGTGTGCCCTAAATAAACCCTCTTTGCTGCTTAGAGATCAACTCCGGAAGGAGAGGCTGAATTCTTAAGGAGATGGTCCTAGTTATGATTTTGAAAAGGGTATTAGTGAGACTAATAGGTTTGAAGTATTTTAACTCCTTAGTTCCAATTTTCTTCAGAACAAGGACAATGAAGGTGTTATTGATTTCCTTAAGCAATTTGCCTTTGGAAAAAAATCATTAACAACCTTTAGCAGATCATGGTTACAAATATCCCAGTAGTGCTGGTAGAAGCTTGTGGGAAAGCCATCAAAACCTGGAGATTTGTCCCGTTAAGAGAAAAACTACTCCTCTCAATTCCTCCATGGAGACAGGATTAAAAATTCTTTTAAAAGTTTTAGCTGGCACAAGGTTAAAAGAGATGTTGGCTAACATTTTCTCCACAGGTTCATCACTCCACTGAAAATTGCTATTGAGAAGGGACTCGAAGTTTACCGTTTCATGTTTGAAGTCCCGAATGTTAGATGTGATCTCTCCATTCTCAGAAATTAATTCCTTGATCCTGCTGGAACTTCTGTGTGTAAGGGTGGTCATATGATAGAATTTAGTATTATGATCACCCTCCTTTAACCATAAGGCCCTGGATTTTTGTCTCAAAAACTTATTCACAAGCATTTAGAGTGTGAAATTTGCTAAGCAAAGCTTTCTCCTTATAAAAGTTCTTCACATCTATCCCATTGGCAGCCACATCTGATTCAAGTAGATTAAGATCCTCTTTAATTTGTTTTTCTTCTTTTCAAAAATGTTACCAAAGACCTCCTTATTCCATAGCTTAATATTTGTTTTAACCTTCTTTCAGTTATTATTTAAATCTGGTTCTATTTTACTCAGCTTTGGACAGACATTAGTTTGGAGATGCCTTATGCATTGCCTTGCTTTAGAAACACTAGCTGAAATTTCTAGTTCCAGTTTCATCAACCATTCTTCTGTTCACTGGGCAATGCTGATGTATTTCCTTTTGATTGCATAAGAGGGTACAATCCTACATTGGTCTAGATCCTGTCATTCCAGAGTTTTTCCCTTGGCAATGTTTTGGTTAATTAAGACTCCTAACATTGTATTTGTTGATGGACAAATATAAATATCTAGTTAAAATCTTAAGGCTTCTGCAATCCATAATGTTAAGGGGCAACACTTTACAGAAATCTCTAGCTGTGATAATTACAAAATGTGAAAGCAATGGATGCAATTTTCTTCCACAAGTTACCCAATAATTTCTATTCAGTTTATGTGATTTACTAGGAAATATAAGAATATATATTGTTTTTGGTTTTGCCTGTCCTTAAAAGATAATGATCCAAAAATTGTTGACAAAGTTTTATCCAAAAACATTGGCCTAATCATATGGACTGTGGAAATCCGAAATACTGTCTGTTTGATATCAAATTCTGTTTGTGGACAATAGATGAGGTTGATCAAATCAACAGATACCTGTTGCCTACAAATGACAGAACTTAGATGAAATATGTGCTTAAAATAGTTATAGGATCCACTCAAGTACGTTGGAAGAAGCTTTAGATGATACTAACACTCTCAGTCTTCAGATAATGTTGTATGACATCTGTTTCTAGGACGTTAAATTATTCAACTGTTGGCATTTTTGTTGCTTAAGTTGGCTAATATCAGATTTTGAAATGCAATAATTTTAAATCTAAAAAATCTGGAAAGAAAAATCATCTGAAAATGGTAATTGATAAATGTCTACAATGACTACAAAGAACAATCAAAACAGTAGAACTCTGCTTTGATACAATGACTACAAAGAACAATCAAAGCTCTCAAGTGTGCCACTCCCAATTATGAAAACAGGTCAATCATCAATGTGTTAAGGCCTGGTCCAGCAAGATCATAGAATGAATACTAATTTTCTCAAGGACATGATGACTATTTCGTTTTTGGGTAAAGATACCTAGGGTTAAGGGACTGTAGGCCTGGAAAAATTGCTGGCCAGCATCATGTTTTTAAATGAAAGAAATTGTTGGTTAGCATCAGTTGGTTAAATTATTAACTGTTGACATGTTTGCTTCTTAAATTGCATAACATCAGATTTTGAAATGGACCAAATTGAAATAAAATTTTTTTGGGAAGATTTTTCTTTTTCTTTTGAAAATTGCAATTGATAAATGAACATTGCCCTCTAGAATATGTCAGACGTGTAGTAAATACATTCAGCATCAGAAGTCAAGGTGGACCGTAGAAAGACACCTCCTCACAATTTGTGCAAGTTAGAAGAACATAAATCCTGTAAGTATGAGAGAGAAAGAATGAAGAGAATGGAAGTCATATGGCACATTGACATCTCAAGCATGTCTATCTTTTATTAAGCATAACAGAAGTTACATTTCAGGCGAGTTAGTTATACATTAACTAATATTTGATCAGTAAATGTTTACAATATAACTTACAAACCTGAAATACCCCCATGTGATGGCTAAACTTGAAACTACACTGAATTTGTTCTGAATTTTTACAAACACAATGGGACCAAAGGAATTAGTCATTCAATCTGGAGGGTGCTCCTCGGATATTAATTTGAAATCTGCAGCCCTCAAACATTTTTTTGCTATCCAATATATGAGCTTTGGTCTAGAGAAAAGTTGAGAAAGTGATTTAATAAAAATTAAATCTTAATCAGAGGACTGGACTAAATCAGAAATATGCAAAGCATGCAATATATCAACATCAAATGATAAGCAAGTGTTTCCAACAAGAGAATTAGAGTGACTTGGCTGATATCTGATTGTCTGAACTGGTTCTGGGCTGGACTGGTGGTGGAACAGGCTCAATGTGGACCGTATGTGCTGTGTTTGAAAAACAGTGATCAGGAGGTTATGCCGGATAGAATCGCCTATATCTGTACGGTAGACGCTTGGGGTGCTAGTGTCTGGACTGGGCGCTAGTGTCCTAGTGAGAGGTGCACATCCGGTTCTTTCAATGTTTGATAATGTCGCCTTCACCTTGCTCTGTGTCATATCCACTTCGCCTGTAGGGTTCTCTGTTGCACTGTACTTGCAAAACAAACTCTAGCTACATGCACAAGACTCAAGTGCACATTAATTGGAATAAAAGATGCATATGCTTGATTCGGACTGAAGATGCATATGCTTGATTCGGACTGATCTCAGCGGTCATCCCAATATGATTGTCACCGAGTGTTGCACTACATTTCAGACTCAATGTAGTTCTGGTGTGTGTGATAGAAATTGTGCCCTTGAAGCTAGGTTTCCCTTGTGCAAGTTGCACCAAGATAATGGGTTACAACTACTTTGCTCCCAAGATAATGTGTGTCATGGAATTCAGAATTTGCCCTTCGTACACAATGGATAATGCATCCTAAATGTAGTCCTTAAGTTGTGCCTTTTTCCTAAGTAGTAGATAGAAAATAGTAACCTTGTTGCCCCTTAGAATAGTTAGTAGGTTGTGTATATATATGATTCCTTTGCTTGAATTTTGACATTAACAACACTAGAAGCCGACCCAAAGTGATCAATACAAGTTTAGAAAAGATAAACAAGTGATGGGTCATTTTAAAATATAAGAATACAAGCGAAGGGACAAGAGCGCCCACATGGGGACAATAGCGTCGACTTTACTGTCCCTTACTGGGTGCTTATGTCTAGAAAGCTCCAAGGATACAACATGGAATGCTCAGCTGAATAAAACATTTTGTGATGTTAAAAATAAAGGGATAATTCCAGTAAAAGCAAAGGACGAAAGCATGGAAAGATAAAACAATGTCAATGTAAAACAAAACAAGTGTTATCAATGTCTAGTTTTCTTGCTTAGGAATCATGCATATAACGACATATTAGAGGCGTAATGTAATAGTAATAAGTGCATAATTTTGTGTCTACATTTTCCCCACTTTATGTTGGTGAATGAATTTTGGGTAGCATAAAATAGATAGGAAGAGCGTACTTAGTGGATATCCGAAGAAGATTATAACCGATAATGTGCCCAATGGAAGTTGTAGGATGTGTATCGTGGAGTCTAAGAGGATAAGAACCTTAAGGGTGACTTGTGCGTGTAGTGAAAAGGATACCTGCATTTGTAATTGAATATTGCCTTTGTCTGAGTGTTTTGTGTTTGAGATTGTTCCTTGTTCCATTTGTGTTGCCTTTTGTCGGGATAAGGACAGACCTGCAAAAGAAGAAAAGTGTAGTCAATGCTCATAGTATATGAAATTGAACTTTAACTTAGAGAAATTAGAATAGAAATGTGTAAAATAAATAAGTGAATCAAGGATAGAGTACACCTAAATGTCGAGAGAGAAGTGATAAAATGTTCTGTGTATTATTCCTTTGGAGAACTTTGCCTTGCGAAATGGTTGGAGGGGTCGGGGGAGATTAATCCCCAAACCGATGTGAATACTCTTAGGATTTAGGCATCCTGCCGCCAAAGGAAGAGTGTTGGGAGAGCGGTCAACTTTTCCCTCTTGTCCATGATGCTTCCCCATGGATAAATGCCACTGTAGATGGTCACCAACCCAATAGTAATTAGCCACAGATGACACCTCATTCCAGACATATCGTTGTCCCTGCATATGCCCTAAGTTCCACTCCTTATAGATTTTGGTAGGAAAAATGCAAATCGAGAAAGAAAAGATATTAGTTCCCTTGCCCAAAATATGAAAGATGCTATTGATTTTTTCTTTCTTTGTTCTGGATAGTAAATTGGAGTTGAATGCATGTTGTTGAATTTTGTGTAAAAATATCATTGAGAAATTGTGCTACCTGTCAAATGCTTGTTTTTGCCCCAGGATAAAAATATCCAGGGGGACACTAGCGCCCGCCGTTACTTTTATCGCTTTGGGCGCTTCTATCCCTCTATTTTTTCTGGCCCATGTCTAATTTTGAACCATTTTTGTAAGCCCCTGTTTTGTCTAATTCTGCTCTGTAACGTTTTGTCTCTGATTTAGTAATTGTTGAGAGGGTGAAATAATCACTGATGGTTGCCCCCCTCGTTTGGGGCATGCGTGGATGGGACAATACGGATGTGATGCAACCCAAACGAGAGGTCATGAATTTGATGTGCACATCTGAAGAAGGATTCTTGCAGGGGAATAGGGAATGTGCATGGTAACAACCATGGAACATGTAAAAACAAGAGAGAAAACTAGTAAGGAAGAAGTGTTAGTGATAAACAATCATAACATAATGTAATAGAAACAAGTCAAACACACAATAACACAACAAGAGAACAACATAGTAGCTGGTGTAAAACATGGGACACCACCGAGGATATCACAAGACAATCGGGGCCTCAAGGCCATATAAACAAGCAAACAATCAATCATAGGGCATAGCCCACAAGCAATAAGCAAACAAATCTCAATCATAGAAGCTAAGACATAAGTAAAGAAGATAACCATGGTTGGAAATAATCCTGCAAGACAAATGCTACACATGAAGCACCCATTAAGCATGTTAGGATAATGAATAATATGTCACAATGTGTATATCTTAATAAAATAGAAATGAGAGTAGTAGATATTGCAATGATAACACTGAATATGGAAAGGTAGGGAAGATAAATGCCCTAAGAGCCTCGGTGGGACTGGTAGAGAACAATGTCAAGCATCATGCATCATGTGATAACTGTATATAGCTTGCATTCACCTCAAAGTACCATGTGAACGCGCATGTGTATATGTAAAAGGATAGAAAATACTATGAATTAAGCTAACATGATAGGAAAAATGCAACATGGAATAATATAAGCAAGCAAAGATACATCCAACCAAGATCTAAGCTAATGTTTTTGTATTTTTGCAAATATCTGAATGTTTTTGTATTATTAGAATACGAGATGCTATGACTAAGGGAAGGGAAGCAAGGGTGCCCCCAGTGTGTATGTGTGCAAGGTGAGGTTCATGTATGTAAGTGCGCCCTCAACAGTCATGTTTGAACCTAGAACAAGAGTGCGTCATCGAATGGCAAAGGGGAATTAGATGCCCCCAAAGTGTGAATGCCATAGTCATCTCTCCAATGAGGACAAAGGGCGAGGCCCCCTATCTCGCTAATGCGAAAGAGGAATGCATGTAAACATGATCAAAGGACCTAGTGTTATGTGAAAGTGCATGTGTCATGACGTGTGACGTAGGATTGTGTTGTGGATGTGGAGAATGAGATTGTGAAGTGGCCGAGATGTACCATGTGTACATGTACTCTGTGTGGGGATCTAGTCCTGTGAGGTGGGCAATATGACCGATAAAGACATTGTGGTCTAGAAGCATAAATCATATGTGGAGGAGATCTAAGTGGAGATGTGGAACTATCACTAGGAGTGTTAAGAGCTCTAGATGCCGTAGTAGTGTATGTCAAAGCCATGGGACTGTCATCAATAGGTGCAGAAGTAGGTGCACTAGTAGTAGCAAATGAAGATGTGGCGGTGATAGGTGCCAAAGATAAAGGGTCAATGGTGGGATGCCTCAAATAGTGACAATGCGATGCTCATGTAGGAACTTAAGGCATAAATTAATATGGGGATGGAATGAATGTAGCAGCCTTATGCCAAGGAAGTCCTAAGACCATGTCACAATGCATAACCCCGGATCCAACAAAGAAAGGCATAACGGTAGTAAGAGGCCCAATAGTGATTGGGAGAATCACATGCCCACAAGAAGTAGGTGATCTAAGTGTCATATGGGATAATGGAAATCTAATAGCTCTTAGGAAAGATAATGAACATGCATTATGTTTGAAAGTAGGATGCACCATAACATTGTTAACAACATGAATTCCAACAGAGTAGCATCAATGTGTAGTTTATATGATGAAAAAGAAGCATGAAAATCTGCATTAGTGAAAGTAATAACAGATGGAGGTGTATCGGTAGTACCATAAGAAACCCAAGAAGATGATCAAAGAAGATGGAGGTGGAACCACATGATAAGTATGATTAGAAGAAGACTCAGGAACCACTTTGTCATGTTTGGGTAATGGATCATTGAAAATATTGAGTTTGCCATTGTCATTTGTAGATTTAGAAATAGTGGGTTCAGGCAATTCCAACTCATTAGTATCAATCAAGTCCTGAATCAAATGTCTAAGCTTAAAGCATCTATTAGTGGAATGTCCATTACATCTATGATAATCACAATGTGCGTTTTCATCAAAATTCTTACCACGAGGACAATTAGGATCTAGCTCAAGAGGGGATGGAAGAGAAATCAGATTGCTTTCAATGAGCTTAGGCAACAAGATGTGAGGTGGATATGACAATCTAGTAAAATGCGTCGTGTAGGTTGTATTTAGAGCTTTGTTGGTTGAGATACAACATTAACAATAGGCTTAGGCTCATTAGATTTGCTCTTAAAGGCATATTTACTTTGGAATTTGTTACTAGATTGATAGGAAGTATTATCACCATACTTAAGCTTGCCCATAGAAAGTAACTTATGTTCACGTTCTTTAAGAGTATGACATAAATGATCAAAAGAACGAAAAGAATCAAAGAGCACACATTCTTGTAGAGGAGGTAAGAGAATTTGGATAAATAGATCTTGCAATTCAGATTCAGCCAATACATTGTTCATTTTGGTAAGATTATTCTTATAACGCAAAACATAGTCACTAAGATGCTCATTAGATCCTTGCTTCATTTTAGCCATTTGTGCATATGATATTTTAGTTCCAATGTTCATATAAAAGTGTGCCAAGAATATATTTGCTAGAGGAGTGAAAGATCTAACAAAGTGTAGAGGTAAATCATAGAACCATTGCAAAGCATACTCCTATAAGCTCTAGGAAACAAATTTGTCAATAATGTATCATCACAAGCATATTCCAAGCATGCAACATGAAATGATCTAAGATGCTCTTGTGGATCTCCATGACTGTCAAAAAGAGGAAACTTGGGTGAAACAAAATTGGGGGAAGTGGGTAAGAAACTTGGGTGCAAGAGGACTATGTAGGAGAAGTGAAGAATCAAGAGAGGGAGATGAAGAAGAAAAGGTGTGTTGTAATTGATGAATTTGAGCCTTGTAAATCATGGTACATGGACTCTAAGGCATGGGTGCCGAAGAGGAACTAGGTGGGATATGAGATATGATAGGGGAAAAAGAGTGAGTGTTAGGTGTGGGAATAGGAGTACGGACGGTGGATGCCTCCATATTGGTGGGGGGAGAAGAAAGCAGGATAGAAGATGTTGGGGCCTCATTGGGGATGGCATTAGTTATTGGAGGGATTGATTTAGATAACCATTGTGCCTCTTCATGTGCAACATATAAGAAGAGGTCCAAGTTCTTTGGATGGTCAACAATGTACGTATTTAGGTCATTAAGGTTTTCGACAAGTAAATTCATAAGAAGCCCCAACCATGATATGAAACAAATATATCCGATGTGCACAATTGGTTAATCGGATTCACCAAATGATTTGATAAAAATAAATTTGAATCGAGAGGACTAAACTAAATCAGAAATATCAAAAACATGTAGTAGATCAACATCAAATGATAAGCAATTGCAAACAAGAGGATAAGAGTGACTTAGTTGATATCTGATTTTCTGAATCGGTGGTGGAATAGGGTCAATCTAGATGTATGTGCTTAATGTGGAAAACACCGATAAGAAGGTTATGCCGGATTGAATCGCCAACATCTACGGACAATATCGCTGGGGCACTAGTGTCCTAGTGAGAGTGCAGATCTGGTTATTTCAGTGTTTGATAATGTTGCCTTCACCTCGCTCTGTGGCACTTCCACTTTTTGTAGCATTCTCCTATTGCACCCTGTACTCGCAAAACTAACCCTAACTACCTACAGAAGAATTAAGCGCACATTAGATGGAATAAAAGATGCATATGCTTGAGTTAGATTGCCCTCGGCGATCACCCCAATGTGAATATCACCAAGCGCTGCACTACATCTCAGACTCAATGTAGTTCTGGTGTGTGCGTAATGAAAATCGTGCCCCTTGAAGCTAGGTTGCCCTTGTGCAAGTTGCAACAAGATAACGTGCTACATCTTGTTTTCCCCCAAGATAATGTGTGTCATGGAATTTAAAATTTTCCCTTCCTATGTAGTGGATAATGCCGCCCAAATGTAGTTCTTAAGTTGCTCCTTCCGCTCAAGTAGTAGATAGAAAATACTAACCCAAATTGCCCTTTAGAATAGTTAGTAGGTTATGTATATATATGATTCCTTTGCTTAAATTTTGACATTAACAACACTAGAATCTGACCCAAAGTGATCAATACAAGTTTAGAAAAGATAAACAAGTGATTGATCACTTTAAAATGTAAGAACACATCCGAAGGGACAGGAGCGCCCACATGGAGACAATAAGATCTACCGTTATAGTTCCTTATTTGGTGCTTATGTCTAGAAAGCTCCAAGGTTAAAACATGAAATGCTCGACTGAATAAAACATTGTGTGATGTCGAAAAGGAAAGGGATAATTCCAAAAAGTAGAGGATGAAAGCATGGAAAGATAAAACAATTTCAATGTAAAGTAAAACAAGTGTTATCAATGTCTAGTTTTTTTGCTTTGGAATCATGCATATAATGACATAATAGAGGCATAATGTAATAGTAATAAGTGCATAATTTTGTGTCTACAGTAAAGCTCGCTAATAAAGAATACATAATTCTAGTTTTTGTGGACATAAGATATAATGGCTGTCCACCAATTGTTTGTATAGTGATTCATCCATTAGTGATGAGTCATCATTGGCTGATAACTTTAACCTGACCTCAATAGTTCTTAATCTAGAATCGTGGAGATGCTGATCAATGTCAATATGCCGGGGTGTGGAATCTTATTCGATCTGTATAGTGACTTAATCATTCTAAAAACCAAATGTCGACGACCAAGTACTTGAAAACCTTCAAGCAACACCATATAAATCTCCTCATTCAAATCTCTAAAGAGAAGCAACCGAAATGTGACCATCTTCGTAGTATTTGTAGTAGGAGCAAAGATCTCATAGTCTATTCCCTTATGTTGTGAAATCTTGTCAAAACATGCGAGCATTGTACTTGTTCAAAGTACCATCGGCTTTGACTTTGATTGTAACCACCCATTTGTATCCAATGGGTAATTCCGCTAACTCACCTAGTGGTAGTTCCATTGATGCCTAGTGGTATGGTTCTTTAACAAGGCGTCATATTCTACTTGCATGGCAGTTTCCCACTCGTGTATGCATTTTGCTTATGAATATTCCTACAATATAGGTACCGTAAAAAGGTTAAGATGCAAGAGAGAAATGAACATGCTTTACTAGATTAACAACCTTGATTTTGGTCCTCGAGTGGTGCCTTTGGCTATGCATGCCATCTCACCTTACACCTCTTGTGCATCCTGGATAGTGGAGTCCTCACCCACTATTCTTTTAGTGTTTTTTCCTACCATCTCACTATCCGTCTCTTGTGGATCTAGATAATGTAGTCTTCCTCCACCACTATCCATGCGTTTGATTGAGGCAATTCATCTTCCTGCACATTCTCGCATAGTGGAGTCTCCCTGACAACTAGTGCACGTATGTTGACCATAGAAGGGTCAACTAACATATACATGCCAACTTGCCCAATGCCTAGGGCAACTACCCTGTTTGGTTCCACATCGACACTACACTCTGCCCATTGAAATTTACATCAATATTGGGATTTTCTGTTAGTTGAATAGTAGACAAGATTTTTATTGATGTTAAAAACTAGGTAGCTGCACGGGCGTGCAGGTGGTATGTACGGTGCGGGAATCCAGTGCACGCTAGTACGCCAATTTTTTTGGAGCCAGGGTACGGCACTTGGGTACGGCCATACAATATATATATTTATATATATATATATATATATATATATATATATATATATATATATATATATATATATATAATATTAAAAATATAGGCAAACAATTATATAAAATATAAATATATAAACTACAAATATACATATATAAAACGTAAATATATAATAAGATTATCATCTATAAAACGTAAATTTAATAAAAACATAAAAAATAAAATATATACTACAAAGCTAATAAAAACATTAAATAAGGGTCCACCATGAAATATGCAAGTCACAGTAAAGATGTAAACTATAAATATATAATAAAATTGTTATATAAAACCTAAACTAAAACGTAATGATAAAAAACAAAAAAGTAATTATAAAAAAACAAATCTTATTTTCTAAAAAGTAATGCAACAAAACAAATCGTATTTTTCCTTGCATCTTCTAAAGCTAGGAAAAATAAAACAAATCGTAACACCTGGGCTGTCCTTGCGCAACATACGACAATGGAAGGTTGAAGCCCGTGACAGAGATTGCATCTAGAACCTCTGCAAAAGCTCCCCGCAGTCTAGGGCACATAGCTACCAGTCGTGTTAGGGCACATAGCTCCCAGTCTTTCCTCCAACTCCAAATGCAGCGGCTAGGGCAAAAAGAGCTTACTGTCAACATATTTTCAAGTTTTTAACGCGGTTTTGGTAGAGGGTGTTAAAATCGCGATTTTTGACGAATTTCTTGCGACGAGTACCCTGAGCGTATCCTCGGTGTACTGTACCTTTACCCATGCACTGCAGCATACGTACCGGCTACCTAGGTTAAGAACATACCTAACATTCCTTACTATGAGTTTTTGAGCATTATTTATCACAATGCATATATCTCCTATCTATCGTCTACTACAAGTGACTCCCCATCAACTATCAAAATTGATTAAAAGATAATGGTCAATATTCAAAATTTAGTTCTAGAAGTGCAAATACGTATTGGTCAAAAGTATATCGTCTAGGGTCATTAATTTTAACAATTGCGAAATATTGTGATTGTGATCAAATGATTCACAAAAAGTAGTTGAGATGTAATAGAAATCCTGTTGACTATGACATGCATCATAAAGAGTCCCTCTGCTGCTGAAATTATCAATATTAGATGATTTAATCTCTGAGGTCCGAAATGCCACTGTGGGTGATCTTTGGACCACTCTCTGAAACAAATGCCAGAGTTTGGAGAAAAAGCAGTTCTTGTACTTAAAATTTTTTCTGTTTTCAGCAAAGGATAAATGAGAGTTGGTCCCTTTCAAAACATCTTAGGATGATATATTCTTGAGACCAGTAAACATAAGTTTAAAGTCTAGAAAGGAACTAACAAACCAGTAAAGCAAATTACACTACAACCCTGTACAGGATGTCTAATCATACTACTGCACAAACATGTCTACAAAGTCTGCCTAACAAAATGATTTAAGTTTGGCATTTGTGCCCTAGCATGTTCCGGTCTGTCCATGAAAAACCTTAACAATTAGGGAAATATCATTACCTATGTTTATAGAATGAACTCACGTCTTTTGCAGGTTCACGAAAATGTCTGAAAGTACCATAAATTTGTCGCTATATTCTGCAAACTCGCCCCAGCCGCGCCCTGGCACCTGCACCCTCTTTGATTCCGAACATTGCAATCTCACAGTCTGCTCACAGTCTCATCTACAATCTGTAAATTTACTGTTTTGGTCTGCATGTTCTGTCAGCATTTTTTTGCCTGACACGTCATTTGTGACGTCTCCTCTACCTATACTTTATCTTCCCTCACCCTCTTGCTATTTTCCCGGTCTTCAACTTCTGTGGACTGCACTTTTGATCCCATGTCCTAGCACAAATTGGTTTTACAAAGTCGTGGATTAACTGTCGTTTCCATCGAGAAGTGCGGATAACTCACATGAAGTTCACAGAAAAACATTAATGAAAATTTTGTTATCGTAGTCTCCACTTGTTTCTCCTGGTCTGCGTCCTCTGCAAATACCCATCACGAATTCTGCAAATACCTTCATGAAGGATTTATTCTTTATTTTGTATTTCTTCTGTTAAAATATAACACTTTATATAGCATGTAAAACAGTTATGTAGTTGTTCGGTTGGTAACTGTTCAACCACCTCTTCCTATAATAAATAAACCTCTGCCTGTGTCATTTCAACAGTGCAGTTTGCTCTCTCTATTTCTTTCTTCTCTTTGCACATGCTAACATTGGTATCAGAGCGTCCAAAGTTGCAGTTCGAGGAAGCCTCCAAGAGGTACGAACCATAAATTCGAGGAAGCCCTAACAAGGCACGAATTTGATAAAACGTGGGGTATTTGGAGAAAAATACCAGACGCTAGGGCAAAGAAGGAAGAAATTCCTCCATTCGAGGACAAAGAAGACGGATTTTTGAGGGCAGAGAAGACTATATTGTCTATGTGAAGTCGTAGTTCGCTGTTGCTGCCGGAAATTGTGGGTCCTTCGCTGTTGCTGCCGGAAATCGTGGGTCCCTATTCACGAGGGCAGAATCGTGGACGGAAAAAAAAAGCAAAACGAGGGCACAGAAATCCACAGTTCGAGGGCATAAAGTTGTGGTCTGAAGACCAGTGAAAATCCTCAGAAAAACACAGTCACGGTTGAAAAAAACCAGTCGCAAGGGGCAGAATACAGTCGTTTTTTTCGAAAAATGGTGGTGCTAGAAAGCACAGCAAATCCAACAAAGAAAAACGTGAATAGAAGGCAAAAAGAGAGCAAAACGTGACTGTAGCAATACCCAGTCGCAAATCCAGTTTTGGAGGAAAACGTGAGTCGCAGAAGGCAAAACGAGCACATAAATCGTGCAAATCCAGTCGGAATACAAATCGTTGGAGCAAAGTCGTGTGACTCGAAGGATTCGAGGGCATCATTTGGTTTATTTTCTTCAAACTGAAAAGTCGATGAAATTTTTCCAACAAAGGTATTTACCTTGTTTTTTGAATAATCAAATTTGGAGGAATAAGTAATAATATTTTAATACAAGCAAATATAGTTGGGTGATTTGCATATTTTTAATATTACTTGTTGGAATAAGTAATACTTGGTGGAATAAGTATTATTTTATTGAGTGTGGGTAAAACTATTATTTTATTATTTCCGTTCTTTTGGAATAATAAAATGGCAAATATATCACACTTGACTTTGCCGGAGACACAAAAATTAACGGGCACTAATTTCAATGTTTGGAGTCATAAGATTTTAATAGTCGCGGAGTTTCATGATTGTGATAAAATAATCAAGGGTGATGAAAGTCAACTAGTGACGAACTTCGAGGATTATGACAAACGTCATAAGGAAACGCTATTGCTTCTCAAGTTGTCGGTATCGGATGATATTATACCAGAAGTGCGGAATGCCACTGTGGCAAGCACGTTGTTGGCCACCGAAGGGTAAATATCGAGCGTCGAGAAAAGAGTCGGGTTTTATACCCGAAGAATATGCTCTTTTCCGTAAAGTTACAAGATGGTGGATTCTTTGTCTAAGCACCTACTTCGGATGAAAGACCTCGAGACCAATTATCTTCCATCAACAAAAAGGTGGACGACGATAATATGGTGGCTCTAATTTTGAACAACTTACCTTCTTCGTATGAGTCATTTGTGGAGGCCCTCCATTTAATGGTTGAAAGTCAAACACTCACGTTTGACAAGGTGAGTTCCTACGTGTTGCAAAAGGAGCAGAGACAACTTCAGGCAGAATCTTATTGTGACCATTCAAAGAGTGCTCTTGTCACTCAGTCAAAGGGAAAATGGAGACGTCAGTTCGGTGAGTCTTCCACTCGGTATCAGGTCACATGCTATTACTGTCACAAGGTTGGGCACCTCAAGAAGGATTGCCGGAAGCGGAAGTATGATCTTTCACAGCAGAACAAAAATTCATGTAATGAGGAACATGTGGCAGTGATTGCTGAAAAGAAGAGAGGATTCGGATGATGGGCATGCTCTTTATTGTCTTACGATATCATGCTCAAATGACAGTGGTACCAGTTGTTGGATCATTGACTCTGGTGCATTTGCACACTTTTCATATCATAGGGACTGGTATGTTTCATTTATTGCAAATATCTATTTTGAATCAGTAGTACTAGCTGATGGAGAATCACTTGCAGTAGAAGGGATAGGAGATATATGCATTGCATTGAATAATGCTCATAAATTGTTGGTACGGAATGTTAGATATGTACCTTCTTTACAAAAGAATCTTCTATCTATTCGTCAATTGACTGAAAATCCCAATATTTCTATGGATTTCTCTGGAAATAAGTGTGTTATCTCTGACGTGAAACAATACGAATAATTGCCCTTGGTATTGGGGAAGGTGGTTAGTATCGACTTGTTGATTTGGCTGCGATCAACATGAATGCACGTGTGGAGGACAACTCCACCATACAAGAAGTGCAGGAGGTTGCAGTGCCTTGGGAGGAAGTCATTCCTCACAAATCTGTTGACTTGGATACAATCAACCTACATGCACCTATTGTGGAGGGAGTATCCACTATACCAGGTGTACGGGAGGCGGACATGCCTTGGGAGGATGGATTTCCTCATTCTGAAGAACAATTTGTTGTGGATGGAGACTCCACTATTCCAAATGCACTGACGATGCATGGTGAGATGGCATGCCCAACCACTCACTCAAAGGTCCTTGCTCGAAGGACAGTAGAGCATGAACAATTTGCTCATTGTGTTGTGAAGGATCTTTCCCAACAGAGGGGGATAGATGAGCAAATAGATGAGGAGTTGGTTCTCACTCCTACCACTGTTGAGACGGAGATGGTTATTTCTCCTACTATTGCGGAGTTGGTTCTAACTCCTACTGCACAGATGGTCACTTTTCTCTTATTGAGAAAGTTGGATGAGCACTACACGGTGTTGCAAGGATGTGATCGAGGTGACTTCGATTGCAGGATAATTGAGTCTTTGTATAGACTCCAACAGACTACACAAGCTTGGAATAAATTTTTCACTCCACATCTTCAAGGTTCTTATTTCAGCACTCTGGAGATGGGGTGACACTCTCACCATTGGTGATTCATCATTGGTCAATGAATCATGTGAGAGAATTAGTGGACCACTTGCCATATCTTTTGTTCATGGGACTAGATTTTTGTTTTGCGGTTCTTCTTCATTCGACAACCGCAACACACGATCATGGTGATGATTTTGAAGTCCAACATAGGGCACGATCTGTAGATGTAATGACTAAACATATGGGCTTTAGGAAATTTGTAAAATTTCGGGACAAACTTTGTCTTGTTTCAGTTTAGTCATTAAGAGGGGTTGTTAAAATATAACACTTTATATAACATGTAAATCAATTATGTAGTTGTTCGGTTGGTAAGCTGTTCAACCACCTCTTCCTATAATAAATAAACTCGCCTGCTGTGTCATTTCAACAAATGCAATTTGCTCTCTATTTCTTTCTTCTCTTTGCACATGTTAACATCTTCTTCAACTACTCGTGTCCTAGCACAATCTTTCGTGCCTCATTCATGATGTTCTTATAGATCTTGTCCTTTGTGAATCCTCCTCAAGTGTCGAATGTTGACTTTTTGCCCTCATGGATACAAACTTATTCTTCAAATTGATTCATTTTTGAACCTCTCGCTCTCTCGCACTTTGTTCACACCCTCCCCGCTAGGGCTTCCTCAAACAGCTTGGTTTGAATCTCTTCTTCTCTGTTTGCACCCATTTGCAGTGGCTTCCTGAGAACATGCTCTAATACCAATGTTGTAAGTATGAGAGAGAAAGAATGAAGAGACTGGATGGCATACAACACATTGACATATCATTTGTGCATCTTTTATTAAGCATAAAATAAGTTACATTTCAAGTGAGGTAGTTATATGTGTATAACTTAGGGACATTAACTAATATTTAATTAGTTAATGTTTACATAACTTTAATAAATCCATTGCTCTGGTAACATGTTTAGTTTTTGGAGAAATATTTTTTAAAGGGGAATAGAAGAAATTTTGAACATAAGTGAATATTTTTGGGCTTAGGAAATCATAAGTAAAAACATTCTTAAAACTTTAAAGTCAATAATTGAAACTTAAATTAGGGGAATTCAATTCATTCCTCAAACATAGATTTTGAGACCACTGGTTTCCTTTATTTGGATATCTTAGTTATATGGAAAAACTGGTTGACTTTTTAAAAAATAGACTCAATAAGCTTTCCGTCATTTGGCTGCTTTGATAGGGTTTGAATAGCAGAGATAAAAAATTTAAATGTTTGAAAACATAGTAAAAATCTGAATTTGCATCGATGAAGGAAAAAAGGGCTAGGTGTCAACCAAAAATCTTCAAATATTCACATTTTTGGCGTCCGGTAGCCAAATGAGCATTATGACCACTCGTTCTTCATGTAAAGAGACATATGAACACTTCCCTATGGGGTGATTTTTTGCGCCAGAATTTTTTGATAGTATGGTTTGGCTATTATTGTTGTGCATCCTGCTGAAAAATTGATTGAACAACAAATAGATAAGAATGCATTACATTCTTGTTGAGTAATAATGGTGTAACACTTATAATCGACTTGTTTGAACAAGGTACACTTGCATATATCTGTCAAACACAATATTTTGTTTTCTGAGCATTATTGGTTGAACGTGACTCATATTGTGTTGAGTGACTTGATTTTTTTTGTTGCATCACGTCATGGGTTCTACTTTCTATCCTGAAGGCATCCTATCATTTCATATTCAATTGAAAACTAGTCTCAACTAAAATATGATAGAAGTGTATTGGAGGCAGTTTCAACCTATATTCATGCAGTTTTGTAATTGGTACAGCTTGTTGTAACTAGATCAGATCATTTACAGGGCCAACCTAACTCTCAAGGAGCGCATCCTAATGTTATTTGTATCAATGTGTCAAGAAACATGTTGTTTAGTCAGTTGTAAAACAAAACAAACCTATTGTATCATCAGCTAGTACTTGTTAACAAGTCCTGTTGTGAACAATATCAAGACAAATGTTGTGTAATTTGTTGTTTCTGAGCCTTAGGTTGTTCTAGAATCAGCCCCAGTCCACTAGGGATCATACACTTGTTCAAATTTCTATTGCGGAACCTTCACTTGTTGTGAGTATTGGAGACATTGCCAATCAATAAGTATTGTGTTGGTCTAGGCCGTAGGGTATATTGGTCCTATTGGTTTTCATGTTCCAGGCCATTCAAGACCTATTCAATTTATTTATTGGGTTGATCTATATGATAGTCAAGTTGTTGATCCCCTTCTGTTTGATTCAGTAGTTTTCTCCTAGATGCAATTATGCTTTTTCTCATTGTGAACGTCAAGGGCATACCTCCATTGATTGTTTTGATCTACATCCTTGTATATCATGTGGCAAAAAATCTTTTTGTCAATTACTGATATATGAAAGATCTGCCTATTAAGTCCACGAGGCATGTGATTTTTGGCTAGATTGATCAGTCTAGATGGTGATATGAGATTTGCATGTTGTCCAAAACTTTTGGAGAGTCTAGTCCACTGTAAATAATGATGATTTGGCTAGTGATGTTGATGTTAGGTTGATTTCCACAGAGTTGATGAACTCAACCTTGTAGACATTGTCGATCCTTATTATAGTGGTCCATATATTGTTACTTCTTCTAGACTTGATATTGATGTTTCTGGGCTGTTTCTGTGGTGTTTCAAGGAGATTTGAGGAGCTTTTATTTTGATGTGCACAAAATTTGAGAATTCTGTGCATTGTTTTGTCTATTTATATTTTTCAGACATTTCTATGTTGTTTCAGTTTCAAACTTCCATGGAAAATCACTATTTCTAGTTTCTATTTCAGTTTTGAGTTTCCTCGCAACATAATTGTGAATCTATTTTGCGGACCACATCATTATATTATTCAACTCAAGCACGGGTTCTTGATAGCCTACCTTTCAAGTCATTTATGATGATTTAAAGGTGCAAATTTCTTGTATGGAAGATGTTTTCATGGATCCCGCTGCTGACTTGCTGTCATCATCTAATGTTTAGCCCAAGATCATATCCAAGCTCCAATAGGTTCCAAATTAATTGGTCCATTATGCTTAATCAGCGAATTTCCAATATTTGCATAAAGTCTTTGGGTTCAAGGACTTATTAGCGATTGTAGCAAAACTAGCAAGTCTAATTATTACACCGATAGGCATTCTACAATTGCAGCATGGGGTGACACCTAATGGTCTGAGAGTGTAATTTTTTTATTTTCTACATTAAATTTTGTCGTCCGTTTGACTGTCATTTAATAATTTCATTCCCTTTTTGTAAAGATTTTTTTGTCGTTAGTAAGAGGGAAATATGAAGAGAATGAAATAAAAGTATTAATCAATGTGATATGTGAAAATCCAAGATAAAAACCTTGAGATTGATATATATCGGCATTTTTCAAATAGATGTATTTAAGATATTTGTACAAGTTTAACTATAAATGTAACATACATGTATGCATCTCCTACCAGCAAGATGGTTTGCATTTAAGTTCTTGTTCTACAAAATTAAAAAGTTTACTTCTCAGAAGAAATTGAACTTGTTCATCCTAGCATATGAGCAGGAAACTAATTTGGGTATACGGCCTGCCTCTAATATTTAGTTAAGGAAAAGTTTCAATGCTTAAAAATTCATGTTTGATTAAATGGGAATGGGCTGCCAGTAAAAACAAACAATATTTTCATGTGCCTTTCGAAAGAAGATGGTAAACAGTTTTACATTTAAGTAGATGTATGATGAATATTTTAGGTGGCTAGCTTCCTTGTAAAGAACAATTGAAATGCATCATCTATATGGGTGCTGAGGACCATTGACTTTTCTTATAGCGAGGATTGCTTACAGTTTTCTGTTACCACTAAATAGTTGGCATGAAACTTAATATACTTTTGTGTAGAACATTTTTGTCTGAATTAAGATTATTGATGAGGTTTGATATGAGTTACTTTAAAATTTTTTGTGGATGTTAATTTAAAAAATCCCTGGATAGACCAGGTAGACACGTGTTACTTGTTTAATGGTATGCACTTATATATGAAGCCTAGCTGGTCTGTCCATTGCATCCAAACGTGAAAATTGAGGTACCTGGTGTAGTTATGCTGAAATGCTTTAGTGATATTATGAATAAAATTAATAAATGCTAATAATACGAAGTAAATTTTTTGAAAGATACATAAAATCATGCAAAGCCCTTTCCAAGAAAAAAGTGTATGTGCACTTGTCATGAAATAATTTAATGTTTAAATGTGAAGTTGCTAATTTTTTTATCGAAATATGATGAATTTGATTAATCGATTTGTTTCTTCGGGTGTTAATGTTGAATATGATTTCAGGTACCTTTGAACAATATGTTTGGATATTCAACAGCACTACGGTCCATTACACAGGTAGGTAGTGGGAATTGGCATTTCGTAGGTATTGTATTGTATATTCATCCCCATCTTAAGATGGAGGTAGTTGAAAGTGAGACATTATATCATAAGCTAGACAGATACTAACAAATTCCTTTTGATTCATTCTCAAATTCATTTTTATGAATCTCCCAAAGCTCGTTCTCTTGTTCCATAAAGTTATTTTCTAAGCTTTCCCACTCTTTTGTGACCATAAAATACTAAAAGCTTCTGGATGAATTTTCAGAACTATAAAAGAGGGTAAGCTAGTATGCACATCCATAATTACGATTGTAAATTACGGGTGGCTTGTATGTGCTGTTATGCTGCAATCTTCAGGATATTAATTTTCGAGAGCGTTAACTTTATAGCATGTCCGTTGCACATTATTTTCTCTTTTGCCTCCTATTTTATACCTCCTATTATGCTGTTATGTGTGACCTATTTTAATAGTTTCTCTATTCTCGAGTTTAATATACTGAATATATTTGCATTTCCATATCTACTAATTCAACTAAATGCATTAAAGCTATGGTTAACCTACATTACCATATTTACTAATTCTACCAGCTAGGTGGTTGATGATCAGCAATTGGTTCCCTCCACAATGTGATTTCATTGACTACATTTTATGTGCATTTTTCACAAGAGCGTTGTATTCAATTTTCATTTTACAGAAATGTAAGTCTCTTAGTGTTATATTTCTTGCCTATCAGCCAACTCCACCTTTTGTGCACGTTGCACTTCCTCAATAACCAAATTGAAATCTGCATGCACAATAATCCTTGGAATTCCCATATCAACTGTCAATTTGAAACCTGCTACCAATCCTTTTGCATCAACCAAATTATTGGTGTTAAAAACCTGTGAAGTGCGGGCCTCATAACAAACAATACCTTGATGCAGCCACCTCCAAAGAAGACCCTATATTACCTTTAGATGTGCCATCAAAATTCAGCTCCCTCCACCCCTTTGCTGGAGGGGAATACATGTGCTCTTCCTCTTCTTATGAGCCTTAACAGGAGAGGGCTCAACGTCATTCACAATTTCACCCCATGATTTTAAGGGCTTGGTGATCTCTAGTACCCAACTCAACTTTCTTCTTGTGCTTATGATGTCACATGATTTCTTTTGATGACTTTTCCACTCCCCTCTGAATATACTCCATGGTTCTTGTATTTTGCAAGATTTTCCTGTTTTGCTTCAAACACAACTTCCAGCATACCATAGCTGGGATTGAGTACCACAAAGATTTCAAAGAATCAGACCTGATATTGGACATCCAACTAAAAACATGCCTTTCATGCTTGCTACTAGATGGGGCTCCTCTCATGCTGAAGCTACTAAGCAAGCCTTATCAGATCATTGTGTAGAAGGGACATTTTATATGTATGCTGGCCTTTTTAATGCTACACTTGGTGCACTTTACCAAATAGCATGCATTTAGGTGACACTTTGAGGCATTGATGTGCCCCCTTTGTCTCTCCCTAAGCATTTCAGAAAACCGAGACCGTCCTAGACGTTGACATTCGTGGTGTTAGAAGGTTATGGTATAAACCCTACTCCACTTAATGTCCTTCACCTATTTACACTTAGTTAAAAACAACTATGCACATAAACATTTGACAACATAATATCAATTGAAAACTAACAGCAGCTATGAAACCAATATTATCTAGATGGATGCTTTAAGATAAATGTAAAATGAACAATAACATTCTTGACATAGTTCACATTCATGTCATCATGTTTTTACAATAGATTCTTTCATTAACTTTATCAGCTAGTTTGCAATTCTATGAACTCTTCAACCAACCCCCTATCAATGGACCGGGAAGAACAAGAGGGTTGATGTGTCAATCATGTAAAGCACCAAGTGTGTCTATACAACATGACACTTGTCATGCTTTTTCCGGTGGGAGATTCTCCTTATTTCCCTTGCACGGTCAATAGACAATCATTCAACCCATCCTTTCTCGTGCTTGCATTTTGATGCTCGATTGTTTTGATGTTCGATTTGTATGCATCCAACTCTCTTCTTTTACACTGCATACTCCTCTAATCTCCATTTATTGGTGTTTCATGCTTATCCCTCCTTGGTTCAGTAAGCCATGTCCTTTGGTGCTTTCCTCTAGGTTCCTACTTCGGTGCTACAACTAGGCACATTATCTTCAGCGCTTGCTACTTAAGAAAAATTGTGAAAAATATTGTCAACAATGGAGATTAACACACAAAATGCATGATGAAAATCTCTCCTCTTGAGTTGTTTCCTTGGTAGAATTTCAAATATAGTATAACAAAGCCACTATTGCAAAAATATTGTATCCAACTGCAATGGAGTAGCTTTGTGAGCCATGAAAATTCAATGAAGCCTATAAATTCGAGTACTCTAGGGATTTGAAAGCTATGCAACAAACAATTTTGAAAAACACCCTTAATATTTCCAATGGATGACTCTTTGTTGGCCCTCTTCTTTAGTTGGAGGCCACCCTTGAAGATATTGTATGTTAGGATGAAGGCAATTGGGTGGTTCTTGAGCCATGCGTCTTCCCAATAATTAACCTTCTTCCATTGCCTATTTTCCAATAAAGCGGCGTTTGAATAAGAGATTGAGACAAAAGGCCACTTTCTTTTAATTTGCTGAGCCTTTTGTAATGTGAACGTGGCAATCAATATTTTTGGCGTTCACAATCCAAGTGTTTCCCTCAAATCATAACACTCCATTCCACTCCAAGTTTGTTGTAGATTCCCCTCACCAACTTTACGCCTAAGGGAAGGTTGGCCATTTCACAATTCCTACAACATTTTCCAACAAAATCCTTTGGTAGGGAAAATCTTTGCAAAGCTATCAACAGGAACATCCTTTGCTTCCATGTTCCCTACTAGAAGAAAAGAAACATTGTTCTCTCTATCTCCTTAGTATCTTCTTTGGGGCCCACAACAATGAAGACCAATATATAGGAATTGATGGAAAGACCAATATGAGCAAAGGTTAGTCTGCCGATTCAAGTAAATGATTTTCTCTACTTTGTGCTTAACGCACGCGTAAACTTGTCAGCAAGTTGTAGCCACAAACTGCTTATATGATTCCACTAAAGGTGAGATGTTTTGAGATAAAGAGTCAGGAAAATGTTGGTAAACAATCTTTGAGGAGTTGATAAATAATCCTTAAAACATGCTCTCTAGTGATCAAATAAGCCAAAATTTCTAACTAGTTCTCAAAAAGGTCCAACATACTCTGTCATAGGACTTAAAGAGATATCTGCCATGTTCCAAAAACAACAGAAAAAAATTCAAATCCAAAGTAAATGAGCAACAAAATGGGAAAACTTTGGGCATCTGCTCACTGAGAGTGGATTACACTTGCAAAGCTCTCTATACTAAAGGGATTCTCACACAATGGCAGTGTTCGTTTGCATTAGAAGTTGAAATAGTAAAAGATGCATTCTTTAGGTTGTTTTCTACTTTTTATATCGAAACCAAGAGAAACCCTACTTAACTCATTACTAACCTGTCACCAACTCTAGGCACCTGAATATTATAATAATGCTAAGACTAATGACAAATATAGAGCCAAACATCCTTTAACATATGGTATACCTAGGAACACAACATACACTCCCCTTAAGGAGCTTTGTAACCAAAGCTAGTAAAAATTCAAAAGCCAAGCCTGGTCAACCTAGAGTGGTACTAGGATGGGTGATGCAAGAACATCAAGGTTCATAGGCAATCCTATATCAACCAAAAACAGTTTCAACAATTTGAGTCAGTGTTTGTATTTTGTTTGCATTTGTGTTGCTGGTGGACTGCAATTTGAAAGATTGTGATGCTGGCAGGCCGTGGAGTTTTGTGTTGCATTCTATAGAGTGCGCAAGTTTATTGCGCACTATTTACATAGTGTGCAGTTCCACTGCATAATGTGAGGTCTGTTACACAGTCCACACAATTCTATGGAGTTCTTGTGCTGCCAGTCTTATAAACATTGACAGGCTAGAGGATGCTGCAGAATAATGAGGAAGCTGCACAAGTTTATGAGGAGCCGTAAAACACTAAAGAAACCGTGCAAGCCTATAGGGAGCCTCACAATACTACACGATGACATTTAAAGCCGCGAAGTGAATACTGTGAAGCTGTTTGGATGCCGTGGAGCATCGGAGAAAGATTACTGAAGCCACGAAAGTTCGGAAAGTCTGACTGAGTGTTCGGTCCTTTGAGTCTGTAATGTGTACTTTGGGCCATAATGTCATCTTAATTGTTGGAATTTAGTTTGTGGTTTGGTTGACTATATAAACAGATCCCTGTTGCTTGGAGAAGTAGCTCGAAGGTGTAAGAACCCAAGAATAAGTGTGGATTCGAGCCTAAGGCTCTAAGCTTGTGCCTTAAGTGTTGGAAGTGCTTTTCATGTAGAAGCTTGTGCGCAAGTCTAGTTTCTTTGTGGTGACGCTGTGGTGCTGAGTGATTGTAGCCTGTGAGCATTGGTGTGAATTGCAGGGTTGTATCATTGGCGATCGGTCTGTGTGTGATCTGTTAATGAATATAATCTGAGGTATTGCTGAATTGTTGTTATCTGTTGTGTAATTCTGTTGCAGAATTGGTCCAATTGCTCCTTGAAAGAGTGAAGACTGTAGACTCCATTTGCATGAATGGGTGGCCTCTTGGGAACTTTCTAGTGCAAATTTTGCACCATGGATATACATGCAAATGACACATGGAGGATGGAATGGATGCTCGCTGAAAGGGTGAAGAACGCAGGCTCCGTTTGCACCAATGGTGACCTCTTGAGAACTTTCTAGTACAAATTTTGCACCAATGGTGACCTCTTGAGAACTTTCTAGTACAAATTTTGAACCATGGATATACAGGCAAATGACACATGGAGGATGGAACCTGAGACCAATATGTCATAAAAGAAAGCTCTAACCAGCAAACCCTATAATGCTTTATTCTTAAACATGAATGAGAACACTGATTTATTTGCACTCCTAAAGCTCTCCATTCATTTTTGCCACATGTTTTCAGAAATGTGGCCAGTTTCAATGCTTGCCTAGAAAATCCTCGTTCTCTAGAGTTGCATTGTCTTCTGGTAGCTCCTTCTACTTGAAACATTCACACAACTCGATTTTGCAACTTCCCATATCTTCTTTGACCATCCACTTGTGTTCCAACACAAGTTTACATTCTCCGTTTGTGACAGGAAGATTTGTTTGTGACACATCATGCGGTCCTATCTTCTTCTTCAAACATGACACATGGAAAACATCATGCAACCCTCCCTTGTTTAGTATGTGCAATTCATATGTAATCCCGAACTTGGCTCTCCACTTTTGGGGGCCATAATATTTTGGAAGAAACTTTTTCTTCGATGCATGATACAATGACACTTGTTTATATGGTTGTAGCCGAGCTGCTTAGCAAACACCGTGTCCCCAATTTCAAATGTCTTCTATGTTTTATGTTGATCTACTTGCTGCTTTATCCTGTTAACACACACTGCCAGGTTGTCCCTTAAAATTTGTAGTGTTGTACATCACTTTGAATGCTCCCTTTGTCTTAGGTACTTTTCCCCTTTGAATTACCTAATCCAAAGGCGATAGTGGTTCAAACCCATGCAATGTCTTGAAGGGTTTTATTTGATTGCAGAGTGATATGTGCTGCTGTACCAATTTTTACCCAAATCTTCCGCTTATCTCCTACCTATATTCTTACATAGCCTTCCAAGCACTTGTTCACCATCTCTATTAAGAAATAGTTCTTGCAAAAATGACTTTGAAAGTTACAATCTGAATTGTAGATGATCTGTGTTAGGATGAGATGTAGCTTAAACACATGTGGGCCATATAGTTTACCAACCTTAGACCCATTTCTTCCTTCTTTTCTCACAGTAATCAAGTGAGCATAATTAGTCAATCATACTAACACAATTTTTTCTTCGTCCTTATCCTCAGAGGTTGGAAGACGTGAGATAGAGTCCAGACGATTTCCCACTTTTGATTTGGAACAACATTTGGTTGCAGAAGGCCTGGTCAAGGAAGCTTAAACACATGTTGGCCATATAGTTTACCAACCTTAGATCCATTTCTTCCTTCTTTTCTCACAGGAATCAAGTGAGCATACCTAGTCAATCATTCTAACACAATTTTTCTTCCTCCTTATCCTCAGAGGTTGGAAGATGTGAGATAAAGTCCACACGATTTCCCACTTTTATTTGGAACAACATTTGGTTGCAGAAGACCTGGTCAAGGAAGACTCTTGACCTTATTCTGTTGGCAAGTGATGTAGTTTAGTATAGGGGGCCTAATGAAGAAAAACAAGTATTTGCATCCTCAAAACAAATTTCCACACCTTTGTTTATCCCAAGTGTGCTGTTCCTACCCTCTTTGCAGCCATTTGCATGAGAAATGAAAATTCTGACATTTAACAAGAGTTTTTAAATAGTCAATAGTGTAAATTGTGTAATGCTTAAAGTTGCTTGAAATGAAAGTGGGATATGGGGTACAAGTACTCAAAATGGCTCTCACAACCTATTCTGACACATATACAAGCCCATACAGATGTTGACTGGAACAAAGACTGAATTTGCTGTTAAAATGGCGTTTTTAGCCTCTTTAAAGGAATACAAAGGGTCTCAAACTACATCCAAAACTCTTGGATTATAATTTATTCATCTACATTAATGTTTTTAGGTAAAAAACTCTTCTAAAAAAATTTCACAAACAACATTTAATATCCTTCCCTCGACTGTTGTAGCGCAAAATTCAAGAAAAGACATTTTCACAAATGCTTAGGTGATTTTGGCCACTTGATTACTCACTGCCTGCTGAGAGATGGCTTCAGAACTTCGTTTCTACTTCATCATGGCTGAAACACCATTCCAAATCTGTTCTCTACTCCTCTTGTGTGTCTCCCAATGGTTTCAATCACTTATAATCCAAATGCCCCTGTTTTCCCTCTTTTTGGGTTTGAAAAGTCAAAAATCTATGCTGGGATTCGCTGCTTCCCTGAACTGAGTCTTGTCTAGGTTTTACAGTCTAATCGCCTTCCTTTGGATGCTCCCCATCATGGTTTTAACACTAGACTGTTTCAGTACAGGTACGGGTATGGTACGCTGTTGGTTACGTTATATATACGTGTGTGTGTGTGTGTGTGTGTGTGTGTGTTGTATATTAAATTATAAATTTAAAGAAGCATTTGCATACTTATTGAAATTTAATACTCATACAATCATTCATAGAACATGAAAACAGATTTCAAATACTTTGAGAATTGAGACTTGAGTTTGTATTGATTCATAATGTTCAAAACATAATAGTTAATAACTTAATACATTCAAGTTCTCAACTTGCTTCACTTTCAATTTCCTAGGGCTAAAAGCCTAGAACATATCATCTAGATGATCCTCAAAATCATCTTCATGGATGGCACTTGCAGCTCCACTCCCACTAGCTCCATTGTCGAACCCTTGTGAAGGGCTCCTTGGAAGTTCATCATCAATGCCAAGTAGTGAAACATTAGACAAACAAGCAACAAAAGCTTCAAAGTCGTGGTTTCAGGTTGAATGTCCCAAAGCTTGTTAGGACCTCTAGTATACTCTTTGTCTTATGCGTTAAGAGGCGCAAGTTGGAATGTACGTATACTAGATCCTCAACCTTCTTGGATGCCAACATGGTGCGTTTGGCTGAGTGGATGAAGCCATAAGTACTCCAGTTTCGCTCTGCAAAAGAATTACTAGCCACCTATCACAAAAAAATATTATTAATATACAAAAACTAAAAGGAGTGTTATCATCTTACATTTTAATTCTTAATTGGTAATTAGAATATCAAATAACAAGTTACAAACTTCATACTTGTGAGAGCAATTTGATCGCAATAGGTCATCTATACTTGGCATCATGGCCATGTACAATCCACCACTTGATGGGAGTCAAGGTGGCCTTATCACAAAGAGCCTCTACGTCGCCCATGCTACCTTCTCCAGACACAAACATCCCCATCTCATTGTGAGTTGCACTAGACATAGGTGGATTGGGAAACAACCTCCGGAATGCTGCCTCTTCCCATTTCTGACCTCTTGGTCATCATATGGTTACTACCTGTAATCCAACTATTTCATTCTTTGTAATATTTGGGATTTAAGGCATAAACATGGAGATGCAATGGGGTGGTTATTTTGTTCCACCTTTTCATGACCGCGTTTTTAATTTCATTATAAAATTTTTCCTCAGGGTCCTGCTCTTTGGCTTGTATGATATATTTTATTTTCTCAAGCATGGGGTTGATGCCATCATAAATTTCTCCAATGCAAGCACTATCTTTGTTTACAAATCTGATCATACTTAGAACATGCTCCGTGAAACTCAACAAATACTCAACTTTTTCCCACCAATCAATAAGGATCCATGCCTTTATCTTTTGGGCTCTCTTTGTATTTGCTTGCCTCCAAACGGTCCAAACATTGTCAATCACCATGCTACTCAAAGCATGTTTCACCTTCACAAGTCGTCTCAAGACGAGTGTGTGAGAGGCAAACCTAGTCTCAACAACCTATTAAAAAGGAATGAAAATAATTCAATAACAATACAAATTGAAATTGATTTAAAATTAAATATTAAAATGAAAAACTTATGACTCGTGAGTTGTTCCCTTACCTTCAACAACTCCAACTTCGAGAATCTTCTGAAAATGGCTTAAGACATGTGATGGTTGGTGACAAACATCTGAATCTCGTTTGCCTCCATGTAGATTTCCTCAATCCATGTGATTTTCCCAATCTTTTGCAACATCAAATTCAAGGAGTGTATTGCACATGGTGTCCAAAATATGTGCTCATACCTACCCTCTACTATCAACCTTGTTGCCTTGCAATTTTTTGCATTGTCTGTGATGACTTGGACAACGTTCGAGGGCCCATTGACTCAATAGCCTCAATTAGAATGTTTGCAATGAATTGGGCATATTTTATTTCCCCCTCACAATCAACAACCTTCAAAAACATTGCCCCTTTAGGGCTTACTACAATAATGTTGATAAGAGGTCTGTTTTAGAGTCTTTCCATCCATTTGAGATAATAGACACTCCTGAATCCTTCCAGGAATCTCTAATCGGCTGTAATAATGTCTGTATGCGTTGCACTTCTTTTTCTAAAAGAGAAGTGCGATGCTTATTACAGTTGGGGCTTGTATACCCTTGTGGTGCCTCATTAATGCCTCTCAACATCTGCTGCCAATATGATGACCTCAACACATTGAATGGTAGCCCACACACATGAACACATCAAGCCACCAATTCATCTGCGCAATTTCTTTCTTCTCAATGTTGAATGCTTTTTCTATAGGCCCTTTTGTTCTCTTTTTTTGATGGGGTATTTTCATTGAAAGGGATGGAATGATGAATGGTGGTGTTGGTGGTTTTCCCATAGTCCTCCACTGCAAAGAAATGGTTTTAGAGCAAGTTGTTACGATTTCAAAGTGTGCCTTCTCTTGTTCTCTTAACTACATAGCTATTTTATTCTCTCTTCCTTCTTACATGCTCTAATGCCCGTCCCCGATATCAGGGTTGTAGTTAGATGAGCTTTCAAACGGATATAGGAGAACTTAAATGTGGTGCCACAATGTGGGCACCGCCAAACACGGACACCACCACCGACAACGAGTTCTAGCACTTCCACACGCCTTCATAAAGGAGAATGAGGATCCATTTTCACTATCGGCCACTCGGAACACTTCCTTGTGTTCCTCCCTCGCTTGCTTCCCCATGCCCCTGTGAAGCTGAACTAGATGCCTCATGAATGCAAGTGTTTTATTTGATTTAACTTACAATAAGAGAGTTTTTTAGAACATTGCTAAATATTTTAATTAGAAAACAACACATACAAATTAGACAATTAATTTGTTAACCCATACATGTCGATCTCTTATTGATGCCAAGTTTGCCATAAATAGTGCGAGGTGAGAGCATACATGAGGGTGAGACGTTTAAGTTTTTAATGAATTCATTTTACAACATTAAGGATAAAAAACAAACACATTACTAATTAAAAAAACTAGTTAAACCCTAGCGCTTTACACGTCAATCTTTGGTTCACGATCACCAAGTTTGCCATAAATGGTGCGAGGTGAGAGCATACACAAAGGGTAAACGTTTATTTTTTAATAAATTCAATTTAAAACTTTAAAATAAAAAAACAAATACATGCTCACGATAACAAGAGAGTAAGGATCAGAGGTTGACACATTGGAGTCCTCCTTAGCGAGTTGAATCAAACTAAACTTTGATGGTGCCTCTAAAGGCAACCCCGAGCCTTTGGTTGGGGTTGTGTGTTTTGTAATGCTGATTACAACGTCCTTGCTATGGCTTTTGATTGCGGTGTAGCTTCCAATAATTTCGAGAAGACATGGCCTTGTGGTGGGGTTCTAGCTAAAGCTAAGCGTAAGAAATGGTCTAAAATTTGTGTTGAAGGCGACTCTTTGGCTATCATTATGATAGTGCAAGGAAACTCTTCTCATGCATGGCAATTACAATCCGTTTGTGATAACATTTAGGCAATTTGGCGTGATTTTGAGGTGATTTTTTCTCATATTTGTCGAGAAGGCAATAAGGTGGCAGATGGTTTAGCTAATATTGGTGTCATGCTTTGGAATAAGGGTCGGGTGACGGCTCAATCATGGGAGATGCTTTTCCCAATGTCATTCAAGCCCTTTGGTTAATTATGTGCTTTTGGCTCGTTAGAGGGAACTTATAATCTCTAAAGTCGGACCTTGTTTTCCCCCTCCGACAATGATGATGGTTTTTAAGGGAAGGATTTGGTTTTGGATTTGAAGTGTGGCACATACCTAGCATTCATTGGCTTTGGGGAAGGTGTTTGGATTTTAAGTTGCGTTTTGGTTGTCTTTGGGCTATCTTTTCGGCTCCTTCTTCCGCAATTTAGCTGGTTTGCCTTCAGGGTGGGTCTGGTAAGTAGAAGTTTGTCAGTCTGTTTCTCCTTCTTCTCTCATGGCGTCCGATGGAGACTCTGTGGGTGGCTCTGGGAGGAAGTAATGCCGTGCTTTCATTGTGCTGATTTGGGTGATTCCTTTTTGGAGTGGCTTAGTGGGAGAATTAAGAATGTGGCCATGAGGGGCTAGCTGGAGCAGGTTTGTTAATGGCCGAGAGCATTGAAGATGACGAAGAAGTAGTTTTATGTGATAAATTGAGGAGGTTAATGCTAGACCCTGGTCAATCTGTGGGTCGAAGGAATGTGTTTGATGTGGCGCAAGAGGTTGAGCGCAACCAACATTATCGCTAATCCAGCGAGGCAGTTTCTCCTCCTGAAAAAGGAGATGAAGGGCCTAGAAGCGAGGGTGGTCGGGCTTGGTTCATAATTTCATATTCATCTCCACCGACTCGTGGAGTAAAAGCTCTCTCTCGCGGCTTGGTGGCGGTGGTGGAAAACCAAGGACTCGCCTTCCCGGAGAAGGCCAAAGTTGATTTGCTTTGGATTCTTTGTGCCAACTCTTCTTCGTCTCCTTTCGTCTTAAGTGACTCGAGAGGTGGAGATTCTGGAGGAAAAGCCTCCAGGCTCTTGCCATGGAAGATTGAATTCGGGGTTATCTGATTTGAGCTCGTTTAGTATGGAGTGGTAATCACTCTTTTTGTTTAACTGATCTAGGAATGCTGATTCGGTGATATATATCTTTGTTGTATATGAACTGGTTTTTGGTTTTAAAGCACGATAAAGTGCAATTTACAATTATCCTTGTTAAGTCCAACGATTTGTAGATTAATCATGGATTGTAATAGGAATTTTTTTTGAGGTTAGGGCCTTCTCCTTAGGAATCTTCAAAAATAAAAATAAAATAAAAAACAAACACATTACTAATTAAAAAAACCAGTTAAACCCTAGGGCCTACACACCAATCTCTGATTCTAATCACCAAGTTCGCCATAAATGGTGCGAGGTGAGAGCATACATGAGGGTAAACGTTTAAGTTTTTAATGAATTCAATTTAAAACTTTAAAATTAAAAAATCGAACACAACTAATTTAAAAAATTAAATAGTTAGCCCTACATGTCAATCTTTTATTTTGATCTCTAAGTTCACCATAAATGCTGCGAGGTGAGAGCATACATAGAGGGTAGACGTTTAATAAGATAGAACTTCAATACAAATCTTTAAATACGAAAAAAATTAATTAATATTTAAAAAACGTAAAATAAATTAATATTAAAAATTAAATAGATCATGATCAATAATAATGAATGATGTGTTTGAAACACATCATTCATGATCATTGATCATTGATCACATACTAGTTTGATTATTACATACAAAACATTGACTAAAAGATTTAAAAAAGGTGCATGAAAAATACCTGAAAATAATCCTCCTTATTGTTTGTAGACTTTTAGTTGATCCTTCTCTCTCTCCTTCACGCTCTCTCTCTATCTCTCTTTCCTTCAAGCTTTCTCTCTCTCTCTCTCTCTCTCTCCTTGAAGCTCAAAGTTAGCAAAATAGCAAAATATGAGTGTGTGAATAAACAAGAGGGGTTGGGTGTATAAATAGGTTTTGGGGGGTCTTTTAGGGTTAAATTAGGTTTAGGTTACTTTAGTTTTAAGTTAGGATCTTGTAATTTTTAATTTTTGAAGTTTGAAGTCTATAAAAATGTTTTTTTTTTTTTTTTGCGTGGGTATCTTTGCGTGTACGTACCCCACAGTCTGGGTACAAAAATCCATACCGTGGACGTACTCGAGATTTGTGGGTACACACCCACAACATAATAGTGCAGTGCACTGTACTAGGTATGTATCGAGGACTAGTATGGGAGGGTAGGTGCATTTCGGGGCAATCTAGTTTTAACACAATAAATAGAAAAATGACGTTTTGGCTTCCTCCAACGGGGTTTTGGAGCATTTTTTCAAAAACATTTTTGGAGGCAATTTTGGGTTTACTAATTAGATTTTATATTTTTCATCAATTTCGTGCTTGGATCATGTTTTGAATCTCCAGCCTTGTAAAACCTTTCCACACTTTATCTTATCCATATGATGCTTTGAAACTGCCCATATGTAGCATAGATGGCTTGAACGTTGTGAAGGTTGTTCCTTTACTTGTTGTAAGGCTATAATCAAGCTTATGACTTCATGTTACACTTGAAGACTTATTTTTCTCTTCCTATAATGTTCACACAACATACTTCCAACTCGAGGTTCTGAACTGAAAATATGACATTGAAACAATAACTCTATAAGCTGATGGAAGATCACATTGGGGCTTGGGATGCTCTGCATTAGACACTTAGGGTAACTAAGAATATGAGCTTCTACTCAAAAATGTGGGTTGAGTGGTACAACCACTCTTTTGGCCAGAGTGTTCCCTTCCACATGTCAGATAGCCCTGAATGTTTTCATTGTTCCTCTTTTTCAGCCATTTGCTAGACAATAGACCATATTCCTTTGCCTAGCTCTGATTACCTTTTTTTTGTTTTGCTTATAGTTGGGGCATAGTCCATCCACCTCTTCCAATTAGCTCTGTATTTTTTCATTCTACGGCTGGTTTTTACCCCCTCTATAACCATCCACCCACACCCAGCGTCTTCTACTCCATTCTTCTAAGTGTACACCTCACCCTCTACTTCCTTCATAGCTTGCTTGTCAAAGAATTCCTCATATCTTCTCCTCATCATTATCATAACTGTATCCCATTTTTGGCCTCCAAAGGCCCTTCCATTTGAACTCATCTTCACAACTCTCTCCTGTTCTTTTTATGTGCGTCCAACCATACCTGAAACAAATCAATACACCAAGTATTTTGAGAATCAACAACTCTCATGGGTACTAGCTCTTTCAATAAGACCCCTGCTACAACATCCTCCTCTACACTTGCTTGGGTTGACAACATCAATTGCTCATCCTTCTATTCTTCTTTCTTCATGTGCTTTGGCATTAAATGTATGCCTTGTGCTAAGAATCTTGCACTCCCTTTGCCAATATGGAAACAATGCAACCCCTGGGTCATGAGTGTCACTTACTTCATTTCCTATGTGGGTTGCTCCCACACAGAAACACCTTGTGCATCCTTCATTGTTCTTTGCAGAAACATATCGACCATCTCTATCACATTCTTTTCCGACACTTAGGGTAACTAAGAATATGAGCTTCTACTCACAAATGTGGGTTCAGTGGTACAACCACTCTTTTGGCTAGCTGCCATGGCCAGAGTGTTCCCTTCCACCTGTCAGGTACCCCTAATGTTTTCATTGTTCCTTTTTTCAGCCATTTGCTAGACAATAGACCATATTCCTTTGCCTAGCTCTGATTACCCTTTTTTGTTTTGCTTATTGTTGGGGCATAGTCCATCCACCTCATCCAATTAGCTCTGTATTTTTACATTCTACTGCTGGTTTTTACCCCCTCTATAACCATCCACCAACACCCAAAGTGTCTTCTACTCCATTCTTCTAAGTGTACACCTCACCCTCTACTTCCTTCATAGCTTGCTTGTCAAAGAATTCCTCATATCTTGTCCTCATCATTACCACAACTGTATCCCATTTTTGGCCTCCAAAGGCCCTTTCATTTGAACTCATCTTCACAACTCTCTCCTGTTCTTTTTATGTGCGTTCAACCATACCTGAAACAAATCAATACACCAAGTATTTTGAGAATCAACAACTCTCATGGGTACTAGCTCTTTCAATAAGACCCCTGCTACAACATCCTCCTCTACACTTGCTTGGGTTGACAACATCAATTGCTCATCCTTCTATTCTTCTTTCTTCATGTGCTTTGGCATTAAATGTATGCCTTGTGCTAAGAATCTTGCACTCCCTTTGCCAATATGGAAACAATGCAACCCCTGGGTCATGAGTGTCACTTACTTCATTTCCTATGTGGGTTGCTCCCACACAGGAAACACCTTGTGCATCCTTCATTGTTCTTTGCAGAAACATATCGACCATCTCTATCACATTCTTTTCCGACACTTAGGGTAACTAAGAATATGAGCTTCTACTCACAAATGTGGGTTCAGTGGTACAACCACTCTTTGGCTAGCTGCCATGGCCAGAGTGTTCCCTTCCACCTGTCAGGTACCCCTAATGTTTTCATTGTTCCTTTTTTCAGCCATTTGCTAGACAATAGATCATATTCTTTTGCCTAGCTCTGATTACCCTTTTTTGTTTTGCTTATTGTTGGGGCATAGTCCATCCACCTCATCCAATTAGCTCTGTATTTTTACATTCTACTGCTGGTTTTTAACCCCTCTATAACCATCCACCAACACCCAGTGTCTTCTACTCCATTCTTCTAAGTGTACACCTCACCCTCTACTTCCTTCATAGCTTGCTTGTCAAAGAATTCCTCATATCTTGTCCTCATCATTACCACAACTGTATCCCATTTTTGGCCTCCAAAGGCCCTTTCATTTGAACTCATCTTCACAACTCTCTTCTGTTCTTTTATGTGCGTTCAACCATACCTGAAACAAATCAATACACCAAGTATTTTGAGAATCAACAACTCTCATGGGTACTAGCTCTTTCAATAAGACCCTGCTACAACATCCTCCTCTACACTTGCTTGGGTTGACAACATCAATTGCTCATCCTTCTATTCTTCTTTCTTCATGTGCTTTGGCATTAAATGTATGCCTTGTGCTAAGAATCTTGCACTCCCTTTGCCAATATGGAAACAATGCAACCCCTGGGTCACGAGTGTCTCTTACTTCATTTCCTATGTGGGTTGCTCCCACACAGGAAACACCTTGTGCATCCTTCATTGTTCTTTGCAGAAACATATCGACCATCTCTACCACATTCTTTTCCTTCATGCCAAACGTGTGACATTGTTTTTCTTCCTTTGTTGTTCAAGTGCTTTTGGATCTACTTCTGCCATCAATATCTGAACTTGGCCTTCTACAGCTTCACTTTCTACCCATCTGTCTGGATGTAGAATGTATGCATACCCTTCTCTATCCACCATTGTCTGATGGAGAAGGTGTTATTCATTTTGCTAATCTCTTTCAATTGTTTTTGTGAATATTGTCTCCCATCTCTACATATTGGTGTAAATGAATTCCCACTTGTACTTTCTCTTGATGAAGTCTTTGGACCATCAACTGCCCACTCTCTATTGCCTTCATAATAGTGTGAAGACAATCTTCTGCTGCTGCCACATCCACATCAAACAATTCTTCAACCCTTGCTGCAGTTACTTCTTCTTATTCTGCTTATCCTTTTGGTTGCTCATGTATGATTCTGTTGGAGTGAACACCAAATTTCCTCTTCCTTTCCCATCTTCTCTGTTGTTGTACCTGTTCATAAATCAGCACCATTATGGGAATTAAGATTTCCACAAATACTGTTTCTTTCCTACGCCATGCCTTTAGACATGTTGTCCAACTCTTCATCATTGTTTACATTACTATTCTAGCTTGCGGTCACATGATGGACCATCAAGAGTCCATGCCAACTTTGTCAACCCCATTGCTGCCCTATCACCATTGTTTACATGTTTCAGCACCTTTACATCATATGCATCGTCTTCAACTACATTCTTATCCTCACAGGACATTTTCCATCATCATCTCTTCATATTTCTTTCCATCTTCTAGATGTTTGGTCACATCTACTAGATGGCTATATTCTTTTTCCTCACCTCGTATATCTCTATGCTCTTTTATTGCTTTTATGGGCTGCTCACATCTTTCATTATCATTGCTGCTCCTCAAATTAGAATTGGGTTGATCACATGGAAACCTCACTCTTTCATTGCCTTTCAAGAAAATCTTCTCTCTTCACTCGTAAGCCTCAATATTTGTAGTTCCTCAATTACCGTGCTTGCATTCTTGGGTGCACTATTTGCTCTATCAACTTGGACATTATATGTTCTCATCTTCTCACTTTTTAGTTTCCCTTTTCTTATTTTCTTTTCGGAGATCTCTTTAACTCCGCAAATGCATCGCCAAATAATCCTCTGCTTACAAACTCTACTATCCTAGTGTCTTCCATCATTTTCTCATCAAAGTAATACTCCCAACCCATGTCACAAGGTTTGTGTTCGAGTTCGAGTTTGGCGAAGATAAAAGGTAGATTAAGTTCGGCAATGATAAAACTCAAAAAAAGAAATCGTGATTAAATTCGACTACTACGATTTGCAATTTTTTTAATATAAGAAGTAGAACCACTAAATTGTCAAAATAGGTAAATCACAAAATAGATTTGAAATCTATATAAAGAAGATGTCACATTTATAAACCATGATAAACTTATCAAAGTTAAATGAAAGAGGAGAAACATAATATTAAGTTTTAACCATAAGAAACATATGAAATCGCCAAAAAGTTACAATTAGGAGTTAAGACTCAAACTTCAAAAAAGTTCCAAGTCATTAAGAGCACATGGTTGAGTTGATGCAATATCATCATCACTAGGGGAGAGGAGCCAATCATCGTGAATCATAATGTGGGAGGTTGTTAGAGCCACTTAACAATCATAATTTTTTTAAAAAAATACCCTTTTGGAGAGCATGATTTTTTTAATATACAGATTTTCTTTCAAAAAATTTGAGTATGTGGAAAATATATTTTTAAGGGATTTAAAATAAGTACTTTTGAATACAAAGGAATTTAAGGCAACCCATTAGTTGTGAATAAAATCACCTTTTATGGGTTGTTTATGTGTCATCATTTAATTGGTTCATTTATTGATGTGACTTGATGTGACTTACTTTATTGGCTAGTTTTTATTTCATTTTTAACTTTAATTCAAATTGTCATTGACACTTTGTTTCACATAACTACTAAGGTCATTGGGCCATTCACGGTCATTGGCTCCTTTCCCTAGATGCACCACTCAATTCATCATCAAAAAGTCGGGCTCATTTCCATCCATTGTTTCATCTGTGATTTGTTGGAGTTGTACAAGAGGTGGAGTCTTTTGTTGATTTGTTCATAGACAACATTGTAAATTGCTGCAAATGTAAACAAGATCTCCCAACTTTCCAGATAGTAACTTGTTTCTCTTTTTTGAATGGATGTGGTCAAATCAACTCTAGTTCCTCTCACACATTGATGAACTTGCTCTTGGTTCGGTATTCGAATGGCAAAGTGCTACGAGTTTAAGTGTCTATGCTCCATAGGACCTTAACCATCCGTATCAAACATGTCAATTTGTGACATATTTGGTTGCCGATGTTCCAAATATCCCTTCTCTTGCCTTGTATTTCCACTAATCGAGACTTCTTTGGTTCTTTGGATTTGGTTCAAACCTCTCAATGGCTTTGTAAAGCCCTCGCCATAACTTCTAAATCACTTTGTCTATCAATTTGAAATAGCTTAGGCTCCAAATAACACACTACGCATGTAAACGAGTGTGCATCATTTTCCATTTGGAATCAACTGTATCCTAGATCTCCATGTAGTTTGCTTCCACATTATTGAGTGCTTTTGAACAACTTCCTTACAACGGTCCATGCTCTCATAAAGCATGCCGAGACAAGGGGTGTCACCATCAACCATGTGAAGCACATCAACAATTGGTTCACACACATTTAAAACCTTTGTTGCACTTTCATAGAAATTGCTGTTTAAAATAATTTGTTCTATGTTCTTCCCCTTAGGACCTTTAGAAAGCGACAAAATTTTCCCACTCATTAGAACAAATAACAAATCTTAGAGTTGCTTTCTCTTCAACTACTCTTTTCAAAGTGATATAAAATGAAGCAAACCTTGTTTTACATGGCTTCAACAACTCCCTCGATGCATGTTTTCGGTAAAGGTTCATTGTGAGACGATGATTTCTTGTAAAATTTGCAATTGTCCTCCTTTTGTGAATTGCTTCATATACCCATGAGAATTTTGCCAAGTCATGAAGCAACAAATCTAGGAAATGTGCTGCACATGGGCTCCAATATATCTGTGGGTATTTCTCTACAATCAACTTCCCAACTCCCACACAATTTGTTGCACTATCAGTAACCACTTGAACCATATTTTCCACACCTACTTCAAGAACGGCTTCCTCTAATATTTGGAAAAATATTTTGAAGTTTTCTTTTGATTCATAGTGTCAATCACCTTCAAGAACATGACACCTTGAAGGCAAGCTTCCAAGACATTAATCAATGGTCTTTGACATATATATTACCATCCATTGCTTAGTATTGTGCACCCTGTTGCCCTCTTAGAGGCTTTGACATCATCTAATTTGGTAGTCACCCTCTCTTTTGAAGAGGGAGGTATGTAGCCTTTGCCAAACTCTGCAACTTTTTGAATTACATTTTGAAAATCTAGATTCCTAGCTACATTGAATGGAATGGCACTTGAATAAAATAGATTAGCTAATGCATCATCCACATGTTGTTTTTCTATTGGTTTCCACAAGTTGTTCAATGTTCCATTCCCCATCGATCCACTGTCGAGGCCTTGAACATATTGGCAGAAGATGACACAAATGATGTTGTGAACTTAGACATGTTCTCTTGGATTCTTTGTTTCTTTTGTACCAATTTCATCTTTCTTGCAATAGAAGAGGATTGATCTTTCTCTAGAGCAGTTCTAATCTTTGGCGTTATTGATTTGCATGGAGCAACACCTCCATCCCCAACTTGTAGAAATGCCAAGTGGTCCATTACCCTTGTCAAACTTCCAGTAAAAGGATGACCACACAAGCGACATTTGACATTGTTCTGTTGCGGGTCACATGTTTCCATCCCTCAACACTTGATTTTGGGGGACCCATTGAATTACAATATGCATTCAAATAACATAAAATTAAATAATAATATACCAAAATTAAATACATTATAAATAATTTTTAATTTAGATTTTTAAATTTAATATTTAAATATATGATAAAAAATAGATATTAAAATATAATTAAGTTTACAAAATTCAATTTAATTATTGTAAATATTAACATTAAAAATTTAAATGCACTATAAATCTATAAATATTAAAAATAATATATTTTACAAATAAATGTCTTTAAAATTCATTTATATTTTAAAACTTAAAATATAGAAAACGTTAAATATTTTTACTAGTAATATTGTGATAATATAATACTATACCTTTAAAATATAAATTTAATTTTATATTTAATATTTTAAATTTTAAAATTTTAAATGTTAAATGATTTTTTTTTTTTTATATATTAAAAACGAAAAATATACATATTTAATATTTAAAATTTAAAATGTTAAATGTTTTTATATATATTAGAAAAACTAAAAAATATATAATTAAACTTTCTATGTTTAATTACTTTATTAAAATAAAAAAATATTGAAGTAAAAAACAACAAATTGTGACAACAAACAAATAAAATTATAAATTATAACATAAAAAATATAAAGCAATTATAAATTATACATTGAAATTCTAAACCTAATCGTGACAACAAACAAACAAAATTATAAATTATAAAATATAAAATATATAAAGCAATTATAAATTGTAAATTACATATTCTAAAGTCTAAACCTAATACCCATCTATGACCTCTTTGCGAAGTTAAAAGATAAAAGAGTTTTTCAACGTACTATTGACGACAGTGTGGGCGAGCTTTGTAGGTCCTCTCCACTAGGGCTTTGGCTGGCTATGAATGTAGGGGGACTAGACATTGCTCCACTCCAACAAGTGATTTTAAATTATGTTGGTTGTCATTTTCAAATTTTCACTGTATATTTGCTTTACATCACGATTAGGGCCTAAACTATGGAACGATGAGCAAGAACTTTGGATTGGTATTTGAATGATTGACCACTTGCGCCTCAACCAAAACACTACACGTTCCACTCATGAAAACTGCAAAGCACTCTCCACTCGTGTAGGGCTCTTTAAAGACCAACTCTCCACTTGAACTCTCCATTCACACTTGAGTATGACTATGAAAAACCGGCTAGAGAAAACTCATACTCGTTGCTGCTTTTTATAAATTCAAGAATAAGTTTTAGGGTTTTTTAAAGACAAATCTGAGTGAATATTGCCGAACCCCTGTGACATAGCTACCAACTCCACTATACATCTCACTATCTCTTTAGTGCTCTCTCTACTTAGAAACAAGGTATTTGTAGTGAGTTCTCCATATTTTCTCACCACAACATTTGCCGATTGCTCTTCTTTTACGAACTTTTCCCTTCTTGGCTCCTGAGCTTCTTTTTCTCAACATCTCTCTTTTCTCTTCTAGTTGGTCTTAGCAACGCATCGAATTTGGACATCGTGTCTTCTAATATCTTCTCTACTAATCAATACGTGTCTTCGGGTAAGTTTTCCTCTCTCTTGACTCTTCTTCGTGCCACTTTTCTAACTTTTCTCTAGCATCGACACATGATGGAGAACAAACACCTCTTTTTCTCATGTGTGGAATGTTTAACTTTCATCCTTTTGTCCGTTCATTCCTCATAGCACTCCTCATAACCAACTTCTTTCTTCTTGATTCTCCCTTTTCTCGGACTTTGACCTCTTTTGATCTTGATTGATGTAGTATAGGATAGTGCATCTAAGGAGGACAATAGGGTCCAAACATCCCAAAACAAGTTTCCCCACCCTTTTTATCCCAACTATGTTGATCCCACCCTCTCTGGCCAATCACAAGAGATTTGAAAATTTTGTCATTTACTAAATTTTTTTCACTAGTATACGATGTAAATTCTCTTAAGTTTAAAATTGCTTAATGAAAGCAAGATATAGAGTATGAGTACTCAAAATGACTCATGTCTTATCGAACACATTTACAACGTCATACATGCCTCAATTCATACAAGGACTGAATTTGCGATTAAAAGCGATGTTTTTAGAATTCTTTAAAGGCTATAAAGTGTTTTAAACTACACCCAAAACTTTTGGAACAAAATCTATTCATCTACAACAATTTCTTAGGTAAAAGCATCTAAGCAAACTACAAACAACATTTAATATACTTCTCTTCACTATTACAATAGAAAATTCAAGAAAGGACATTTTGTCAAACACTTGGGCAATTTTGGCCACTTAAGCTTAGTTCTTCCCTTGGTTTTCTAGTTGTTTCACCTTCCTTGGGATGTTTGGATGCTCGGCATATGGTTTTCGCACATCAAACTGAAAAATGAGGTTATGGCTTTCTTGATAAGAATTTTCGGAGCGCTTTCTTTTGAAAACGTTTTAACAATTATTTTGGGTGTTTTTATGAGAGATTTGTCTTTTTCTTCAATCTCATGCTTGGATGATGTTTTGAACCTCACAACAGCCTTGGAAGACCATTCCATGCTCTTATACATAAAATGCTTCCCAAACAAGCACAATGTTTTAAAATGGTCGATATGTAGCATAGCATAGATGGTTGGAATGTCATGAAGGTTGTTCCTTTACCTGTTCTAAGGCTATAATCAAGATTCTAATTTCATGATGCATGTAAAGAGTTATTCTCCTCTTCCTAGAATGCTCCCACAACATACTCCCAATTGAAAATTTGACATTGAAACACTAACTCTATTTGGTGGTGCAATATCGCATTTGGGTTTGGGATTCTCATCTATCAACACATGTTACACTCAATTACAAACTGTAGAATGTATTCTTTGATGTTTTGCTAGGAAAATGTAGAGATGATGTTTTTGTCTGCTTTTTTTAGAATCCAACATGGTCTACTGAGATGGAGACCCGTGCCCATGCTCAAGAGCCTATCTAAAGAGGGGTGTTCATCACTTTAGAAAATGCATGCTCAAAAACAAATGTATGTCTTTCCAAATTGACCAACCTTTCCCTTTTTACCCTCTTTAATTTTTTATTCGAGATTGGTTATAGCAGGTCATATTGAGTAATCCTATAGAAGATCTTGAAATCAAGTAGGAATGAAAGACAGGGGATTCTCCTAAGCATGATAGTGCATTTGCTTCAATATTCTCCTACCCATTATGTTGCTTGTAAGGAGATCAATCCATTCATGTTGCTTCTTTCTTAATGTCCAATAAGTCATCAAGTGCTTAGGATGTGATGGTTAGTCTTGGCAAAAAAATTCTTCGTAAAGGAAATTGATGCCATTTGGCCATTGCATTCGAATGGCTAATATCTCTTTGTTTTACATTAACATTCATCGCTCCTTGTCATTCAATTTCCTAGTTTCAAATGCAATGGTATTATCATTCGCAATAATTATTACACCAATTCTGCATCTAGAAGCATCACATTCAATGAAAAATGATTTGGAGAAATAATGGGTGGCTAAAATGGGAGTAGAGACAAAAGCCCTCATGGGATCCTCAAATGATTTTTGTGCCTTAGTGGAGAAATTGAATGCATGTTTGTTGGTAAGGTCGGTTAGTGGACAAGCTATTGTGTGTATACGACTAATGAATGGCCCACTAGAATACTTTTTTGTCTCTCGGAAATGGGTAATCTAGACCAAGATAATGAGAGGGGCCATGTTAAAGATGCATAACTTAGGATGGTATGTTGTAGAAGATGTGGAACTAGGAAAGTGATAGCCCGCACTCTAAAAAAAAAGATGTAGGATTCCAAAGCCTAGATCTAGGATATGGTAATGGCGTCTAACTAGGTCCTGATAGTAAGTTGAGAATAACAAGGTAGTAATCAAATTAAAGCGGGATGTAAATTCTTATGCTAGGGTTGTAAGTATCGATAGGTTGTAAAGAATTATAAAACCTAAAGGGTGGTTTATAAGGTGAGAGCTAATAAATAATGTAGTAGATTAAGAATATGTTGCTCTACTTTGATTTATGCATGACCACACCAAACATACATCCAAATATAAAATAATATAAAGGAAAAGAGAGGTTAGCGATACTTACATGATTGCGAGAGACGTTATTGGTGCATTAACTTCCCCCTAGGGTTAGTAACACCTTATGAGAGAGTTGATGTGGGAAATAGAAAACAAATAAGAGAAGACCTAGATAAGCGACTTGTTGAAGACTCCAAAGTCTTGGCATGCTATAATAAGTGCAACCCCTATGCTTTGGGAATCCTAAGTACCGAATACTCCAAATGTAGACCCCAAAATATAAGCAAAACCAACTTCAAGACTTCCAAGGCTTTATGGGCAGAATGGCGAGCGCCAACAAACTAAATGAGTGATGATGAGTGCTCAAATGCCAAGGATATATAGTAATCACGATTGAGAATTGTAGTCTCTGTTAGCTAATGATATCGATTATGGTCGATGTTATTAGGTATCAAATCTTCAAGCCAGATGGTATCGACTATGATCCATCTTTGTTGGCTTTGGGCAATGCACTATTAAGAGGGGTCTTAAAGGGAGTCCTAGTTGATGGAGGGAGACTCAAAGCTGAGACGGGTGTTGTGTCGAAGGTATGTGTGTGTTGAAAATAGATATGGAATCAACTATAAGAGGATAACAAGGTGATGCCGTAGGGATATTATAAAAAGATGTAAAGGTATAAAAGCATGTAAGGTGCAATATCATTGGGTGAACATCAAGGCCCTCTCATGAGCACCATCTGCTAAGTAGGATGATGCTGACCATTGCTGGTTTCATGTTACCATTTTTGGTTACTCCCCATTCTTGACATTTGTCATTGAGGACATTGAGTGGGAAACCAATGTGCCGGTAGTGCTGCTAAAGAGCCAAAGTTAGTAAAAGTGAAAAATTAGATGCATACATATGCCCTAACCAAAGATCAATGTGTATCACAACAAGTATACATGAGATGTTCTTCGAGACAAAAAATGCAACATTGAAATCAAAATAACTGAAATGAAAGAGCAGTACACAAGTGATACAAGCATGAACTCAAATAAAACATACCTACATGTATACTTACCTTCTCGCGATTGTGGCTGCATAGTAAATCATCAAAGTGTAGAAAGCGTTGCTACGAGAACGCAAGTAATACGTGACGGAAAAGAAACACTAGAAGATAAATTATATAAATAAGCAATGGAAGGATGATAGGATAGTAAGCAGGTTGGAAACATGTTGTAACTTGGAAATAGGTTATAGAAAGGTTATAAGTAGGTTATGTAGGGTGTAAAGGGGTAGTTAAGAACGTCATACTAACCGACTTGTAAATATAAAGGATGAAAGGTTATTGCAGGAAAAAAGCATCAACCAAACTAAGAGTCCCATGAATAATAAGTCACTCGGATGGAACACTCAGAATCCCTAAGATAACTAGGAGAAATCTGAGAGAGGAGGTAGCTATGATTGAGAGAGCACATTGTGAAAGGCAATAAATGCAAAAAGGTGATAGCGGAAAAAAGCATCAACCAAACTAAGAGTCATATGAATAATAATTCACTAGGATGGAACACTAAAATTGTAAAATAACTAGGAGAAATCGAGAGAAGTAATAATGATTGAGAGAGTATATTGTGATTGAGTAGGGTTGGAATAAGGGAATGTCCTTAAAACCTAATGCCTGTCATAATGCTAACATGCTTGAAAAGAGATGGAAAGAAGGATATAGAGGATATGGGAAATACTTAGAATCATGTTTGTTTGTCGAGGGATGTAATGAGGTAAAGAGGAGGAAAATGGGCACCACCAAGGAAAAAACAAGTTCTTTACCAGAATCAAGACTCACTAATCAAATTGTCAAGACTAGAAGTTTTTAACATCAAGGAGTGAAGGAACTTGAATATGTAGGCATTAGTAAAGACAATCTATTGTAATATAAGGATATCCCATGTTAGTTATGATAATATATGACGATAAGTATGTATCCTACCTCCCCACGACATTTTCTCTATTCCTCGGGACCTTATTTAATGAGCTGCATGCCTACTATGAAGATTAGGTTTGGAGTGAGATGGCAAGGGCGGTGAAGGATATATATGAGACTTACCCAAGTCTAAAAACCTACCGCACCCGAAAGGACCTCAAGCTCTATAACGAGGTCAACTATAGAGTTTGAAATTTCAACTAGGATAAGAGTGCCAAATACAATTATATCATGTCTTGTTTGTTTGTGATTGACATTTTTATTTGTAATATTGCCTTTTAGTGATTTTTCTTTGATAATTTGGCTTTTAATTTGTTTGTTGGCTTTTATTGTTCCTCCTCAATATAGATTTGGAAGGCTGGTCAAATGGGTGTAAAAGATGACTAACACAAGAGAGTTGGCACCTCGCCCCTATAAAGGAGGACCTACAAACCTTCTACCCAAGTCCAAAACCTACTGCACCTGAAAGGACCTGAAGCTCTATAATGAGGCCAACTTTAGAGTGTGAGCTTTCAATTAGGATATGAGTGTGCCAAACACAATTATATCATGTCTTTTTTTGTTTGTGATTGACTTTTTTGTTTGTAATATTGCCTTTTAGTGTTTTTTCTTTGATAATATGGCTTTTAATTTTTCTTTTGGCTTTTATTGTTCCTCCTCCATACGGATTTGGAAGGCTGATCATATGGGTATTGTAAAAGATTACTAACACAAGAGAGTTGACATTGAGCCCCTATAAAGGAGGACCTACAAACCATGACGCTTAGATGCTCCTATAAATACATTTTAGATAGGAGTGTTATCTTGATAAAGACCTTAGTGGACCTGGTAGGAAGTGTACTAAAAGGTAGATAATGAGCTATTGCTTGGGATGCCCGAGCATGATGTAAAAGAGATGATACAATGACAAACATACTTGATACTTTTGTCATAAGTGGGGAAAATATGGATAGAAGACAAGTAAATATATTGCAAAAGTTGAACTACAAGAAGCACAACTGACTTGAGGAGACAAAATGATACTCTCGATCGTTACTATTCCTTTCTAATAGGATGCTTAGCTAAGATATGGAGCCGAATGTAAGTGATCATAATGGATGCACAATTATGAGGAGGGCCCAAAGGTCTTGACATGCAAACTCACAAATTGAAAATCGAAATATGTGACAATATGGATCATAAAGAAGTTAATAATATCCTAAAGGTGAAAATGCATGGTCGCATAAAAAAGTCAGAAGGTAGGTAAAATTGAGTTGTAATTCTGTAAACCCATGTAGATGGTACTAGTTGGGAAAATATCGACCAAACCAATGGTCAAAATGGGCAAGATAAGGATGTAATGTAACTCCATGCACCCAATTGGATGGTACTATCCAAAAAAAAATGATCGAAGTAACAATTCTATGGGCAAGATAAGGTCAAAAGGTAACTTTTGCACCCAAATCGGATGGTATAAGCTGGAAAAAATATTGACCAAACTAACAATCCTATGGGCAAGAGAGGGATGAAAGGTATTAGCCAGAAAATATATCATCCGAACTAATAGGCCTATAGTACGGTTAGGGGTAGCTGAGATCGTCGAGACTAATCGGCCTATAAAAATGTAGAATCATAAAAAAATGTAAGGAACTAGTTGGGAGACTAGGGCTCAACCTAATTAATTGTCTTGTAAATGTAAGATAATAAAGGAGATAAGGGACTAGTTGAGAGACAAGGGTTCAACGTAACTAATCAACTTGTAAAAATAAGAGTGAAATAAAGGTGCAAAAGGTGTAAACATAGGATACTATAAGGCAAAACATAAGATATTAGTACATAAATCATAATAAAAAACATGCTAAATGAAAAACAATGATAAACATATCTAACGAGACTCAACAAAAAAAAAAAGAAATCTATGTACAAGAAAGGTGGATAAAAAGCAAATGAGGTTCGTAAATTGGAGTAAGATGAGATAATCGAGAGACATGCGATAAGTGGAGAGTGCAAGTAGTTATGACATGCGAGGTAAAATGCATATCTAAGCGTCTGAGGAGAACATACTGAGGAGGTTTTATTCTTTGAAGATTTCTTGGAGTTGAATTTGTTTGGATTCAATGATAACATGAATTTTGGTTGGAATATGAGATGGTAAGAGATTGAAGGCATTGCAAGATGCCCCCAAGCTAGAGGATGAGTGAGGATATGCTTCATGAGATGCCTCAAAGGGGAATGAGATGATAGAAGTATGATGTGATTGCGTTTAAGAGAAAGCAAATGTGAGCATCAAAAGATGGGCCAAAGTGCAAAATGAAGGATAAACATTGATAGTTGCCCTAAAATGTGAATTATGAGAAGGATGGGCATCGGTAGATGTGCTTAAGTGTGATGAAAGAGGAGGATTATGCCCAAATATGTGAAAAGGTAATGGATTATTTTAGGTTGTGTTAAGTTTGAGATCCATTCATTTATGATCAAAATGATCTCATGTGGGAATCGACTAATATAATAGATTGAAGAATTAGGGATAATGTCGAATGACATAGAGTCAACAACATTAAGCTTCTGAACAACATTGACTGTGATAGAAAAATTAGGGTGGCTGATGTAGTCAATCGAGACAGGATGAGTTCAAATGACATCCTCCATGATGTAATTAGGGTGGCGATGCGATCTGGTGGGTTTGAATTTTGTTGAACATCCAAATTTCCCCGAGTGGCTAATGCCTTCATGTTCGGACAGGTCTGATTTTTTTTTGCTGAGTAGCTGATATCATTAGATATGTCTGATTTTGTAAGGTGAGACGAGAATTGGAAAATTGTTGAATTTAGGGAGGGTAAAAATATGAAGGATTAACATTATTATCAAGGTGAAATTTGGTATATTCAAATGCATCATAAATGGGAAGATTGTCTTGCGGATCTTCATCAATGTCGGGATGAGAAAAGAAAAGGAAATCATCTTGTGGATCTTTGTCCAGATATATGTCGAATATGGGAAGATCATCTTATGGATCTTCATCCATGTTAGATTGGATGGTTGGTTGAGATTGAGAAAAAGTGCACCATGAATGATTAGTATCGATGGTGGGTATGGTAGGGAGAAAGGAGCATCCCATATATAATCTAAATGGTAATGACAGTTTTTTTATTTTATTGATAAAGCGGGTTGATGGGACCCGTTTGTTCCCTTTAAAAATTGAGGAGAAATACCCCGAAATTATTTCAAACACTGCTAGGCTTATAACCCCATATTACAAACCTATGACACTTTACTTGAACCGAATGACCAAATACAGACTATTTCCCAACTAGGGATGGAAAAAGTCCTCAATATTACCCATTCGACCTTTTTTATTTTTCCTATTCTTTACTTCTTGCCACTTACCATTCCCTGCTGTAATTGCTAGCAAAAGATCACCAAGGTTATTTGAAGCCATCTTGTTCTTCGACAAGGACTCTCGATCCGAATCTGATTTGACAGAGAATGCCCCCTTTTCGTTCCATTAACCACAATAATCCCTGAGAATCCTGAACTGTATCTAACTTTTCTTTTTCCACACTTTCCTCGCCTTATTTTCAGGATTGGAATTGCAAGGCTCTCCTTAAATGTCGCCACATCCACCAATTCCGGATCCAAAGATCCCCATCCTCTGGTCGAGGCCGACCTGCTCTTACGAGATAGTTTTTCATTCTCGGGACATGATGCTTGTAGATGACTAGGGTTTCGCAATTTCTACACCGAAATGCTGTATTTTCATAATCTAAAGGTTGTGAGTGTTGAAACTTTCCAAATTTTAAATTAATTCGATCTGAAAACCCTTTACTCAAGTTGACTTCCACACATATACGAGCGAAGGAGCACAAACCCGCATGAGTTCTGTCTAGGTCTTCTTTTAAAACTACCCAAGACATTACCGATATCTTCCAGTGCATACCAAAGGTGCAGAGGAAGATTGGGAAGTCTCACCCAAATTGGCATTTTGGAAATCGAAAGAGTATTGGGATCAAATTCTGGGAACCAAGGAGTCAAAAATAGACCCACGTTACCCAGAACCATGGCCCATCAGCTAGGCACCGCTGGTAATCCTCCGCCTCTCTAAAGTGAACCACAAAAAAACCTCTGGAGCAGAGGAAAATTTCACATTTATCTGTCTAGTTTTGAAAGATCCATTGGTACAAATCTGTAGAGGAAGGCCATAAGCCATTGAAGCGGCCTATTATGGCATCCCGAGAAAGATTTTGATAAATTCCTCCACCTCTTGAACTTCAATGATCAGCGATGGGATTTCTTCAGCTAGATCAACCAAATACGCTTGATTTCCTGGATTATTGCCATTGGTTTTACCCAGGGCATCTTTGAATGAGACCCTATGATTAGAATTCCCACTTCCCTGAGCTCCGCCCTTGGAATTTCTTGTGGCCACACCGCTGAAACCCCCTGAAGCATGCCTAACCGCCGACTTGAGTTTTTCATTGCCAAGTTACGGGTTAGGGCACGGATTTCGCCTTTTTGTGAGCTGCTCGCCTTCCATGGGAACTCGATTCCCTCCAGGGGTCCGACTTCTTGTTGAGCATGCTCCCATGAGACATGCATTCCTCATCGCTAAACTTGTTTGCTGCTTTGGTCTTCACGTTTTTACCCTTAGTCGCCATCGCTCCAATCCTAGCTCGGAATTTAAGACATAAAATAATAGAAGGAAAAAATTCATGGTAATGACATAGTTATAATATGATTATAATGAGATTTTGAAAGGTCGTGGGGAAATTTAGGAAAGATTTTTGAAGATTTTGAGATACGAGATAATTGTGAAGAAGACTCAATTGGTGAAGAAAGATAGTAGGAAACGTGAATATATCTCTATGTAATGGGCAATATAGACTAGGATAATGAGAAGTGCCATGCTAAAGATGTTTACCTTGGGGTTGTAGGTCAGAAAAGGTGTGTATTTAGGAGGATGATATTCCACGCTTTATAGATGATGTCGGGTTAGAAGAGTAGATCTAAAATAGGGTAGTGGCGTCTCTTACTAGGTCCCTTTAGTAGGTTGATATTAACAAGGTAGTAATTAGATTGTAACAAGATATAGATTCTTATGTTAGGGTCGTAAACATGGTTTGTAAGGATCAATAGGTTGTAAATAATTGTAAAGCCCAGAGGATGGTTTATAAGAATAGTGTTGATAGATAAATAATGCAATAGATCAAGGATATGTTGTTGTACTCTAACACTGTGTATGACCATCACAAACAAACATACAAATGTAAAATTACATAAAGGAAAAGAGGGGTTGTAGATACTAACTTGATTGAAAACACCATTGGTGTACTAACTTTTCCCTAGGGTTAGCAACGTCATTTGCGAAAGTTGATGTGGGTGATCACAAATGAATAAGAGAAGATTTATATAAGCCACTTGTTGAAGACTCTAATAGCTATGTAGACGATAGTAAGTGCAACTCCTATACTTGGGATTTCTACGTATCCAATACTCCAAATGTAGACTCCAAAAGATAAGAAAGATCAACTTCAAGGCGTCTAAAGCTTGAAGGGCATATTGGTGAGCGCCAACAATTCAACCGTGGTCGATGTCGATTTGGCTAACAAAAAGTGCAAAAGCCGATGGTATCAACCATGGTCCATATTGTCGGTTGTGGGATACACACTAGGAAGCGGGGTCCTAGTTGATGGAGGGAGATTTAGAGCTTGTCCCCGAAAGTGGATATGATGGAAAGTGTAAGAGGATAGCAAGGTGATGTCATAGGGAGATTGTAAAAAGACAACTACAAAGTTATAAAAGCATATAAGGTGTATTATCATTTGACTATACATCAAGGCCCTCTCATAAGTACCTCCACTAATCAGCTTGATGCAACCATTAATAATTGCACACAATTGTTTCTTGTCACTCCCTACTCTTGGTAGTGACCTTGAGAACAATGACATGGGGAAGCTAATGTGCCAAGAGTGCTGCGAGGAGCCAAAGTTACTAAAAGTGAAAAATTAGATGTGTATAGGGTCTCTCTAGATTCGTAGATCTACATGTAGACTTAACATACTTATCCCTTGATCTATGCTTGCCTATTTCTTGCATTCTCCAAAACACCGGCAATGCATCACCGTGCTGATCTTCAACGGACTTGCGGCTTACTTCTTTTAATGATAAAGTTGCAACAATTCATCTATAGTAAGTTTAGGTGAGGTACTAGTGATAACCATCACTAGATTATCCCAAGAGTTTGACAAAGAGCATAGAAGTGTAATACACCTATCTTCATCATTCATCTTTATGTCCGTGGACAATAACTTACTAACGAAAGTGTTGAAGGCATTTAGGGGCTCTACATCCAAGTAACCATTATTTATTCTTTGTAAATATAACTTCCTTCACAAATAGTTTATTTACCAAAGATTTAGCCTAGTACTACGTCCTTAACTTATCCCATTAACCCTTTTATGTGTTTTCATTAGATACTTTTAGTAAAAAAAATCTTATAGATAGTCTAATAGAGCTTCTAGCTTTTCTTTCAATCTTATCCTATTTTTGATTTAACACTGCATGGTTTGTTTTAGTCAAAGCAGCCCATTGATAACTATGTGTCAAGAGATTTTCCATAACTCAAAGTTTTGACTATTGAACTTGTCAATCTCTAATCTTGTGCCTCCTAACTGTAATGTCCCCAAATGGACAAATTTTGACCCCAAACGGAATAGCAGTAAATCTGAACTATAATAGCAATTTATAGAAGATATACTTGAAATAAATGATGCAGATCTGAATTTATACAGAAAAATGCGACTTGGTCTAGGAATGATTGATCCACAAAACAGATGTAAAATCACTTAATTCTTCAACAAAATAGATCAACTATTTTTAGTTATGTAAGAACACTAGAAAATAACCAGATTTGGATCAAATAAAGGGCTGGAATTTATTATAAAAATCTGCAGATGAACAGCTCTCAGACATGACTGAAAATAGAGTTTCCCAAGTCCAAAAATTATGCCAACCAGCTGAATTCGGTCTTTAAAAATATGATAATCAAGCCACAAATCAGATCTGACCCCAATATGCCCTAGAGTGTTCAAAACACCCTTAGAAGTAGTTCGCTCCAATAGAGTCAAGCTGGAATTGTAAGGTAAAAATCAGCAACTCTTTCACCGTCAAACCCTCGTTGGAAACAAAGTAGATCTGCAATTTTCCCTTCAATTACTGCTGGAATTCTGAAGTAGAACCTTGAAAATCAATGGAAACCCTTGAGTAGAGCTTCCTCTCAAAAAGGGAGAAGAGTTTTCGTTCTTCTTCCTAGCTTAAAGAGGGATTTCGTCCTCTCAAGCAAAACTACAAAGGGTTTTCGTCCTTTGGAGTAAAAATGGAAAGCATGCAAACTTAGACCAAATATCAGAAAATATAAGATGTCAAAAGATGACTTCTCTAGGCACGACGACTTGCTTTTGTAACTGTTCTTGGTATATTAGCTGCCCAAAATAGCCAATCAACTCACTTTACCTCATTTAATATTTTCCTTTTACTTTTTGTCATTTAATATTCCTTTATCCCCTAGCTTATGTCCCCATATGGTTCACATTTTTCCTTTAGGGGGAAATAACAATAAAGTGACTTTTCTTTTCTTTTATTCTTTTATCACTAATAAATTATTAAAGTGCTTATAATAAAATTATTATGCACTTTTAATTAACTTACTAGGATTAGTTTCCCTTTTTTCCCATCCCTTAGCCATCGGGAAACAATGAATGGGCTAAGGGTCTTCGACCTGTTAATTTTGAGAATAGGATACCAATGAGGGTCTCTATTCTCTATGGTTGAAAGTGAAACGAACTGCATTCAACTGTCCCAAAGTGAATAGTTTATTTACCAAATATTTATCCTAGTATGACGTCTTAACTTATCCCATTAACACTTTTATGTGTTTTCATTAGATACTTTCAATAAAACAAATTCTCATAGGCAAGGCTAATAGAGCGTCTAGCTTTTCATTCAATCTTATCATGTTTTTTTTAATTTAAGCTTGCATGATCTGTTTTAGTCAAAACAACCCATTGATATTTGTGTCAAGAGATCTTCCATCTTGATTTTCCATAACTCAAAGTTTTGATCATTGAACTTGTCAATCTCTATTCTCGTGCCTTCTAATGTAGCAAGTATATGCAAGAATTTCAATCATTGTATAGTGGATTTCTCTCAACCTAACACTCTTTTTAGACGCACCCAAAGAATCCTACGAAGCTCTAAACTAAGCTTTGATACCAAATTTTGGGAAAAAATGATCTAACAATAAGTAAACAAAGAAGAGCTATTAAATTGCAAATCAAAACAATATATTAAGGTATTAGATAAGATATAGAAAAGAGATTATCTCCGGGAAAACTCTTTCAGTAAATATCTCGACACAAGAGCATTTCTAGGCACTATAGACAAGTATTCTATCATCAATGCTTTTCATGAGTACAACTACAATACTTTATTATGCTTGAGACTCAACTACCTTTACAAAGCCAACATCCACTATAATTGTTATAACCATTTCTTCCATGTTTTCCATCTAAGAATTTGCACGCTTTTAAAGTAGTTCCATGCTTTAAAGCATCTCATGACTTGACATGTAGAAAATCCCGAGATTCTCTCTAATTGTCATCCGGTCATTAATGTAAGCTATTCTTATATCAATTGTGTTGGAATATTCTCAAAGACGTTGCTTTATGCCTCTAGTTGATAGATTCAATCAAACAAGTATTAACAATGCATCATCGTTATCCTCCAATGTTGCACAAAGATATTGCTCACCATAATACAACTCTTACAATGTAATATCGTGAACATAAGATGACATTGTGCTCAAAATTCCAAATCACATTGTCAAGTCCCATGCAATTCCCATGTGCCGATATACTAGCACACATACTTCTTGTGTAAGCCTACCCAATACCAACTATGCACAATATCCTTTGTAATCCTATGTAAAGTTGAAACATTTCCAACAATTTGGATGACTACTTTTGAGACAAAGGAATGATTAGACGAGTGGTTGGTTATGCCCTTTGGATTGACCAACACACCAACATTCTTGTGCTTGATGAATGTAATATTTCCTCCACTAGCTCCATCATTGTCTACTTGGATGACATTCTCATCTACACCAAGACTTGAGATGAGCATCTAGAGCATGCCTCGCACGTCCTACACACTATGCACAAGAAACTCATATGGCAAAAGATATATATCCATCTTAACCAAAGTTAGAGTCTAATAATGATGATACACTCGATCAACTTGATGTAGAGTGTGAACTAGAAAACATGTCTCATTTTACATTAAAAGCAAGAGAACCATTAGTTTCAACTTTGTTGACATGAACCAAAATACATTTGTATTTAGCAATGAAAAATATTACGAGAGGTCTATTTAATAGCAACTATTGCATGTATTAGTCCCTAAAAATAGGAGTGCAACAACACCAAGGTGTTACATGCTAAAAAAAGGCTACCCCTAAATAACAAGTAAGTTAACACATCAACTTTACGTTATAATATGCAATGATGAATCAATTTATTTATAATATTACCCCGTAATTCATCATGGTCTTAAGAAAAGAGGTGGGCGATTATCTAAATGCCTCAAATTTATCGTGTGTAAGTGAATTAATGACATTTACACATTCTTTAGTTGGGCAATAGTGGAAATGGATGTTGTTTTGCAAAACATGTTCGTGTATGAAATGAATTTGTACCTCAATGTGCTTCGTAGGTTCATAAAACATTGGGTTTCAAACAAGCTTGATCACACCTTCAATGTCAACATATAGGACGGTTGGCTCCTTCTATGGTATTCCTAGTCCTTAAAGTATTCGACACAATGTATCACTGCGTAGGCAACTCCTTCGCAGTTTGATACTCTTCTTAAGTGGAAGATCGAGAAACAAAGCTTTGTTTCTTGCTCCCCCATAATATTGGACCAATCCTAAAGATCACATCAAGAAGTGGATTTCCTGTCATCAATATTACCTGCATGATTTGAGTCCAATAGCCTATTAAGAAGAATTGATCATTCTTCTTATATTTTAGGCCAAAATCTATGGTTCCTTTGATGTACCTCAAAATCTGCTTTATTGCTTTCTAGTGAGTGATTTTTGGCTCTTGCATGAACCGTGAGAGATAGATGACAACTTTGATGTCAGGTTCGATAGAAGTCAAGTAAATGAGGCTCGCTATCAACTTTGTTGATAAAAAGTGGCATTTGTGGTGATGGATCATTGTGAGACAACTGAAGGTTTGCCTCTATGGGTGTAGCAAATGGTCTATTTTCCCTCATCCGAAACCTCTCGAGCATTGTCTTTGCATATTTCATTTGGGACATAGAAATATGGTGCTCTTTGCCATATATCTAGTCTACACACCTTTTCTTCTTTTCCAGGTATGACAAAACCTTTTGGTTGAGTCATGTAGACTTCTTCCTGCAAATCTCCATTTAGAAAGGCACTTTTTACATCCATTTGGTGGACTTTCCAACCAAATTGAGTAACTAGAGAAAATATCATTCTGATAGTTTTGATCTTAGCTATGGGAGCAAAAGTCTTCTCACAGTCAACGCGTTCTTTCTTAGCCTACCCCTTTACTATGAGTCTTTCCTCGTGCTTGTCAATATTGCCATCTGCTTGGTACTTTGTCTTGAAGATCCTTTTACAACCAATTGGCTTCTTTCTTGGTGGAAGATTTGCAAGCTGCCATGTGTTATTTTTCATTGGTTACTAATATTCTGCATTCATGGCATCTTTCCAAGGTTTTGATTCTAGGGCTTCTTGAATTATAGAGGGCTCAATAGATTCAACAATCGTGCTCATCAAGGCAAAAGTGACCTCATCTTGAGCCATATTGCAAGTCCTTAGTCTAGTGGTGGATGTGTGCGGGACTCCATCACTCTTAGCATCTTGTATCACATCATACGCTGAGCTGTTCTTGTGGGTGGTGGACATGCTCGATCATCACCATCATTCCCACTAGCACTGTCATAAACAGATTGGCCACCTTTTGTTTTTAGAACAAGACTAATGTTTTCATCAGGTGAGCTTGTGGAAGGTGGATCGAACTCTTCTCGTGAAACTTAACATCCCTACTGATATATATTTTCTTGGTTTTTGTAGCCATGAGTCTGAAACCCAATTTCTGTTCACTATACCCTAAGAAGGCGTATTTTTAACTTGAGTGTTCTCTTCTTTTTGGGAACGTGCATGTTTGCCTTACATCCAAAAGCTAGAAGATGAGTTATAGATGGTTTATGTAATGACCATGATTCTTGTGGAGTCACTCCATTACGAGCTGTATGGGAACTCTCTTAAGCAAATAAACTGTTGTTTTTACTGCTTTTGTCAAGTGTGTTTTCTCCAAGCTTGATCGTCAATAATATAATGCACCATTTCCATGATAGTGTGATTCTGCCTTTCTGCAGCACCACTTTGTTGTGCCATGTGAGGTGGAGTTAACTGATGTGTAATAGCTTTTTCTGTCAAAAATTTTGAGAATTCATTATTGATGTATTCCCCCCTTGATTTGAGTGGAGACTTTAAATTTTAAGACTAGTTTCAGTTTCCACAAACTCTTTGAACTACTTGAAGGTCTGGAATGGTGTTTGCAATCAGGTATATATTTCTAACCTCACTTTTCCTTTATATTATTTTAGATTTGGATGTTTGTTTGATGTGGTCATGTATAGGTTAGATTAGAGAAACATATTCTTGATCTATTGCATTGTTTATCTATCAACCCTTTGCCCTATAAACCACTCCTTAGGATTTACAGTCCTTTACAACCTATCGATTTTTACAATCCATGTTTACAACCCTAGCATAAGAATATATATCTTGTTACAATCTGATTACTACCATGTTAATATCAACTTCGATCAAGACCATGTTAGATGCCACTATCCTATCCTAGATCTAGGCTTTGGAACCTTACATCTTCTATGGAGTGTGGACTATTGTCTTCCTAGTTCCACATCTTTTGCAACCTACAACCCTAAGGTGTGCATTTTTTTAGCATGGTCGCTCTCATCGTCCTTGTCTAGTTTACCCATTATCGAGAGACAAAAAGGCCATTCTTTATTTGCATACACTCTGTTGAACGACATGGATCCTACTCCATCCTTCTATTGAGTCATCTTCACATTTCCTTTTCTATCTTGTTATGGTCGTTTTCAATAAATGTGAAAAATTAGATGTCTATAGACCCTTTTAGAGAAATGCTGGAACTATGGAAAAACATGGCATTTAAGGACTACAAATGAAGGCGAGATAAGAGCAAACCACCAAACGATTCATCCTCGGGCGAGAGTCTTAATGATGAAAATGAAGATGTGTGCTAAGTAGCTCCAGTGTGCATACATGCAATGAAGCATGATTGGTGGACTTTGGAGCATCCCATCATATGACATCCAAGAGGGAGTGGTTCTTCGAATATGAGACATATGATGGTGGAAATATCTTTTTGGGAGATGACTCCACTCGCCAAATTGTGGGTCGAGGAAGAGTTAAGCTAAGGTTACGAGATGGGAGGTTCAATAATCTCCTTGGTGTTTTGCACATTATATTTCTTGTGAGAGATTTTGTTTCGGTTAGTTAGATGTGAAATGTTGGAGTTTAAGTGTCATTCGCAAAGGATGGTGCACATTGCATGATGATATCTGTCAAGAGAATCGCACACTGGAACCTTGTTTAGACTTGACATGAGTACGAAAATTGGCGCTTTCTTTGGAACCTCATGTAGATCGGATGTGAGTATGGTGATTTGTGTTTTAATTAACAATGTTGTTCATAAGGCCAATGAAGTACTTGTGAAAACCAACATGCTTTTGGTAGATAAGAGTATGCTTTGGCATTAAAGGTTGGATCATATTAGTGAGAAAGTGTTGCACTCTTTACAAACCAAAGGAATGGTGAAAGGGATTGCTGATGGTGCCTTGTACTTTTGACTTCTACAAGCATTGTGTATGGAAAAGATAGCAAAGTCAAGATTCCCACAAGTATTGCACACACTAAAGGAATCTTGCAGCTAATACATAGTGATGTGTTTGGGCTAGTTAAGTTCCCATCACTTGGGAAAGCCGTGTAGTAAGTATCATTCATAAATGCCTATTCCAGGAAGACTTGGATATACTTTCTTCATAAGAAGTCTGAAGGTTTCAAGAAATTCAAGGAGTTCAAAGCCCTTGTGGAGAAGCAAGAGAGGAAAATCACGGTCTTGTGCATGGATAATTAGGGTGAATTATTCTCAAAGGAACTCAAGAAATCTGCAAGTAGTGTGGAATTGAAAGAAAAGGGACAATTCCATAAGCACCTCAACAAAATGGACTTCATGGAGCGGATGTGCATGACACTAATGGACAGAGGCATGAGTATGCTAAGTGGTGCACAATTGGAGTAGAAGTTTTGTGCTAAAGCGGTGATCTCTACCGTTACTTGGTGATTTGCTTACAATCATTGGCATTGGTGGATAAGACTTGGCATGAAGCTTGGATTGGCAAGAAACGATCTATGAAGCACTTGAGATTTTTTGCTATGATGCATATATTCTTGTTCCATAGGAAAAACGACAGAGCTTGACTATAAGTATGAGGAGTGCATTTTAATTGGATATGGAAATGGTGTCAAAGGATACAAGCTTTGAAATCCTAAAATAGAAAAGGTGATTTACAATCGAAGGTGGATTTGAGAGAATTAAAGAGGTTTTTTTGCATGCAAAGAGATTTATGCAATAGTGAAGCTCGGTTGGAACAGCTGAAAAAGAAACCAATAGAACCAAAGAAGGTGTGGGTTGACTTGGAGTCTAAAGGGCGCTTGTATTTGAATTTGACGTTGTTGATGAAGAAGAGGTGTTCAAGGTGGACGAACTTGAAACCCTTGTGTATAGAAGATTAAAATGGCTACGCAGAGCGCAAAAAGATGTACGCAACAATGAAGCTTAGTTGGAACATCCGAAAAAGAAACCAAAAGAACCAAAGAAGGTGTGGGTTGACTTGGAGTCTAAAGGGCGCTTGTATTTGAATTTGACGTTGTTGATGAAGAAGAGGTCGAAGGAGGAAGAACTTGAAACCCTTGCGTATAGAAGATTAAAATGGCTACATAGAACACTAGAAAGGTATAGCCCATCATACCTTTGTTCTCCTTTCTTACTTTCAATAATTGATGTTGATTACCCCAAGACATTGCACAAAGCTCTTGTATCTAAGGAGGTCGTGTTTTGAAAGAAATCCATGAGGGAGGATATTGAGTTGTGAGATAAGAATGAGACTTGTGATTTGGTAAAGTTACCTCTTGGAAGAAAGCTTGTGTTTTGCAAGTGGGTTTCTCGAAGTGTAAAGCGCAAGGTAAATTGGAAAAGTATGAGGCTCACCTTGTTATGAAATGATTCTGACATGTTGAGGCAATTGACTTTGGTGAGGTATTCTATCCTCTTGCAAAATTGGCTTAAATCAGATTTCTTCTAGCTATTTCCATTGCATATGATTTGGAGATTGATCAAATGGAAATCTACATGTCACAACTTGAAAATTTCATAGTCAAGGAGAAAGATGACTTGGTTTGCCGCCCGAGGAAGTCCTTGTATGGCTTGAAATGATCACCAAGGATGTGGAATCAATAGTGTGATAGCTATGTGCTAAAACTTGGCCTTGCGCGCAACAAAGTGGATCCTTGTGTATACTTTAAAGAAGGGAATACCATTTTCATCACGGTCCTTTATGTAGGTGACATGTTGCTGATTGGAAATCATAAGACAATGATCAAGTAGGTTCAGTATCATCTATCTGTGTAGTTTTTCATGAAATATCTTAGTGCTGCAAAGTTCATTTTGGGCATGAAACTCAAGTGAGATTGTGCAAACAAAAAACTATGAGAAGTTGCGAATGTTGCATGGTAGTATGTGACATTGTGAGAAACAATGTTGTGAGAAGTTGTGAATACTATGAAGTGGGAGTGTGGCGTGTGGCGTGTGTGGGATTGTAAGATGCAATGCACCAATATACCACAAGGCCTTTACTTAAGGTGCAAAGTGATGGGTGTGCTGCGTGTCACTATGGAGTCATGTGGTATGTTCGCAAGGAGTTGCGCCAATGTTATGAGATACCACAAGTCCACACGTCTGCGGCACTATATGCTACAAGGCTAAGGAGCACAAATCCCTCGGGTGTGAGGAGGCTTCGCATGGCTACGAGGTGCTGCAAGATCGATCATTGTGACATTGCATATGGATCAAATCAAGGCATACATTTGAACTTAGAAACTTTTCTATCGTTTTGCAATATTGTCTTTACCCTTATGTTTGTTGTTCTAGGTAAATTATTATATATCTATACAGATTTAAGTGGCTTCTAGATCCATCATGTTGAGTGAAACAATTTCGATGTTTTGAGTACCATGTATACGCATCCCTAAGAAAATAAAAATTAATACTGCTATGAGGAAAAACCACCAACTAGGTTTCTCATTAATAGTTTTCGTTTGTTAATTCAAATGAGAAAACAAATTATTAGTCGGCCTTCCTATTTCCAAGACAACTACATATGTATGAGAATAATTTAATAATTAGTTAAAAATATAAATCACATAATTAACCAACACACTAATAAACTATCTATTGAGTAGTTAATTTGATTAATTACGTTATCAATTAGTTTGGATTTATTGCTTAGCTAAATATTTTATTTTTGTTATATGTTATATGTTTTGAATTATAAATAATTGATTGATTAAATAAATACGTAATCACATTAATTGAAAAGATAATTAACTGAATAATTAATTCAATCAAGTAGTTAATTAATAAAGTAGTCAAATCAAGATTCACTTAACCAATCAATTATCCACTTCCAAAATCTTGGTACCCTTGGTGTTTATTATTATGTGATTTAGTTCTGGTTGCTAGGATCTGCCTATGCCAAACTTGTTGTCTCGGTTCCATCTCTTCTCATATGGACCTATATGCACAGAGATTTTTACCACCACCAGTGCTTAAAAGCAAATGTTCTTAATACATTGGCAACATGTGCAATTAGTATATTAGATCCTGGACATTTTGAGCAAGAAAAGTCTCACCCTAAGGAACTTTTGAAGAAAGATGGATACAAGGGTACATTGAGAGGGAATGCCAAAGAGTGGTGAGAGGATTAAGGAATAAGGAAAATGATGGAGGACACAAATTTTCTATCCCATATATAAAAGGAGTGTGAGAGAAATTGGCTAGGATTCTAAGGATGACTGGTTTTCAAACCACTTTTAAACCTCAGAACACCCTATGCACAATGCTGGACTTGGAAAAAAATCATATTGACCCATGCTGCCTAAAGTAGTTTAAATGCCCTCTGTTCATGTGGTAAACCATATGTTGGGGAAACATTAAGATATCCATACTCTAGAGTTCAGGAACATACAAAGTATATTATGGGCTCTTGCCTTGATGAATATGCCCTTACAGAACACTCACATAATGCATGTATGGAAAAATGAAAGTTGACTGTGAGGATCATTACTAATGAAGTAAATTGAGAGAAACTATTGTGATTGGAAAGAGGTGGGGCAATCTTAATAGGAACAACGAACTTGGCATTAGGTAGATCTTGGCAATCAACTCTTAATCACATCATAAGGAGCGACAACAGTAGCAAGAATTTAGAAGTGAATAATTGATTAGTTAAGTGAATGGCTGGTTCAATCATCTAATTAATTAGCAAATTGATTAAAATAACAATTCACTAATTAATTCATTTATTACTTAGCTTGGTGAATTAATCATACCAAGCATTTTATAAATTAATTGATTATTTATTATTCAATTTATGAAACAACAAACAAAAAACAAACTAAAATTAATTTAAATGGTTAATTAAGTGATTAACTAGATTATTAATAAGACAATTAATCAAATTAACCCTTTAATAGTTAGTTTATTAATTAACTTTGTTAATTACATGGTTGAAATTCTTAATTAATTATTTAATTGTTCTAATACATATAAAGTTTTGTCTTTACAATGGGAAGGTTGATTAATGCTTTGTTTTGTCATCAATAGAGAATTTTTTTATAGATAAATTGAGGGTTTCTATTGGAGCCCTCACCCTTTTTGATTATGGGAGATGGAAGAAGAAAAGGGAGAGAAGTAGAAAATAAGTGTTTCAATTATAGGAGATAGAAGTAGTAAATAATATAGTGCGAGATAGATCTGTGCAGATTAACAAGACAAAAAAACAAGCAATATGCTTACTAAATAGCTCCTTATGCCTACAAAATGGGCCTTATTACTCCTGGATTTCAGGAGTGGCATATTTTGAGATAAAATTCTCTGCATGGTCATAGTACTTTGTTCGGGAGTTTTGAGCAGTAAAACAAAATGTGATTACTCGTGCAATGGCAACAATCATATTGTATTCCACAATCAATTGATCAAAAGAATTGTAAGGTCCAACAAGGATATTGCTGATGTGTGGTTTTGTTGGGGACTGGCCATATTATGTCTTCATAGGTGTTTCCATCTAGTGAGCCTTTGGGCCTCTTCCTTTTCCTTCCTAATCGGGAAACCATGGTGGGAGAACGAATGTGACCCGTGGCGGTGTTGACAATGGAGGGAGTGATTGAGACCAACCACTACTTGTATTCACATTTGGGGAGAAGAGCATCGAGTTGTAGTCACTTGCACTTCCAATTCATGGAGCTTGTTTTTCAATTGCGAAACGCAAATGTCTAATAGAGACCGATGTATTTGCAGGACTTTCCCTTAACATTGCCTACTAGGTCAATGACACAAATCTTGTTTCAACAACCTCATGCTTCAAAATTTTCACATCCATGCCCAACATATAATCTTCAAGTGTCGTTGTATATATTTGCTAGGTGGTCTTTAATATATCCATAGTTAAAAGATGGGCTGAATGAAACATTATTGTTTTGATGCATTAGAAAGACAAAAAGTCGAGACAAAGCGCAAGAAGTTTCAAGATAAAGTCAATCTCGAATGGTTGAGGGGATTGGGGTGTTCCCTTTGATGTGTTCTTGTGGCCCAAAATAAACCAAATGAACTCTTTAGTAAAGGTGTCGGTGACAAAAATCTATTGTATGAGAGCCTTTGTTAGTGGAGCCTCCAACATGATTTTTGAGAGGAAGGATTCAAGATTGGATAAAAAATTTAAACTAGAAGCCTAGTATTTTTTTCCTCTTCATTTTCTTCCGAGGATGAGTATACATAATTTACTCAAAATGCCAGAAATTGTTTTGCTCAACACAATGGATCTAAAAGCCAATAAATTCAATTTGCTTATAATTTGCTTATTTGTTTTGCTTAGTGGCATTTGAAGTTCTCTTATTAGCCACCTTTGATTGAACTAATCCAGCCATTAAAAGAAATCCATGCATTCCTTTTGATGGCTATTGTCATGTGGCCAATAGAAATTAGTTAACGAAAAATTGACATTGAAGTTGGTACTCTACATTTACACCACTCCACCTCACTTGAAACTGATCTCGGGTTCCAAAAAATCGCCAACCCTCCTTTTTAACCCTTACATCCACTCCAATGTCATGGCTATGCTTCAAAGAGTTTTGCCATACCTTGTTAGTTGACTTTTCATTAATCTTTCATCTTGTAACAAAAGATTATCTAGTTTTTCTTGGTGAATATACTCTTTTAATAATCTTCTCTTGGTTAGGGCATTCATAGCCCCAATGTTAGAAAATATCAACTTCATTGATTCGGTCTTCGCCTTTTGCTTTTCTCGAGCACTTCCATTAGCAGAGTTTGAGAACAATTAATGACTTATATTGTTGTTTCCTTTTCAATTCTCTTTTCATATTCTCTTCCTCTCTTGCTCTACCATGTATATCACATTTCTCTTGTTAAATTGCACGATGGAGTTTCCTTTCTTCTCTTTTTTGGTAAATTGCATGATGGGATTTCCATACCTACTTCCTTTGATGTCTTCTCGATTTGAGATTCCTCCAAGATACCTTACATTTCTTCTATAAGATCCTTCTCACTTTTGCCTTTAGTTTTTTTGACATTTCTCTCACCATTGATTTTAGGGTTTTTTCTTCCACGTCACTTCTTTCGAGGTAGCGTCTCCTTAATGGATTCTCCAACTTGCTTCCATTTTTTTGACTTTATGCTTTTTATTAGGCTTTTGGAAGTTTTCATCTCTTCCCTTGCTTGGTTTTATAGCTAGCTTGGAATATTTTTTGATGAAAGGGGATCTTATATTATTAAATGCAACATGATACAAGATTCTCTCAACAAAAAAGCGGGCAGTATGAGAGCACGCCCAAAGCCACAAACAGAAAAGGCGAAGCCTAGCAAAACAACAAAATAAAACAACTAGAGGGGTGCCTGAGGAACACCAAATACAAAGCTACTCAGGTCTAAAGGAGAACGAGAAACATGAGGCTCAAAACACCCCTTCTTCTCCTTCGAACGTGTGACAACGGTCCAAGGTGCCTGTTGGGGAGCTAGAGCAAGCAGAGGATCAAGGCACGGGCTATCTTGAATGGGGTCAGAGTCAGAAGAGTTAGATACATGTGACCGCTTGGCACCACCGCCAACAAGTGGAAAGCTCGATTGTCATGGTGTCTGGCTGATCTTGGACTTCGGGCTGATCTTTGACTTTCGGCGTAGAGAATGGTAGCCAACCCTTAGGCCGTTGAGAAGCCCCTTTGTTCTTCTTGTTTATTCTGAATGGGGGAGAGCGGGCAAGCCTCGTGAAGGTGCCCAGTTTGATGGCACAACCGACAACGAAAGGCTGTGTTCTCATAATCGAGAATTTGAGTCCATTTGAAGTCATCATGGATTAATTCCATTTTGTCCGGAAGACCTTTGCTGAAATCCACCTCAATGCAGATGTGTGCATATGTGAATAGCCCCTGTTTAGACCACTCATCATCCAACTTGATGAACCGACCAAGAGAACTACCAATCATTGCACAAGCCTGAGGATGCCAAAAGGGAAGAGGAAGATTGGGTAGACGAACCCAACCGGCATTTTTGAGACAACCATAGACGATGGGTCAAAACCCAGAAACCATGGTGTAAAAAAAAGACCCGCCTACCCCAAAACCAGGGACCCTCACTAAAAACCCGTTGATAATCTGTAGGAGAAGAGAACTGGACAATAAAAACCTTTGGCACACAACTGGACCTCACAATCGCGGGACCAAGTAGAATAAATCCATTGATGCAATTCTTCACTCCGAGGCCAAAATCCGTTAAATCTATAGATAATGGCCGAATTTTTGAGGGCACAAATGGAATCAGTTACCTCGAGAGTGAAAGGGTAACAACAGGGGTGTCGGCTGCCTTTTCCACAATAAATGGTGCATTAGGAGCCCTTGAAGAAACCTATGTTCGCGTGCTAGTAGTAACAACCAAGAACGTTTTCGGAGGAGCCATTGGAGGGCCACGGGGAGAGGAACAACACTATCATGCCTAGCAGAAGACCCTGCCTCCATTGTTGCCATCCGAGTGACACTCATCAACTTTGTGGAGTCGGCTCCCATCCCTGGGTCGCGCTCGCCTGCTACCGGCGTGGAAGGTTGAGGGTTATGCAGCGCTCGGGCCCGTTCAGAAGGGAGTTAGGGTTTTTGCGAGTGGCCATACTTTTTCCTTGTTCTTAGCTTGGAATATTTTGTTTCTCTAACAATGGGAATTTCCTTGCTAAGCATCTCAGTATTGTAACATGATCTCGCATCTCAAGGGGTTCACATGTAATCAACTGGTTGAATCCATCCCAATTTGGCTGATTTCAGTTTTATGCTTTTTGGTAGGGCACAACCTAAGCTGCAACTTCACACATTTGTGCATTGATTAGGGCTCCTATCTCAATATGTTAGTTGGTAGTTCTTTGAGTTGCACTGCCGACTTTGTCAGGTCGGCTCCCATCCCCAGTGCATTTTGCCCCGCCGCGGCATGGAAGGTTTAGGGTTGTGCAGCGCTCGGGCCCGTTAAGAAGGGAGTTAGGGTTTCGCAAGTGGCTATTCTTTTTCCTCATTCTCAACTTGGAATATTTTGTTTCTTTAACAATGGGAATTTTCTTGCTAAGCATCCGTATTTGTAACATGATCTGCATCGAAGGGGGTTCACATGTAATCAACTAGTTGAATCCATCCCAATCCGACTGATTTCAGTTTTATGCTTTTGGTAGGGCACAACCTAAGCGTCAGAACTTCACACATTTGTGCATTGATTAGGGCTCCTATCTCAACATGTTAGTTGGCAGTTCTCTAACTGATCCAAAATGTTCCAAGTACATCATAACTACTCCCAACATAATAAAATGGCAGACTCACATTCATTGATCTATACATTCTGGTTTCTCTTTATTCTTTCTTTGTTCACGTCTTCTAACATTGGGATCAAAGCCATTGGCACTTGAGATCTAAGGAAGCTCGTGGAAGGAGCACAAATTTCAACGTGAAGGAGATTGTGTGAGTTCAAGGAAGTCATGAATTAGGGTATGAACTGAGAACAAAAGATTGAAATAGTAGTTGCCATTTCTTTGAGGGTGAATGCACTTACAAAGTGGACAGTCGCCATCAACTTGCTTCCATTGTTTTGACTTTACACTTTTTATTAGGCTTTTGGAAGTTTTCATCTTTTCCCTTGCTTGGTTTTATAGCTAGCTTGGAATATTTTGTTTTTCTAACAATGGAAATTTCCTTGCTAAGCATCCGTATTCGTAACATGATCTGCATCTGAAGGATGTGCACATGTAATCAACTGGTTGAATCCATCCCAATCCGGCTGATTTCAAATTTATGCTTTTGGTAGGCCACAACCTAACTGCAACTTCACATATTTGTGCATTGATTAGGGCTCCTATCTCAACATGTTAGTTGGTAGTTCTCTAACTGATCCAAAATGTTACAACAACATTGTAACTACTCGCAACATAATAAAATGGAAGACACACATTCATTGAAGTATACATTCTGGTTTCTCTTCATTCTTTCTTGAGGTAGCGTCTCCTTAATGGATTCTCCAACTTGCTTCCATTTTTTTGACTTTACGCTTTTTATTAGGCTTTTGGAAGTTTTCATCTCTTCCCTTGCTTGGTTTTATAACTAGCTTGGAATATTTTGTTTCTCTAACAATGGGAATTTCCTTGCTAAGCATCCGTATTTGTAACATGGTCTGCATCTGAAGGGGGTGCACATGTAATCGACTGGTTGAATCCATCCCAATCCGGCTGATTTCAGTTTTATGCTTTTTGGCAGGGTGCAACCTAACTGCAACTTCACACATTTGTGCATTGATTAGGGCTCCTATCTCAACATGTTAGTTGTAGTTCTTTAACTGATCCAAAATGTTCTAAGTACATTATAAGTACTCCCAACATAATATAATGGCAGACACACATTCATCGAAGTATACATTCCGGTTTCTCTTCATTCTTTCTTTGTTCATGTCTTCTAACATTGGGATCAAAGCCATTGGCGCTTGAGATCTAAGGAAGCTTGTGGAAGGAACACAAATTTCAACGTGAAGGAGATTGTGAGAGTTCAAGGAAGTTCGAATTAGGGAATGAACTGAGAACAAAAGATTGAAATAGTAGTTGCCATTTCTTTGAGGGTGAATGCACTTACAGTGGACAGTCGCCATCAACAGTCATTAGGGCACATAGCAATTTCAGTTGCGGATTCACATGGAGAAATGTGAGGAATTGAATGATTAGAATAAAGTGATAAGACTACCAAGGATATACAATTGTGTTTTGGAAGTTCCAAGATCCATTTGAAGGCAAAAATAACCAGTGGTGCAGTTGCAGTCATTGCAATCACAAAAAAACAGTTGAGGGCAATAGAAAAAGCATTGCAAGAGGAGGTCATGAGGGCTTTTGAACTAAGGAGTCAAGGTTTGAAAGGCACAAGAGACTGCACTAACAGCCAGAAATATAAAAATACAGTTTATCTCCAGTCATGAATACAATTGTGAGGAAGATGTGTTTGACAGATTTCAAGGGAATTTTTTGTGGTAAATGCAAGGTCACAATGAGGACACATGTTGCCTATCACAATTTTCAGAGAAGTGTAATGTTGCATACATTTTTTTGTATAAAAATTACAATACAAAATCGTGTTTTCCTTTTCTTTCTACTGTATTTATTTCCATGCCAAAAGTCAGATTATGGAATGTTATTTTCATTTTGCTGCATTAATTTGTGGGTCAAACATTAAATTAGTGTTGAGTAATGGAAAATGTCCAAAACCTTGTCTTCTCAGAGGCACATAAACCAATATGTCAAAACTATAATGTAACAAAATAATGACTATTGGGGAGTATAGAAATTGTAACAAAATAATATTCAGCACTGAAGGTAGGCTAGTTGCAAATTTTGTAGATTATGACAACTGTCATGAGGAAGCCCTGTTGCTGTTGAAGTTGTCGGTATCTGATGATTTGATTCCAGTGGTCTGAAACGCCATTGTGGCAGGTGAGCTATGGACTAATTTGAAGGACAAATACATGACTTTAAAGAAGTGTCGAGTGTTGTTTTTGAAGAATTTCCTGTTTTCAACAAGGTTGCAAGAGGGTGGGTCGCTGTCAAAACACCTACTTTGGATGAAAAATCTCAAAAAGTAGCTACCCTCCATTAATGAAAAGGTGGATGATGAAGATACGATGCTGTTGGTGGCAAACAGTTTGCCATCCTCATATGAGTCATTTGTTTGTGGAAGCCATCCATTTGATAGCTGAAAGTTAGACTTTGACTTTTGATAAAGTCATATAAAAGGAACAAAGGCAAACTTAGACACTTGAGTTTAATGGAAGTTTTTTGGACAAACTGAAGTGCTTTTGCTGCTCAATCCAAAGGGAAGTGGAAATGTCAACTTGAAGGATCATCTCCTAAATATCAAGTCAAGTGTTACTACTGTCATAAACTTGGTCATGTGAAGAAGGATTGTTGAAAGTGACAATATGCCCTTGCAAAAAGGACAAGCAGAAGGGACAAACAAATGTGGTAGAAGCTGAATGAGAGTTTGAAGAAGAGTATGCCCTCATGGCATCATGCTCAGATTACAACCATACCAAGTGTTGGTTCTTTGATTCTAGGGCATCAAGACACTGTGTCAAAAATATTGGTATGTAAACTTTCATGCAAATTTCAGTTCTTTTGATTTAGTTTCATTAGGGGATGGAAGATCTCATGTGGTAGAAGGGATAGGGGATATTTGAATCTTATTGAATGATAATGCTAGATTCATAGCTAGAAATCTCGTATATGTTCCTAACATGAATAAGAATCAATTGTCTATAAGTTAGCTAATGGAAAATGGTAACATTTTTGTGAACTTCTCGGTAAGAAATGCATATGTCGATGTAAAAAGAAATGAAGTTGTTACCTTGGGTATTGGGTAAGGAGCCTTGTATAGGTTAGTCGACACTGCCACAATCAACTTACATGCCTTAGTTGTGGAAGGTAATACCAACATTCTGTGGCATGAGAGATATGTAAATCTCAACCTTCAGTATCTTGCCAAACATAGTAGAACCCACATGGTTCTTGGTTTGCATAGTGATCCTAAGGAAACCCATACGTCAAATGGTCGGCAATCTAGTTGAATCTGCTTGCTTGCAGAAGAGCTTTCCAACGCACTTTGAACTGGGTCAAACAAATTTCACATGTAGGAGTTACGACCTGTGGAAGTTTTGGGTCAACAAGCAAAAATAGAACATTTTTCACAGTGTTGATTGGGCTTCCCATGTGGACTTAATGTGGAAAAGAGCATTTGGGAAAAAAATTGGGTTTGGTTTGTAGCCCTCCGATTTTCGACGGTTGAAAGTGGTTCCCACGCTATTTGTTGGTGGAGGTCTGTCGGCCCGATGGGGTTCACTTTTTATCAAGACGGGGACCTAGCCGCCTTGTCATCACATTGCCGCCATGAGTTCAACATTAGCGAGCTCACATGGACAGCTCATCACTCGGCCAAGTTCCACACTACCAAGCTCATGGCCAAGTCACAACCAACACCGAGTTGCACGCACATGGACCAAGTCAAGTGCTCAAGTGCATTACCAACTCGCCACTCAAATCGAACTCAAGCGCCAAGTGTCAACACAACAAGCGCCATCACATTACCCATATGGCCAAGTCAACGCATTTGGTGGCCCCATGATCAAGTGCAAAGGCATGGAGATGGCTATTAAAAGCCTATGTCATCTCCTCACGTGCTTAATGTGGGATATTATTACCAAAGCGCATGTAAAATAGTGAAGAACCTTTCTAAAAGGCATTTAGATGAGGGCTCATGTGTAATGTGGGGTTAATGTTTTATCCCAAGTGCTTAGGGTGGATCCTTTTTGGGGATTCGAACGCCAACCTTTTTGGCAAAAAATAAGGTCTTCACCACCGTGTTAGGGGCCTTGAAACCTTATAAAAGGTCATAATGTATTTTAAATGGTAAGCTTGTGGATAAAAGCTTTGTTAAGCTTTGGGCTTTGTAAGACCCTTTTGTAAGGGAGAGGGAAAATTATTAGAGCCTCTTGGGGAGAGAAAGAGAGAGATTTCTATGCCCTTGTAAAGGAGAGATTGATAGCGGTCGTAAGGCAAGAGAGCATGTTTTTATAGAGCGAAATAACCTCTTTTAGAGAGAGAATGAGCAAATTTTAGCTAGTTTATTGCGGGAAGGCCATTGGAGGTGGAACCATAGTTTTTGGAGGGCAAAGTAGAAGTATTTTTGCGTACCAAAAAATGTGTTATTTATTTAAAGATTGTACAAAAGGCGTATTTGGTGATTAATGGAGTGGTTCGAGAATTTTCCGAACCAAGAGACGTAGCCTAACAGAGGTGAATTCCATTACCAAATTGGTTCACATTGTTCTCTGTTCTTATCTCTTGCTCATGGTTTAAAATTTAGTTTTCTAATGCCATTTTTAATTATTGTGCCAACTTTATCACACAAAAATTTGATTGTATTGCCATACGGATTCTTACAAATGAACATGATTTTACATATCCTAGAAAATAGGAAACCACTCACTAATGTTGACGAGTTGTTAAAACAACTCATAACATATTCAACCATATTTACGTGGTTGTTAAATACTAACAACCATACTAATAAATACATTATTATTCTAACTTACATGTAAACAATATAATGTGAGCAATAAGTAATTAATTCCTAACATTCCCTCCCTTAGTGCAAACATGGGGAAAACCTTCCTGTATTGCAATGTGCCACTTTGAAACTTGCTCATGATTTGGATGGTTTTGTTTTTAGGATATCCAACAACCTCGAGATGGTTTTTTTTTTTTCAAGTGGAAAGCCAACAACCACAAAAGATGGTTTTGTTTTCAGGATAACCAACAAACCTTCGGGATGGTTTTCAAAATGGATAACCAACAACCATAATATCATGATGTTGCAGTATTATTATCAACTCTCATCACATTCTTCCATCAGGGGATTACTTAGGAAATATGCTCACACATTACAAATAACAAACTGGAAATTGGAAATGGAACATTGGTGTGGAAATTAGGAATGGAACATTGGTGTCATGTCCCCCAAAATGTGAAATTTCCACTTATTCTATAAACCAATCAGTACAACTGAAATCTAAAGCATATCGAAAAAATGCAAAGCAAACACACTTTGAAAAAATGTCACCAAACCTTCATGCGGCCCTATCGTTGGCGTCTGACGAGAGGTCGTTGATCAACCTCTAACCTTTGATGCCTCCGTCCTCCGATTCATCGAATTATTCAGTAAAGAAAATCTTCATAATTATCATTGTTATTTTCAGCCATTTGTTCTTACTCATAATTTGCTTCCTCGTCTATGCCCATATTTGCTTCATCCATTATGAGTTTTCCTTTTAGAAGATCATTGGCTCGAATTTTACAAAATGGAGCTTTATGCCCCTTTTTCTTGCAATAGAAACATTCAATTTCCTCCTTGTTTTTGGAGAAATTCTTTTACTTCATATCTTCAGCTGTAATGAATTGATGAATCTACGAGCATGTAATGATCTTGTAATGATTTTACGTGGAATACGGGAAAATTGATTTAGTATTTGGAAATGGAGAAATTGGTCCAAACACCCATTTTGGGATTAAGTTTGGCATTAGAGCCGGTTTTCTAAAGCATTGCTAACATTTTTTTCTACTTTAGATTCTTTCTGTTGTGCAATTTATAGTTTGGTACTGCAGCTTTAGGATATTTTAGTGGCAATGCCAATGGATAAGTTGGAGAATGCTCCCAAACAATGGATGCAAGAAAAGCTTCTAGAGGAAAAGGGTCCAATCGGGTAGATCTGCAAAACCAACCCATGCAAGGTAATGGCAAAAACTGTGTTGTCAATACTAGTGAGATTATTGCTTCTTTGGAAAATGGGCAAGCCTCTCATGGTGATGGTGAAAGAGACTGCAAGTTGCAACAAGAAGAGGACAACCTTCGATCATGGGAAAAGCATCCAGAAAGAATGCATAACATCTCCATTGAGAGATGAACATCCCAAAGGAGGAGATAGCGTTTTTCCCCTCATCGACTTGTAGAAAGGGCAGTCCTAAAATGTATGACAAGGATAAATGCTCCAATGTTATCCTCGATTATGAGAAGAATGGCTTGGAAACACGAGTTTTAGTATGAATATCCATGTTCATGGAATGAATAACCATTGTGTGGCCATGTGTTGGAAGAGAAAGTCCATACAAAGGAAGTCCATGCCCTTCAAGAGGAAGGAGACTCATTTTAAAGACCACTCTCAAGTCAAAATGTGGAGAATGGCAAGAAGGGCTTACTGTCCAAGAGATTGAACAAAATTATTGCACTCATTGTAAAATGAGTGGCCATTGGGTTGACAAGTGTTGGAATCTTCATCCACAACTTTGTCCTAATATTGGCAACAAGAAAGTTGTGAGCACCAACAGTTCAAGAGGCAGCCCGTGAGAAAGCCCACCTATCCAACGAAGATCCCGTCAAGAGGAGCAACCCAAAGAGGAGCATCCATCAACTTGGATTGGTAAGAAAGTATTTGCTTAGTATTTTTGCAAAGCTAAATTTTGTTTATCATGCATGAATCACTTTTGGCTTTCCATTGTTGAAGAAGCATGAAGGAAACTGACCCATTTGTTTGAGCAAGTGTGGAGGTAGATCACTCGTTGAGGGTGAATATGGAGCAGCCATTCGGGTTGAGAAGCACATTATGAACAGCGATTATAAGAGGTTGTATCATTCTTATTTTGCATTCTCATGTTCATGTTGACATTGATGTTAGCATGTTTTGTTAACCGCTTCTTATAACATTTGGCAAGATGGGTTAATAGGTACTCCATTAAGAGGGAACTTAAAACAAAGGCTCTCCAAGTTACACAACAATAGAAAGACATGTTGATCAACATCTATAGCATGCACGCAAGCCAAAGTGTTCTTCGAGGAGGAGACAAAGTGGCATGAAATCAATATGAGAAGTGCTTCCATGGTGAGTAGCACTCAATATGAGCATTGTTGTTTTATGGGTGTATGTTTAGCATCCAATTTCTTTCATTGAAATATGTATTTTTAATGTTTGTGGAATTATTTATATGCACATTTTGGTAATGTTTGTAAATGGAATTGTATTTACAATCTATGTATATGGCATTTAATTGTAAGATCCCGAGAAGGGAAAATTGTCAAAGTGGTGACCTGTTATAACACCGTTAGTATGCAATGTATTTTTCTCGCACTTGTTAAGAATATTGAACAAGGAGAATGTAAACAAGATCTCAATTGGGAGAGTGTCATTCTAGCCTACGAGCAACATCGAGGCTTAAGAGAATCCGCCAAGAAAAAGACCCCAAACACCGGGAGTGCAAGAAGGTTGGTTGGTAGAAATGGGAGGGAGTTATAAACTCTCTTCGTCACCTGGGTTTGTAGGATCCGATTATGGTAGTTAGCCTCCGAAGAGAAATGAAGTATTGTTGTACATGTCGGTGTATTCCAAGATATAACCCTTATTTTGGGAGAATAAGCATTTGTATACCCCTTATTGAGAGAGGAAAAAGCAAGTCTATTGTTTATAAATTATTGTTGCACAGGAGTAGCAAGTTCAAGACCAAGAGTCCATTGTAGAGATGTCCTAGAGACAATATAGAGATCTTTTAGCACCTTATTGGGAGATAGCTTTGTATTGGGAGAGACAACCTTGTATTGAGAGACAACCTCGTATTGGGAGATAGCCCCATAATTGGGAGAGGTAGCCTTGATTGGGAGAGACATCCTCCTCTAATCGTGGATCATGGTGAGAATGTTCAAGTTTCTTTCGCTGGTGATTTTGCTCTTGAATATCTCAAAGAGTTGTAGGAAGAGATCATGTTTGACAAAAGAGAGGGAAGCCAAAAATGAAGGAATTGTACGTTCGGTTATTTTTCGAGAAGACAAAATTTTGGTGGTCTAATAGGTTTGTAGTGGGAGTGATCCAGAGGGCACCCACATACCAAATAGTCGAAATTCGAGTTGAAATTGCTTGCGTGTAAGATCTCGTCAAGAGCCTTCTAATGCACTTTGAGCGAGGTCAAATGGGCTTCATATGTAGGAGTTACGGCCCGCAGAAGTTGTGTCAAGCAAAAATGGAGCAGTTGCAAATTGACGAGGGCTTCACCGCCGACCAATGGGGAATCAACATGTGGCAAAGAGCATTTTGGCAAAAATCTTGGGTTTGGTTTGTCGCCTTCGATTTTCAACGGTCGAATATGGGGCCCATCGGCGGGTGGGGTCCACTTGTTATCAAGAGGGGGACCCGATTGCCTTGTCATCACATTGCCACCACGAGTTCAACATTGACGAGCTCACATGGCGTGCTCATCGGCTCAGCCAAGTTCCACACTATTGAGCTCGTAATCAAGTCACAACCAACACCAAGTTGCATGCACATGGACCAAGTCAAGTGCCTAAACACATTACCAACTCACCATTCAAATCCAACTCAACCTCAAGTGTCAACACAACATCAAGCGCCATCACATTACCCATATGGCCAAGTTAATGCATTTGGTGGTCCCATGACCAAGTACAAAGGCATGGAGATGGTTATTACAAGCCTATGTCATCTCGCTCACACACTTAATGTGGGATATTATTCCCAAAGCGCACGTAAAATGGTGGAGAGCCTTTTTCAAAGGCATTTGGATGAGGGCCCATGTGTAAATGTGGGGATAATGTTTTATCCCAAGCACTTAGGGTGGAGCTTTTGGGGTTTCAAACCCCAACCATATTTGGCAAAATGATAAGGTCTTCACCATCCTACTAGGGGCCTCAGAACCTTATAAAAGGCCGCATAATTTATTTTAAATGGTAAGCTTGTGGGTAAAAGCTTTGTTAAGCTTTGGCCTTTCTAAGCCCCTTTGTAAGGGAGAGGAAAAATTATTAGAGCCTCTTGGTGAGAGAGAGAGAGAGACTTGTATGCCCTTGTAAAGGAGAGATTGATAGCCCGTCTTAAGGCAAGAGAGCTTGTCATCACAGAGTGAAATAGCTCATTATTACAGAGCAAAATAACCTATTATTATAGAGCGAAATAGCCTCTTTTAGAGAGAATTAACAAGTGTTAGCCGGTTTATTGCGGGAAGGCCATTGGGGCGGAACTAGAGTTTTCTTGGATGGCGAGTAGAGGTATTTTTGCATACCAAAAAAAAGTGTTATTGATGTAAACATTGTACAGAAAGTGTACTAATGTCATTAATAGAGCGGTTCAAATATTTTCGAACTCGGAGACGTAGCCCAACATTGGTGAACTCTATTATCAAATTGGTTTGCAATGTTCTTTGTTCTTATCTCTTGCCCATGGTCTAAAATTAAGTTTTTTAATGTTGTTTTTTAATTAGTGTGCCATTTTTACGTAAAAGACTAGAAAATTGTGAAATGGATCTAGCATTCGGAAATGGAGAAATTGGTCTAAATGCCCATTTTTGGATCACCTAGTATCTAAGAGAAGCAAGATATGCATGTATGATGTTTGGGTGGGGAAGCAAAGGAGGAAATCTTTTCCAACCGAATGTGCTTGAATGCAAAAGGCTCTCTTAGATCTTGTTCATGTAGATCTTTGTGAGTCATCATGGAAGTCACCCATAGTTCTTGGTGCATGGTACTTTCTCTTCTTTGTTGGATGATTATTCTATAAGGATGTTGATCTACTTGAAAAAGAAGTTCGATTATTTTGCCTCTCAAAAGTTCAAGTCATTGGTGGAAAATTGGGATTCTTTGGATGGATTAAGACATTGAGATGCAATAATTGGGGCACAGGTATTCACTTCCAAGCGGTTCAAGGATTATTCCAGAAGGAGGAAATTCATCATCAATTGACAACCCCGCATGCCCCACAACAAAATGGGGTGGTTGAAAGTCAAAATAGGACCATCACAAAGATGGCTCGATGCATGATGCAAATCCGAGGCGTGCCATTGAAATATTTGGGAGAAGCAACCGACACAATATATATTTAGAATCGGAGTTCTTGCAAAGCTTTGTAGGAAGTCACATTTGAAGAAGCTAGGTTCGGAATCAAACCCGAGGTATCAACTTTTCGTATTTTTGGTTTAGCTGCATATACTTTGGTCCCTAATAGAAAGAGGAGTAAGTTAAACAATAAAAGTTCAAGATATTTCTTTGTTGGTTATAGTGATCAGTCCAAAGCTTATAGGCTGATTGATATTTCCACTAATAAGATAATTGTTAGTCGAGATGTTGATGTGAAAGAAATAAAATCATTCTTTGGCTGTAATCAGCAAGTTGTATCGGAGAGTGTTGTGACTCCTTTGCACAATGATGAGTCTAGTTCATCTCATACTCCTCCACGAACTCCACCAAAACAATTTGTAACACCCACAGTTGATACACCGATATACGAGAAGATGCCAACCTGAGTTGGTTCCTAATCCAACAGAGCCTTATTGAGAATATAGATCATCAATCCAACGAAGGCCCGAGTGATTTTTGTCCACTTTAAGGATGTACAATGGATGAGATGCCTTAATCAAATGTAGGACTGTTGAGGATTGGAATGAAAGTTTCTAATTCAGAGCATGTTTTTTTGTTCTTTCTTCGATCTTCACAAAATACTTGAGCCACAAAGATACTTTTAAGAAAAGGCATACCTAAGGGAAAGCGCCATGCAAATAGAGTATGATGCCTTGATGAAGAACAATACCTAGACATTGGTGGAGTTACCTCCAAGGAATCCAAAGCTGATGGTACTTTGGATAATTACAAAGCTCATCTTGTTGAGTAAGGCTTCTTGCAATAGAAGGGAATAGATTATGAGACGTTTTCTCCTACCTGCAAAGATGGTCACTTTTTGGTTGCTTCTTTTAATTGGAGCTCAATTTGGATAGATTTTTTTTTAGAAGGATGTAAAGATTATCTTCCTCAATGAAATTTTTGGAGGAAGTCTATCTCGGCATAACTTGAAGGTTTTTGATCATGTGGTCATGAACATTTAGTATATGACCTGATTAAGTCCTTGTATGGACTTAAACAAGATCCTCAAGTCTGGTACATCAAAACAAATCCACATCTACAAGATTCTAGATTCAAAAGGAGCCTTTCTGATCCAAATTTGTATGTCAAAAGTGATGGTGATGACATTGTGATTCTTATTGTTTATGTTGATAATCTTGCCATCACGGGAAGTGGGTCGCTGCTATTCAAAGAGTAAAATCAGATTTATGTGTTGCATTGGATATTACTGATTTAGGCCATTTACACTATTGCCGTGGTACATCAAAATAAATCAACATCTACAAGATTTTGGATTCAGAAAGAGCCTTTCTGATCCAAATTTGTATGTCTAAACTTAAAGTGATGGTGATGACATTGTGATTCTTATTGTTTATGTTGATAATCTTGCCATCTACAAGATTTTGGATTCGAAAAGACTTTCGATCCAAATTTGTATGTCTAAACTTAAAGTGATGGTGATGACATTGTGATTCTTATTGTTTATGTTGATGATCTTGCCATCACAGGAAGTGGGTGCTGCTATTCAAGAGTAAAATCAGATTTATGTGTTGCATTTGACATGACTGATTTAGGCCTTTTACACTATTGCCTTGGTGTAGAATTTTGACAACATGACCATATGTGCTACAAATCTATTGTAGAAGTTTTAGATGTCTGAATTTAATTCTTTTTCTACACCTGAGGAGGTCGAGCTGAAGTTATTAACCCATGATGATTAATCACCAGTCGACGAATCACTGTACAAATTAATTTACTTCAATACTACTCTCCCTTTTGTTTATGCAACCTTTTAAAGATTAATTTACTAAATGAAAATTCTCTCTCACCATCCAAAGTACCATATATCAATTTAATATCAAGACTAGGAAACTTTACATTTTCTTTCTTATGAGGTTGGTAGTTGGTGAGTTAGATTTTCTCAAATTACTTCATTTTATTATTCACGTATTTGTCATTTCTGTTCATTCTACTATGCATTTTGTTGCTTTCCTTTGTTTGGAAATCATTTTGTTGCATGCTTGACAAAAACATGATTATATAATCTAACCTTCTAATGCAATGCAGGGAAAAGGTGAATTTACCATGGAATATCGGGAACACGCTGCAGTAATGCAAGATGTGCAGATGCAACTAATGAATACTTACAAGAAAACAAAAGTCACCGAGTAATGGAGGGCTGAAGATGGATGAAAGTCAATTTTATTCTTTTTCAGTGATGGCACTTTTAGAGTCATCCCAACATTTTAATATATTTGCAAATAGTAGAAGATTAGAATACATGCAACAAAAAGAAGGTAGCTGAGGGAGGGAGAGTTGAAGATGCGCGAGTAAATTTAATTCTGTTTTCAGTGATGGTAGTTATGATTCATCCCGAATTTTTAATGTCTGTCATTGAAGTGGAAGACGTAAGCTGTTCTACTTGCTGGATATAAATATGAGAAAAGACTTGTGGCATTGTGTATTTTTTAATATAGAATAATGATTGCTTTCTTCAAGAGGAATGGTGAAGGAATCGGTTCTAAATTGGAGAAACACGATGGTGTCAACAAATCATTTGTGTTCACTATAAAGAAATAGAGTGACTCTTGGATTTGTAGCAGTTTTGATTCATTCCGATTTTTTAATGTCTGTCATTGAAGTGAAGACGAGCTGTTCTACTTGCTGGATATAAAATGAGAAAAGAGTTGTGGCATGGTGTATTTTTGTAATATAGAATAATGATTGCTTTTTCAAGGGGATTGGTGAAGTAATCAGTTCTAAATTGGACAAGCACAATGCTATCAACAAACCATTTATGTTCAATATAAAGAAATAGAGTGGCTGTTGGATTTGTAGCAGTTTTGAGTGATCCCGACTTCTTAATATAGCTGCCATTAAAAGCGAATACATTTTTACTTGATGGATATAAATATGAGAAGAGCTGTGGTGTGGTGTATTTTTAATGTAGAATAGTGATTGCTTTGTTCAAGAAAAATGGTCAAGTATTTATTTTAAATCGGACAATCATAATGCTATCAACATCATTTGTTGTCACTTGGATTTTTAACTGTGACGTCTGTACATGGGAAGTTTCAATCAATATAATCAATCGTTGTTCAGCACTCAATGTCTTTTTCTTTGTTGCAAGCATTGAACTGATCTAAGTGTTTGCATGGTTTAGTCTTTATAGGATATTTAATATTTAAGATATTAATTAAAATCTATACTTTTGTTTAAGACTAAACTTCAAATATAGACAGGGCAAATAGCTATCACATTTTTATACTTGTTTCAAAACACTTTTTAAAGATTAACTAGAGCTTTGAAAACATTTGCCACAATTGTATATGATGATTTTTCTTCTAATATTTGTAAAAAAATTCAATAAGTTAGAATGAGTTGCATAATTCTTATTTTTCCTAGCATAATTCTTATTTTTCCTATATTTCTCATCTCACAAGTAAATTTATTGAAATACCCAGAAAAAGTAACGATGGTGATAAAGAGAGTAATGATGATAAATGCATTTACAAATTTTTAAAACTAGATAGGCACTGGGAAGTCACATCCATCCTTTAATTGACAAGTCTATTGAATGGTGTTAGTGGAGTTGATGGTACATCTATTTACAATGATGCTATGTTAAGGTTATAAAGAAAGCTAGAAGCTGAAACAATAAAAGAAGATATCACAAAAACTATTAAAGATATGTACAAATAAACAATCAAGCAAAGAGACACCTCTTAAGGTAAACTAGAAGATAAAGACCAAAAGTTGACAATCTAGGTAAGTAAATGAAGGTTTTGTGCTTCTATCAATGCTTGGAGTAGGAGGAGAACAACCAATGTCATTGACCAACAAAATCAATGTATGTCTTCACATAAGAGAAAACGAGATACTTCTCTAGAACCTCTCAACTTCTGATGTTGTCGATTATTTAGAGGTTGAGAGAAGCATTTTGATACACTTGATCACATGCACCAAGTTGTAGTCAAGGAGAATCAAAAGGTGCAATACTTTAAAGTAAACATAGATACATGGTGGGTGTTGAGTAATAGGACTTGCACACAAATAACAATATGCAAGGGTACACATCCTACTATTTTGCCATCATCTTTGTGTTGAGTAGTGAATTCCAGTGATGATTAATAGCTCCAACTTAATTGATGTGTTGAGAAAAAGAGACAATAAACTTAGTAGTAGACAATACACATGTAGTGTCCTATGTATGAGAGATAACCTCATGTAGGAAAAAATGCCATGTTGCCTAGTTAGGGTAGTAGGTGGATGGTAAATCATTTGTGATGTATATTGCATTACAAAATCTCATCACAAGAGGGACATTTTAAGATAAAGTGCTTATTCCATCTCATGGAAAGAATCATACACCTTTGAAAGATGTGATTGGAAAGCATGTATTTCACAAAGAGATGGCCAACAAAGAAATATATCATAGAAGTATTTGATGTGATCTCTATTGATTCTCTTATAAAGGAGAAATGTAATTCGGAAAAGGTCTCCTAGAGGGTATTAATAAACAATAATCATAGTTTTATTAAGGTTAATTGGAAGTTGGTGAAAGTATGCAAAAGAAAGGGCTTGTAGTTGTATGTACAATACTTAGGAGTTGAGAACAAAAGGCCAAATCATTAGCAAAAAGGGAGCGTTTACACCCCATTTAAACTACGTTATGGAAAACACAACAATATATTGGAAGTAAGAATGTGTTACATGATGATCTAATTTCAGATTTAATTAATTAACAATTGACCATGCATAATCAAACAACACATTAATATTTGCAACAATGGAAAACAATAGCTAAAATACACAAGAAGAGATGAAGATTTAGATATACAATTTAAAACGAAGCAGATGTAGACAAACATAAAATGTAGATCAGACATTGTAGATGCTTCGTTATTGATATTGACCGGAAATTGAGTTTGTGTAGTACCATACAACTATTGTATAGTCTTGCCCTAAAACTCTACATTCATGATTAAAGATGTACAATTTTGGACCCTTCGTAGTTGGGTTTGTAACTTTTTGCGTGCTTTGCTTGCATGGAAATGTACTTTACTATATGTCGTTCTTGTTTGCATAAATTCAACACTTGTAATCCCTTTTAACCAAGTGAAAATATTAGAGCATGTAATACTTTTTGTCAAAACATTAGATAACAAGTAAGAGAAATCATGTTTGTGGTGAGGATGGACTACCCTTGATGAATGACCTTGCCAACCCAACCCAAGTGCTACACTACATCCCTTGTGTGGGATTAAGCGTCGTGTAATTGTTATACGTGCATGTGCAAGTGTGACTCGTGATTTAAATCAATCCTCTATGAGTGTCATCGTGTTTTTGAGACAAAGATAGTGGGCTAACTATCTAATAGAGAATGTAAGTAACACGATAGTAATGTGGTGTAATGCACTTCAATTGTGTGGCTAAACCTTTATTCCTTAAATCCCTTTGATAATGCTTGAAGTGACTTTGTTCTTGAGAAGACATGGCTGTAGGACTTTTACATGCTTGAAAATGGAGGAAAATATACTCTTTGAATTAGTTGAGTGTTTCAGACATGTAGTGGTGCTTGTTCTAAGTGATGTGCTGATTTTGGAAGATCTAGGAGAGCCTTGAGTGCATTTGGAGTGATATTTGTAATAATAGCTTATAAGAGTTTCATGTGAGTTATAAAGTGACATTGACTTTGATTATATAACATCTCATAGGTGAAATATTCTGATAAGGCCGATCCTAGGAAGTAAAAATGACACATTAAATGTATTTAAATTGAAATTAGAGTTGAAATTTAAAAAGAGACAAAACCGTGCAAATTGGTTCGAGTCATATATTGCACCCGACCAAACTATAAAGTTTAGGACATTAAGCATGTGACGTGAAACAATAAGTTTTGCAATGATGCAAATGGATGATATACCAATCGATTCATTGATAATTTTTGAGTTTGTGATAGAGTAGAGTGTAGAGATGAGCAAGTTAAGAAAGAGCTAGATAATTGTATTGATTGGACTTGAAATGTGATCATTTGTCTTAGCAAGAGAGCATATCCAGGTTGTCATTGTCAAATGATAAGTTACCAAATTTGAGTGTCTACATTTGCCCCTATTTAAGTGTGTAATTGAAAATTGCATGCTTAAAGGAAAAACATACTTGAGTGTGCACACACACTTTGTCTTTGCTCGATAGTTGTCTTCCGATGTGTAGGTGTTGGCATGCTCCAAGGGGAAACTTGAAAATAGAGTGTGGTCAATGTTTATGATAAATTTGAATTATAACCCAAAAGTATAGATAACACTTATAAGTTTTGTAGCTTTGATCTTGCATGAGGTAAATTAAATGAGATACAAAACATGGAAGGGATACACTTGTTCGCTGCAGAGGAGGGGCTCCCATTATTGTTGTACTTTGGAAATTTGGAATTATTCTTGAAATGTTGAAGGATTAAGGGTGATTAGTCCTTAATTGTGTCGAAGGAGAAATTGAGTGTTGAGGGCATGTAACCCAACAACGAAGGAGAGAGGAATCAAAGTACCTTGTTAAAAGAGAAGTCTACATATTAGAATGTTTAGTGACCCTAATATCTACTCCTTCAATTTTTTAAGAGGAGAGGAAGGAAAACCTACAAAATACCTTCCACAACCCCACGGACTACACCGTTGTAAATGGATCTAGCCCTCCATTTTGAAAGCTGTTGAGTAATGTTTAATAACTAAAAACCCGGTTAAAAAGGAATGTATATACCATGCCCTCGTTATGTGTTTTACTATAGAACCGAGTGTATAAATTTTGGAACAACATAGACAATGTTAAGCACACACTTATACTTGAGAGGGGGTGAATCAGTATAAGATAAACTTTTACTTATTAAAATTTATATCCACAATTAAAGCATTTAAAAGCATTCAAATAACATAACATAGAGCAACACCAAATTTACGTGGAAAACCCTCTCTTGGGAAAAACCACAAAATAAGACTGCTTGGATCTACTATCCAAATCCAACCCAAAATTAAATGCTTTACAAATGTTCGTAGGCACCAACCTATTGGAGACACCAATCCCCAAAGCCAAGCACCAACTTAGCCAATTCGTGAGCACCAACCCACTGGAGACACTAATCCCCAATTTTGTGAGGCACGACCTCAACAATATAAACTTCCACCTTTTGTAGTTGCTTCTTCAACCAAATGATGGCAATTCCGCTTCTCTTCATACACACAAATCAGATTATACTTCCAACATGGACGTTGGTCCAATTAATGAAATCGGATCACTTTATATTTTTGCTCTTTATCAAATGATATTCTTATTTTACTTCTGCTCCTCTATTTCAATTCTTTTCTCAAATGATGTATCTATTTCATTTTTTTGCTTGTCTTTCTCAACTTTTTCATCTATCTTTTATAGCCTTAATGTGCCTCTTCCCAAGAGGGGTGACTATCAAAAGATATGTCTCTTAAATTAATATTAATTAACTTCTTTAACTCCTTCCAAATGGGTCGGTTGGGCTTGTATTTAATATTTATTTATTTATTTTATTTCCTTAGATGAAATCGTTGGCCCTTTCATAATTAAAACATTGGTATATAATGTGATTGATGTTCATTACATTCACTTTGTTATTATATCAAATTTGATCACTATAATACATTAAGGACTCTGTTTCTCTTTTATTGTTGTGCATTCTCTTTTGACATCAATGACTCCTATTCCGTGCATTCTCTAATGACATCAATAACTCCTTTGACATCAATGATAATATTTTGCATAATCCTTCCTTTTCATTAATGGAAACCCTACAAAGAAATAATCATCTCCAACCAGAATACTCCCTCTTTCTAGACTTCTTCCTCTTGCTGTATTGTTCCCCCTTTATTTAACTCTCCCCCTTTGACATCAATGACAAAGGGATATACAACACAATCACAATGTATATCACCAAAATATCGATGAAGCCGAATAATGCGGTGATTAGTTCCCCCTTAATCGATGTTTCTCTTGACAATTTTAATGACTAGATGAGGAATCAATCACTACCAATTTTTGCCTTGAAAACTTAAAAGTTTCTTTTAGGAAGGGGTTCGCAAAGATATTTGCTATTTGTTCCTTTATGGCAATGTACTCCATCTTTACTTGTTGATCTACAACATGTTCTCTCAAGAAGTTATACTTGATTGGAACGTGTTTTGTTCTAGAGTGCATAACTAGATTCTTTGAAATGTCTATTGCACGGTGTTATCATAGAGTATTGAGATTGGATATTCATATTGTATCTTTAAATATTTCAAGATTTGCTTCGTCAGAAGGACTTATGTACAACAAGAAATTGCTGCTATGTATTCTGCTTCGGCCGTAGATAAAGAAACTGAAGGCTTTGTTTTTCTTAGCCATGACACAAGATTTTTGCCAAGAAAGAATGCTCTTCCACTTGTACTTTTTCGCCATCAACACTTCCTTCCCAATTTGCATCTGTGTATGTTGTTAGTGTGAAATCTTCACCTCTTGGATACCACAAGCCATAGTCCAAAGTGCCTTTTAGATATTTGAATATCCTTTTCACCACTTACACATGTTTCTTTTGGGGCTGCTTGAAAACGTGCTACTAAGCCTACAACTTGCATGATGTCTGGTCTTGATGTCGTGGTGTATAACAAGCTGCCAATCATGGATCTATAAAGTGTTTGATTCACTTCAGGAGATTCATCATCTTTACTTAACTTGCATCCTATAACCATGGGTGTGTTAACAGGTGTGCAATCTTCCATTTTGAACTTTTTCAACATCTCCTTTATATACTTGGTTTGGGAGATAAATATTCCTTTGTTAGATTGAGAAATTTGCAAACTAAGGGAAAATAACAACTACCCAAAATGGAAATTTTAAACTCCTTTTGCATATCTTTTCAAACTCTTGGGACATTGGTTTACTATCTCCTCCAAAAATGATATCCACATATAGACAACAATCAATTGATTCTCACCTCCACCTTGACATGAAGATTACTATAAAAACTTCCCCGTTAAAACCTTGCTCTTATAGATATTTATCAAGCCTTGAATACCAGGCTTTGGGGGCTTGCTTTAGCCCATATAGTGCCTTCTTCAATTTGCACACATAGTCCTTGTTTTTGATAGAAGGAAACCTTTTGGTTGTTCAATATATAATTTTTCCTCTAACTTGCCATTTAGAAAAGTAGATTTCACATCCATTTGATAAAATTTGAAGTTCTTAAAACCAACCTATGATATAATTATTCTAATGGCTTCTAATCTCACAACATGGAAAAATATTTCTTCAAAATCAATACCTTCCATTTGAGCATACCCCTTGCAAACCAACCTTGCTTTATTTCTTGTTACTTGGCCATCTTCATTCAACTTATTCCTAAACACCCACTTGGTACCAATTACATTCTTGTCTTTTGGTCTAGGAACGAGTTCCCATGTCTCATTCTTTTCAATTTGATTCAATTCTTCTTCCATAACATCGATCCAATGCTTGTCATTGCTAGCTTCTACAAAATTTTTGGGCTCTATTTTGGATAACAAAGAGAAGTTTACTTGTTCATATGTACTTACTATTCTTCTTCTAGTTTGTACTCCAATATCCTTATCACCAAGAATTAGACTTTTTGCATGATTTTTCTAGACAAATCTTGATGGTGCCTTAGTATCTTCCCATTCCACTTCTTGTTTTTCTATTATTTCTTCTTCTTTGAAGTCTGGTCCCTTTGAATGATCATTTGTTTGTGCACTTCCTTCAAGCCACATTTCATTAATGGTTACACCGGCACTTTCGACAATTGTTTGCATTTTTTTATAACATCTATAAGCTTTACTTTTTGAGGAATATCCAAGAAAAATACCTTCATCAGCTCTTGAGTCAAACTTTCCCAAGTCTTCTTCATCTCTCTTAATGAAGCATTTACACCCAAACACTTCGAAATATTTGATTGATGTTGGTCTACCCTTCCATAACTCATAAGGGGTTTTGCTATTGTTTACTTTGATTTGTCCTCTGTTAAAAATGTACTTGTGATGTTAATTTCTTCTCTCCAAAACCTGTATGATAGCTTAGATTCATTTAACATTGTTCTATCCATTTCTTGAATAGTTCAATTTTTATTTCTACATTTCCATTTTTTTGGAGTCCTTGTCGTATAGAGATGCCTTTTTATTCCATGGTCCTTGCAAAATTCATTGAATTCATTTTATAGAAAGTCACCTCCTCGATATGATCTCAAGCACTTGATCTTTAAGTTTGTTTCATTTTCCACCAAGGCTTTTAAAGCTTTAAACTTCTCGAATGCCTAAAATGTTTCTTTTAGAAAAGTAACCCATGTCAATCTAGAATAATCATCAATGAGAAACATGAAATAAATTTCACCTTGTATACTTTTTGTTCTTGTAGGCCCATAAAGGTTTGTATGGATTAATTCTATTGGATTAGTTGTTGAGTACTCCTTTGACTTGAAACTTGACCTTTTCTGTTTTCCATGTTGACATTGCTTGCAAAGAATGTTTGATGGTTTTGTAATCTTTGGCATATCTCTTACATCTTGTCTAGTGCTGATTTTCACTAGATTATCGAAATTCATATGGCCCATCCTTCTATGCCATAACCAACTTTCATCAATTTGACTCATGTAACATTTCTCTCCCTTAACTTCATTGAGTATGTACAAGTTTTTTAATCTTTTGTCTACATCTGCAACTAATGTTCCTGTGTTTGTTTTCTTGATCTCATAACCTTAAGCATAAAACTTGCGAGTGTTTCCTTGATCACACATTTGATTGATACTTAAAAGGTCATGCTTCAAGCCTTCAACATATAATACATTTTCTACTTTCCATTATTAAGGCTAAGGGTACCTTTTCAGCTATTAGTGTCATGACATTATCTTCAAATTTTACTTGTGCCATTGGTGAGAAAATTTGTCTAAGGAATTTTTTTGGGTTTCTTGCCAATGCTTTGGGAATCTAAGCCCGTCTACTTAACCAATGCGGTGGCCTACATGCATGTGCGAGTGAAAGTGAGTTTTCTCTTGATGGCCTTAAGGTCGGAGATCCAACAGGGCACTCCACCGACCTCAGGAAAAGCTAACAATATCTTGCTAGGGAGGACTTTGTTTAAAGAGCGGAAAGGGGAGTGAGAAAGAGGTAGGAGAACTAATGTTGTAGGTAGAAAATCATATTCATACACACACTAGTTAGAAGTTTCATCACATGCACTAAATTAAGAGGAAACAACTCTGCAAGTAGCAATAAGACCAAATAGAATTTGATGAGCACAAAGTATCAAGAAATCCCTTAGTCAAAGAAAGCTAGAAACTCCTTCTTGTATTGATTTCTCAAACCAAAGTTGTACATAGTGGGGAAATGGAGGAAATTTGAGAATGAGGGGAATGGAAGAATTTGGCTATCTCCTTTATTCTCTCAATGCACTCTTGAGTTTACAAAATCAATCACCAACCCTTTGAAATGGGAATGGCTTTACAATTTATAGGAAGAGAAAAGACTCTTCATATGACCCCCATTGACCCTTCATATGCCTTGAAACTTTTCACCTTCTTAGGAAAACTTTAAGTCCCCTTTTATAACTTAAGGGTGACTTATTACATTGAAAATAAAGTCATTTTTAATTAGTTAAGGCATTATGAAAAAGTGCAACCCCAATGCAAAATTAGAACATTGAGAAGAGAGATAATGTTTGGGGAGAGAGAGAGAGAGAGAGAGAGAGAGAGAGAGAGAGAGAGAGAGAGAGAGAGAGAGAGAGAACAGAGAAGAAAAAGAAGGAAGAATGATGTTGACGATGAAAGACTCTGCCTCCGATAAAGTCCATTGATCCTTCCAGATGACTCGATGGGATGCTCCAATGTGATGAACTCTGAATCTTTGAACTCTTTGCACCCTGAGAAACTCCTTCATCTTGGATCACGGATGCTTGCAAGTTGAATGAACTGTTCCACTGATGAAAGTAACTCCCACCCCTGTGTATGATATACCTGTGACCCGCACCATGTAGTGAGTGTTGAAAGACATTGTCGGGTTCCTTCAGATGGATCTCAAATCCTGTAAGAAATTCCCATAGATGATCCCAAACAATGATGTTCCCCTGAATGATTATTGTGCCAAAAATACCCTTTGAGTGTAACTTACTATTAATAGCAAGTGCCCAGATGGAAGACTTACTATTTTTAGTAAGTGGTCATTTTCACTATTTTTGGCTCGAACAATCATTCTAGCTTCTTGGTGATCTTCAGTTCACATTGCCTTTTTCATAGCCGCTTTTGATAGTGAGTTCCCAAACATAGCAAGTATGTATAGGAAAACTTACTAATTTTTGAAAATGGACTTCCATTCCTCGGTTTGCAAAGGAACAAATTTTTTGGACACGACTCGTTGTCATAGTCATGTCCTCCAAATTTCACTTGATTTCGCCCATTAGAATGCTTGGAAATAAAATTTAAAATTTTCACCTGGTAGTGGCTTCGGGCACGGAGCTGCCATGACGGCCATTAATGGAGCTTGAAATTTGTAGGTCTAGTTTTTGTCTCCGATCATGATGAAATTAACTCCATTGTGATAGGTTTTTCATTTGGAATCTGAGGGCAAGTTTTAGCTCAATCTAACCGCTAGTTTGACGGGAAATCAAGTTTTTTTCTTAGTTGAGACAGAAAAATGATTTCTTCGTTGTGAATGTTTTATGCTGTAGAAGGAGGGTTTGAAGGTGTGTTTCTGATGATTTTTGATAGAGGAACGAACATCAAAATATAGTTCATTAATCCGTGAATCTGTTTGTAAGATCTCTTCAAAATCTATTTTCTTTCATGTAATGGATATTTTCAATGTTCTTCTTCTTTGTTCTTTGTTTCTTCTTCTCAGTTTGATGAAATATTCTTTTGAGACCTATGTATCACCAAGGGGTAGATGTTTTTATTGTTATGGTGGATATTTTTTGAGCTTTGACAATGGTGGAATGGTAGTAGGAAGTTACAGAGGAAGTTGTGCATGAGAATGTTAGATGTTAGATGTTAGAAGCAAGAGGGAATTTAAAATTTAAAAATTTCGAAGGTATGGAGAGAGGTGCATTTTCATGTCCTTGATGAACCTCACTTAAAAGGTTATGTGAGGGACATCAATTTTCATAGTGCACCTCAACTTGACACGTGGCATAGATCCGTTGACAAGGGATTAAAGCCAAAAAAATAGCTTTAAAGCACCGAGGGGCTGGAAGCTGGTCATTTGAGGGACCTTAAGGCATCATAGAGGGGCTAGGCATATTTTCCATCTTTTATGTTCCTCACCTTAAAGGGAAATGAGGGATATCAATTTCCATGGCACAGTGTGATGACATGTGGTAGCGATCTGACGTTTGAGAATGAAGGCTTGCGCAAGCACCGAGGGCTCCAAATTCGTTCTTGAAGAGGTCACATGGATGACCAAGAGTGTCCTTAGGGGCTAGGCACATTTTTTTCATGTCGATGTCCCTCATCTCAAAGGGACATGAGGGACATCAATTTGCACGATGTGCTAGGTGATGACATGTGGCAGTGATCCAACGGTGAAGGCTTTGAGCTCCCACAAACACTGGGGGCTGAACTAGTGATCCTGGAGGTCGTATGTGGGTCCAAAGGGATTTTAGGGGTTGGGTGAAATTTCTTGACCCTTATGTCCCTGAGCTTGAGGGATATAAGGGACACAAAAATGCACCAGTCTCCTGGTGTTGACATGAGTCCTATTCAAAAATTGACTAAGTATGAGGTCTTAAGAGCGAACTTGAAACGACGATAACTTGAGCTCCCGATGGAATATTTTGGTAAAATTTTATATTAATTTGAATTTAATTTTCCTTCTTAATCCAATGGTGTGGGTCTCACATCTTGATTCTTGAACATTTGTTTTGAAAAAGTGGATTTTTGTTCGGTTCCATAGTTGAGCCTTGAAAAAACTGATTATAGACCTATTGCACACAAAGTTTTTGAAACAAATAATTTCTTAATATTGTATGGATTTGAATTCCCTTTCTAATTATGTATTTTTTATCTCTTAACTCCATCTAGATCTCCCGAAATCACTTAGGAAGTTCGTTGCTTTTTCGGCCCTGTGCACTATCTAGGCTTGAGAAAAAACTGATTACACACCTATTGTGAAAAAGTGTTGTGAAAAATATAATTTAACCATATTTTATGTCTTGAAATTCCCTTTTCGATGATGTCTCTTTTTATTCTAACTCCATTCGGAGCTCCCGAAATCACCTTCTGAAGCTCAACAATGTTTTTGGCCTATGCATGACATGTGAACCTTGTTTTTGATCAAATTGCTCCAAACTCTCCAAATCTTCCATGAATATTCCAAAATCACTTCCATTATGTTTCTATACATTCAATTCACATCCACATTGTTTTTTTCTTTGATGCCCGCTCCTGTGGGGTTACGCTGCTCTCGGGAAGACCAGTGATAGCCCTTCCCATGACTACCCAAAATTTACAATTTTAAGAACACCTAAAATCACCTAGGGGTTGATTTGAATGTCCTAAATCTCCTATATGACTGATTTAACATCATATATGAGGTCACTGGACTGAATGAGTAGACTCGGGGTTCCCGGGAAGGATAAAACTTGAAAATTTTGGCACAAGGGATATCGTTGTCATCTTTGGAAAATTGTACAATTTCCTGTTGCACATTTGTATGAAAACACATGCCTTGACTTATTTACTTCAAGGTGATAAATTTTGTATTGTCCTTATTCATGTTACTTGAGCATCCACTATCAATATAACATTACTACCCTTTGTCTTGTGCATGAAATCCATTTGTACAATAATAGATTTCTCCTTATATTGATTAACTTCCTTACTTATGTTTCCAAATTTTTGTAGGTTATCTTTTCTTTACAACAAGAGCGTTCAATTTCTTGTTTTGTCTAGGGGGTTCTATAATAACACTTCTACAAATGTGTGCTATATGTCCATAGTTATTACAATTATAACATACAATGTTATTCTCTTTGTAATTTGATAACGAGGTAAATGAACTATAGTTTCTACTTAAAACTTCATAAGTAATTCTACCATTTTCCCATGCATACCTATTTCTTGCTCGTGTCCTACACTCCATTTCTCTATGACCAAAATCATTGCAAGTAAAACAATAACTATAAAATGAACTTTGGTTCCTGATCATATGAGAATGTTTTGCAAAGAATGATCTTTCATGATTTCTTGTGGGCACCTCATGCAACTAGTTCTCACCTTTGTTTTTTTCTTTTAGAGGATTGATATTTCAAGGAAGATTATCTTATTTCTTTGGTAGCTCATTATATTTTGAATCTATATTCTTCTTGCTAACCTCTTGTTTTTCCTCATAGCCAAGAAAAGTATTGATAAATGGTGACCTCTGGCAGTTGATTATATCATCTAAAATTTTGGTGCTCTTTTCAAATTTTAAATTACTTTTCAATTAAGTATTTTTCTTTTCCAATTCCTTCCTTAGGGTAAAAATTTCATACTCTAGCTTCTTACAATCTTCTTCATTTTTCTTCAATTGAATTCTCACCTCTTCCTCTATTTTCTTTTCCTCTTCAAGTTGAATCTTTAGGTTAATGACCATTATTTTGATTCCTCTAGAATTTATGATATTTATGTTTCTAAATCACAATTTTTTTCTTCATAATTTTGAATATGTAATCTTTGTATCAGATTATTTTTGTTAAGAAATTTTATCTCACCTAAAGCACATATGATTTCTTCTTCAAGATCTACCTCTCCTTCATCTTCGACATCTTCCTCTTCCAAGGTGTCTTTACTTGTAGAGGCATCATTTTTTATTTCTATAGTCATGAACATAATTTCTTCTTGTCATTGTCTAATATGCTTGTTATCACCAAATTAAAACACCCTTTGATTTACTAGCATGTGATTTTTTTGAGAAATTAGTGTAACTATGTAACATGGAATTGTGTAAAGGTGTGGGACCTTGATATTAAGACAACTCTCTAGAGAAGGCTGGTTCCTCTTCCTAATCTAAGCACTAAACTACTCCTAATGAAAGAAATACCACTAATTAATCCTAATCTATGATTCCATGTGATTAGGAGAGAGGAAAATTCATTAGTGATGGGAAATCCTACACTAAATGAGGTGATAACACCAAGATAAGGGTGTTGGGAATCTCTCCAATGAGTGAAAATGGAGAAAGAGAGGATGGATATAATCACTACAGTCTAAGAAAACATTTAAATCTACATTTTAATGAAATCACAATAAAGATACACCCTGCAAGATGAATAAAACAAACACAATACATATGTAACTATTATAGAGAGGCAAGAGAAAACAACAATACAAGCTAGGGAAGATAAATAACCACACAACTTGAATTTATTGCTTCATAGGCATACATAGTCCATTACAATGTAGAAGGAAGGCAAAGATCATCATAGAATATTTCCAAATTTGAGGCCTTTAGCTCATTGGTGTTTTGAGACCATTTTGACATAGTTTCATTACACGAGAATGCTCCCCCAAAATGAGATTTTTTTACATTATATAGAGTTGAGAGGAGAAGATGAAATTCCGGATTGATGTCTTCACCCACCAAAATGATGCATTTAACGATTGGAAATCATCATGGGGAACCTGTAAAATACCACCCCCTTGTACCATATCTTTTGGAGAAGAAAATGGCTTTCATGCCTCCATTAATGTCGGTAGTTGGCTCAAACTGTTCATTTGAGTGTTGAATATGTTTTCCATTTTTCCACCAAGTTAACTCCTCTTAAATTAAGAAATTCAATTTTTACTATGTAGAGGACGAGAGAAATATTTTGGGAAAGTCCAATTTTGTGAAAAATGGAGCTCCCAAGATAAATTTATGGCCATTTTACCATCTCCAGTTTTGTGAGAAACTAGGTTGCCATTACTTGCTTCACTTTCTTTTTGAGGGTTTCTAGCATGAATTAGCTCGAGAAACCAAGTTCACACTACTTAAGCTCCTTAACTGGGCTTAAGGAGGTGAGTCACTCCTCATCTCACCAAAGCATGACTCTCGAGCCATCACTCCTTGCATTACAAGTTTTTCCCACCACCTAACTTCACCGCCCACACACTCTTGATTGCGAGATTTCACATGTTCTTGGCTTGGGTTTTGGAAACGTATTTTTCAAAGTAATTGTGCATCATATTACTAGGTAACTCATTTCTCCATGTTATGTGGGGTTTAGAAGTGATTCTACTTATTTATTTAAAATAAGAAAAGTAATATTGAAATCCCACGCAACTCGCCATTGCATCACTTTTCACATTACTTCAACTCGGGGATTGGGGCAGCCATTACTTCAAAGAAATGACCCCTAGAACCATATTTATTCCTCTCTACTTTACATATTTTTGTAACTTCATTTCTTCATTTGGGTTTTTAGCTCCCCAACTTCTAGTTGGTGAGGGTAGAAACCCACACCACTCATTCACTATTCACTCGGGGTTTTAGGGTGCTTCAAATCATAGTTGGAGTGATCCAAACCCATCACCACTCCCTTTCGGATCGTATGAATCATGAATAGATATTTGCATAGCCTAGCTCAAACACCGCCCGATCTCGTCCCTTGGACTTTCCTTCACAATGTTCTTGAACCTCATCCCTATGCTGCCGACCTTAACTCACTTGTTTTCATCTCTACGAGCTCGGATCATTGATTTCTCCACCATTGACATGGGCTCAACCCTATCCTAGATCATATTCACCTCGTTGTGTTCCCCAATCAACCTCTTTATGTGGCTCTTAAGTTCTCCAATGTCGACGATCTCGCAAGCTGCGGCTCGACCCTAGCCCGATGTTTGGCTCGGTGAGCCAACTTGTGACTCAATCAACTTGACTCACCCACTGGTTCTTAGCTCACCATACCAACCAACCCCGAGTTACTCGGCCACTACACCATCTCGCCGAGTAGCTCACCGAGTTGGGTTTTAAACTCGCCCTCATTTTCATACTTCCTTCAATTTGACATGTTTAACATTAAGGATGGGTCTTTTGCAAGAGAGAAAATACATGGAGACCCCAATTTTTTTTTAAAACACAGAGTACCCCTCCTCATTGACACAACCCATTTTCAGTTCTTTCACACTAAGATACTCGAAGAAGCTCTCAAAGACCCAACTATCCATGTTGTCCATTTTTTCTAGGAGGGAAAAATGGATAACAATGCTCTCACTACTTTTCTCATATGAGCTAATATCCTTTTTAGAAGAGAGGATTTTCTTGTGCTTACCAAATTTTTCTTATATTCATTTTATTTGAATCTTTTCTTGACTGAGTTTTGTTTTCCTTATTATTCCTTTCCTCATTATTATTTTCCTCATCATCACTATCATCCTTATGTGGACATTTTGTAACAAAATGTCATAGTTTACCACAAATGAAACACTTGAAAGGTAGTTCACCTTTTCATTTTCCGGATCCCTTTTTAAGATTTTTGATGAACATGGCTTCCTTCTCATTTTGTTCATTGCTTGATTCAAGATATTTATTTTCCCCTTTATTTGAATCTTTGAAGATTGTTTCCCTTTGTGATGTATTCTCGGTTTTTTTCCTCATCTCATGGTTGTGAGAATTCCATGTAACTCATCCATTTTAAACCGGTCTAGGTATTTTGTTCCTTTAATGGCAGAAAATTGGCATCAAGTCTCGATGGTAAATACCTTAGTACCTTTTGAACTATTTCATATTATTTAAATTTTTCACCAAGCCCTCTGATGGTGTTAACAATCTCATCCACATAAAGAAGATATGCCACAACATTTTCTTCATCTTTCATTTTCAAGCTCTTGAATTGTCTCCTATGAGTTTGGAGCTTTGCCTTTTTACTTTGTTGTCACCCTCATAGATGGTTTGAAGTTTATCCTAAATTTCCTTTGTCAAATTGCAATACATTACTTTGAAAAATTATGATTCTAATAAGCCACAAAAATTACGTTCATGGATTTTACATTATTTTCACTAGCCTTCTTTCCGGTTGTATCTGTTGGTGGAATTTGTGGAGTTATATATCTAGTTACTACATTATGGCATTTGTTCTAGCTTTTATGTAATGGAGCAATTATATAGCGCGAGGGGACTACGAGGGGATGGTTTGAATTGGTAGTGAGGGAGAGAGATGTGGAGGTGTTTGCTTTGAAAGGTGAGGAGTCCACACGGTTGTTGGGAGTAAGGGTTAGCCGAGTGGCCAAGGGGAACAGATGGGTAGGCCGAGTGGCTAGGGGTGAGCATTGAAGCCGAGGGGGTGTGAGAACAATTTGAGTTGTGTGTGGGAGGTCATCGGTTCAGGATTGTAGGGACATGGGATGTGTAGTCCACGTAGGATGTGTTTTAAGCCCGGAGGAGGGGAGTAGTGGAGCAGGAGAGCTCATGAGGGAAATCACCCTCTTAGTAAAATCAAAACAAAATCAAATCAGACTACAAAAATGCACATATGATCAAAATTAGCCACAGTTCTTAAATAACTCTTTTTCAAAATGGATAGATCTGGGTGAAAATTAAATTCAATAATCTGGTTGTGGGTATAGTATAGTACACATACCTTGATGGTAGGAAAGGAAGAAAATAGGTGCAGTAACAAGAGAGAGGAAAATTACAGGTGATATAGGAGTGTACATTATGGGTTTTATACTAGTTTCAAGCACTGTCACTTGAATTAATTCATGTTCAAAATGACAATAGCATCGGATAGGTAGATGGTTAAATGGAACCATAGCAAGTTTAGACAAACCACAATTGAATTATGACTTAATTAGTTTCATTAATTAAAATCATACAACCCTACGAAGATAAAATCTAAAATCTATGTTTAATAAACAAATAAAATCTAAAATCTATGTTTAATAAACTACTACTTGCTAGATATCAAAACTAAGGGCCATTAGATATGTTCACATCCTTATACTCTAGAATGCATAGTTTTTTCCATCAAACAATGGAGCCTTGTTTGTGGAGAAACCTTCTTGAACTTGATGACTAGCCATATGTGCTTTTGAGATCTACCTTATAGTGGTTAGACTATATTTAAATAAACTTGTTATGATACCAATTATTAAGCACACTTTTATACTGAGAGGGGGTGAATCAATATAAGATAAATTTTTACTTATTAAAACTTATATCCACAATTAAAACATTTAAAATCATTCAAATAACATAACATAGAGAAACACTAGATTTACGTGGAAAAATGTCTCTCGGGAAAAACCACAAAATAAGATTTCTTGGATCTATTGTCCAAATCCATCCTAAAATTAATTTCTTTACAAATGTTCATAGGAACTAACCTTACGAAGACACAAATCCCCAATGCCAAGCACCAAATTAACCAATTCGTGAGCACCAACCCACTGGAGACACTAATCCTCAATTTTGTGAGGCACCGACCTCAACAATATAAAATTCCACCTTCTCTAGTTGTTTCTTCAACCAAATAATGGAAATTCCACTTCTCTTCATACACACAAATTAAACTATTCTTCCAACATAGACGATGGCCCAATTAATGAAATCATATCTATTTATTTTATGCTCCTTTCTTACTCTTTATTCAAATGATATTCTCATTTTCCTTATACTCATCTCTTTCACTTATTCTCTCAAATGATGTATCTATTTAATTCTTTTATTTTCTTTCTCAACATTTTCATCTTTTATAGCCTTAATGTTCATCTTCGCAAGAGGGGTGACTATCAAAATATATGGCTCTTAAATTAATATTAATTAACTTATCTAAAGTCCTTCCAAATGGGTCAATTTGGGCTTGTATTTATCCTTAGATGAAATCTTGAACCTTTCATAATTAAAGGATAGTATACCATTTTTATTGTTGTTCATTACATTCACTATTATTATATTAAATTTGATCACTATAATACATCAAGGACACTATTTCTCTTTAATCGCAGTGTATTCTCTTTTAACATCAATGACTCTTATTATGTGCATTCTCGTGTGACATCAACAACTCCTTTGAAATCAATGACAATATTTATAATAGACAAGAAGAGGACCCATGCCCCAAACCTTGTTTGTAACTATGTCTCGAGTAATGTAGAAGGAAGATTGAAATACTCATGCCCCCTAGATAATGCCATGAACTCGAGTACTATGTGCCTAAACTTGTATATGAAGTCTATAAATATTTGATAAAATTTGAGAATACTAAAATTTATAAGAATATGCCCCTATTTAAGAATGCCCTATGTGTTTAGGACCATCCTATGGTATTGACCGTAGCATGCGTTATTAAGTTGTATTGAATTCTACCACTTCTAAGTATTGGTACCTATTTTTGAAAAACCAAACTCAGTAAAACCCTGTTGTTGTTGTCCTATAATATATTTATAGTTGTATAATATATCGGATGAATGCAATCTCTTTTGAGGCATGTGTGATAAAACATTTGATAAGTGCATATTTGAAGGAAAGATGTGTACCCATGTGTAATAATCTGCTTAGGATCACATGAAAGGTTGGAATTGTGGCCACCATTAAAACATGTACATGCAAAGTGGGTTGCACATGGTGGATACCATGGTGCGTAGAGAAAAAAACACGTGACACATAGGAAACAAGAGTAACAATATTACATTTGTATTCAGATAACAAATTGTAAAGAGTCAATAAAGTGAACATGAGCAATAGTTAAAGAGTCAACATGTAATAAACAAAAGTAACAATAATACATCTTTAAATAGGTAGAAACAATAGTGTACAAAGATTCAATCAAGCCAACACAAGAAAGAATAAAGAGTCAACATACAATAAATAAATGCAACAATAATACACGTGAATAGAGATAAAAAAATGTAAAGATAATCCATCAAATGGATAGTATAGAAAAATAATCACACAGGCATAAAGCCACAAACATGGGACACCCACGGTGTCACAAGATAATCACAATAAAAAGTAGTGTACGTTTAAAAAATGAAGCAAACGTATACATGCAAGCTAGTAATTGTGCTAAAAACATGGGACATCTATAGTGTCCCGAGTCAATCAAGGAACTTAGGCCATACAACATAAGAAATCATGGAATTGAGGAATCGTGAGTAATCACACAAGAAATTACTAAAAATTGAGTTATTAAGCATTCAGTAGTAGCCAAGTAAGTAAGTATGTAAACCACATAAATAAGTAGTGAAAGAAATGTATCAAAAGTATTATACAAAAAAATGATAGAAAAAAAAATAAAAAAAAAATATATATATATATATATCAAGACTAATCAAAAGTGACCTATCTTGTTATATATATATATATATATATATATATATATATATATATATATATATATATATATATATATATATATATATATATATATATATATATATATATATATATATATATATATAACAAGATAGGTCAGCTTTGAACAAGACACATGCATTAGTCTTGTTATCTCAAAAGATAACACACACACACACACACAATCAAGTATAATGAGGAAGTGTAAAGTAATTGTAATGAAATAGAAGCACCTGCATAATGGAGGAGATGCCCCTAGATATTAATGACAATGGGAAAACAAAAATATGGCATTTATCATCTCATATCAATTAGTGTGTGCCCTATATCAAACTCAATATAATGCATGTGTGTAAGGAGTATATAGAAACAATATTTTATATATCAAACCAATGTGATAATTATGTATGAAGTAAAAATTTATCTAGTCAAACCATAAACATGTCATGATTTTGTAATGTTTACAAATACGTGAATGTTTTTGTGATATGTGATTACTTGAATATTTTTAATTGTTTTGAAAGTATCTATGTACATGACGGGGATAACACAAGAGATCCCAATAAGATCATCAGAAGGAGGCATGGTAGACCCACAAGGTGAAGGAAGTGTGTACCTTAAATATGTCATGGTGGAATAAAGATAATCCTATATAAATGTAGAGGGGTCATAATATGTGAAAGAGAAAAATGAAGAGGATAAACCCATTAGAAATAGTATGAGTAGTGGATTTTGGAATTAGATTTGCATTTTATTGATAGTGATCTTGAGTTGTTTCATGACACTAATTGTGATCAAAATAATTTGATATAACATGCAATGAAAATAGTAATGTAAAATGACTTATACGACAATAGTGTAGAAGACATAATATGCAAAAATAGTGGAAGGGGTCCCATTATCAAATTACACAAGATAAAGTCTATGGAAGGAAACCTATTTTTAAAGAAGGGTGATCCTCATATGCCACTAGCCATTCGATAAGAAATGCAACATGTAGGAAATAAAAATGGTGTCAAGAAAAATGTTTGTGACTAACTATGAATGAAAGATCATAATAGTCTAACCGAATAAGGGACACATTATCACCCAAAATATGCATTGTCATGAATTACATGTGAAGTGTTGGTTGTGTGAGATTATTGCAAAAGACATGTGATTAACCTACTTATTTAGTAGAACAACCACTACTTTTTTGCAACCCATTTGAACTTATCATGATATAATGGTTGATTATTAGGACCTCCTTTCTAAAAAATGTCTCTCATAAGGGGATGAGAAACCAATTCGTTTGAGCGGGATTTTTGTGTAGATCACAACCACTACATGTCAATGTAATAGAAGAGGGAAAAGGGATCTACAAGCACACCATGTTTCAAAAGTGATGATTTCTTTGTCAAGCCACTTGATTTTTGTTCTAGTGCATAATTGTTTTTTTATCGGGGTGCCCATTAATATGATGAAAGCTACAAAATGTTATGCTTTTCTCACTCCATTTGATAAGGAGTATGGTTTGCATTAGGTGGTAATGGAATAAATCATTTATCAAGTATAATGATAAAGATAACATGCAAATGATTGAGAATCCTATCAAAACATAATGGCTTATGCCTAGGAAAGGAGGTATATTTGTAGTATCTATAGGTTAAATTTTAATATGATGTGAAGTATTTTCATGATGTAAAACCTTTACTCACCCCAAATTAGAAGATGATTAATTCGTAACATTAAAATTGGGATTCATGGATGTAGTAGGAATATGGGGAAAAATGAGAGAAACTCCTTGAATTAGATAAGGACTTAGACACTAGTCGAGAAAATTGGAGACCAATAATCAAGAGACCATAGAAGATAGGACCCAAAAAGTGATTTTTATAAAAAAGTGACCATCATCAAATTACTAAAGTAACAATTAATGAAAGTGAATTTATTGAAACCAAAAGAGGTATTTTCTAACTTGAATATGTGGGATTAAAACCTCCAAGGAATTTGAAAAAGTTTATATTTATCGATTATGTCCTTATTATGAAAATGATAATTTTGAATTTCCAAAATTTATGCTAAATAAATTCCAAACAAGAATATGTTTTTGTTTAATATATCAAAATAAAGAAAAACCAAAATAGATTTTCTAATCTTTATATATAAAGTAAAATATGTTTTGGAAAATAGGAAGCCTTAGAAAGAGACCCAAAAAGGGGGCCAATAAGATACCCTAGGGGAAAAATGCAAAAATAAATTTTAGGTCATGATATAAGATGAAATCATAATTCAATTTAGATACAAACCTTAGAATATTGATATATTGAAACCAAATAGGAATGAGATACCCTAAGGAAACTAGGGTTGATAGATTCAAGCATGAGTTAGGTTCACGAAATGTTTACACCCTAATTAAATTATGTTATGGAAAATAAAAAATAATATATAACAAGTAATAATGTGTTATAGGAGATTATTTTGATTCAATTAATTAAAAATGAAAATGCATAATCAAAACAACACATTAATAATTCTAACACCGATAAATGATGAAACAATAGCTCAAATACAAAAGAGGAGATGAAGACTTATCTAAATAGTTCATAACAAATGAGATCTAGATAAGTAGACATGTGGTAAAAGCTTATCAAAATTTATAGATGCTTTGTTCGATCCTGGAACTAGAAATTGAGTTGGTATAGAACCATACAACTACTTTACTTTCTTACCTTAAAATTGTGAATCCTAATTAATGATGTAAATTTTTTAACCCTTTTATAGTTACATTCTATAACTTCTTGTGTGATTCGCTTTCCTAGAAATGTACCTTGTTGTATGTCACTCTTGTTTGGACAACATGTAATCATCTAAAACCCAAGTGTAAAGCTAGATGAATGCAATACCTTTCACCGAAGCATTTTATAACAAAAGGATAAATAACATGTGATGTGAAACTGGAGTACCCTTGGTATATGAACATGCTAAACCCATCCAAGTTCTACACTACATGCCTTCATGCGAGATCAAACATCATATAGTTCTTGTAGGTGCATGTGAAAGAGTAAGTGTGATCTAAACTAGCTCTTAATGAGTTATCTCGTGTAGTTTGACATAAGGATAGTAGGTTAACTATATAGTAGAGAACATACCCATTACGTTAACAACGTGGTATAGTGTAGTACTGTTGTGTGATTAAACTCTTTTTCCTTAAAACCGTTTGACAATTATTGGAGTGACTTTTCTCTTAGCAAGACATATTTCAAAATGGAGTAATCTAGAATCTTTGACCAAGTTGAGTACTTCATACATGTAGTATTGGCTTCTTTATCGATGTGTAATTGATTTTGGATGATCTAGGATAACTTTGAGTGCATTTGGAGTGATCTTTACAATAATAGCTTGTAAGAGATTCAAGTAAATTATAAAGTGATATTTAATTTTATATATACATATATCCTTTAATAGGTAAAATATTATGATAAGGATGACCCTAAGAAGATGAAATGACACAACCAAAAAAATAAAAATTGAAATTAGAGTCGAGAAGATAAGAAAAACTATGACCCTACAAATTGGTTATGAAAATTTAACAAATCCTCACCAAAATGTATGGTCCAAGACATGAAGTATGTGATGTGAAACTATTTTTTTGTAATGATACACATGGATTATTTACGAATTTGGTTGATTAATATTTCCTATGTTTTTAATAGTGCTTAATATAGAGATGAGAAAGTTAAGAAAGAGCTAGAGAGATGTATTGATTAGATTTAGAACACGAGTGTTTTCCTTAGCAAGGAAGCATATCCAAACTTTTCATTTCCAAATGATAAGTTACCAAATTTGATTGTGTACAGGAAACTAGAAATCAAAACATGGAATATAGACCATCATCAAACCAAGTGTGTTACCAATATAAAACCTCAAACTCATATTGTTAACCTCAAAAATAAAGTGTGAGTGCACCCTTTTTACTCTTGACTAAGGTAGAGAGTTTTTGGTTTGTTTAAAGTTAGCTAATTACTATTCACACATCCTTAAAATAGTGATCACAATACACTTAAATTGTCAACATAGGGCGGAAACTTTAAGAGGTACTCATATAGTTTATGTACATCAAACTAAATTGTAGTAAAGAAAAAATTAACCTAATATAAGAGATTTGAGGCTTCCACAATCCATGGTATAAATTAAAAAAATCTTCTAGATAAATTTATGTAAAAGAAGGAAAAACATTAGTATTTCAGATCCTATGACGAAGACAATAAAATTATAATTTTAAAGCTCCTTTTATATATATATATATATATAAAATATGTTGAACTACAAATATTTTAAACAAATTTACCCCTAGTTGATCATAAATTCAATTTGATTTTATTTATTAGTATGTGGAGTAAATATGAATAAAGTATACTCACACATATTCAAATACGGTAACACCTTGATAATTTCATCCACCTATAATTAAGTGGATAAAAATAAAATCATTTGTTCATCCCTGAATGTAATATTAAATCTATAATGGTTAGCCTTCACGAGTTAACTTGATATCATCAATTGTGTTCAATTCGTTTGGATGTTCATAAATTCCCTTTACTTTGTTTAGATTCCTCTTGAAGAAACCATCTTCAATAATTGACTTGTCATTTTTAATAAAAATTAAGGTGCCTAGTCCTATATGAGTACTTTGTTAAAGATGATTTCTTGAATATTTATGGAGTGCTATTTGATCCTAGTTTATATGAATATTCAAGTTTCACTAATATGGAATGGTCTCTCACTTGTGCGATAACTAACATAAATATCTTAAATACATATATCTAAAAGACATCGAGAGATATCAATCTCGAGAAGTGTCTATATTGGAATTCTCACATAAGTTAGATAAGCACCTCGAGATTGATATCTCTCGGTCTCTTTTAGATAGATATATTTAAGATATCTATGAATTTTTAAATATAATTATTATTTTTAATTAATTAATTTAAATATTTATTTTTAATTTTTAATGTTTGTTATGAACTAAATATATTGTGTAAACCATCATTTAAAAATGAAGAAAATATAAAATACATTTATTTTTAAATATAATTGTTTATTTAATTAATTAGTTCAAATAAATATTTTTATTTAATACTTTTAATGTTTGTTATGAACTAAATATACTTTGTATTTATTTTTAAATATAAAATTACATTTATTAAATTTTAGTTACGAATATAAAACATTTATTTATATCTTTTTTTTATAAAACACATCTAAATGTAAAAGCTAAAATAAAACTAACCTAAAAGTAAAAATACATTTAAAAGTAAAAACTAAAATAAAACTAACCTAAAAGTAAAAATACATTTTAAAAGTAAAAACTAAAATAAAGCTAACCTAAAAGTAAAAATACATTTAAAAACTTAAAAATAATATAGATTCACACTTATTCACAATTATAATTTATTCGGCACATATTATCTTCCATTAAAAATTAATATACTTACATGTAAAATTAAAAATACATCTACAAGTAATGTATTCAAGAGGTTCATTCCCATAGGAGAGATATTCTCCTTCACCAAGGTGTAATTCTCCTTCTTCACCTGTATTGTCATGACATGGTTGCTAATAACCCCTCAAGCTCCATTCCCCCTCCTCCTATGCAGCCCAAAAATCTAAAAGACTTAGACAGCCTTCTCCCCCTTGCCAAAAGGGTTCTCAAAAGCATTGTTAAAGGGAAAGACTTGGATGTGGTGGAAATGTTGCTCACCATCAATCAAACTAACCTCTCTTTGACCGTTAAAATTGGGTTTCATGGCCCACTTGTAAATTCACAAGCCTCAGGGGAGGATGTGCCTCTCATGGTTAACATTGGTAATAAGGGGAAACAACCCTCTAATATGGACATTGAGGAAAATCTTGCAGAGCTTAATAGGACATAGAAGGAACTAGTTCGCCACTCTAGAGAAGATTGTCTCTAAACAAATCAATCACCTCACCATGCAACACACTTTTCTTGAGTTTTTGCATATTCAGGTTAAGAAAATTTGTGATGTGAGTGGAATTCCAAAGGATCTTTGGAAAGGTGACAAAGCTACAAAGAAGGTGTTCTCCTCTAGTAGAAAGGACCCTATGATTTAGAATGCCAAGAATCTCTTCACAGCTTTGGAGGAAGTGAAAAAATATTAAAAAAATATCTCAATTAACTAGATGGACTCCTCTTGTTTATTGTTTTTTTGTGATGTTTTCTATTGGTTGAGAAACTATTGTTGGGTTGTTGTTTATATGTTCTTCAGCTTATTTTTGGCAGTCTGTCTTTGCCTTTGTTTCTTTGTGTAGTTTTTGGCTTGTAGGCCTTTTGATTGGGTGTGGTCCCCACGTATAAAAAAACCACAATGCTAAATTTTTGTTTCATCTAGTAGTTAGTCCTTTTCTTGGGGTGTGGAGCCCACCTATAAAAAAACCACGTTGTTACTCTTGCTTATCTGGCCATTGGGATTTTTGTACTACGGGGTATGGTCCCCCCAAAACCATTTACCACTAATAAAAAAATCTAAAACTAAAAATCTAAAAACTAAAAATAATATAGATTAATATAATAATATTATAGTTACCAAATCACATTATTATTTACTCCGTACTAAATATCTTGCAATAAAAATTAATATCCTTCCAAAATAATATATACATTAATTTTATTTATTAAACATTGAATCGACATTAAAAAATAAATTATTTTGACCATTAAATATTAGTGGAAAATAAAAAGTTTTTTCAATCAACGCATGCCATTACACTACTTTCCCGCCATAATAGAACACCTCTCGGTGGAAAAACACTATTTGACTATGGTTCTAATTGGTATTTAACAGACTTGAGAACTTGCATGATCTTGTTAAGAATAATGAAGGTTTTCCTAATGTAGTGTCTCTTAGAAATTCTTGATACTTTATTGGATATGACACTAATGTAAAGTATAAAAGCCTCATGTCTTACAATCCCCTTAACTTGATGTTGTCAACTATTTTGCACAATAGCTATTCTTCACGAGGAACTTAATTAGGTGTATTTTTTTAGTCTTAAGATGGTCCTTGTATGATATCTTGAATTCTATCCTATGTAATTTTTGGCTGCACATTACTTTTTTGAGAGGAAGTAATGGAAGGACACTTGTAATCCTTTTGTTTAGACATTATAAAAAAGGGAGCCATTCAATTTTTCTATTACATCTCCTCATCAAAGATCTTGTTGTATACACCTTATTTATGACTCTTATGGACATTTTCTCTTCACATATCCGTTAACACATTTACCTCTACTTAGTGATATCTTGTAAGATATCAAGGATATTACAAAGAGTAGGGTGGGCTCACTTTTGGTGGTACTTGTGAGAGATTTGATGTACAATCCATGATAACTTAGATATACTATCGTTTACACCACCCACTCATCTTTTTATAGCCTCCCTATGACATCACCTCCACATCTACCTACAACACACTTATACCCTTTCCAGATTATGTTTCACCAACTTTATAGTCTTCCTTCATTATTTAATCCTTTCTACAAGACCACGTGACATGTTATTAATTGGATCCAATGACATCAACCATTGTCAATACCTACTAGATTTATTTCTGAAATCCGATTGTATTGACCATGGTTAATTTCATAAGCTAAAAGAAATTGTAATGACTACTAATGTTTCTGTAACATCCCCTTTCCCCCAATGTTAATAAAAATAGTACTTTGGATTTAAAATTATCCCCCTTGTGTGTGTGTGTGTGTGTGTGTGTGAGAGAGAGAGAGAGAGAGAGAGAGAGAGAGAGAGAGAGAGAGAGAGAGAGAGAGAGAGAGAGGCTCCTCGATACGGCCATGCGACATGGTTTATTGCACCCAAGTCTTTGAGGAAAATATTGGTTATTTGAACATAAGGAAAGCCTCTTCAAGCCAATCTTATCAGATTATGCTACGTGGATTATTTTAGGAAATTAAGGAAACCCAACTAGAAATTTAAATATTTCTAAAAAAATATATGAATGAAAAACAATAATCTTAATATATTTCTTGTTGTGCTTAATTAACCCAACGGTACAATGTTATCTATACAAGAATCTATTCATAATATTCTAGTAGCCCATGCACAAACTTTGTGCAATTATAATATTATCCTACAACACATTACAATATGTATTCAAAATATTTTATACATAATAATATCCTAGACACAATTTATTAAAACCAACCAAAAAATAGATAACACAACTACCTTCCTAAGATTACACCTAGGAATCTACATTATTTAAAACACTTAATGATTTAAATAAAATCATAACTAAACTATGAAAGAAACATGATATTCCCTCTTACTACAACTTAGTCATCCTTAACATGTCACTTTGAATGTCCAGTCATCTAAAGATTTTTTGACAAAGCATAACCATTACTCTCAAATGTTACACATCTCCATTGCACACCAAAAAGTAACTCTCACTGCACAATGATACTATTCATAATTATACATAGTTATCATTATGTACCCATACTTCGAGAGTATACTACATAATGCCCAAGTTACCATGTACTTACATGCATGGCTATGACCATATTACACAAATATTCACAACTCTTACTTTCCACATAAGAGTTTTGAAATGTTGTACAATCCAACCATTACACAATAGTCACACCAAAGTTTAACCACTTTGTAATGTCATGAAGAAATGAAATATTCCCAAAACTCTCCCAATTGTTGAACACTTTTCATAAAGGTAGCATGAACACATTCCTAAGTATTCTCGAACAAGTAAGCTCATATTTTCCTTGCACCAAATAAATGTATTATCATACACTACCTTAGTCAATGAATCCACAACATTCATATTAGCCTCCACCTTTACCAAGTAACACCCATTTATTCTCCACCATTTCCTATAAAAATGTAATTGCACATCAATGTGATTTGTGTGTGCATGGTATTCAAGGTTATTTTCTAGACATATTACACTTTGTGGATAAGAATATATTCTTATCATTACTTGAAAAAACCCAATTGTAGAGCTCAATCTATGAAGCCACACTCCTCACTTTCTTGTGTGAGTAGATAACACATACTCTAGTTATGCGGTGGATATTAAAACACTTTCTTGACTCTTGCCCATCCAACTTACCACTCCACTAAACAAGTTGAAAATCTAAGAATGTGTGGAGTACACCAATTTACAACATTCAATATTTCCTCCTAGAGGTAACTTAACTAGATACAAAGTATCATTAGTGTTTAGAGATGTTATCTCCTCCTCCATGGATTTATTCCCAAATTTTCTCTCCTTAGAGGTGAGGGATTCGTGAACTATTTTTGGATCATCGCCATCTATTACTAATAACAAGAAAGTAAAACAAAAACTGATATTACTATACCTTTATGGTATTTTACACATTTATTATGAGATTCTTCATACAAGTGTCTAAGGTTCATATTCCTATTCTAGAACTACTCATTCATGACCAAAATCATATTCAAATATAAGATCTTTAGGATCTTCTAAAACCTACACTTTGTCTGATTCTTCTTTTGGCTTCTCCTTTATATGTTTCAACTCAGCTTCACCACTATGAACATCCTTTTGTGTAAGAATTATCATCAATTATTTGAAGACAATATTACATCTATAGACTCAATTTCTATTTTTAAATTTCTATTTTTAAATTCCATAGCTTATACACTTTTTACCATTTCCATATCTAATGAATATGAACTTCTTAGACTTATAATCAATATTTTCCTCTTCCCCTTTTCAACATACACATATGCATCACAACTGAATACTTTTGAGTGTTTAAGGGATGTTTTTACTAGTCCAAGCTTCTTGCGTATTCATTTTTAAAATGATAAAGACAAAGTGAGTGATTAACCAAGTAACAAGCATTAACTATTATGTTGATCCAAAATTTCTACTCCAACTACTCAATGCTAGGCATACTTAATAATTTTTTCATCAACTTCCCATTCATCCATTCTAAAACTCCATTATAATGTTTTGTGTATGAGTCATATTTTTCTTTCAACTATGCACTTGTTGCTAAATTCCTTGAATTATTTTGAGCATAAATATCCCCATTATCAATGCATAACACCTTGATATTATGCTCCTCATAGTTTTCCATAAGGTCTTTGATCTCCTTGAATTTGTTGAAAACTTCATAATTATTTTGGAGAGCATATACAATTTTTCTGAAATATCGTCTATAAAAGACAAAGTACATGCATTTCCCAAGTGTTGCAACCTTTATCTATCCAAACACATCACTATATATTACCTACAAGATCTATTTTATGTGTGTATTTATCATCATAAACTTTACATTTCTCTTCTTTCCATAGATACAATGCTCACACAAGTCAAATTCCCAAGGAGCATCATCATTCCCTTTCACCATTCCTTTGGATTGAAATTCATGCAATCCCTTCCCATCAATATGAATTAGCCTATCATGTCATGATATTTTCTTCATTATTGGATACATGTTAGTTTTCTCATGTAGCTCATTGGTCTCAGGAACAAAAGTGTTATTGCAAGCATTAGTAATAGTAATCACACATAGTTTGAACAAGGTTCTAGTGCATACTCCTCTAGAGAGTACCATTTTTCCATGGACCATTTTACAACCATAATATATACACTAAATTTTACCCAAAATCATTATTACCTAAGGATTTTGATTAAATTTATATATACACATATCTTCAACAATAGAATTAACTCTTATTGAGTGCAAGTCCTTTTGTATCACTTTTACGTTGCTTGATTTTTCTTTTGATTTGTCTTTTTGGATATTTTATCATGATTTAATGTTGTGTCAAAGAGATATTTCATGTATGTGTTTATTTTCCTTTTGATAATGTTGAGTCAAAACCATACATATTGGTCAAGACCATACTACGGTCCTAACTAAGATGTCTTGTAGTTCCCACTTCCCGAGACACTTTTATATAGTTTTTCCTTCCATATTTTAGTTTGCATCATATGAATCATTGTATATCTTGTATCGCACAAGTCATGGGTTTCCTAGACTCAAAATTTACATAGAATACATTTTTTTCATGACATTGAGTTGGCATGGGGTGCCAACCTTATGATGCATTTAGTATGGATATAACATGATGATATATTGTTACTTTCGATGGATATATGTGATTGATGTTACATGGTTGTGATTCCATATATTCTAACTATGATGATGGTAGTGGTTACATTTGAGAATATTTTAAATTATAATAAAAAATGAAATATATGTGTGATTGATGTGTTTTTATTCTGAATTTAAGAGTATTGTTTTGGTTAATCTAGTTGAGATATGATGCATACGTTGAGTCCGTAGATGACGAAAATGTACTAAAGGATACACACAAAGAATAAAACAAACTACACAAACCAAATAATATGGAGGGGGACTAACTCCCGCAAAGCTCCATAGCTAACACAAGTCACATGTAAGAATTATCATCAATTACTTTAAGACAATATTACATCTATAGACTGTTTCTATTTTTAAATTTCTATTTTTAAATTCCATAGCTTATACACTTTTTTACCATTTCCATATCTAATGAATATGAACTTCTTAGACTTATAATCAATATTTTTCCTCTTCCCCTTTTCAACATACACATATGCATCACAACCTGAATACTTTTGAGTGTTTAAGGGATGTTTTTACTAGTCCAAGCTTCTTGCGTATTCATATTTTAAAATGATAAAGACGTTGAGTGATTAACCAAGTAACAAGCATTAACTATTATGTTAATCCAAAATTTCTACTCCAACTACTCAATGCTAGGCATACTTAATAATTTTTCATCAACTTCCCATTCATCCATTCTAAAACTCCATTATAATGTTTTGTGTATGAGTCATATTTTTCTTTCAACTATGCACTTGTTGCTAAATTCCTTGAATTATTTTGAGCATAAATTTCCCCATTATCAATGCATAACACCTTGATATTATGCTCCTCATAGTTTTCCATAAGGGCTTTGATCTCCTTGAATTTGTTGAAAACTTCATAATTATTTTGGAGAGCATATACAATTTTTTCTGAAATATCGTCTATAAAAGACAAAGTACATGCATTTCCCAAGTGTTAGTGCAACCTTTATCTATCCAAACACATCACTATATATATTACCTACAAGATCTATTTTATGTGTGTATTTATCATCATAAACTTCACATTTCTCTTCTTTCCATAGATACAATGCTCACACAAGTCAAATTCCCAAGGAGCATCATCATTCCCTTTCACCATTCCTTTGGATTGAAATTCATGTAATCCCTTCCCATCAATATGAATTAGCCTATCATGTCATGATATTTTCTTCATTATTGGATACATGTTAGTTTTCTCATGTAGCTCATTGGTCTCAGGAACAAAAGTGTTATTGCAAGCATTAGTAATAGTAATCACACACGGTTTGAACAAGGTTCTAGTGCATACTCCTCTAAAGAGTACCATTTTTCCATGGACCATTTTACAACCATAATATATACACTAAATTTTACCCAAAATCATTATTACCTAAGGATTTTGATTAAATTTATATATACACATATCTTCAACAATAGAATTAACTCTTATTGGTGCAAGTCCTTTTTGTATCACTTTTACGTTGCTTGATTTTTCTTTTGATTTGTCTTTTTGGATATTTTATCATGATTTAATGTTGTGTCAAAGAGATATTTCATGTATGTGTTTATTTTCCTTTTGATAATGTTGAGTCAAAACCATACATATTGGTCAAGACCATACTACGGTCCTAACTAAGATGTCTTTGTAGTTACCACTTCCCTGAGACACTTTTATATAGTTTTTCCTTCCATATTTTAGTTTGCATCATATGAATCATTGTATATCTTGTATCGCACAAGTCATGGGTTTCTAGACTCAAAATTTACATAGAATACATTTTTTTCTCATGACATTGAGTTGGCATGGGGTGCCAACCTTATGATGCATTTAGTATGGATATGGCATAACATGATGATATATTGTTACTTTCGATGGATATATGTGATTGATGTTACAGGGTTGTGATTTACATATATTCTGACTATGATGATGGTAATGGTTACATTTGAGCATATTTTAAATTATAATAAAAATGAAATATATGTGTGATTGATGTGTTTTTATTCTGAATTTATGAGTATTGTTTTGGTTAATCTAGTTGAGATATGATGCATACGTTGAGTCTCCACAGATGACGAAAATGTACTAAAGGATACACACAAAGAATAAAACAAACTACACAAACCAAATAATATGGAGGGGGACTAACTCCCGCAAAGCTCCATAGCTAACACAAGTCACATGGACTTGGAAATTTGGGGTTGGGATTATGTGTATGGTGACAAGTTCTTGGTTTAATTATTTTGGTTACCTTGGCACATTATTTGATCCTTTCTTGAACCTTATCCAATTTTAATTGTTTCTAGTAATATCTTTTGAAGTATATATTATTATTTGTTTATGGGGTCATTGATTTATATTTTTGTTGATTTTTACCTTGTTGGTGTGGGTGAAACTTTCTATGTTTAGTAAATTTCGGATTTCTCCTTTGGGGACATTTTTGAGAGGAGTGTGAGACAAGTAAACCTTATCCCACACTCTCAAAACTTATTCTTATACCTAACCATGGGGTAGGTGTACTTCGTTTAGAGTTTTAAGCCATTTAGGGCTCATAAAGACCCCATAAAGGTACTTTGGGAAACTTTTCATATACCCTTATTAATTTTGATTTAAGTAACTTTCAGAATGACTTGTGAGTTAAGTGTTATATATTTTGAGTCATTGGATTTTAGACCATTTTACTCTTCAATTTATTTTCTTGTAAGTTCATTTATGTTTCGTGGATGCACTTGGATTATGATTTTTATTTGGACCATGTGGGCATGGATTTGACATAATGGATTTTGTGGATTTGGCTTTATCTTGGGAACTTAGGATGTTGCCACTTGGCACCATCCTAAGGGGGTTACTCCTTAATTATCTTTCTATTTAAGTAAGCTTATTTTTCTCATTTTGGAAAGCCTTAGTATTGGGTTTATGCTAATAGATTGGTTTGGAGTGATTGAAGCTTGGTATTGAAAAGAGGACAAGATGAGCAAGAGGTGGGTACATTTCCTTGTTAAATTCTTATACTTTTTATCTTGTTTGCAATCCATGATGGAATGTATGTGATTTTTGTGCTCATTTGAGTTGTAAGATGGTTTTTCCATGTGTTGTATACTTGATTTGCACCCACGGTGGGGCTATCAGCGTGTTTTGTCTATTGGGAAGGTAGAGCTATTAATGAGGTATAAGTAAATGTTAAACAAAAGTAAACTTGTTTTCTTTTGGAGGAACCAAAAGGGCTTGGGATTTGTTCTAATGGAGTGATAAATAGGTTTTTAGATAAACCAGAAGGAGGGATAAGTGTAATGTATATTATTTCATTGGAGGAACCAAGAACTCATACTTAACTCCTTAGCAGATCGATAAGTGGCTTGGAATGCCTCTAGTTCCCCTTGCAAGCTTACAAAAACTTGATAGTGCATGGTTGTTTTGAAATCTATTTCCATTTCTCTCTTGAGTCCTTTTGTTCATACATTTGTTTGATTTTCTTGAAATTTTTGTGTTGGGAATATTGGGAATTTTTTTAATCCAAGTTTTGACGTTGGTATAGAGAATTTCCATGAGTTGGGGGTTTTGTGGGGCAATGGGAAGAGAATTTACCCATTACGTGGATGGGAGGTGAAGGTCACCCCACCTTTTTTTGGTGTTTTGGACATGATGTTGGTTAGTGGAAGAAGTTGTGGGAAAGGATGATCTTTTATATTTTTTTGTATCTTGTTACGTGGAATCAATTTGATGTTTGAAATCTAGTTGCAATCTAGTTGTGGATTATGTATTCAAAGTGTATTCTTGATCATTTAGATGTGACTCAAATGCTAACAAAGGTTGAAAATGTAAGGAATTTGAGAAAGGAAAGTCATAAACAAATAAATTGTTTGTTATGTATAAATATATATTTGATTTCAAGGAAATGGAAGTTTCATTGTTCGGGAAATTGGTATAATGAATCAAATAATATTGTGAGTTTAGGCTATTTCTCCATCTCAAATTATTTGCATTATGGGTTGTCTATTTGATAAATTTTTCAAAGAAATGTTGTATTGTTTATTAGAGCATTTTGAAAGTTTTATTTAGGTAAGGATGATGATAAAAATAAGAGGATAAATTGTTAATAAAATACCTTACTTATGTTTTTAGTGCATCTAAGAAGATTATGTGAATCTTGTTCTCTCCTTTATTCCATAACTCATTGATAGAAATGTGATTAAAACAAATGCCTCTTGTTGGGTCAAAATTAGGTTGGAAGGGGAATCCTCATAACTTGATATTTTATAAGCCATGTTTGTGTTATTGAAATCAACTTAAAACATATATACAATGTACTCATTATTTGTATCGTAAGATAACTATAGTATATCTATACTAACTAGGTGACAAGTTAGAAGTGATACATATTTAATATATAAATATATATGATATAATAATAGTTATACTTATATAAAATATCCTATATTATTAAAAAAATTGTATTAAAGGAAAAAGGTTTTTTGAGTGGGATCCTACCCAGTTATAAGAGGCCTATGCCTAGGTATTCAAGTATATACCATACAAAAACAAAGAACACAACAAAGAAGAAACACTTCAAAGGAGAAACAAGTTAGGATTAAACTATATAAATATATTAAAAAAGTTAGGATTGGGATGGGAGGGCTTGGCCCTACCCATCCCTCATTGTGATTTATTTATAAAAATAATTATTATAATGTAATTATTGTATAAATTAAATTATAACACATATATAGTTTTAAACTAAATATAAAAAGAGTAGGAATAGGAGGGCTTGTCCCAACCCATTCCCACTACATATATATATATATATATATATATATATATATATATATATATATATATATATAAGAGAAACTTGGGAGGGCTATGGCCTACACAAGTGACGACCCTTCCCATGCTTCACATCCCATAGGGTTGTGGGAACAACCATGTCTGTTTTTCACTCTCTCCCCAACTCACCTCTCCATGACCATTGCCATCTCCTTTAAATATATGTTGCCACATTCACCAACCCTCACAAACGTTCCAAATTTTCCCAGGGGCCATTCATACCCTCCTCTCCCACTTGGCCACTCGAACCTCCTCCCACTACCCATTTCCTCCTTGCTGATTTTTGCACTAAGCTAATCCTATATTACACACACACACACACACACACACACACACACACACACACACACACACACACACACACACACACACACACATTTACACACACAGTTGTACCTCTTATGTTAGACTGTACTACAAGAGAACATTTTTTTGGATGAAAATGAAAATGAAAATGAAACGAGAAGAATATGAAAGGAGTTTATTTATATGGTTTAAAGTTATCTAGATGCCCTAGATCCAAGGGAGAAGGTTATCCCAATCTATGGGATCATATTTCATCCTCCTCTCCACTTGGGGTCAAGTTGACCAAATTAAATAATAAGACCCATCTAGGCTTATTAACATATTTTTAAATTTATTTGGAAACTAGGACCCTAATATACAAGATTCCCAACATAATAATAAGTGTTATCATCTTTATAACTTAGGGTTACGATTTTAGTATCCTTGAGTATAGTTTATAATGCGGGTTATCCCACACCCTTTAAGGTAGTGTCAAAGTAATGAACACCTTATGGAATAATTATTCTATTGGAACTCAATAAACATTTTAACCCTCCAATTTAATTGAAAAATGGGAAAACATAGAGGTAGATATGTCGATTGATTAATTATAAATTCATTTTAAGTGACTAAAGCATTGTGAGCTAATGGTTTAAATTTAGGGTATTGGGTGTACTTAAGGAACCAATTAGTATAAATGAATCCGTAAGCTAAGGTATAATGATAAATATATAATTATATAGAATAATAATAACATGGTAATTTCTTTCGACCACTCATAGCTTCTTTGTGGAATTGGTACTCTCGTAGTTATTGGATTCACCAATTTAACCATTGATCACTTCGACATGATTGAGTTGTGTGTCATGTCAAGCAAGGCACATTATCATTTACATGACAACGTAAAAATATTTCGATAACATAAAATTGAAAAACATCCCATTAATTCTTTCTAAAACTAACAAAAAATTATTCCATAATTTTACCTCTAAGCTTAGTTGTTTGTGTGCTAATTTTTGGAGTGTAACATTTGGTATTAGAGCGTGAGGATAAAACACTAGACTTTGGGTAATATATAATTAAGTTGATTTATATTGTTTGGATGGTTAAACGCTTTTGAAAGGAGCGTAAAACTTGGGGATTAAAGGAATCCCACCCAAATATAAACATGAAAGATAAACTAATAACCATAGAACCTAGATAAACAAACCCCACAAACACGACCAAAGAGCTACCACTCTTCATACAGAGTAGTAGCCAAGAAGGTTAGCATATCATTCCTTTTTTACCTTTTTTGTTTTTGACCTCTTGCCACTGACCCGGATTTGAAATTACCACCATTTACATACTATCAGGGTCCATGACACTATCAACGATGGGATCCTTCTCGTCGACTTATCCAAATTATTGGAAACATGGCCATGCTTTACACTGGTTATTTCCTTCATTTTTTTTTTTGTTCTACTTTTTCTTTTGAATCGGGTTGTTGGATTCCTTGATGATCTGTCTCTTCTACTGACCTCATGATTCGTCATTATAGATGAGCTATTCCAATAACTACTTGAATGACTATTTCTTTTTCCTTTGAGTGCTCTTCCTTTTACCCATCGGGAAGCCAACCTATAGGTGACTAGGGGTCTTGAAAATATGGCACCAATAGGCCGTATTCTCATAATTTAATGATTGAACATGTTGTAAGTTTCCTATTTTCAAAAGAATCATGTCCAAAACCCTAGCTAAGTTCAATTTAGAACATAACGGAAAAGTTTCGGATACCCGACGTTGCTCTAGATTGATCTTTTTAAATAAATATTCCAAGTGCATTATTAATATCTTCTAGGAAGACCAAAAATGTAATGGAAGTTTCAGAAGTTGAACCCATACATGCATTTTGGAAATGGAAAGAGCATTTCGATCAAAATTAGAAAACCAAGGAGTGAGTAAAAAATGTGTGCACTTCCCCAAAACCACGGACCATCCAGAATACATTTATGATATTCCTCCTCCATTTCAAACCTGGACCATGAAAAATCCCTTGGAGCATAAATATATTTCACAGTGTTTGGTCTGATTTTTGAAAACCCATTGAGTTAAGTTAGAGGTGGCCAACCAAATTCCATTAAATCTACCAATGATAGCTAACTACGATAAGGATTTCAGTGTTCTCCTACCGCGGTGTTATCCAGGCTTAGCGTTGGTGCCTCCTCGGCTAGATCAACTATGGATTCATGGAGTCCACTTTGTTTGGGAGTAGAATGTTGGATGACATCCTTGAAGGAACCAATTTTGGGAGTGGATTGATTAGGAGAGACCCCCACCCACATGTCCACCGGTATCTATCTCGACCCCACTAGATTTTCCTCTTCTCGAGCGAGAGACATCTCGAAAAATGACTTTAGAGACTCTTAATCAAGGGAATGGTTTGTGTTAGCTGATCCTTTCTCCACCCTAGCCTTCAGATCCACAACAAAGGCTGTTTGAGCCTCATTGCTCAAGGTTTTGAATTCCTTGATGACGGCTGCATCATTCCCATTGATGAAGACACCATTCTAAATCCCTATCACCTCTTCTTCATGTCCACCATACGTTCATATGTCTAGTTTTATGAAGAGGTGATAGGTTTTTGCTCCCAATGTTTGACCATTTCTAAAACTTCTTTCCATTCCTTGGAAACCACTAGCACTCACTCCATCTTTCTACCAAGTTGATTTATATTTGGACTATATATAATTAATTTGATTTATATTTTAAATTATTTTATTGGTGTTCCAACACCTCATCATGGGAGTGTCAGGGATTCTATACAAACATGCCCTAATAGAGCCATTACTGAGTGGACCACCCACATAACCCAAGTAGAACTAGATGATGTTAGGTACTATGATCCTATAGGTGTTACTGATGGGTAGTGAAAACTCTAAAAGAGTAGGTGCTAGTGAGATTTTAGGAGCATAGATCATATTAACCACACCCATCATAGGAGGGATGTGAGTCTCCACATCCTACTCCAGACAGAGAGGATGTGTCCGAGAATAGAGAGAGGATGAAGATTCCACCACCTCGGTGATGGGAAAAGAGATAATCATTGGAGGAGAGTCATAGGTATTATCTGTTGGATACGAGTTGACCACATCAGTGATATTTTGAGACTCCATCCGCCCACTTAATATGGAGACACTGAAAGATACCAGGTCAAGGTATGGTTATCAAGCTTGATTGGTTGTTTCAATCTTCACCCTTATGTGAGAAATGCCAAATCTTGTGTAGCTATCCATCTACTAAGAGACGGGGCTAGATTTTGGTGGAAAGCAGAGGAGAAGAATCTCATGATATATGTAGATACAATTACTTAGGAGCTATTCGAGGAGAGATTCGGGTTGAGATATATATCCAAATTCTTTATATAACAAAAATTTGATGAGTTTCATGATTTGAGATAGGGATATACCACATTGAGAGAATATGAGGGGAAGTTTCTTGACCTTGTACAATATGTAGAATAGAAACATGATGATCGGAGTTTCAATTCACTTTTTTATTTGGGGAATGAACTTGGATATTGGAAGAACAGTATGCATGCAATGTTTGCAAAACCTCTCTAAGGTGGTGGAGAAGGTGTACATCACCGAGGAGAACATAAGAAAGATGTAGGATAGAGAAAAGGTTAGAGCACACATTCAAACTATGTAGAACAATTGATCAAGGGGAGAACATCCTCATCCTATGGGTGGATTTAGATCACGATCTGAGACACCCCAACTCTAGCAATAGTAGAAACATTCCTAGCCTTATATTTGGGCATAGAAAGATAGGGGCATTAGTTCTTAATTTTTAGGGAATGATATAGTCTTTGAATGATAGGGACAAAAATAGGCCATCCCGATCACAATGCAGACCTATAGGATAGGGCCTACATGGTCTAATGCACTTAGTTCGTGAGGTACGGGTAGAGTGGGTTTGGCCCGAGACAACGAGGGTATTGTTTTACTTGTGGGGATCCTTCACACCACAAGGACTACCCACAAAATATTGTAGTGAATAACAAGGAAATCCCCTACATCCGAGACCATAATTGGAGACATGGGAAGATCCCACAAGGTTAATGTGGTGGTAGATAACCACCAAACAAAGCACTAGGACACAATGATTGAGGGAGCGAGTAGCATTAAAGGAGTTCTTATTTTTTTTTCTTGACTATGGGTCTTCGACTCTTTTATATCACCTAGATTAGTTAATCGATGCGGGCTATTTGCATGTTGTGATTTAGGTGTTTTAAAATCCCATTAATGAAAAAAGGGATGATGGAGTAGAGTTATAGGATGATCAAAGTGATGACTACATGGATTTTTAGGTGCGTTCTCGACATCATGAGGTGATTTAGTGAGAATGACATATTCTTGCAAACCCAATCAAGGGACCTAGCTAGTCTAGGTGATGGTACATGGTGGTTGGAGATTATTTGTAGCTTGAGGAGAATTTTTACAGTATGGATAGAATGTTTGGGGATTTTTAGGCACTCACATGATTTTTAAGGTATAGGTACGGAGTTGAAGATGAAGTTCGGGTGCTTATTTAGACTAGGTATGGGTGCTTGAAGGCATGAGGCTGAGTTATAGAGACATATGAGCTCATGGATTGATGTAGGAAGTTTTTTATGATGTATTAAGGATGTTAGGACCTTTTGGAGAGGTTTCATGGTGAGTTATTATGTTGTTTGATTGACCTAGCCTAAACCAAAAACCCTAAGGGATAGTCATGCAGAGATGAGATGGGATGGAAAAATGGAGAGATATTTGATCCATGGTGATGATTAGATATATTAGTAGGATGTGTCATGATGTTTTGGGAAAATTTTAGGTTTCCATGATGTGTATTTTGCATGCTATGTCAATTTTGGTGAAATAAGGTCAAGAAGAATGTCATTTCTAGATCGAATTACACCTTCCGATCTCACCATGAAGTGTATGATTTGAATGAGAAATTGTCATTTTCATGGAGTTTACAAATTGATTCTATAAGGTTTTAAAACAATAATGAGGTCATTTCATTGTCACATTTTTATGAATGAATGTTAAGAAGGTAAATAACTTTTTTGTGTTTAAAACCCTAGCTCAAAAGTGGTAGGAGAGAAATTGATCCTAAGGACCCAAAATTTATTTCTAGTACATGGATTATGATTTGATAGTGTAGAGGACTTCTCCCTATTTACATAAAGGTAAGGTAGTGGTTGTGGTGATGAGTGGAACCCACTGAAATAGACCTATTTCTCAAGAAGTTCAGTTTGGGACAAGGTTTTTCAAAGGATTTTCTAAATAAATGGATATTTTTTTATTATGTGATTTTTATTTATGTCCATACTTTTTTAGGTCATGGCGATGCATCTAAATGGCAAAGTGTGCCCTATTTGTGAAGACTAGTCAAAGGGCGTTTTGGGGTAGTTTCGGGAAGTTTGTATTGATGATATTGGTGAAGGCCTTACACTTGAAGTTGGAAGGAGTTATAATATTTTACATAAAGAGGATTATTATGTATTTCCATTGGTATAAGTTTTATCTCATGACAATGTGATTTTATGGGTCTTCAGTGTCTTTTTGTGGAGATGAAGGTTTCTTGATTTTTAGGACAAAACTGCTCAGGATGAAAGAATGAGTTGGTCAAGGAATGAAATGGATTGGTTGATGATTTATATCACCTTTAGAGTGAAAAGGGATGTTTTTTTTTTTTATTGAAGGAATTTTTATGTCTTGGAAGTGGAAGAAATGGTTAAAACTAGTTGAGTTTTTAAAACAGGTTTCTAGGCAACATGATTTGGAGAAGAGGAATGTAGCTATGGTTTGAACACATGGATGTGTCATGGTATTTAAATTGTATTTTTATGATGTAAAGGTCCTAAGGATTACATAATTTTTTCACATGACATATTTGAGTTGATCTTGGCGGTCTTGAGGCCCAAAGGTGTAGACGGGGTGTTGGAAATAGATGTTTGGTGAAGGATATGAGCCTTTTTGGACCATGTTATGAATTTTATGATTGGTCCAACTAAAAGTGAAACCATTTATGATGTTTAAATGTTATACTACACATTTTTGGTGATTTTTTATAGTTTTACTAATCATATTTTTGGTGTTATTTGATTTTTCTCATCCTAGTGATGGGGTTTTTGACATTTTTGGTGCAAGTATGAAGGTTTTGGGCATGACCATTATATGGTTCATATGTGAACATTTTCATGATTAAAAATGATTTTATAAAAGTTTCCTTGGTTGAAAAAAATGAGGGAAACTGACTTGGTAAGTGTTTGAATCAAGAGGAAGGTATAAAGGTGATGTTTTGGGTGTAAATTTACACTAGTTGAGAAAACGAGAGAAAATGTGACCTATGTGAGAGTGTTTTATAGGTACCAAGGAATGTTTTGAGATCTAAGAGAGGGAATGAAAGGTTGAATAATTTTTTCAAGAGTGTATGAAAGTTTTGAAGAAAAGATAAGTGAAGAAAGTGAGAGATAGAGTGAGTTAGAGAAGCTAGGGTTTGAAGGAGTTTGGAGATGAATTTTGTGATCACCATCAACTGAGTTATTACAAATTTTATCAATGATAGTCTCATAACAATATTGTGTGATGAGTCATATTCATTCAAGTCTCTTTTTGTGAGTAATATCAACAAAGGTTTAGGGGTTAGTGCTCTTTTTGGGGTTGGTGCCTCACTAAATAAATCTTTTGTGATGTGAAATATTCACTTGAGTATTTGTTGTGTGTAATATCAACAAAGTTTTCAGTGTGTTTTCTTCCCCTTGAGGGTTTCCCACTTATATATTGTGTTATGGTGTTTCTTCTCTTGTTCATGGTTAATTGAATGTATGTTGTATGATGTTATGCACACTCTAATGGATGGTTAATTGATTAATGGTTTATGTGAGAAATATGAAATTGAAATTAAGTTTGTAAGGAATGATTCAGCCCACCCTCTCAGTCCATTGTACTTCCAACATAGGATGGTGGTAGTTAGGAAGGATTTAGATTGGGAGGGTGAGATTGATTTTGGAGCTAAGTTACTAGTGAGAATGATGATTGGGGAGTGTGTCCTAGATTTAAGAGCCTTCAAAGACACCATAATTTACTTACTATTTCTTCCCATAGGATACTACGAGGTTATTTTGGGAATGGGTGGCTCACATAACATCGAGCCAAGGTGGATTTCTACCACAAGGTCATTGAGTGCTGAGATGGCCTTGGTATTGAAATAGTAGTGATGACAAGTGATTCAAATACCACTTTCCATCCGTACTATTTCTACCGTGTAGCTTAAATAGAGTATGCAAAAGGGATGTCGGTTATTTTCCATCATGGTTACTGAGATAATTTTGGAAGAAAAATTATTGAGAGGGGGATGAATCAATGTCTTCAACACTTTAAATTTAGTGATATTTACTTTTACTTAACTTTGTATGAACCATTCAATAAGACATCATTATGACAAACAATATCAAACCATCAAAACAAAATCGCAACCACCCACATTAGCATGAAATAAGAAAGAGTACACATAACACATTATTTAGGTGGAAACCCTCAAGGGCAAGATGTTGGTGTGAGTGGAATTTTATTCACATTTTATTTATTAGGTGTATTTCCACCTCACCGGGTGAGTCATCTCACTAAGGTGGAAGAATGGACATGATTAACTAAAATTAACTAACTTAGGGAAGTATAATAAGAGTTAATCTAATCTAGGAGGTGAATAAATGCTTTAAATAAATACTCTAGAGAAATATAAATTGACTAAGTAATTAAACTAATAGAAATGAAAACCTAATGTGAAAAAGTAAAGTGAGGAAAGAACTCAGTTGATTGCAAGTGATTGTCGCAAAGTGTCACAGTGTGATAGGAAATTTTAGAAGATCGACTACACAGAAGTCCCAAAAAGAGTGGATCTAGAAAATCTATAGAAACTAAAGCACCCAAGAAGGTACTGGGGTGCCTTGGGAACTTGGAATGTAGAAGTAAGTGCCTTGGTCTCTAAAAATCTTTATAACTAGTATTTTTAGGGTAGGAAATGACTGTAACCTTTGTCGTTTGTCACATAGGATTCACTAAACTGCATTGAATGTATTAAATAAAGAAAGATGATGTTGAAGACTTGTAATAGAAAAATAAGTATCAAATACCTAAAAATAAAAGATGCAAATGAATGGTGAATGTGATAGAGCGACATTCATAGAGTGGACATGTCCTTGGTAAGGAATCATATCAATAGTAGCAACATGTGATGTAGGAGAAACAATGTCTATCACACAAATGGTATCTTTGTCAAGTGGTGGAAAGTGAGAAAATTCACCTATAGGTTGGGGATATAGCTAAAATAGGTCACAAATTATGAAATAAAATAAATAAAATGACTAAAAGGACAAGGGTTAATTAGTAATTTCTTTTCTTAAGAACCTTCTAAATAGTAGTATGAGACCGGGATAAATAAATGTCTAAAGTGCATGATTTTGTGACTACATTTTGCCCCCACTTTATGTTGGTGAGTGGAAAGCTTGGTAACATAAAGTAGATAGAGATGTGTACTTGATGTCCATGAAGAGTGTAGTGAAAGCATAGAAGGACTTGATAAAGCATGGAATGATAAAAAGATAGAGGAGTGTGAAAACTATAGATGAAAAACACACAAAGAAAAAGTAATGATAGTGAACCTAGGGTGGAATGTGTGTGTGAATATTTGAAATGTGTACTTGAATGATTAGTAAAACATGTGTGCTGCCGCAATGAATGTTTTTTTTTGTTGTCTCTTCTTATTGCCCTCATTTGACTGTTTGTTTCGTATAAAGCCAAACTTGATCCATGTCAAGAAAGAATGTAGAATGATATCCTATCTTTGTCTAGGTTTTTTGGTGATCTCGATGCCATTGGTCGAAGTAGTGTAGAGAGGCACACCCACAGTAACCTCCAAACCTATAATTGCTTCACAAAAATATGTGTAGAGATCTTTGTATTGTTTGGATTTTTTTGGGAAATTTGATGCCATTGGATGAAGTAGTGTAGAGAGGAACACCCATTGTAACCTCCAAGCCTGTAATTGATCTGTAGAAATGCTAAGGAAACCATGTCCTACAAAATCCACTGTGTATGGAGTTCGTAGAATGGTCTGAGCCCACTTGATATATGTAATCCTCAATGCCCAGGGTAGAAAGTGTACTAAACTGAATCAGTGTAAATATGTTGTGTTAGTATGTAGAAACTCCCAAATGATTCCCCCTCTTTGGGGGTTCATGTCACATCATTGATAAGAGACATGTGGCCCCAAAAGAGGGCCAACCACATGTACACTGAAAAGTGTTTGGTAGAAACCAAGGCACGCACAAACAAGAAAAGGCTAGCCGAAGACATGTATGTAGAAACTAACGTGTAAAGTAGGTAGAAAATGTAGTAAATGTAAACATGCAAGAAAACAAGTAAGCCACACAAAGCGGGTTGCAGAACATGGGATACTCACGATGTCACAAGACAAGCAATGCCATAATGTTCGAAAACAACAGACAAGTGTGCACACAAAACATAGGGAAAGGCCTAAAAACAATAACAAAAAAATATGGAAAACAAGATAATGGAAACCAATATTCTTGCATAAAAAATGTTGCACATGAAGCACCCACAACATGTTAGAAATATAGCTAGGATGTCAAAAATGTGTATAAGCTAGTAATATAAAGTCTTGAGTACAAAATGAAACAATAACACTGGAAGATACGAATGTGTGGATGACCCCAATGACTAGTGTAAGAAGGGTAGATGGCATGTATCCATGCCACATTGTAAAAACCTATATCCGTGATCAAAACTAGAAGAAAATCATGAATGTGCATTTGTGGATGGTATAGATAAATGACATACAAGTAAACAAAATAGCATATGCAATAAAGTGATCATGAAAAAGAAAGAGTAAGAAAGAATAAAATAAACCATATATGAAGTATGATGTGGATGAATGGAATGGAATGCAAGATGGAATGATAGGAGCCACATGCCTTTTGAGTGAATGGAAATGTATGCCGCGAGGTTCATTTTGTTTTCCTCGGTAATAAAAAGTGAACTATAAAACAAGAGTGTGTCATCGGTAAATGGTCAAGTAGTGTGTATATCATGTCTAACATGCTATGATGAATTTGTATGCGTAATGGTTATGACATGTGACATATGAAAAAAATGTGTGTGTGGAACTTATAGCCAAAACATATACCACTATGATATGAAATGTGAAGTGATGATTTATTCCTAAGCGTATATCACTATAGGATGAGTGGATGAGTGATGATTTAGCACTAAGCATATATCACTACAAAATGTAAGGAGGGTGTAGTGATGTAACCTAAGGTGTATACCACTACAAGATGATAGAATAGGTGAGAATTTAGCCTAAAACATATGCCCATAAGATAATAATGTCGTATGATGAAATGTGGAAATGTAAAGGTGTGATGCGTGTAGGGTCCATTTGATTTGTAAACCCTCAACAATCGAGTATGGACCGATGAACTAAATTACATCATCATGTGGTGAGTACAAGTGCATAAAAGACAATGTAGCGTAGACAACCAAGTGATGAATATGGTATGTAGATGCACAATATGTTGAATTTGATACTAAATGTGTAGGATGTGTAATATGTAATGTGTATAATGTAATGTAATAGGTGTAGATAGACTAATAATGTAGGATGTAGTGATGAAATGTAAAGCTAGAATCATATGTAATGTAACCTAACGTAGTATGTAGAATATAGGTGATGTATAAATGTTCTATGTTAAATATCCTAATGGTGTATGTAGTATGTAAAATGACTAATATGTGCATGACGAGAATGTATTACAATGTAGAATGTAGAGTAAGTATAGGATGAACAATTTATGATGTGTGATGTGTGTGATAAAATGTAATTGTGTAATGCCTAATGTGCAATGTGTAGATTTCAATGTAAAATTAATCCCTCAACAATCAAGTGTGAAATGAAGAAAAAGAGTGTCTCATCGGGTAACAATGCTAAATTATATGATGAATATGCTAAATGTGAGAAAAATGAGGATGTGAAAGTGTGAAGAATAAGTATACAAGAATGTAGGGATTGTTATGTAGAACTATGTAGATATGTAAGACTAAAGGGGGGAATTAGGTGGTATGCCCCCCAAGTGTGCATGTAAGTAGATCATGTGAAATCATCTAGAATGTCGTCATCCTCGAGTCATAATCAAATGGGTAAGAATTAGTAACTTGGTAAGAAATGATGTTTAGTTGGTCACGTAAGGATCTATTGAGGTGTAAGTAATACATACCTATAGCATATTCCTCATCAATGAAGGAAGGAAGTGGGCAACCATGGGCATACCATCAAGTAAGGTTCTGTGTATAGCCTAGGAAATAACTATTGCATATGAAAAGGAATCCAAAAGGCATAGGGAAGGATATATCTATATGGTCAGGGTCTAGAGTACCTCTAATATAATCAAGCCATGATTTTCCTAATGTGAGTGGTGAAGATCGAGGAGTGCCGACAAGAAAAATTGTGAGATAAAATATACAAAGACTATAAGCGGTAAGGATGATGATATACCCATAATAAAGATGAGAAGCATATGGCGTAGGATGGAGATCGTCAAAGGTAAGCCCTAAGTGAGTCAAACCCTCATGTGTACATATAGTGTCATCGCATGTAGGATCAAATGGAATATGTTCCCAGTATGAATTATTCATGAAAAGAGTGCAAGTGAATGGCGGGTGTGCTAAGATGTGTGAAAATGGTGGGTATGTAACTAAAGTAGGTTACAAATTATGAAATAAAATAAATAAAATGGTGAAAATGAAAGGGGTTAATTAGTAATTTATTTGCTCAAGAACCTTTTAAATAGTAGTATGAGACCCAAATAAATAAATTTATAAAGTGCATGATTTTGTGACTATAGGATCATAGGTGTCATATTATTAGTTATGAAAATTTTCATCATGGAATCATCATATATGTAAGTGTATATCATAGGAGTAACATTCCCCTTTCATAAAGTAAAAATCTTCTCCATAATGGAGGAATAATTTATTTCTACATGGGAGTCACTCATCACTCCTATATGTACACATTTCCTACTTGATCTATGAGCATGGGGATTGAGCCATTTTTCCTTTAATGCATGAACATTGTCTCCATGGTTGAGTTCTTTCTTGAATCTTGAAGCTACACCATTCTCAGGGTTGAGTGCAAATCCTTGATGCACATATATTCCCTCCAGGTATTTGTATTTCCTCCCTCCATTATGGAATTAAAGCTTAGGGATCAGAATTATGTTTCTTGCTTTAGTTGTCTACTACTCTTTGCCTTGTAGTTTCTTGTGCAAGCTCTCTTTTTCCTTGTTCTCTACTTTCATTTTTCCAAGTTCTTATGGTTGGTTTTATGCACTAGTTTTTGTTCCTCTTATTGGTTTTATGTGTGTTTAGGCTTAAGAAAATTTTGTAGGTTTAGAATGCGAAAGGTTGGTTTTGGAGAAAGGTCAAAGCTGTCAAAAGGGCCCAACTCTACGCCCCAAATCACTAAATTGGGAACCGAGCTATCCCATAACTCACCTTTTTGCACTCACCAAGCTTGACTCCTTGTTACCCGACTCCACAATTCAGCTCGTTTTTGGTCTCGTGCATTGATACAACAGTTTAGTTTCTTGTTGACATTTTTCATGCTTGGGCTCTTACCTTGGTTGGATTTGCATGTCGTGTGGGATTGTTATTTGGTTTGAAACTTTTTCTTGTGCTTTTTGGTGCCTCAACCTTTTGTAATCGGTTTCTACACTACTACACACCGCAACTTCTATGATAAGACTTCGAGTTTAATCTTTGGGTAGTCATCATGTATTTTGCTTGTTCATGTTCACTCGGACCCTTGGCTCGCATTTCCCTTGCAATGTATACATCGAATTGTATTACAACCTTTTCAACTCACGCTTGGTCTCGGTCTACTTTGGTTTGAACTCGGGATGTGCAACTCCATTGAGTTTTCTCACCGCTTACATCTTAAGCTTGGGATCACCTACTCTATCCTTCCATGGCTACGTTCTTCATTGATAAGGATCAACTCTATATCGTGTGTGCTCCATGGTTGTTGATTTGTCCTAGATTGGTTTCCACATACCCGTACTCTCTTCATTACCCAGAACACCCCTGGTGTATGGAATCTACTTGACAGGATCTTCTCAACCATTTTTAGCCAACATCGACACGTGGTCTACTCGAGTATCTTATTTTGTGCACCACACGGTCTTCTCTCCAACACTACTCAAAGGTTACCATCTAGCTTGGGCCCGCTAAATCCAACTCAACAAGGATCTTAGTCTAGCTTGAAAAAACCACCCACAACCGAATCATGAACACATCTCAACCTAACCGACCAAAAATTGGCTTTGGATTTCACATGTGGTGTTAACTCCCCACTCAACCAAGCCGAGATGTTAACTCTTGACTCAACGAGCCCGCAGCTACGAGCTTAACTCAAGTACAAGACTCATCTTGACGACAACATCTTCCTATCTCGGTGAGCTACGAACTCCCAACTTAGCAACATTGACTGTGACTTGGTGTATTGGCCCTCACTACACTAGCTCGGTTTATGCACATCCATTTTAATGTTTTAAGTAACATTCATTTCTTGGCCATTGTATATTTTTGTATTCTTTTTTTTCTTGTTAACTATGCCCCTCCTACGAGTGTCGAAGATGGAGGGTGAGGATTGGGGTTGGTAAGAGGATAATCTCACCTCATAATCAAAACAAACCCTATTTTAAATTTGATACCATTTCGAACGAGTACAAATATGACACCCTTTGTACATGTTTCAGGAAGTTTTTAAATCAATTTGTAGGGATTATTGGCTTTTTCCATCATTTGCGGGAATCTTTTTTGGCTATAACTTTTGACTAGTTTCACGGTTTTGAGTGATTATTTAATCAAAATTGTATGATTTTTTGCACACTACAAGATGGGATTGTCATTTTTGTAAACACACTACATTTTAAAGTTCCACATTCTAGAGGTGTCATTGCACTGCTTGTTTGGGATTGTACTTTTCAAACTAAGTTATAAAGTGCCATTTGGGATCTTTTTGGGGGTTTATCCACACTATGGAGTTCCATCATTCTATTTTTATGCTTGATTATGAGAACTATTCTACATGGAAGGAATTCCTCATCGATAGTTCATTGTGCATGGGTTGATTCCCTACCTCCATGGTCTCATTCCTGAGCCTCTCAAGCCTTTGTAGAAGGATGAGTGGTTTAACTACATTAATGAGGTCTATTTCCTTCTTGGTCTTACTATTTCTAGGGATATCCAGTATTTGTTCAAAGACACTGAGTGTGCTTTTACTTCCTAGTGCATTATGTGATACTTGCATGGTGATACTACTTCACCATCTAAGAAAGATGTTTCTTTAGATCACTCTTGTACCACCATAGATTCTCCCTCTTCTCAAATTCCTTCTACTAATGAGTGTTCATCTATTCCTGTTGCTTCCTGGGAGTCCCTTTTTGACCGTACACATCAGGACCTTTCTTTTGAGACCACTCACATTACTTATACCACTACAGAACTCATTTTTGACCATGTTCATGCTTCCATTCACTCTTTGTACTCATGTTCCATTAGAGAACCTTTCTCTAAGATAGATGTGACCATTTCCCCTTTTTCTCCCTTACATCTTGATTTCTCACTTGATGAAACTCTCCCTATACTTTTGCTTCCATTGAGTGCCACATTGATTCACCTTGGCCTTTCAAAACTCTCTATAACAGTCTTCTCCTCCTACTTCATGTTTTGCATTACATGATCCATTTGAGCCATCACACATCCTGGAGGACCAATCTATCTCTCACATTGGCAGTGCTTCCCGAGGGACACTTGTCACTTCCACCATTTCAAAGATTCTTCATGATCCACCTCTTATTTTGGATCCCTTTTTGAGGGTCACTTCCCCCACCTTCTTCTCTCTTTGACATGCACACTGCTATGGCATTTCCTCTATCTCATGTGCAATCTCTTTCTAGACATATATCACCTTTCACTTGCAGATCAAAGTCATATTTCAAAGTACTACATGATTCTTCTTCATTCATGGAGTTGTCTAACTTCAATGCTCCTTTTCTGTCCTTCCCAAGGGTAGGAACATTGTTTAATGTAGGAAGATTCTCTTCAATCTTGGTGTAGAGGACCACATCATTGACACACTTCTTGGAGGACCTTCTTGTTCTCTCTTCTTTCTCTCTCTATTCTAGAGTATGATTGTATTTGGGTACCTTATCAGGCCATGTTGTCGGGACCCATTTCTTCTCCTTCTTCTCTAGTATTCTTGAGTGAGTTTGTCTCTCTTTGGGGGAATTTTCCCATTAGGGTTTCTCCTTTCAATCCACTTTTGAGAGTTTCTTGTATGTTGGTAACTCATCAAGATTAGTTATCGAGACCCATTTTTCATTCTCGGTGTTTTTTTCTAAGTTTCCTTGCCTCATCCTAAGTTAAAATGAATGGGGATGTTGGTGTGAGTGGTATTTTCTCCACCTTTTATTTGTTAGGTTTTATTTCCACCTCACTAGGCAAGTCATCTCACTTAGTTAGGAGCATGGTTCATAAGTTTCATATTAGTTATGATGGATTCCATCATGGACTCTGTCATATGTGTAAGTTTATGTCATATGAGTTACATTCCCCTTTTGGAAAGTAACTCATCTTCTCCATCATGGAGGCATCATTGTTTCTACATGGGAGTTACTCATCACTCCCCTATATGTACACATTTACTACTTGATCTATGAGCATGGGGATTGAGCCCTTTTCCTTTAATGCATGCACATTGTCTCCATGGTTGAGTTCTTGCTTGAATCTTAAAGCTACACCATTTTGCAGGTTGAGTGCAACTCCTTGATGCACACGGATTCCCTCTAGGTCTTCATCATTCCTCTCTCTATCAGAAAAAAACACTAATCATTATATTAATAAGTAACAATCAAGATTTAGTGAAGTACCAACTCCACAAGGAACACTAACCCTTAATTTATAAAGCACCAAATTAACTTTAATAAGAACTAACTGGAAGGAGGCACCAACATGAATTTATAAAGAACAAATTGCAAGGGGGATTCAACCCCTAGGTTTTTAGTGAATAACCTAATTAAAAAGGAATACTAAGCATCAACTCAACCACCTAAGAATTTTTTCCACCTCTTCTTTGTTGCTTTATCTCGACAAACGATGGACTACTTTGTTATTCTTATTCATTTTATCTTATTCTTCTTGGTATTTCTTATAAATATGAAAAATTAGTCACATAGCCATGAATTTTGGAATCTTGGACATGCTATGATCCTCAAACATCAAATTCTACTTATATCCTTTCTCATTTGATCTTGAAGACTCGTAAAACCGCATTGTTTTCTTACTCGCTCTTCTTCTTCTTCACCATCACTAGGTCATGAAAAAATTGACTTCTTCAACATGATAATATTAATATATTCCACATACATGCATTTTTAATTTTCTTTAAGACCTCATATAACCCTCTCAAGTATCTATTTTTGTTCATACCATCTTAGGAAAACCAACCTAAATTCACCTTTTACATATATATAGATGAGACTCAATTATAGAACCATAAATTTCAGTTTTACATCATTTATGTTGGAAATTACAAGAAAAAAACATATAAAAATTACATGACAACCTTCTTATGGACTTACATGACTCAATTTAGTTTTTTACATCATTTTTGGACTCAAGAAACCTTCTTAAACTAGGTCTACAAACATAGCTTTACAACTTGACACTTCTTGATCAACTATGGTTTTAATAAAAACTTTAAAATATTCAATAAAAATTTAAATGACCTCCTCTAGCCTTCACCATGCTTAAAAATATTTTCAACATGCATTTTCACCATAAAACCATCTTAAAAACAAGTTTGTCCCATTACGACTACATACCTAGATAAACCGCCTAGAAAGATGAAGCTTGTAAAACATTGAAAAACTCAACCATGCCAAATAAAATACATAAAAATTACTCCATGAATTATAAAACATTTCCATGTAAATTAGACACTTCAACTCAGAGTATAAGGGCACAAAAACAAATCTTTTACAACTATTGTGAAAAGCGTCTTCAACATCCAAAAACTAGTTATGAGAAATTAACTTGATTAGTTAACCTAAAGGATATAAATTGTAAAAAATGATCATAAAAAGTATCATGGGTCCATATAATCTTGAAAAATTATTTTTTCATCAATTCCAATGTACAACTTGAGAAATACAACAAAATATTTAGAAAACTATCTTTTTATGTGGGGCCCACTAACTCATCCGAACATCAAAACCAACTAGAGATAGATGGGAGATTATTATACATTATAAAATCACAAGAATTTTAAAACCAATCATTTCTAGGATGGTTTGAGAAAGATCTTTCCAATCGACTTCAAACTATGATTTTAAAAGGGCTTTTGATCCGTTTAGGTGTTCATAAATATGTGGACCTTAAATCCAAAAATAATGCCAAGAAATATTAGCTAGGACCCTTAAAAATATTTCCTAATATCTCAGGTTCCCATACCAGGGATTAATGTACCAACGAGTAACTGAAAGTGACCTTCTAGTTGGGAAACACCATTCTTAAGAACTTGGTTTTACCAAAAATTTAATATATTGAAAAATACTCTTAACTAACACCTAAAATTTTGTCCACATACCTGTATCAACATGAAAAAAACTTCCCATACTCACCTTTTCATACTAGCACTGAAAAATTATTAAGCTACCTCATTAGGATAGGCAAAACTCAAGAAATTTTCTAGGTTCAGATATCAAAATCACTTTTCATGCTTTCTCCTTCAAGAATTGATCTAAAAAATTCATCAAAATGCCTAGGAAAACATGTTATAGATCTAAAAATACTCATGTGATCATACTTGCCTTGGAAATTGAGCCACATACCTCATCATGACATGATTTCTTCACTTTTTATTTCTACAACTTGGTCTTCAAGCACCAAATGATCTTGAAACTGACTCCATAGCCTTTCCATGCACTCTAAACCACATTATCATGCTAAAACAACCTCTACATACTAAGTTACTCTGATTAAGTTGTCATAATTTCACTTCATACCATGACTAGGCTTCTCAAGAATGACTTGTACTCAACCATGATGACCTTTATCTCTCTTGACATCAATGACAACTTCAATGCCATTACTTCAACAATTTCCAAATCATCTTGACATCAATTATAAATTTTCAAAAATATCCCCCTTTTTCATTGATGGAAACAACACTTAAAAACACCATGAAAAATTCTCCCTCTTTTCTTAATTTTCTCCCCCTTTGACATTAATTATAAAGAGATACAAAAAAATGCTATCTCGATCTTAAGAATACAATGAAAAATTGACATCAATATGTATGATACCAAAATTTGAAAAATAACTCACATTAGGATCATACCACTTGTAGACAACTTCACAACTTTAGAGCTCCCCCGAGTTGATAACTCTACCAGGGTGATAGCCACACCATTCACTAAACAAGCTGAATACGGGGACATCATGATAATACTTGAAACCTTTGAAATCACACTTTCTTACAACCAAAATCTCACCAAACAAGACATAAGAACTTAGAGGACCATACTCCCCCTTTTTGAACATTCTCCACTAAACATGACCATACTTGTAATATCTTGATTTTGTATCTTTGATATTAGAAATAGAACTCACTATACTTTCATCTATAAACAAAATAGGAAGCATAAGACAAACATAAGTTGATCCCCTTACTAAGTGAATACCTTATTCAAATGGACTCATCTTGTTACTACACAATTGATACCAATGCCGTTCTAAAGAAAGATCAAGGACTTCTCTTAGCTCAAGACTAGCTCAACTTATCATATGTGATTTAATGTAAATTGAATTAATTAAATTTTATTTTCAAAGTAACTAGTGTACCTAATGATATACAAATTCTAATATATAATAAGACACAAGCAATGATATGAAACCTTAATCATGAAGGAAAGATAAGATGACTTAGATGATTTCTAAGTGAACATGAAGTGATTTGGAATGATGATACATTGTAATAGATTAAAGAGAATGTCGCAGAGACTTGTTGGAGGTTACGAGAACTAGAATTGTACCGAACAAGAGCACTAGCTGGAGGATAGGAGTGCACAGTGATAATGTCTAGATGCGGGGTGCCGACATCTATGTAGGTGTTCTAGATTTGGGTCTTTCACTATTAGATAAGCTTCACTATTGGTCCATGTTTGTCACTTTGGATTCACTCTTTAACTTGGAAGTGTACCTATAACATGCAAGAAATAAGTTCACTTGAACATAACCAAAAGCCACATTAAACCTAAAATAGAAAATGTAGAATGGGAGTCAAACTGACCCTAATAGTCACCTTTGGAAGAGTGAACTTATGAAAGAGCACTAAACTACATCTCGGACTCCATGTAGTTCTTGTGTGTGTGTGTGAAGAAATGATTCACTAAGATGCCATTGTGTAAGTTACACATATTATGGTTGGGTAGATCTATAATGTATAAGATGTATAAGATGTGTGGGATGGAATCGAATGAACTTTCCATCCTATGTTGTGTATGTAAAAGTGATGAAACCGTTGTCCCTTATATGAGTTCTAGATGGATTCCTTTGATGCTCTTTTTCCTTTGAATGCTTTAGTGCTTGGTCCCTCATTTTCAAAACATAACTATGTATTTATATAATTCCCTTGCTTGAATTTTGTAATTAACAACAAAAAGGCTGACCCAAAGTAGTAAAAGGTAATTAAGAAGCAAAAGGGGTCCAAAAATGTAAGAAAGAAGTGAAGAGGGACAACAGTTCCCAAGAGGACTGGAGCACTTGTCGCCAATGTCTGGACTAGGTGTTAGTGTCCAAGGCCATAGAAATATAACATAGTTAAATGATGGAGAAAGTGTAAGATGTATAAAGCAAATAAAATTACAAAAGAAAAAGTAAAATGCTAAAGGGAGTTATCAATTACTAGCTTTCTTACTTAGGAACCATGTAAATGCTAGCATGCTTTGAGGACCTAGAAATGTACCCAAGTTCATAGATTTTGTGTCTACATTTTCCCCCACTTTATGATGTTGAGTGAATACTCGATAGCATAAAGTATTCAGAAGATTCATACCTTATGATCTTGTAGAGAGTATGGTGACTAGCATGATGAGTGGAAAAGTGAAGCGTATGCGTAGCTTGTACCTATTTTTGTGCTTGTATTCACTATTGTAGGCTAGTTCTTGTTGCATATTAAGGACGAACCTATAAAAGAAGATTGCAAAAGTATTCAAGGTCATGTATATGAAAACCATGAATGAAGTATGTATAAGCATGTAAAAGTGTGAAAGTATGTAAGAAGAAAAGTTTGCACTTGATGTATAATAGTATAAAGGATAGAAAGATGTATTGAAATGCTATTAAGGGTGAGTATTTTGGGTGATCTCATGCCAAGAGTGAGATTTTTAGAAATCTCAAATGTGAGTTTTTTAGCGAGATATCACACCATGAGAGAAGAGTGTTGGGGAGAGATGGATATTTTAATATCCTTCCATGAATAATTACTAAATGAGCACCACATTAGATGGTATGTCCCGTGTTGTTCCATATCATTCCATACTATAACTAATTATAGGAGATAGAATGCATTCTTTATTGCGAGGAAAGTTCTGCTACTAGAGAAGCTGTGCCATAAACTATGCTAAACTAAGAAAACTATCTATTTCTACCCTAAGAAATTAGCACCTAGGGGAGGATAGGAGCACCCAAGAGCTAGTGTCTATGTCTAGGTCCTAGTGTATCATGTATTGTGTATGAAGTCAAGTCTGATTTTGGATTGTATACTTGTGCTATTTTTATACTGTTCTGATTTGAAAGCGTAGCTATGAGATGCTTTATAGGGGTGATTTTTCACCCAATGCATGTCCCCCCTCATTTTGGGTACATGAAAATTTGGTAGGATAATACCTGATGTTGAGATGAAGTGGATACCTATAAAGGGTAGGGGATGTGCATGGTAGAAACCAAGGAACATGTAAAAAAAAGTAGGCTAGTACAAGTGTTAGTAGTAAAAGTAGCTAACATGTAAAAGAAGAAAATATAACAATCAAGTGTGTAAAAAGATGGAAAATAACAATAAGGTTATATATATGGAACATTTCTCACAATTTCACAAGAAAATTAGGGATGAGGTAGTAAAAAACATACAATGACCATACAAGACATAGGGTATAGCTAGAAAATAATAACATACAATAGAAAATAAGATCAAGAAAAATATATCAAATAACCATGGTTGCATATAGTCTTGTAAAGAAAATGCTACACATGAATCATACATTAGCATGTTAGAAAGATAAATAGTATGTCAAAGTGTGTATATATCGTGAAAAACAAGTGCTAGTAGTAAGAAATGATGAAAGAATAAAACTTATAGTCTATGAGAGTAGTCAAAGGTAGATTCCCTCGGGAGCCTCGGTGGGGACTGGAAATGGAGTTAGTGAGAGGAATCATGCATCATGTAAGGAGATGTAAGAGATATATATTCACTTCCAGAGACCAATTAAATGCACATGTGTATATAGAAAAGGATAATGACATATTGAATATCCATCTAGCATAGTTAGTAAAGTGCAACATGTAAGTAGTAAGATTAAATGCAACCAAGATATGGAAATGTGGTGTATGAGTGTAATGGTGTGATATGAAAAATGTGAAGATGGGATGAGTTGCATTTCTTCCCATCGCATGTGCATGAAATGAGGTTCATTTATAAACACCCCATCAATAGTCAATAATGAACCATAGAATAAGAGTGTGTCATCTGGAAATGGGTTTGTTGCGTCTGAGTAGATGCTAGAAAATATATGTTATGAAACACAGAGCGTGAATTATGTAATGTGATTTTAAAGGATTGGTGTGCCATCAATAATAAAGTGTGAACCATAGCACAATTATGCATCATTAGTTAATGGATGTACAATGTGTGTACCAAAAGGTGATAATGTTTAGAAAATTGAGAAATGAAGTGCAAAGAGTATAACATAGTAGTAGATTCAAAGACAATTGATAGCGCTTTAGAAGTAGAGGGAGAATGTGCAATGCCCCCCAATTGTGAAAGCAATGGATATCTATGCGATGGGGTGAGAAGGAGCATGCCATGGGTCATAATTAATCATATGTTCATCACAATGGTAGGTAAGAGAAAGAATAAGACCAATGTTTAGTTTTGCATTGATAGGAGGAAGCTTAAGAAAATTATCTAGAGTTTATTGGTATAACTTGGTGATTATTTACTTATTTGAATTGGTAACATGGTATAAAAATTGATAGGATGAGGGGGAAAAGGAAGTATTTTGAGATGTGGTTTCTTAGTTTGAATTGGTAACACTAAAGAATACTTGCTAGGAGGGAGACTAATGATTTATTTTGAGAGGTGGTTTCTTAGTTAGAATGGGTTGGATAGGTGGCTCTTGATTGGACGAAGAAGGAACATTAATGCCTATGAAATTATTCTTTTTGGACATAGAAGGATTAAATTTGGGATCCCATAAGGATTTAAGAATTGAATATGAGCATGAATATCATGTTACAAATGAAATAAAACCATAATCCTCAATGTGTTTAATCCTTCATTGTAAATAATGGAAATCATTGTCATGATGTCCATTAAGTCTTTGATAATTGCAAATTAGGAGTCCTATGTATTTGGAAAGATGATAAGGAGGGTAGAAAGGAGTAGTTGGAAAGTTGAACAATTGGTGATTTAGGAGCTCTAGAATAATATCATTTTTTTAACATTTAGATCAAACTTGAGAGGCTTTGGTAGTGGTAAGAATTGGGGTTAAATTATATGAACATATATAGTAGCCATAGGATTATAACAAAGTAGATAAGAAGAACTAACATGGGACTGAGAAGCAACCTTGAGATGTTGGATTTCATCTGTGAGAGATGTGATCATGGTTTTGATATCTTGATTATAATTTTGAAATAAACAATGTAAAGGTTGAATTGACTTGCAAATAGATTGATTGGTTGTGGTGTTAGGACCAATAGAGTCATTAGAGAGATGATCGAAGATGACACTTACTTGTGTAGGTGGCATACCATGAGGGAGGTACATAGTATCTAGAGAGTTTTAAATAACATATTTGCAAGGTGGGTGCATTTGAAGAAATTGATTTAAGTATACTTTAGGAGCCATAAAATAGGATCGGATAGAATAGGAAAAATAAGGATCCAAGTGTTTGATCACGAGTCAGGTTCAATAAATGATTTAATGTAAATTAAATTAATTAAATCTTATTTTAGAGTAACTATTGTACCTAATGATTTACATATGCTAATATACAATAAAACAAAGTAATAAGCAAGTAATGTTATGAAACCCACGATCAAGAAGGAAATATAGGATGACTTAGGTGATTTATGAGTGAACATGAAGTGATATGGACTGATGAAATATTGGAATAGACTGAGGAGAGTGTCCCAAAGGCTCACTAGAAATTCTAATAATTGGCAAAGTTCTATACAGAAAGGCCCACTTGAGGAAAGGATCACCCATGCACTTTAATGTATGGATCTGGGTGTTGATATATGTATAGGTGATTTGGATCTAGGTCTTTTAGTGTCAGATAAGATTTCATGTTGGTCCTTATTTGTCACTTTAAATTCACTTTTGACCTGCGACTGTACCTATTCCATGAAAGAAATAAGTTAACCGCATATACCCTTAAACCAAATCAAACCTTTAAAAAATGCAGAATGGGAGTCGATTAAACTCGATGGTCACTAAAGATTGAAATTATGACTAAGTGATGTACTACATATTAGAATCCATGTATTTCTTATGTGTTTTTATGTAGAAATGATTCCCTAGGATGCCCTTGTGCAAGTTACACAAATGATAGTTGGATAGATATAGAATGTAGATGATGTATAAAATGTTTGGGATGGAAGAAATGAAATCCCCCTCCTATGTTGTGTATGCAGAAGTGATGCCCTTATATGAGTGCTATATGGATGAATTTGATGCTTTTGTTCCTTTGAATTCATGCTTAGGTGGTAGTATGTAATGCTTAGTGTTTGGTCCCTCATTTTGGAAATAAAACTATGTATTTATATGATTCCCTACTTGAATTTCATTAATGACAACTAAAATGCCAACCCAAAGTAGTAAAAGGTAATTAAGAAGTGAAAGGGGTAAAAAATGTAATAAATAAATAAAGAGGGACATAAGCACCTAAGAGGACAGGAGACCTCACGCTAGTGTCTTGACTGGTCACTATTTTCCAAGGCCATAGAAAGATAAAATAGTTAAATGACAACAAGAGTGTAAGATGTACAAAGCCAATAAAATTAAAAAGACAAAGTAAAAGGCTAAAGGGAGTTGTCAATTACTAGTTTTCTTACTTATGAATCATGTAAATTATAACATGCTTTTAGGACCTAGAAATGTACCCAAGTGCATAGATTTTGTGTCTATAATATGTTTTATACCAATAGACCAATTTCAACTACCAACTATTACTAATTGAAAGAAGCACATAATTTTTTCTTACCTTACAACACTTACAACACTTTTGAACTTGTATGCCTTCTTAAATTAACTCACCTTATCATAAACTGAAAGAACTTAACAAATTAGCTCCCCCTTAGGTCATGCATACTTTAATGACTACTAAGAACCAACCAATCTCATGTAAACCTCACTAATATTCCCCATACTTGATTCAATTGAGATAGAATTTATCAAAATAGTAAAAGAAATCCATCTTTGTTTGCTAGATATAGATGAGATATACCTTTTAAGGTAAAATAGAACTAGGAGACACGACATTTGTCTTCATAAACCTCATGCAAGGAATGAAAATACCAAATGTACAAACAAATTTAAATACCTTAGCTCACAATGTTACCCAACTCCCCTAAGTTCTTGATTGCTAGATACTAACAGAGTTCATACTAACTCCACTAACTTGATTGGTATAGATAATATAGATATTCTTCAAAATAGTACAAGGATATCCTTACTTGAATTCAAAACTTCATCAACTGTACACTAAATATTATGCATAAAAGAGTATGAAAATAGTAAAAAGAAACTGTATACCTTGTTCCAAGCTAGCAAACTTAGAACATTGTCTTGTGTCATCTCTCTCTCAAAGTATAATGCCTTAAATGAATGTTAAACTATCTAATCATAAATTTATATAGCACTCCTATGGATTCCTTTTGATCTTCATACCAAACATAATAATATAGGATTATAACACAAATTCATATTGGTCTAATGGAACAATCTCAACCCTTCAAGAGTCACATACCTAAATTAGGTCTTAAGATAAAATAATTAAGTATAAACATGTATACCAAAAACTTGTGTTTGGTCTCACAACACAATCCTCTACCCAATCATGCATACTTCACTCTTCCAAGTTTTTTATCCCACTTTTTAATCCTTCAAAATCATATTGAAGCTCTTCACTTTGAAACATGACTCCATGAATGTAACTAAAATGATCGATACATCACACAAAAATATACCTTGTAAAACAACTATGTGACTATACCTCCAACTCTATCCTTCTCAAGTCACTATAAGCGGGGTTCATTTTAAGAACCCCCTCCGAAAAATTAGTTAAGAATGGGTGGAAAATCTCCAAAATTGACTTTCGAATTGATGGCAAATTTCGAACAACGTTTCGTGGTAAAGGTGATTTGGCATGAGGGCACAATTTTTTAGATGAGGTATAATAATAAGAAATTTTGGAGAAAAACATGCATAAGTTAATTTAACATATAAATAGTAGGTGTATTCACCTATATAAATGACTTATTGGTGGAAATTTTAGGTGAATTGGGCGAGAGCCTCTTGCTGAAAATTAGCCATTTCCAATTCCCAAAATCCCTAATATTTGTGAAATTATGAAAAATTTTCACTAAAATTTTCCCTAACCATAAGAATTCTTACAAGAAAACTCCATGGATATGACCCGTCTTCTTGATTTTATCAACTAGCAATAAAATGGCATGTATTAAGTCACTACACAACCTTTTCCTTCTTAACTATCATTTTCAAGTCTATAACATACTATATAACCTTTAACAACATTCAATGGATTCCTCAATGAAAAAATTAGAAAATATTCATGTCAATAATCCAATAAACAACTCTACATACTATTTACACTCATATTTCTTTGTTCTCAAGATATCATATCTTCAATATTCTGATCATAACCTAAACAATACACTTCATGGACTCAAATCGGTCTACATTTCTCTCATTAACATATAGTTTATAGATAAAATATATATTTGTCTTATAGACCAATCCCTAGATCTCAAATTTCAATACCCACTCCTAGACACGGTCATACACAAAGAACTCACTCAACCCTTGCAATTATCTTTACTATCCTTCTTCAAGTCTTCATGATAACACATTTGCGACATAATGTCATGAAAATGACATAACTTCATGACTATAATCGAGCATCTTTCGCTTTACAAACCTAAATTAGGCCACACAACACACCCTTGTGCAAACCACTACATGTCAATCCTTCAAACCTTATCAAATCACAACAACATTATTTTATGGACATAAATTAACTAATCAAGTCACCAAACATACCTCACAGCTACCTCAAGTATTCATAACACTTCTTGATGTACTTCACTTAGCAATACAACTTCAAGAATGACAAACCATATCAAAACATCAAATGTATACCTTGGAACATATATCCATGTATTCATATGATGACTCATGAATCAACACCTCACATGGTGATTTTACTTAATGATGAATGTATCTATGAAGCCTAAAAGAGACACCCTAAACCACATAACTTCTACAACAATGTGTATTTAGGAGATTCCCATATCTCCACTCCTTTTTTGCACTCATGGCAGTGATAATATGTCTTTAGAATCCTCCTGGTCTTCTTTGGAATTTCAAGCTTGATATCAACATCCTTCTCCTCCATAAGGGATGCTAACATATATTATTGGCATTCTTAAACATTTTACCTATTCTCTATCATAAAAACTATACACTTGTGCTTGTAGACAAATCAAACTCATTTTCATTGTTTCTTGTTCCTCTTTCACTCGATCTATAGGATATAATTTCATGATATGATTTATTGTATTTGGTTCATCCTTCACCTCATTCACAAGGTCTGATTTCTTGGCATAAACCTTATTGATTATAGGAACTTCAACCTTCTTTATTTGTCTTGGTGAACCATGATGTCAAAACCTTACAATATGACCTCTTTTATGACAACTATAACAAGTAACAATCTTAACTTTTGAATGATATGGATTTTGATTTCTTACATTGCTCCATGAATAATCACACTTGAAGGACCTTCTACTTTATCTAGATCTATGAACAAACAAACTAAATGAGTAACAATAACCTTTTAATGAATTTTCATACCTCATAGCATTGGGATATCTAACTAGATTTTCTTCTTGTTCATGTTAGCATCCTCCTTGATGTCCTTTTGGTCTTCAAGACTTGATTTTCCACTTTCATTGCTCTTCTTTTGGTATTTAAAGAAACCAAGTCCTTGTAATTAACAAACTTTTGAAAGCTTAGAATGCCATTTAGGGCCTCATAAATCTTGAAAAACTTATCATAGGTATTCAATTTTATTGTTACTTGCTCCAATTATGCCTTCAAGATATTCATCCCTATTTCATATCTCGATGCATTCATCCTCCTTGGATTTTATGGATTCCATCTATTTCTTGAGCTTGGTTCATTAATATTCCTTTGAATTGAAATCATTGTCACTAACTCAACATGATACACAGCCTATTTGATTATATATTCATACTCATCACTCGCATAACCTGATCTGCATTCTTTATATTATTTGATCAAGGACTTCAATTCATCATTCTTCTTTCTTTTCTTCTTCAAGTCATACAGGGAACTAATAAACTCTATTTCTAGTGTTAGATGAACAAAAACTAGGGGTGAATAAGTGTGCATAAAAACTTTCATTCATTTTAACCATTAAAATTCATCAACCATTCACCATAACTTATTCATTAAGATTTATCAATATAAAACAACATCAAAGCATATGCAAGAATAACACAATAACACATGGACGCTAAATTTAAGTGGGAAACCTGCAAGGGGAAGAAAATCCAATGAAACAAAAATTTATATAGCCATGTTTCAAATTTAGCGAGGTACCAACCCCAAATGAGAACTAATCACATAGTTTAGTAGATCATCACCCTACAAGGAGTACCAACCCCGATTTAGTGAGGGACTAACACCACAAGAAGCACCAAACCCTAATTCAAGAGAGCACCAACCCTACAAGGAGGATACAACCCCTAAGGTGATCAAACACCAACTTAACCACTTGGAAATGAGTGACCACTAATAACATGTTTCTAACACAATTGATAGTGATCCTAGTTCATATCTTAACTCTTCAAACCCTTTTCTAAACAAACTCTCTCCTTCTTTCTCAAATCTCCTTCATCTTCAGGATGATTTCTTCTTTTCCCTAGCTCACCATTATCTGATATTAATTTGGAATATTACATCATAAAATTCTCCTCCTCATGATGGTCACTAGGACCTCATTTAATCTCCAAACCCTGCCCTCTAGGTCACACTTTTTCACTACACCAACAACTAGCACAAATGAAGCTTTTAACTTGCCTTTATACCTATCTCTTCACAGGTTGACCTTCATATAGAAAAAAAATTTCCACATCATATTAGAATAATTAAAATATTAAAATTGGATCCATGTAAGTTTCCACAATCACCTAAAGCCTCAAAGACCACCTTTTGGGACATAAGCCTTGAAACCCCAAAACAAGCATCTATGACCAAACGTAATGAACTAGAGAAAAAACAAACTTCATCAAAGCATGAAACACCCTTATAAATTTTTTGAAGCACTTAACAACCTCAAGAAAGCATGAAAATACTTAGAACAATAAAAAACCTCATGAATCCTTTTGAGAACATGCTCTCAACAAAGCACCTTGAAAAATTGACCTTAAAAAAATAGGTCATAAATTCCTCATACATCCACAAAAAATCAAGTTTTATATGTCATTGGAAATATATTGGAACCAAGATCATGAAAAATTCAAACACAGTCTTAATTCCACTTTTAGGTCCTAAAATATGCTTTAACCACAAAATTCTCAAAGCTGCTCCAAAATTGCCTAAAACCAATCCTCATAAATAAGGCACACTTTACACTTTAGAGGGAAAAAAATATCTAAAATCATCATGGACATGTATTAAAAATCCCATTCTTAAATAAATTGTAAATTAGTCAATATGTCCAATGGGAAACTTTTTTAGAAATTGAAACTTTCATAAACTTGCCTTTTTAGGTGGGGCCCACAAATAATCGAAACTCTAAAATACATCATTGGAAAGATGGAGGAGTAATATTCATCATCCAATCATCATATTATCAAAATAAATTAAAAATGGACCTATATAATCATTTTTCTACAATTCACTTTTAACCTAGGGTTTTGGGAGGGTTTCAAACCTATTTACCTTCTTAACGATCGTTTATAAAAAGACAATGATCAAACCACTTCATTATTTTTGGAAAATATTAATATCTAAAATAATTACCTATGAGCAACATAAATTATTTATATTAGGTCCCCATATAAATCACATAGTCAACAATGAGCATCATAAGGTCAATTTTTACCTCAAATTCTCACCTTTGGAAACCCAATTTTGGTAAAAACTCCATATCTTGAGAAAATATCATCATAATGACCTAAAAATTGGCATGAAGCATCATGAAAACATCTTATAACTAACCCAAGTATTATCCATATTCAAATTATTTTGAATCTCTCTATCCATAAATGAACTTACATATGATATCTTCCCTTGTTCTTCTCATTGTTATTACTTCAAAGGACCTAGAAACACCATCAAACATATGAGTACTAACTCGAAACCCATCATACATGTGTCATGACATATCTCTATTATAACATAATATTAAGTGTATATAAAAATTATTTTATAATTAGATAATTAAGAATGGTTATATTCTTAATTATTTAATATAAACTTAGTTATCTATGCTTAATTGGTTATTAATTAATCAATTTATCTTAAATTGGGTGCTATTAATTACACTCCATCACTTGATATGGTTCATGTCTGGTGGGGTCAAATAAATATGATTTTGGGTCATATTAGTAATTCACCTTGGGTGAATTTGATCAAGAGAATAGTGAGGGAAGGCATTTCTATATTGTACTATGTTTATCACATAATGTAATATCTCATTTTTTGCCGTGGTATTTACCGCTGGGGGGGTTTCCATGTAATTTATGTGTTTTGTGTCTACTTGTTATTATTTATTTTTATGTATTACATATTCACATTTATGTTTGGTGTAAATATTTATTAATATTCTTAGTTAATAAATCCTCGTCCTAACATGGTACTAGAACCATTTCTAATGTTTGTTAATTAATTAAGCTATTAGATGTGTCGGTTGGGCTGATTGGTTATAAATTATATTTTAAATACCCCCTCCTTCCCTTAGGACAAATTTACATAATTTATGCATAAGTGAAAATTATTTCCAAGTCCCCTCAAGCTTGTTACCCTCACGTGAAAACTTGAGCATGGGAAAATTACCACGAACCTATAAACAAAGGTAAAGATTAAAAATTAGTTGAAATATTTTATTATTTTCATAAAGTTTCTAAGGTGTGTGCAGGTGAAAATGAATACAAGGGTTAAAATCAAAGTTAATTTCAATCATCCAGAGACAAAGTTCAATGAGAATAGGAAATTATAATAATCTATTTTTCCATGATCCACCCCATGTGGTAAAATATTTTATTCCCGGCCCTCGGTGTCACGGTAACAATTTGCTATGTACCTTGGGATATGATAATATAATATATATGGGTTGATGGAGATGCCAACATGTGGCACACATCCCCTTAGTTAGTTATATGGGCTCACATAGGAATTAATTATATTGGGTAATGGGTCAGCCTACATTGGGATTAGGTGTTACCCATCCTATTTAAAGGATGTGAGTATCATTATGAGGGGGAGGTATGAGTTGAGTCTTCTACTTGGTAGAGGTATATTGGAGGTGTCCCCCTCGAAGTGGATTCCCATCTTGGGAGATTGTGGAGTTACTCCTTCCTTAAGGAGCATTGTATGGTGTTGCCCTACCTTAAGGGTATTATTCTACATATATTGATATTAGGGCATCTTGGCCCCACATATATCTGGTGTTGTGTTATCTTCTGTAATTTATTGATTTATTATATGCAAAGTTCTTATCAAATTATCAAGTTATTATCTAGCAAATTTAAAGTTCTATTTGTCTCTCAAATGTTCTATTGTTTCATTTTTTACTTCACACTTTACATTACTTGGTTATACACACTTTTGACATACTAGTTATCTTTCTAACATGCTAATGGGTGCTTCATGTGTAACATTTTTATTCAAGGATATTTACTTCCATACTTGTTTGTTACATTTCTTATCTATTGTTTTCTCTTACTTGTGGGCCTTGGCCTTTGTTTGGTGTGCAAACTTGTTTATTGTTGTGGCCATGACTACCTTGCATGTCTTGTGACATCATCGGTGATGTCCCATGTTTGCAGCCCACTTTGTGTGGCCTACGTATTATTATGTGTTTATTACATTGCATGGTAGATTTTACACTATTTACATACTTACACATTTTTTTCTATATGCATGTTTGTTTGCATTACCTCTTGTCTCGGCTAGCCTTCTTATTTGTGTGTGCCTTGGTTTCTACCAAGAAATTTACAAGCTACGATTCATGTGGTTGGTCATCTTTTGGGGCCACATTATCCTATCAATGATGTCACCTACACCCCCGAAGAGGGGGATGTAATTTGGGGTTTACATACTAACACAACTCATTTACACCATTCGGTTTAGTGTAATTTTCACCCTTGGCATTTTGGGTTACATACAACAAGTGGGTGACGATCGGTCTCATGAACCCCATACACAATGGATTTTACAGGAGATGATTTTAGAGGCTTGGAGGTTACAATGGGTGTGACTCCTACACTACTTTGGTTAGTGTTGGGCTCTAAAATATTGAATAAGTACAAAACAGTGCATGACACGCAAGGCCTAAGTTGAAGGGTGGGCATGCAAGGCATGGTTCTAGGAAGGTTTTAGAAGGACCATGTTATGCGCCGACGTGAGCAAGGTCTCGAACTTAGCCATATTTGGTGTATCGGGAAGAACGTGGGAAAAGCGTGACCCACCTGCGCATGATGAATGGATAAGGTGCCAGCTTGGCGATAGGTTGGCCTAGGAAGGAATATGCCATGCGATGGAAGCTTCTAGAAGACCATCATGGCAAGGAGTGGAGAGCTCAGGCTTGAAGGAGCATGCTCCCATGGAGGACCACATCTGGACACTTGGTGATAGATCTGAAGCCTCAAAAAGAAGAGTTGGTAGTTCAAGAGGCCTATAAATACAAGTGCCCATAAAGAAGAAAAGGAGGGAGAGATCGATAGAGAATGAAGCTTTGTAGGAATGCCACGAGGAGTTATATTGGGTTGGGTAGATAAAACATAGGAGAAGGATGCATCAAGGGGATTGGGATTGAAAATTTTCTTCTGAAAGCTAAAGGATGTAAATCTAGTTATGATGTATGACTTCGGTCTTCCATACTGCAATGTTCTATAATTGATCTAATGGATGTAATGAGGTTACCAATTTATTTGAATATGATCATTAATGATTTTGGTCCATACATATATCTTCATAGATCCATTTCATGTATGCTTATGATATAAGTATGAATCCTTATGTAATTTCCTTTTTTCGTATATTTCTATTTGGAATGACTTCATTGGTCTAGAGGCCATTTTGAGCTCTATGATGATTGCATGTCTCGTTTCTACCCAATCTCTTTAAGTTCCTATCATAGATAATGTTTCCCACCGAAATAACATAAAGGAGAGACTCGGCGCCCATGCATGCCTCGAGTGAGCTCCCGGCCTGTTGGGTGATAGGTCGACGCACATGGGATTTCCTTGTTCTTTGGTGGGGGTAAAAATGACTACATCTTAGTTCCATTTCTAGGACTCTTTTCAAAGTTATAGTGGGAAATAACATTCATCATGATTTGTGCAATGAGTGATGATAGAGAATTTAACTTTGGAAGGTGTTGAAACATGGTTTAAGAGCACGGAGGATGAATTTTCTTAGAGATTCAAAGCACTAGGCCTGAGTTGGATGCTCGTAGATCGGTAGAAGAGAACCTCTACCATGATTTGCATGAAATTTTTTTATGTTTCTTCCCAGGAGAGCTGTATGAATGGCTCTCAACATATGCATGTAGATCAAGTTAGTATTATAGATCACACGTGTGGACCCAAGAATAGTATTAGATGCTGCAAGATGCATATCGACATGGACTCGTGTTGTATAACTACACCCTGGAATACACTATTTCTATGTATTCTTGTCTGGAAGTTGTTGAGCTTGAGTTTCTGCGGGAATCTAGAGGATCATTTCTATGTGCTATCCCTCTGGCAATGAAGATATTGATTATTACCTTGAGTTTAGAGGCATTTCTAATGGCTAACTAAATTATTCGAGTCTTTGGGTGAGGAAGCTAGGGTGGAGGAAGATGGAAGATATTGTGACTAATAAAGAAAGGGAGGAGATATAGCTCAAGTATAGTGAAGTGCGTGAAAGGGAGATTGCTAGACAACACGAGGTTGCAAGTTTGATAAATTTATGGAGGTAAATGTTATGGGAAGGATTTGAGGTTCACACAGAGGATGTGGAACCTGAGCAATCTATGTTATCCCATCTTGGTAAGCATGCAAAAGAGACCCCTTCGGCACGATGAGATTTTGTTAGGCGAGAGAGAGAAGAGTCGTTGGAGCATATCCAAACCCACCTAGTGACCAAACCCTGGCACTTAGTTTTCCAGATCAAGGGAGGAGTATCGTTGACTCAGTTGGTATCGATGGAAGTGATAAATATGTGCCCAGGAGATATAATTTTTCATTTCCTACTTATATGGCTGCACATACTATTCCAGTATTTAGAGGAATTTTTGGACCAAGAGAAAATACACAAGGCTTGGGTAACACATCGGGAAGTGCATGAGACATACATCGGTAGTGGCACAATCTCACTGAGACAATTGGCATGTAATTTAGCGGGATGTTGGGGACCCTAGCCATTACTACCGATTTAGGACCATTACTAGCTGCGGGAGGATTTGGAGGTGGAGGTGATGGATCGGAAGGCACAAGACCTATGGATCTAGTGGATCCGATGGAGGAGGGAACACCAGAGGAAACCAAAGATCTAGACCATGAGGAAAGGGGCCTTAGCCACCTCCCCAAGTAATATTTGAAATGTATTTACACTTTCTAGACTACCAGGGCATAGAGGATGTTGCGGAGCATGTTTACAAGTGTGAATTGCTATGGTGCACGAAGGGAATCATAACCCTGGAGCAAAAGGCTAGTCAATTTACAACAATGTTGCAAAGGCACACGCATAGTTGGTAGAGGAAGTGTGATCCCCATCAGATGGTGGTAGATTACACCACATTGAAAAACACCTTCCTAGCATAGTTCCACATCACCAAGTTCGAGCAGAAGAGCATCAACACCCTTAAGGAGATTTAATAGGGAATGACAGAGAATGTGTGGGAGTATGACGCACAGTTTAAAACTCTCTTGTCAAAATTGGCATATGACATTCACCCTTCACAACATGCTCAATGGTTTTTTGGAGGGTTGATAACCCCATTTCAAAGAGCTTTATCTCATAAAACTTTCACAGACCCACATGAGGTGTTGGAAGCTACCCTACGTGTTGAAGCTATTGGAAGTGTTGATACTAGAGTTAGCCCGTTTCTGGAAGCTCAAATCATTGCTATGGCTAAGCAGCTAGAAAATTTATCTGTGAACTCAACTCATGAGACTCGTAGTGGAATGTGGTGTACAAATTGTGAAGTAGAGGGGCATGCCAAGGATAGTTGCCCCCAAAAGACAATATGCGCCATAGTAGTAGACTATGAGATTTGTCATGGGGACCATGATGTGAGTAGATGTCCCTTATTACAATACATAATTTGGAAGAATGTATCTTGCTACTATAATATTTACACCTCTACAACCCATGATACTAAGGATTGTAGGCTTATTGATCAGATCCATGAGGCCATTGATCATGGTGTGCACCAGACCAACATTACCAGTAGTTTTAAGGGTGATGACCACCATTATGAGGAGAAAATAAGTGGGGGAGTGCATGGAAGAAGTTCTCGCAGAGGATTCCATGGTCATGGTAGCCACAGAGGAGGAAAATGTGATTTCCACGTGGAACCTATTTTAATTATGGGTCTACTGACCACTACAAGTGCGAGTGCTCATGGTGTGGGAAAAAGCACAAGTATGAAGAGTTTCCAGAACTCTACGAGCATATGAACTAGCAACACCCGAGAAAGATAAGGCAACCTGCTGTTATGGTTAGTGTAAAAAGGGCTGATTTGCAATGGATGCCAAGAGTGATGCATGAGTTAGAGCTAGAACCTATGCTTTGGTGATAACAAGAGCGAAGCCACACACTGCACAAAGGAAATGTAAAGACAGAAGAACCTAGTTTCAAGGGAGGAAGTGGTACATGGGAAGTACCTAGATCCTACACATCAGAAGGAGGTATATCAAGAAACCATGGATGTCATTCAGAGTTTACAAGGAGAAATCTAGTATCTAAAGGAGTATTCTAGGAGGGAGGAGCAAAGAAGGAAGGTTGAGGCACCAAAGGATGACCTGGATGAGGTTAAGGAAGTATGTAAAATGCTAAGGAAAGAGAATATTATTCCCTTGCTAGGATAATGGTTGAGAGAGAAGGTACCACGCATTGGAGAAGAGTGTGAGAGGAAAGTCTTGCATGCAAACCTTCCCCTCATAGCCTTGACTATGATAGGGAGATCACATTAAATGTGGTCATGGATGGATGGATCCTTAGTAATATCCTCATTGACACAGCGCGAAGGTCAATGTTCTCACCTTGGATGCATGGCATCAGATGGGAAGACCTGCATTATAGCCATCTTTAAATGTGTTATATATGGAAAAAAAAATGAAGGCAATGCCCATCGGTGTCTTAAAGGATGTAACTATCACCATTCAAGGGGCTAAGTTTACTGGGGACTTCAAAGTCTTGGCACTCACCAAGGAAAACAATTTCCCAACATTACGTGGGCACACATAGTGCTTATAAGAACAACATGGATCTTTGGTTCAATAAGGGATGCAAAAGATTTGAGAATGAGGAGGAATGGGTCATCATACCCCTGGCTGATAAAAATCAACATCCTATCTTGAGCCTTTGGGAGAAGAGGTCCTGGATAGAATATATGTGTGCTCAATCAGGATCCAGAGGTAATCCATCCCACAGAAGGAGTTATCCAGTTTGAGGATGCTCATTCCTTAAGTGACACCACCAATATAGCGTGTGATAATTGGGCACATGGGACCTATGAGTTAATCAGATAGCATTTGAGAGGATCAATGACAAAGGTGACAAAGGTGCATACAATCGGCACCTAGGAGGAAAGAAGCTACCTAAGTATTCAGGAGGATCCTTCCTAAATATTTTGCAGGAGATGGAAGCACAGTGGAAGAAGGAGAATGAACAAAGAGGGATGTTAAGTTATGTCCTACTCAGAACTACTGCGCGCTAGTGGGTGACACATTGGGATAACCTCTTGGAATGGTGCGAGGTGAGAATTTCCTTCTCCATAAGGTTTTGTAGGAGCAACGCGCCACGACTATAAAATACTACCATGGTAAAGAGACTACTTCCTTCCATATCCAAGCATGTGAGGTGGCTTGGATGAGAAGCATGAAGCATTACCACCTTCATTATGGGTTCAAAATTTTTACTCCACCCTACAAGGTTGTGCATGTGCATGTACATCCACTCGGAGATGCGCCGTCAAATTGGTAATTGGTGAGACTTGGCGTTGACCTCATTCAAACATTTGAGTACCATAGTACAAAGCCATCGAGACATATTGACATTTGAGTACACGAGTACAAAGCCATAGGTTATCAAATTCCTTACAACAGGGGATAGTGATATGGTGGAAGACAATCCAAGAATTTCTAGGTGAACCTAGCTGAAGGCACACTTTGAGGAAGAAGTAAACAAGGTGGCAAAAAGAGAAGAAACGAAAATCATTGAAGCCTTGGTAGAATAAGAATTGGAGCGCAACGCTGAAATAGTGATGAATGAAGATAGGGAAGAAAGTGTAGGGAAAGATCATGGCAACACGGGAGGCCCCAGTCTATCGATAACTATTCCTAAGGGCACGTGCATAGGAGGAAAACACATGGAGATATAGAAGCCAAGAATGAGCTACATTGATGATCTAAACAAGGTGTTGCATGCATGATTCTAAAGCATAGTCCCAACAGATCAACTCTTGGCAATGAAGTTGTTTGATGAAGAAGGTGCATACCCTTAGACGAGGAAAATGCTTTCATGGGAAATTGAGTCCCACATTGACAAGCTAGAGTTTGAGGTAAGCCAAGGAGCACTAATGAAGATGCCTGAGTCAAAAGGAGATAACCCCTTGGTGAGCACTCAACAACTTTTGGATGAACAAGTCTGTAATGCTTTAAATAAGGTCTCGGTTGAGCTAGAAGCTAGGTTATTCGGAAGGAATGACAGGGTAAAATTTCTAGAGGCAGAGCTAGAAAAGAGGGAAGAAGAGCTAGAAGAGAGCACTAAGAACTTAAAGCAGGAGGAACTAATTAGCACGCAACTGAAGCGTGAACTTAGGGAAGAAAAGGAAAGAGTGCACGAAATATATAAGAAGGTAGAATCCATCACAGATTCCATTGTGTTGAAGCATCAGACCTAGCACCACACATGCAAAAGTATGGATCTTCCTTGAATGCCTTGAAGACTTAACACACATCCTCACCATGGAAATGCAAACACTAGCCTTATAATCGACATAAGAAATAGCAACATGCCGGAGAGGAGGAAAAATTGAAGGTTGTAGAACAATCATTTCCAAGTACAACAAGGTTCTTGCTATGTGAAAATTACTACCCATACTACTCGGGTTGTATATGACAATTGCACAGACAAAGATAAAGTGGTGAGTATCCTGGTCACCACTCACAAGGTAGAGCTCAAGGAATTCAAGATAAGAAAAAGGAAATAGAGAAAAGTGGGAAAGGATCCCACTGAGTTTGAGAAGAAGTTACAAGCTATTGAAACCTTACGAGGTTCAATTAAAAACCGGTTGAAGGAGTTGTACCCATAGATTACAAGAAGGATGGATGCACTTGAGGATGTGGGAAAGGAATTGGAAGGAATGGTTGAAACATTGAACACTCGAGGAAATGGATTGGGTTTTGAGGAGGTAAGTACCCTAGTCAGCAACCTCTGTCAGAGAGTGCAAAATGAAGCCGATGCCTAGAACAAGTTGGAGGCCGACTTGCAAAGAGATTTTCCCATCTTGTTGCAGTAATGAAAACACTTCCCCATTATTTCATTTTTCCCAATTCTTCATTCCCTTATTCTTTTTCCAAGACATTAAGTCTATTGTAATTCTTTCTTTAAAGAAGTGTTCTCGAGGGTGGAGAAATGGTAAAGTCGGGGTAATGTTGGGCCCCTAAAATATTGACTAAGTATAAAAAGGCACATGGGCACACAAGGCCTAAGTTGAATGGTGGGCATGTAAGAAGGCGTGAAAGGTAGGGTTCTAGGAAGGTTTTAGAATGACCATGTTACATGCTAGTAGAACAAGGTCTGAGGACTTAGCCGTATTTTTGTATCAGCGCGAGAACATGGGAAATGTGTGACCCACATGCGCATGATGAATGAATAAGGTGCTAGTCTAGCAACAGGTTGGCCTAGGAAGGAATATGCCCTACGATGGAAGCTTCTAGAAGACCATCATGGAAAGAAGTGGAGAGCTTAGGCATGGAGGAGCATGTTCCCATGGAGGACCACATCTGGACACTTTGTGATGGATCTGAAGCCTCAAAAAGAAGTGTTGGTAGTTTAGGAGGCCTATAAATACAAGTGCCCATAGAGAAGAAAAGGAGGAAGAGATAAATAGAGAGCATAGCTTTTCATAAAATCCATGAGGAGTTATAATGGGTTAGGTAGATAAAACATAGGAGAAGGATGCATCAAGGGGCTTGGGATTGAAAATTTTTTTTTAAAAGCTAAAGGATGTAAATCCAGTTATGATGTATGACTTCAGTTTGCCATACTGTGATGTTCTATAATGGATCTAATGGATGTAATGAGATTACCAACTTATTTGAATATGATCATTAATGATTCTGGTCCATACATATATCTTCATAGATCTATTTCATGTATGTTTATGATATAAGTATGAATCCTTATGCAATTTCCTTTATGTTTGATTCGGTCCTATATTTTGTTAAAGTATTTTTCTATTTGGAATGACTACATTGGTCTAGAGGCCATTCTGAGCTCTATGATGATTGCATGTCTTGTTTCTGCTCACTCTCTTTAAGTTCCTATTGTAGATAATTTTTCCCACTAAACTCACATAAAGGAGAGACTTGGTGCCCACGCGTGCCTCGGGTGAGCACCAAACGCCCACTAGGTAATAGGCCGACACACATGGGATTCCCTTGTTCTTTGGTGGGTGTAAAAAAGACTACAACCAATGGCTTCAGATCACCCAAAAAACTAGGACATACTAAGATCTTTTCACACACATTTAGGGAAGTAGTTATAGGAAGGAGAATAATCCAACTTTCTCCCTACACTTCTTCAACCAAGGTGGCGTGAGATCACCCCAAAAAATTATAGTACAAGATATCCTTCTACACTCTCTTTCTTGACATGGATCAAGTGCACATGTTCCATTTACACTTTTTCATTTGTGTACTTTACATTTACATATATTTACATGCATCTTTTACATTACATTTTTACATATATACATATTTGACTACTTGATCATTTTCTCCTTGCATGTCGAGACTACATATGAGAAGTATGCAGTCAAATGAAGGAAACAAAAACAACAACAATTTCAAAAATAACACTTTGTGAACATAAAAACCATACTAACCATGTAGGTACATCACACACATCAACAACTACACACACGTTTCCACCCTAGGTTCACTCTCATCACTTTTTTGCACATTTTTATCTTTAGTTTCCATGCTCCACCATATTTTTTCCATTCCATGCTTTGTCTAGTCCATCGTGCATTTTTCATTACAATATTCATGGATATCAAGTACACACATATATCTACTTTATCTTACGAAGCTTTCCGCTCACCAACCGAAAATGCGGAAAAATGTAGTCACAAAATCATGCACTTTAGATATTATTTAATCTCGGTTCCATACTACTATTTAGAAGGTTATTGAGTGAATAAAATACTAATTAACCCCCATATTTTTTCCATCCTCTCTTACTTTATTTCATCATTCCCAACATTTTACACCCACATGCCCAAATGCTGTTTACGGTCATTTTCCATTATTTTAGCCTTAACGAGGGCGCCTGGAGCGAATGGGACACCCATGGGCACCCTAGTCCCACCATGGGAGCCCGATCATTTTTAATCTTTCCCTCTACTTTTTGTCTCTTTCTTTCCATTTTAGCTTCTTATCTTTTTGGTGGTCGGCCATTTCAGGGTTAATTATGAAATTAGATCAAGAGAACCCTATAAATATAAAGTTATGAGACCATAATGAGGGAGAAAGAACTAGTCACTACTATCATCCATCTATAGTTGCATCCACTTAGAGATCACTTATATCTATTAACTCCATCACAAGGACAAGGTTGGTTCATTTGCATCACACTTCATAGGAAGGGATTCTATTTTATTCCATGCACACATTCTATTACATTTTCTACATTTAGTTATTACTTGCTACTCCACAAAGTGTGATTGACACATGAGCACCTATGGCACATTATGCACACACACTCACACACACACACCAAAAATGCATTTGGGTCTGAAATGTAGTCTGTGATCCTTTAGTAAGCCCACTGTTGTGGCAACTGAGGTTAGCTAGACTCATTCATTTACATTCTATCTTTTATGCTTTTGATACCTCTTGTGGATTTCTTGTAAGTCTTTCCATCATCTTGGATTATCAATGACACTTGGCATAGTGCAACGAATTTGATATGACACAAAATGAGGGTTTCAAACCACTTGTTAGACCCATGAAACTTAGTTCTGGATATTTTTACAAATCGGGTGCCCATTCTATAGACCAAAGTGACCGTATGCACCCCGATCCTTTTCCAAGCACTCGGTCCAACTAGATAAGCGAGATCCATCCTTTTTGGGGTCCCTGCACATTTTTTCCTACTTTCTATTACTACATCTACATCTACGACATAGTAAAATGAGATTCTCTAATCAACTAAGTCTTTTGCATACTTATCTTGCATGTTAGGGTCTCTATTTTCATTAGATTAGTTTCTTGTATCATTTCTATATTTGTTTACTACATTTATATGTCATTCTAGATTAGATTAACTATATGATATTTCAACATTTAGTTAATTTAATGTCAAGAATAAAGAAAGTATGAGTGAGGTGTGGATGCAACTTGAATCAATGCATGAATATAGGTAATTATAATTTTTTAAATTGATTCTAGAACGATGATGAATCCCATGAAGGGAGATGAAAAAGTAATTAATTTTCTAGTAAAAATTAAAAATATCAAATATTATCTCAATGGGTATAACTACAATTTAATTTAAGATAAATAAGTGTATTTCATTATTCAATTGAATATACATGAGAGATTTAGGAATTTCATTTCAATTTTGAATTCTAAATACCAAATTGAGAAAGACATGCTTGATTTACAAACTCGAGTGCTCTCTTGATCTAGGAATAGAAAGGTATGAAAAATTTTGATTCGAAAGGGAATGCCACTCGATAACTTCTCTCTCAAAATTCTAAAAATCCTTCTAGATTTAACAAGAATCAAAAGATAAACTTTAAACTACCTAGTAAACATAAGAAACCGAAAACTTAAGATCAAGTTTTGATTGTAAATGTTATAAATGTGGTAAATTTGGTCACAATAAATATGATCAGAGAGTAAATTTTTTTTTTCAAAAAACAAAAATGGAATAAATGAGATCAAAATCAAGATGAAAATGAAGAGAATAATCATAAATCTAATATAGTGACTGTATAAACTACATCTATCACTTCAAAATGAAAAGTAAATGTTTTATTTTAATATACAATATTGAATTGAAAAAGAAGTTGTTTTTCATTCATAATTAACTCAGAATAACTATAATTTCTAATGGTTTATTGAGAATGAACTAGAAGTAACTATAACTGAAAACATATAAAAAATTGGCTTATATGTGTTTAAAGGTTTTCTTGATTTTCCTAGTAGTTTATTCAAAATAGAACTATTGTTCATTTTTGGCATGAAATAATGAGATCATTTATTTAGGATCATGTATGACATGTCTCGATTAATATTTCCACCTATGAAATGTGTGAAGGGTGCTTACATGGTAAGTTATCACCAAAAACCCTTCCTCAATATTTTTGAAGCAAAATCCACATAAATCCATGGAATGTGTCCACATTTAGAGGATTTTTTTAGTGTATGCTGTGATTATTCTTGCATGATTTGGTTATATTTTTCAGATATGTTATCTATCAGTCTTATCACATTTTTAAAGGCTTAAAATAGATAATGAAGATATATATGTTGTTGATAAAACATTTCTTAGTATGTGATTATTGAAAATATTATTATATGCATATCAAATGACACCAAATGTTGACCTAAAACCCCAAAAAACCAATCTTAAGAAAAATAAACTCACACCAAGAGCATAATACATCACATAAAGGAAGTGGACGAGCTAATTGGCCTATTGGTGAAACAAAAGAAGGAGAGAGAAGATCAGAAAAAGGAAAATGAATTAGAAGACCGGAAATAGAAGAGGAAAACACAAGAAAAAGAACAAGAAGAGTTGGATAAGAAACAAAAGGAAGAAGACATTAGTAAGCAGAAAGTGGAGAAGGAGAGAAAGGTAGAAGAAGAGAGAAAACTGAAAATTGAGTTAGAAGAAAAGAAGAAGAAAATATATAAGAAAAGAAAAATAAAGAAGAAGAAGAAAAAATAAAAAATAAAAAGATTAAGTGAAGAAGAAGAAGAAAAAAAAATAAAAAATAAGATTAAGAAGAAGAAGAAGAAAGAACAAGAAGAAAAGGAAAATAAAGAAGAAGAAGAAGAAAAGAAGAGGAAAGAAGAAGTAGAAAAGAAAAATAAAGAAGAGGCAGAAAAGAAGAAGAAAGAGGAAGAAGAGAAGAAAAAGCAAGTAGAAGAAGAGAATAAGAAGGAAACAACAAAAAAATAATGAAGGAAGAGGAAGAAAAGAAAGCAAAAGTAGAGCAAGAACAGAAAAAACAAGAAGAAAAAGAGAAGGAAGAAAAGGAGAAGGAAGAATAGGCATTACAACTATCATCTTCTAGCTTGTTCACCACACTAGCACCTCAAGACTCACTAGTCAGAATCAAGTAGGCTCTATAGAAGAGGAAACAAGAAAAATATTTTCAACTGCAACAGGAGTTGTTGAGAAAACCGCAGAGGGATTTAAATTCCACTTAGACAAACTCACTCCTTTACAAAAATCTAGTTGTAGTCAAGTATTAGAGTAGAGTTCCACTCAGGACTAGATGCAAAGGTGTGTAGAATTAGAGGAGGCAATGCAAAAGATGCTCACCAAAATTTAAACAGATAAGACAAAGATCCAGATTGATACTAAATTGTTTGTTGAAACATCCACATAATACAGCGTAGGAGAAATATTGAAAGAACTCAACATAAAATTAGAGTCGAAAAGAAACAATCTGCAAAGCTACCATCAGAGAATACCAAGAAGATGCCAAGAAACCTCACATAGATGAGAACTAGAAAAAAGAACTGAATTTCAAACAATGGTGAAGAATCTTGAGACAGAACTAAATAATGTCGCAGTATACTACACATACACTATTGGATGGCCAAGCATGACTGTAGAAGACAAGCGAAAGATGGAAAACATTGAACAAGAAATACATAATATTTCCACAACATATGACATTGGAAATAATAAGGATGACTCAAAAAGGAGTAAATTAGTAGAACTTATAGAGAAATATCAAAATCAACAAAGGGAGTGGAAATAAAATATCTATGACATGTAAGCCTGTAACACTACACTAGATAAATCCTTAATGCAAATATAATAAGAAACTACGATTTCCCAAGATTGATGAAAGAAAATACAAGCACATCCCACTCCATTAGAATTGGTGTCATTGATTCAAGAGAATACATAGCTGAGGAATGGATTAATCAGGTGAATACTCATTTAACTTCATGGTTAAACTATGAAAATAATATCATTCCCCAAATTTCAAAGTACATACCATGAGTACACCTTAGAAGATAAAAGGTCGAGGCATCCCATACAACCCCAGTCAGGTGATTCGAGTGAGGGAACCTCTCCCTATACTAGACGTCTAATTTCCTAGGGAGGTTGATTCTTATCTACCTTGTCATCCCATAAATCCAGTTGGGTGAGTCGAGCAAGGGAACCCTTCCCTGTGCCAGACACCTAAGTCCTGGTGGTTGATGCCCATTTGATCCAAATTTTAGAATTTTTTTTTGAAGGAAGGCGTAACCATCACTTTGTTGTCTCGAGACAAGAAAAATTTTAAGAGGGGGATAATGTTGGTAGATTTTTAGGCACAAAGTCGCGAAGTGATAGATATAGCCACGATGTAATAAATATAACCATGAAGAAGTAAGGAAAGTCATGGGTAAAAGATTAAATCCATATAATGAAGTAAAGTTGTACATAAAGGAAAGAATTTTCGAACACCACAAAGCTTGTAATATAAAGAAGGAAGCCAAAAAAATACTAAGAAGATTTGTGGAAGGTGAAAGAATGACACAGTTGAAGATAAATCACACCAGATCATGTCAGAAGCCAATAGAGGCACGAGTCAAAGGAAGTGACCTTTGAAATATATTGTATTTTGTATATTTATTATAATCAATGTATTATGTAAAGTGTGCCTCATGAAGACTTATGTGAGAGTGCCATTTTTGAGATAAAGAGAGTTAGAATGAAAGAGATGTATATGTACTGATGTAATGCATTTTGATATATGAATAAAGATTAGAGTTTTGGGATTAAATTATCTTGCATGTTGTTATTTACTTTTTTGTCTTTAGCGTAGTGGTGGTGTATTTCCCACATACATCCTTAACCTTGATCAAACCACACTTAAGCCTCACGAGTCTATTGGGGTTTTAGGTCAACATTGGCACTATGATGATGTATCTTAAGGATCTATATCAGTTGAAGAAAATAGTTTCTAGACAAATTTATTATACTATTCATGATTAGTTCAAGAAAGAAGGATTATCCTTGTTAGTTTAAATAGTGTATGTTCTCAATATATTCTTAATTGAAGTGTGCACATCTAAGAAATGATGTTTGGTAAGTTGTGTATGATGCTCAAAGGTTTGAATTAGTGCTCAAATCATGGGTGTGTATGGCATCAAGAGAAGCTTGTGAAACAACATGATCAAAGAATGAAGATGTGTATAGTTATAAAATATGTCTAAAGAAGTGTTGAAGCTGAATGAGTGACTAAGGTATGCTCTATAGTTTGATTTTCTTGAGAAGGTGAAAAATCATGTGATAATAAGGTTTGAATTCATGATGGTGAGATCAAAAGGAAAAACAATGATCAAAGTAGATTGAAAAAGGTAAGGGCTTTTGAACTAATATTTTTGAATGTGTTCGAGGAAAGTTGTATATATGCATTCAAGAACTTCATCATCATGAGAATGGTGTGAATATAATCATGACGATTGATATGTCTTGTAAGGACTGAAAAACGTTATTTATGGTCAAATTGAATGACTTACATGTCTCGAAGTAAACTAATTTTTGTAAGTAAGATAATAGTCCTATTCTCTTAGTCTTGAAAGTTTTAAAGAGCTTGGTGACAAGGTGAAGGTGTTCCATAAATAAATATTACGAGAGTTCTATGAAGGTTCAAGGTGATAAAATTCTTAAGATGATGTTCATGTTGTATAAGAAGGCCATGCATATTGGTATGAATTCTTTAAGGTGTGTTCAAAATGGATGATTAGAAGAATTGTTTTCAAATACAAGAATATTTTGATATGTTAAACTTGCACAAGAAGGTATGAAATACTCATTCTATTATCTATATTTATGAGTTTGCATGATCATCCATCTCTGTGTGAATAAAAGTTACAAATCAGAAAGTTCATAATTTCAAGGATCTTCATAATGGTTTCATGATGGATATAGAAGTTTTGAAAATAAGATGAGGATTTGAAATAGTTAAAAGGACTAAAGTGAGGTAGAAAACACTAAGAAATTCCTTCAGATCGAGACATTCATGTTGATCCATCTACATGGATTTTGATCAAGGTATGTAAGTTGATTATTTTATTTTTCAGTTATATTGAGGTAGTATGAAGACATGGGGATCTAAAAATTGGTGTTACATGAGCTATGATTGATCCTAAAGTATTGAAAATTTTGACTAAAATGGACTGATGGTATGCTTTAGGAACATTGTTTCTAAAGGTTGGTATGATAGTACTTGGAAGAAAAACTCGGGTTTTGAGCACGAAACAAGTCTAGAGGATGATGTAGAAAATGAATGAAGATAAAGTATCATGGATATTTTCTCAGGGGGAGTTAGTTACATGGTTATTTATTTCCATGGATATTGTATTTCTTCTATTGAAGATAAAAAATAAAGTACGATCAAAGGGGGAGTCAGTGAGCAAGTAATTGTGTCTTGTGTATTGTTGTCATTATGAGTTGTCTTTTTCCATGTATAGTTTCATTATAGCCTTTATCATATATTTCAAAGGGGGAGAGTAGGATCAGAAACATGGAAAAGAGGTCTTTTAGGTGTTTTTGTCTTGAGGTTGCCATCAATGTTTTTGAAGGTGGTTACCATCAATGACAAAGGGGGAGATTGTTGGCCATTGTGTCTTAGGTTTTCATTGATGTCAAATTCCATTGATGGAAAAGGGTTTCATGGTGTCATATGATTCTCCATGAGGTGTCATAATGGTCTATTACATTGGTAAGTGTTTCTTGGGTGAAGTAACATGGTGTCGGTGTGTTTTGGAGCATGGTCTAGTGTGCATGGTAATAATATGAGTCTTCCTGGGGTGGTTGAAGGTATTCAAGTGGTGAAACATAGTTGGTATGATGTGTTAGAGGGGTATAAGTGTCTTCAAATGGTCATCAATGTCAGTTCATGAAGATTCATGGTGTGAAGTGGTCATTTTAGGCCTTTTCCTAGACCTAGTACATGGTGGATGCAATGGAAACATGGAGTATGGAGCGGGGTAGTCTTGTACAAGAATGAGAAAGGTGTTGTGATTTTTAGGAAAATGATTTATTAACTAACCACATTAATAAATATTTGAACCAAACATAAAAAAATTAAATAACAATGACACAGACACAAAACATATGTGGAAAACTCCCGAGGGGTAAAAACCATGGTAAAAAATAAGATATTCCATTATGTGAGAAACATAGTACATTAAAAAATCTCCTTCCCTCACTTCTCTCTTGATCAAATTCACCCAAGTTGAATTACCAATATGACACATGATCATATTTATTTAACCCCATGGGTCACGAACCATATCAAGTGATGGGGTGTAATTAATAACACCCCGATTTAATATAAATTGATTAATTAATAACCAATTAAACATAAACAACTAAGTTTATATTGAATACTTAAGAGTATAACTATTATTAATTATTTAATAATAAACTAAGGTTTATAGGCACTTAATATTATGTTCTAACACTCCCCCTTAATATTAAGTGATGAACCATATTCTAACATTACGTGTTTATGTAACAAGATTTATAAATTCATAGAAAATGGTGAATGTTTAGGTTAGCATATCACATTTGAAGGATTTATACACCTTCATCATGCTCAAATTATATTTTTGTACAAAAGTATTTAGAATCCATAAATTAGTAGTGAATGATTTAGGATAAGCATGATTTGTGAGACTACATCTCACATTTTCTCATGGAAAAATCCAATCACCATCTCTATGAGCATTTTATGATAAAAGGACCTCCTTTACAAATAGATGCATCACACTAGATTGTACACTTTGTAAAATTATAGTGAAACCTTTACAAAGATCATAGGGATTTTTTACAATTCTTTACAATTGGAGAAAAAGTATAGAGGAGAAGGAGATATCAACCAACTATCCTTTAGGAGGTGACATTACCGTGCACACTCCCCCTCAATGGTAACTCTAAAATACCAAGAGTTACATAGAACTTTAGAACTTTACAACACACAATAACTTTGTAAACATATCTTTAACTTGATCTTCAGTCAGGAAGTATTGGAGTTTTACATGACCACATAGAATTTCTCTCAAATAATGTGCATATGAATCTCTATATGCATTTTTCTCTAATGTTGATCTGGATTCATAGAAAAAGAAATGAAACTCTAGATATCACATAGAAGAGAAGTACTTCCTTTTTATTTCATGTGTATCTCTTCTAACAATCAATTTAGCCACATGGTTTTTTTTATTGCTTCCATTGCACTTCTATACTCTACCTCAGTAGAAGATATGGAAATTGTTGGCTACTATTTCTTCGCTTCTAAGTAATGGCATTTGTACCAAAAAATTGAAAACATATCCAGTTGTATATTTTATATCTAACACAACATCATCATGGTTAGATTCATAATATCCATATAGACATCATAATAATCATAATATAAATCATTATTGATTTCAATTTTAACCATATATGAAACTTATATTGATAGGTTTAAACATAAGTTGTATAACAACTTAAATAATAATATGCTTAACAACTAACCATGTTATATTACAAATATGTTGAAAAATTTCAACATATTAATCTTGTAAAATATATATTAGATGTAATCAATATTGGACATATCCAATACAAACACAAAGGCATCCCCAAGTGTCATTCGATATGCATATAATAATATTTTAGTAATCACATACTAAGAAATGTTTTATCAACAACATATATATCTTCATTATCTATTTTAAGCCTTTAAAATTGTGATATGAGTGATAGATAATATGTCTTTAAAATATTAAAAAAATGATGCAAGAATAATCACAACATACACTAAAAAAATCCTCTAACTGTGGACACATTCCATGGATTTATGTGGAGTTTTCTTCAAAAAATGACCGAGGAAGGGTTTTTGGTGATAGCTTACCATGTAAGCACCCTTCACACATTTCATAGGTGGAAAGATTAAGCTGAGACATGTCATACATGATCCTAAAGAAATGATCTCAGTATTTCATGCCAAAAATGAACAATAGTTCTATTTTGAATAAACTACTAGGAAAACCAAAGAAAAACCTTTAAACACATATAAGACATTTTTTGTATGTTTTCAGCTATAGTTACTTCTAGTTCATTCTCAATAAACCATCATAAATTATAGTTATTCTGAGTTAACTATGAATGAAAAACAACTTATTTTTCAATTCAATATTGTATATTCAAATAAAACATTTACTTTTCATTTAGAAGTGATAGATGTAGTTTATAGAGTTACTACATTAGATCTATGATTATTCTCTTCATTTTCATCTTGATTTTGATCTGATTTATTCCATTTTTATTTTTTGATTTTTTTACTCTATAGCCATTTTTATTTTGACCAAATTTTACAGTTATAACATTTACAATCAAAACTCTATCTTAAGTTTCCAGTTTCTTATCTTTACTAGGTAGTTTAATGTTTATCTTTTGATTCTTGTTAAATCTAAAAGGATTTTATAATTTTGAGAGAGAAGTGCCCATCGCCCGAGTGGCATTCTCTTTTGAATCAAAATTTTTCATAAGTTTCTCTTCCTAGATCAGGAGAGAACTCAAATTTTACAAATCAGGAATGTCTTCCTCAATTTGGTATTTAGAATTAAAGATTGAAATGAAATTCCTATTCATGTATGTTTAATTGAATAATGAAATACACTAATTTATCTTAAATTAAATTGTAGTTACACCCATTGAGTTGAGATTTAATAGTTTGATAGAAAATTAATTACTTTTTCATCTCCCTTTATGGGATTCATCATCAGTTCTAGAATTAATTTAATAATTTTTTTATAATTACATACCTCCATGCATTGATTTAACTTGCATCCGAGCCTCACTCAAAATTTCCTAATTCTTGACATCAAATTAAATAAATGTAGAAATATCCTATAGTTAATATAATCTAGAACGACATATAAATGCAAAGTAAACAAATATAGAAATGACCCAAACAACTAATCTAATAAAAATAGAGACCATAACATGCAAGAGAAGTATGGAAAAGACTTAGCTGATTAGAGGATATGGTTTTACTATGTCGCAGAGGTGGATGGAGAAATAAAAAGTAGGAATAAATGTGCAAGGCACCTCAAAAAGGATGGAACCGAGCTATCTAGTTGGACCGAATGCCCGGGAGAAGGACTGGGGTTCCTATGGGTGCTCTGGTCTACAGAATGGGTGCCTTGATTAGTGCAAAAGATCTAGAACTAAGTTTTCATAGTGTCCTGGCAAGTGGTCTAAAACCTTCATTTTGTGTCACATCATATTTTCTGCACCATGCCAAGTGTCGTTGATAATCCAAGATGATGGAAAGAAATTCAAGAAATTCACAAGAAGTATTAAAACATAAAAAAAAAGAATGCAAATAAATGGGTATGACTGACCTTAGTTTCCAAAATAGTGGGATTACTAAAGGATTGTTACACTACATTTTAGACCCAAATGTAGTTTGTGTGTGTGTGTGCATAATGTGTCAATCAAACTTTGTGAAGTAGCGAGCAATAACTAAATGTAGAAAATGTAATAGAATGTGTGCATGGAATAAAATAGAATCCCTCCCCTATGAAGTGTGATGCAAATGAACCAACCTTGTCCTTGTGATGGAGTTAATGGATGTAAATGATCTCCAAGTGGATGTAACTCTAGATGGATGATAGTAGTGACTAGTTTTTGCTCCCTCATTATGGTCTCATAACTTTATATTTATAGGGTTCTATTGATCTAATTTCATAATCAACCTTGAAATGGCCGACCACAAAAAATATAAGAAGCTAAAATGGCTATAAAGAGCCCAAAAAGTTGATGGAAAGATAAAAAAGGATTGGGGAACCCATGATTTTCCCAATACTAGCGTGGGCGCCCTAGTCAAGGATACAATAATGGATAATGACCGAAATAGTCTAGGCATGTGGGTGCAAAATGTCAGGAATGATGAAATAAAATAAGAGAGGATGGAAAAAAATGGGGGTTAATTAGTAATTTCTTCAATCAAGAACCTTCAAAATAGTAGTATGGAATTGAGATTAAATAATATCTAAAGTGCATGATTTTGTGACTACATTTCCCCCACTTTCATTTAGGTGTGAAAATATTGGTAAGATAAAGTAGATATAGAGGCATACCGATGTCCATGAATATTATAGTGGAAAATGATCCGATGGACTAGACAAAACATAGAATGCCAAAAAGGTGGTGGATCATAGAAACTAAAGATGAAAATATGCAAAAAGTGATGAGTGTATACCTAGGGTGGAAACATGTGTGTAGTTGTTGATGTGTGTGATGTACCTACATGGTTAGTATGGTGTGTGTGTTCGCAAAGTGTTGTTGTTGACGTAATTGTTGTTGTTGTTAGTTGTCATCCCCATTTGATTACTTACTTCGATATGGCTGATATGCAAGGAGAAAATGATCAAGTAGTCAAATATTTATATATATATATATAAATGCAATCTAAAAGACACATGTAAAAGTATGTAAATGTAAAGTACGTAAATGAAAAAGTGTAAATGGAACATGTGCACCTAATCCATGTCAAGAAAGAAGGTGTAGAAGGATATCCTATACTACGAGTTTTTTGGGGCGATCTCATGTCACCTTGGCCAAAGAAGTGTAGGGAGAAATTTGCATTATTATCCTTCATGTAACTTCTTCCTTGAATGTGTGTGAAGAGATCTATGTATGTCCTTGTTTTTGGGTGATTCGATGTAACTAGACGAAGTAGTGTAGGGAGGAACACCCATTATAACCTCAAAGCCTCTAACATCATGTCCTATAAAATCCATCGTGTATGGGGTTTGTAGACTGGTTTGAACCCATTCATTGTATGTAACCCACAATGCCAAGGGCAGAAAGTGCACTGAACTAAACCGGTGTAAATGAGTTGTGTTAGTATTTAAACCCCAAATGATGCCCCCTCTTTGGGGGCACATGCAATGTTGCTAATAGGATAATGTGGCCCCAAAAGAGGACCAACCACATGAACTATACCTTGGAAAGTGCTTGGTAGAAACCAAGTCAGACACGAACAAGAAGGCTAGCCAAAGACAAGTGGTAATGCGAACACACATGCATATATAAAATAGTGTGTAAGCTACATAAATAGTGTAAAATATACCATGCAATGTAATAAACACACAAGAATACAATGTAAGGGACACAAAGTGGGCTATAAACATGGTACATCACTGACAATGTTGCAAGACATGAAATGCCATCATGGGTGTAAACAACAAACATAGGTCAAGGCCCACAAATAAGAGGAAACAATAGATAAACAATGTAACAAACAAGTATGGAAGAAAATATCCTTGCATAAAAATGTTGTACATGAAGCACCCGTTAGCATATTAGAAAGATAACTACTATGTAAAAAGTGTGTATAACTAAGTAATGTAAAGTGTGAAGTAAAAATGAAATAATAGAACATGTGAGAGACAAATGTGGATGCCCCCAGTGACCAGTGTAGGAAGGGTAGAAGGTGAGAATATGTGCTGCGTGTAAGATACCTATATCTATGATCACAACTAGAAATAAACATGAACACACATGTGTCAATGGTATAGATAAATTACATTCAAGTAAGGTAACTAGCATGTGTAATAATGTGATCATGAACAAGAAAAAGTAATCAAGAGTAAAAACACCCATTATATGTAGTATGATGTTGATGGATGGAATGGAATGAAAAATGGAGTGATAGTGTCCATGATGCCCCCGAGTGAATGGAAATGTATACAATGAGATTCATTTGGTTTCCCCCTCAATAGTGAAAAATGAACCGTAAATGAGAGTTTGTCATCGGGAAATGGTAGAATAGTGTGTGGTGTGTCTTACATGATGCAATGAGTATGTATACGTAGTGATGATGATGATATGCAACATATAAAATAGATGTGAATGAACCCTATATATGACGTGTATATAACTACATGATAAATAGTAAGGAGTGGTGATGTAGCCTAAATTGTATACCACTACAAAATGAAGGGCTAGGTGAAAATTTATCTTAAATCGTATGTCAATAACCTAATAATGGCATGTGATGAAAGTTGGAATGATAAATGTGTGATGAAAGTTGGAATGATAAATGTGTGATGAGTGAAATTTTCATTTGATTTGTAAACCCTCACGAGTTGAGTATTGACCGAGGAATGAAAGTGTGTCATAGGGTAGTGAGTGCGGTGCATGAAGGATGATGTAGTATGTGTGATGATAGTAGATGACCATATGATGAATACAATATGTAATTTACAATGTATAATACGTAATGCAAGATGGAATGTAGGATGTATAAGATGTAATGAACTATGCAATGTATGATGTAAACTCGATAAGTGTGAGATGCACGATGTGGAGTAAGTGTATTATGTATGATGAAAGACTTGTAGAATGTGTAAAGTGTAATGTAAAGAGTGACATGTACTATAGATAAACTAGTAAAGTAGTATGTAGGATGATTATATGTGATGAAGACTAGTATAGTATGTAAAAGATGCGTAGGATGGAGATGTGTAGTGCAAATTAAGTGTAGAATGTATAACATAAGACAAATAATGCGATATGTAATGTAGATACATGATGTTTATAATGCAATGAAATATTTTTAAATAACTTAATAGTGTGAATATGATTAATAGTAAGTAACGCTAGACAATAGGAGTGTGATATATGATGTATGTTGTGTGATATGTGAATAGATTTGGTGTGTAAGACCACTTGTGTAGTGTGTGGGTTAATGTGTAGTAATTTTCCTTCAATCAAGTGTGAATCGAAGAAAAGAGTGTTTCACTAGGTAATGATGACATTAGAACATATATATGACTATGCAAGATGAGATGATGCCTTGAGATGAAGTATGTGTGAATGATAAGAGTGTGATGTAGTACTATGTAAGTATGCTAGAATGAGAAGGGGAAGTGTGTTAAATGTTATACCCCTAAACACGTGTGTAAGAATATCATGTAAAGTCATCGAGAAGATCATCATCCTCGGGTCATAATCGAATGGATAAGCATTAGTAACTTGATAAGAAATAGTGTTTGATTGATCATGTAATGAGCTATTAAGGCACAATTTGTACATACCCATGACATATTCCTCATAAGTAAATAGAGGAAGAGGACAATCATGTGCATACCAATGGGTGAGATTTTGTGAAGAGATAAGAAAAGAACTATTGTAGATAAAAACACGACCAAAGGGCATGGGAAATGAAATGTCTGTATGACTAGGATCTAATGTGCCCCCAATATAAGTAAGCCAATATTCCCCTAATGTGAGTGGAGAAGAACGAGGGGTATGTGATAAGTAGACCATAAGATGAAATGTACGTAAACCATAAGTAGCAGTAATATTGATAAAGCCATGGTAGAGATGAGGATCATGAGTAAGAGGATGAAGGCCCTCAAAATAAAAACCACATACTTCTTACAACTTCCCCAAAACTACCTAAAAAATAGTCCTCATAAATAGGGAACACTTTAAAATTTAGAGGAACAACCATGATCTGAAATATTCATAGAAATGTAGTACAACTCATATGCTTCAATAAATGGTAAATTAATTAATATGTCTAATGGGAAACTTTTTCACAAATTAAATTTTTTTCAAAAATCAACTTTTTAGGTGGGGCCCACAAATAACTGTAACCTCTAATTAAATTATTTAAAATATGGATGAGTTATCTTCATCATAAAATAATCATACTAGCAAAAGGAATTAAAATGGACCTTTATAACCATTTTTCTACAAGTCATTTTCAACCTAGGGTTTTAGGAGGGTTTCAAACGTGTTTACATTCTTAACGATCATTCATAAAAACATGATGATTAAATCGCCTCATTATTTTTTAAAATATTTTTATATGACCTAATTATATGTTCCAAATATCTTAGGTCTCCATGTAAAGCACATAGTCCACAACAAGCATCATAAGGTTAACTTTTACCTCAAATTCTCACCTTTGGAAACCTGGTTTTAGTAAACACTCCATATCTTGAGAAAATTTAATCATATTGACCTAAAATTAGCATGAAGAATCATGAAAACCTCCCATAACTGACCCAAGTCTCATACATTCTCAAATTATTCTAAATATCTCTATCCACAATGACTTACCTATGTTATCCTACATTATTCTTGCTATTTTTTCTTCAAAGAACCTAGAAACACCGTAAAACATATGAGTAATAACCTAAAACACCTCATACATGTTCCATTCCATGTCATAACACCTTATTCATGCTTTTACAATACTTCCTTGTTCCATACTTCACATTTCCATATCATCCACCATGCACTAGGTCTAGGAATAGGCCTAGAATGACCACTTCACCCCACGAATCTTCATGAACCGACCCTGGTGACCATATGTAAATAATTAAACACCTTTGAAACATGATAAAAACCATGTTTTACTAAATGGGTACCTTAAAACACCTTATAAAGACTCATAATATTACCATGCACTCTATACCATACTCCGAACACACGTGAACACCATGTTACTTCACTCAGAAACACTTACCAATGGAATACACCATCATGAAACCTCGTGGAGATTCACATGAAAATGAAACCATTTTCCATCAATTAAAAGCTAATACACAATGGTAAACATATAGATAAACCTTAGGCTCTTCATCTTATGAATCTTCTAAGAAACTATTTAAACACTCATTACTTACTTCTTTTTCCATGAATAGGATGTCATTGTTTCATTCTTAGCATGATCATCACTACTATCTTCACTTTCAAATGAACAAAAATATTATTCATTATTATATGAATTATTCATCTATTGCCACATGTCATACCCTAATGACATCAAATAAGACTTCATTTTGTGCTTCAAGGATGGAAAATCTATTTCATAGAAATTCACTTTGATACAAATTGTTGGAAGCAAAATCAATGAATAGGGGGTTGAATCAATGTCTTTAAAACTTTAACTTTAGTTATATTTACTTTTACTTAACTTTGTATGAACCATTCAATAGGCCAAAATTAACCAAGAAATATCAAACCATCAAAACAACATAACAACCATCCACATGAGTATGAAACAAGAGAGAGTACACATGAACACACTATTTAGGTGGGAAAATATTGGTCAGAGAAAATGTATAAGTTTTAGCCATGCACATAAGTTGGATTCCATGCATAGAAGGGCACACATAGGAATACACATGAAGAGTAGTGGTTAATGACATGGCACCTGCGTGAAGATGCACAAACATGGAGGAACAAGTCAATGCACGAAGACTCACACAAGCACATGTAGAAGATTTAGGAATCAATCAATTTTGGATAAAAGGATAAAAATAGGAAATAAATTAAGTTGACATGAGGGACACATAAGGTCCAAAAATAGGTGATCAAAGAGGTAAAATAACATGCAAGGAGACTACTATTTATAGGATTTAAAGCATGATAAATTTGAGCTATTTATAGCTCGATCTATAGTTAAAGAAAAGTTGTAACACATGTGGCCTATTTTTAGCACACCTATTATTAGATAAATGCATCTAAGTGGTAAAGGTAAAGTCCCCAACGTGTATAATTAGGGGAAGAACTTTGTTACTTGAGCTTTGTAATGTGTGTGTCAATGATGGAGTTTATAAGTGAGTTTTTGTATGTGCACATAGTCGAGTGCATGGATGGATTGGATTCCTGAATGTAATCAAATTATTATTTTTTAATCAATTTTTTTTGTAATGTATAATTGTGTCTGCGGGTAGCAAAGACAACTAGATGTGAGCATGGTATTATTGGAATTCAAATTCTTTTATTGATTATCTATGTTGAATGATTTCTTTATTATATGTTTTTCCAATTTATGTTATCTTGTAACTACTTATTACTATGTTATAATGGATATGATGAACATGTTTTCACTAACCACATATTGATAAGAGAAGTAAAGGAGGGGCCTGGAGGGTTTGCACACTTTGGTGAATGTTCGAGACTTATGTGTGGATGAAGTGCCGGTGTGCCCAACTACATATTGGTTAACAAAATAAAACTACATTTTTATTCCATTGTGGGGACCCCTTTTAAAATATGCTCATTAGGATGTTGTATGCATATAGCATTTCAACTGTCTTTGGAGAATATTGAGATCCAGATACATGATGGCTAAGATGCATTTTATTAGAGATACAACACTAGAATTGACTTTAATGTGAAAAAGTGGGTGGAATGAAACCTCTATGATTGCTTATATGAGGTATTATTCAGCTTATTTCTAATAGAATTATACCAGTGGTTATTGGATTACACAAAGAACATATGTGTCATGATAGGAATAAAGAAATCATGGAGCTAGGATCACTATTAAAAATCTCTAGTTTGGAACAATGGAAAAGAGTTGTAGTTCGTTGGTGGGAAGGTATGCTTTGCATAGTTATACCTTTTAGTAAGCAATATTGACATACTCATGCCCAGAGGAAGAAAAGTTTTGGTCTTGGTCTTTTCATGAGCCAAGAGGATTACATTTATGCGTGACACCTTTATCCATTAATATCTTAATGGTTGAGCTAGGAATGGAGAATTTACTGATGTAAGGAAAAAACCCCACCATGTATAGGGAAGGAAGTAAATTTGGGAAGGATGGCATTGGTCTAAGTGAAATAAAGAGAGAATAAAAACTACACATGTATAATAATGTGGAGATATGGAAGTTGAAGAAGCATTGAGAGTGAGAGGAATGATGACATGTGGAAGTGATGAAATCCTTCTAGAAGACGAGGGACCATAGGATCACGTCCTCCCAGTGTTACGAAATCACATCATATGAGAGCTAGTCTATGGAGAGAATGAGAAGTTGGTAGGCATCTAAACCATCGGGACCACCTAGCCCTCATGCAAGTTGCTTGGAATCCAAAAGTTGTTATATAATATCATCATAGTGAAGGTGAACAGGAAGGTAATCAAGTATCACTATGTTGGGTAGGAGACACGAGTAGGAACGTATTGGTATCAAATCAAGAGGAACAATAGATTAAGGAAACACAAATGGAATCATAACAGTTCCTTGTGTCTAGATAGAGTTTGTTTAGAACCAATTTTGTAGGTATGTCATCAGAACAAAGTAGTGAAAATTGGTGGAATTATTACTATTGGTGGAATTTTAGGATAGGCAATTGGTGTGCAATTTAAAAAAACTATAGGGACATAAGGTATCGAATTCACAGGTCCAAAGGTCACGGAAAGATGTTTAGAAGGATCAAGAAATCCACCACACGAGGTAATCCTAGTGGAGGATCAGGCTCAAGATCTAGCCCCAATTTAGGATAAATCCCACAAAAACAGAAAAATAACCCCATCAACCACAACAAAAGACTCCTCGAGTTTTCTTTAAGATGTCTCCTCATTTGTTGGACTATATAGGTATGGAAGATACTGGTTGATCTCACACATATGATTTATTGTGGAGAGCAAAGGGAATAACAACTCTAGATAGAAAGGAAAGACAATTCGTGACAACACTTCAAGGATGCATGCATAACTAATATAAGTAATATTATCCACATAAGATATCAATTAACTATGATGCACTCGCATCCGCCTTCTTAGTCGAGTCTCACATACCTACATTCAACAATATAGAATTAGTGCACTTTGAAGGATATTAAGAAGGTTATGTATGAAAGTGTTAGAGAGTATGACACATGCTTCAAGACCATGTTTTATAATATTTCTTATGATATCCATCAAATCTAGTATGCACAGTGGTTTATAGGAGGCTTATTGACACCCTTATGAAGAGCACTTTCACATAATAAATATACTAATCCCCGTGAGTCCTTGGAAGAAGCATTGCACACCAAAGTAGTAGGAAGTGTAAACATAGGGGTAAGTCCATTCCTTGAAGCCTAGATAGTAACAATGGCTAGTTAGTTGGAGAAGTTGTTTGCCAATTCATCACATGAGACACACAATAGAATACCATGTACCTGATTGTAAAGTAGAAGGGAATTTGAAGGACAAATAACCAAAAAGGAATGTACATGTGCTATTGACATCCTATGATATTTTTCATAAGAATCATGATGTATGCAATTGTCCACTTTTACAACACGTGATGCAAAAGAATGTCTCCATGTATTATAAAATATATGATGCACATACCCATGACATAACTAACTATCATTTGATTGATCATATTCATGAGGCATGTGAAATAGGGTTACACCATACCACTGTGAAAAGTATATCACATGCGCAAGAAGGTAAAAACAAAGAAGGGTGTAATAATAGAAATGGAGGTTTTAGAGGTGGATATGGAAGAAGATGTTGTGGTGGTCGTATAAGGTTTTTGTGAGGGACATGTTATATATGTGGATCATCTAATCATCATCAACACCAATGTCTAAAGAATTAGGTATGCATGTATTATGGAAAGGCACACAAGGTTGAATATTTTCTAGATCTATCTTCCCATATGTGTAAAAATAACAAAAAGGATAAAGGTACAAAAATGATTAAGGTAGAGTGTGCTAAGCATAAAAAATTAGAACCTAAGAAGCTGATCTAGCCTAAACTTAAAAGTTTTTAGTTAATACATGCACATTGGTAGCACACACACATGAGAAAGGGAAGATGTGATCTCTCATCATATAGGAAGAGGTGGTACATGAAAATTATCCAGATGTAGACTAGTAGAAAAAAGTGTATCAAGAGACCATGGGTGTTATCAAGGATATATTAGGAGAGATATAGTGTTTGAAAGAGAAATCATGTGAGAGGGAACACAAAAATACTATTGAACTTCCTTAAAAGGATGTTGATGACCTTAAAGAGGTGTGTAAAATGCCGAGGTAAGAGAACATCATCCCTTTGTTGGGAGAGTGGTTGTGAGATAGAACACCACACATAGGAATTGAAAGGGAACACTAGATTCTACATGTAAATTTACCACCATAGGACCATGAGTATGATAAATAGATTGATGATACCAAATTAAGTCTCAACCATTGCACTAAATAGCATTATTCCTTATCTTATAAAGTGGATTTAGATGTAGTCTTAAGAACTAGATATCTTATTTAAGATTAAATGTAGAATATATTTGATCTATCTTTGAAAAGTCCATTACAATCTAAATGTTTTCATTTCCTAATATTTCTTGTAAGTTAGAATGTAGTATTGTGTATGAGCAGGTCATTTGATCTCTTGAATGTATTACAACAAGTGTAATACTCACATAGCTAAGAGCACATGACTCACAAAGATCGCATCACTCATAAAGATAGGAACTCATGAATCATGAAGAGTGTATAAATGACAATACAAATAGCGCATGACTCAAGTTTAGGACACGGTTGCAAGACTCGGGTGAAGAACTTGAGCACATGATTCAAGCACATGAATCATAGGACTAGTGCATGAATCATAGAACTAGTACATGAATCACATAATCAATTCAAAACTTGATATAACTAAAATTTCACAACTCCAAATGAGATTATGAGAGATTTTTTTGTTCCTCTTATTGTTTAGAGTAAAAACCTCTCTCCATTTTTACACAATAATAATAGTTTTGAAGATATCAACATTTGAAGAAGAAAGTTTTAAAGCACAATACTAGTAGAACTAGCACAAGACTCACTCTAACTAAAATTATAGAACTCCAAATGATAATATGAGATATTTTTTTGTTCCTCTTTTTTGTAGGAGGAAAAACCTCTCTCCATTTTTACACAGAAATAATAATTTTGAAAGATATCAACATTTGAAGAAGAAAGTTTTTAGCACAAAGACTAAAAACCAACACAAGAATTCCTCTAGATAAAATTACAGAGATCCAAATGAGATTTCGAGAGAGTTTTTTGGTCCTATTATTTCCAGGAGAAAAAACCTCTATCCATTTTTACACAAAAATATTTTTTGAAAGATATCATCATTTGAAACATAATGTTTTCAAGTGCAGGACTCACAAGACAACATCAAATTCACTCTAACCAAATTTGAATATATCTAGATGAGAATCTCAGAGAAGTTTTTATTCTTATTATTGTTAGGAGGCAAAACCCTCTCTCCTTTTTTACACAAAAATAATTGAGGAGATATCTTCATTTGAAGTTTCAACAGAATAAGGTTGAAGGAAAATAAATAAGATAAAAAAACATAGGTTCAGTAAAATTGCGATATCTCCCTCATTTATCAACAAAAATGAGAATTTCAAGATGTTTTTGAAAGATATAAAAAATGAGCACCAAAATCAGAAATGGTTTGAAAATATTAGTCAAATTGAATTCATAGTAAAGATCAAAAAATCAAGCATGAGAATATGGCAGGACAACTATCCTATTGAAAGATTCAATCATGCAAGAGTAGACTTGGTAATTGGAAAGAAGTAGTTAACTAAATGTGGAAGAGATAGTTAAATGTAGAGTTGTAATATTTAATTAATTGTCTTCTATGTTTATCTCCTTGTCAAGTTGAAGAAGTAGTAGTTTAATCTAGAGTTGTAGTGTTTGATTAAATCTCTTCCATATTTGTCTACTTGTCAAGTGGAAGAAGTAGTTGAATGCAAGTAGAGTTGTATTGTTTGAATAAATTACTTCCACACTTATCTCATTTTAAAGTGGAAGATGTATTCAAGTCTTACCCAAGATTATAGGTGGGTAGTTCCATAATCTTGGGGTAGGGATTAGTTATAAATTTCTCTCCAAGGTACTCAATGTAGTAGTGGTAGGAGATGAATGATTTTTGTAACATCATTTCTAATTAATAAAATCCATAGTTTGGCAGCAGCTTAATTTTATTTTTGCTAACCAAACTTTGAGGGAAGAGCAAGGGCCAACTCTTACCCAAGGAGGAGGATGGTTTATTGTTTTTAGAGTAGATAATTATTGTTTTACTTAGTTTGTTTAAATATGTTTTGTGAGTTTTATTTTGCTATATTTCTAAAGCTTAACTTTTATTTGTTTGTTGTCATTTATTTGTTTTTAGTTATTTATTTCAATTTGATAGATTAGATTTGATTTCAGTAATTTATTTCAGTTGTTATATTAGATTCAATTTCAGTTATTGAATTTCCTTTCAAGCATTTTCAATTCTAGAGAAAAGAACTGTAAGATCATTATTTCCTTTAGCCCCTTTTGTAGATAACCTTGAGACACACCTGGTTTTGAAATTCTTTGTGATTAAATGGTGAGGACTGCAACGACCCTCATCATTTTTGGTGTCATTTTTAGGATAGGTGTCATTAGGGGTAAGTTGCTAAGTTAAGATTAGTGAGAATAATTTCATAAGTTTCCATTTAGAAATATTTTTCCATAACTCTTTCTTTCAAAATAAAAGACCTTGTAGTGACAACAAGATTATTTTTGTGCTTTGGAGTATGTGGAATAGGAACTTCTTACAAAATCTTAACTTAGAGGAGATATTGGTTTAGTAGTCCTTTTAGACATTAGTTTTAATTTTTCTTTTTCTTAGTTAAATGCTTGGGATTAGTGAGAGAAATTATATAAGTTTTCATTCCTTCATATGATATATAAAGTATTTGTAGTGACAACAAATAACTTTTAAGATATTTGAGTATAAAAGAAGCAAATAAAGTCTTGTGAAAAGTTAAAAAAACCAGCCATGTAAGAAGCCAAGTGTGGGGAGAGAAGAAAATACAAGCCTACAAAGATATTTGAAAACTACATAAGAGAAGGGTTGATATATAAAAAACATATGTTGATTTTGAAATGAAAAGAAAAGAAAAATACTGATTTTATGAAGAAGAAAATAATGACACGTAATCTACAAAAATGAAGAAAAACAGAGGACTCAAGATCAAAATATGCATTGAAATCAACAACATGCATGAGGACATGCATGAAGTTAAGTGTGGGGGAGTGATGAGACCAAATTAAGTCTCATCCATTGCACCAAATAACATTATTCCTTCTCTTATAAAGTGGATTTAGATGTAGTCTTAAGAACTAGATAGCTTATTTAAGATTAAATGTAGAATATATTTGATCTATCTTTGAAATTCCATTGTAATCTGAATGTTTTCATTTCCTAATATTTATTATAAGTTAGAATGCAGTATTGTGTATGAGTAGGTCATTTGATCTCTTGAATGTATTACAACAAGTGTAATACTCACATAGCTAAGAGTACACAACTCAAAAATATTGCAGTACTCATAAAGTTAGGAACACATGACTCAAAAAGAGCACATAAATCAAAATACAATGAGAAAATAGCTCGATCGTAGGAGTTGGGTGTAGGATTTGGGCACAAGAATCGAGCACGGGGCTCACAAAACTAGTGTAAGGCTCATAGAACTAGCACATGACTCACAAAATTAGTGTAAAACTTGTTATAACTAAAATTTTACAACTCCAAATGATATTCTAAGAGAGTTTTTCATTCCTCTTATTGTTAGGAGGAAAACCTCTCTCCATTTTTACACAACAATAATATTTTGAAGATATCAACATTTGAAGAATAAAGTTTTCAAGCATAGTACTAGTAGAACCAACACAAGAATCACTATAACTAAAATTTCAGAACTCTAACTGAGAATATGAAAGAGATTTTTGTTTCTCTTATTGCTAGGAGGAAAAACCTCTCTCCATTTTTACACAACAATAGTAATTTTGAAGATATAAGAATTTGAATAAAAAAATTTCAAGCGCAATACTAACAAAACTAACACAATAATCCCACTAGATAAAATTGTAGATCTCCAAATGAGATAATGAGAGAGGTTTTTGTTTCTCTTATTTCTAGGAGTAAAAACTCTCTCCATTTTTATACAATAATAATGGCTTGTGTTGACCCTAAACCTCAATAGCAAAGTGTGAGACTTAGGAAGTTTGACCTATTGTTAGTGATGTATGTGGGAAAAGTAAACTACTCTAACTTGTGAACAAAAAGAATGTAAAACACATAATATTTTTCTCCAAACCATCAATTCTCATTCATATCTTAATATTCATTACATTAGTCTCATTCTCATACAAATATTTCTCTTACTCTCTCATATATCTTTGGTGATGCTCACATACATTTCTTATGGCACACCCATATACAATGGATTAATTACAATAAATATACAAAATACAAAACATTCCAAGAGTCACTTCTTTTGATTCATGCCTTTGTCAACTTCTATGTCATTTATATTTGTTCCACAACTTTGTGTTAGCTCTCGTGTCTTTGTGTAGTGTATCGTATCTCCCTTAGTCTTCGATGACTTTTCTAGTGTATCATGACTTTCCTTAGTCTTCAACATCTTTTCCAATGTATCACAACTTCACCCTTTTATGCGTAACTTATTCCTTTTATGTTTGGATTCCTCTAATACTTCATAACTTCTTCTAAACTTTGGTGTCTTCTTCCTAAAATGTCCATAACTTATCCAAAATTTTATGAAGAACCATGTCAACATCATCCCCGACTTAAACCTTGTCTCGTCCTTAAGACAATCAAATGGTGAAGAACCCTATCCTTTTCCCAAAATTTTTTTCAAAATTTTGATGTAGGCATCAACCCCCAGAACTTAGATATCTAGCATAGGAAAAGTTCCCTTTCTTGACTTGCCCAACTTGATTTATGGGATGACAACTTGGGAGGGTAAATGAATCAACCCCTATAATTTAGATGTTTGACATAAGGAAAGGTTCCTCACTCGACTCACTGATGGGTTTATGAGATGCCTTGCCTCTTACTTTTCTTTATGGCGGGGCGGGAGGTTGTACTTAGTAATCTAGGGTGTAATGTTCTTCTCAAAATTATACCAAAATTTTTTATGTGCATCAATCTACTTTGTCCACACTTGTAGTTGTGTGTTCTCCTCGATCAATTGAATAATGTCGATGGTGTTGACTTTTCTTACACTAAACTCCATATGTTTTGGGAGGTTATGAGCTCTTCTTTGCATTTGAATGATGGCTCCATCTAGTGGTGTGCTGCATTCTTTCATATCCAATATCTTTTCATTTTACGTCCTTTATTATATTTGATAATTTTCAGTCAATTTGGATATCTTTCTTCTTTGGGTGCCATCCTTGTCCTTACTGATATCGTATGATGTTGATTCTATATGAATATGTTGTTCCAACTTTTCACCTTTGATTTTTATTTTTGAGTATTTCTAGGATATCCAATTATATAAGTATAGTAGGTCGCGAAATTTTGCAACTCTGTCTCCAACTTAGTCACCGTAACTTGCATTTCTTTCCTTCTTTTTTGATTCTCCAAATTTTGTGGCTTAAGGATTTGTTGTTTATATTCTTCTATTGCTCCCTCATGGATTTTATTCTTTTTTACCTCCAAAATACTTGTCTCTTCTTTCATAAGTTGTGTCACTTCTTTTTCTTTGGCCACTTCTACTTGGATATTTGAAGCTATACTGATATGTGGCTTTGTTGTTTGGATGGAACATAGCATTTTCTGCATAGTTTCTTCTAAGTCCACACATCTCTACATCTAGTCTGTTTAGCACTTTGGTTTAATACTTGGTTGCAAGTTGTTTTTTGTAAGGGGAAAGTTTTTCCAAATGTACCTTATAGCCCTTTGTGGTTTGTTCCACTACCCCTTGTTGCAACTGTATTGATTTCTCCTTTTTACTTTGTTGTAGTGCCAACTTGATTTTTTCTAGTGAATCCCTTGGTGCTTGTGTGGGTACCATACTCATAGATGTTTCGTGGCTAATGAGGATGGTATCATGTTCTTTATTCTCCTTATTCTTGAGTTCTTCCTTTTTCTTCTTCTCTTCTGCCTCTTTTTCTTTCATATCTTTTTACTCCTATTCCTTTTGTTGTTTTTGTTTCCTTTCCACTTCTTCTTGTTCTTTCTTCTCTTTATCTTATTTTCCTTTAACTCTTCATCCTTTATTTTTTTTTTTTTTTTAAGGTTCCCTTCTTTCTTTTTCTTTCCTTTCTTATGCTTTCTTCTTATTATTTCTTTTCCTTTGCTTCCTTCTATTTCTTCTCTCTCTCTCTTCCTTCTCCTTTTGTTCTTTCTCCTTGTTTTCCTTATCTTCTTCTATTTTCACATTCCTCTTGTTTTTTATTTTTCTTTTTTTTTTATTTATTCTTCTTATTCTTTTTTCTATTTTTCTACTTCATTTTTATTTGTTTCTTATTTTTCTTCTTTCTACATCCTTTTTTCTTGTTCTTTTTCTCCTATTCCTCTTTTTATTCTTTTACATCATATATGGCCTTTTTTTTACTAACTTCTTCAACTTGTTTTCTTCTTCTTTTTTTTCTTCTTGTTTTCCTTTTTCTTTCTGTTTTTATTTTTTTTTCTAAACTTCATCTCTAAATTTTTTTTTTCTTCTTCTATCTATTTTCTATTCTTTTCCTCTTCCTTAATTTTTATAACGTCTGATTTTTGGATTGTGTCCTTAGTGGCTTCCTCTTCTCTTTATTTTATTTCCTTAATACGCAAGCCAATTAGCTCCTCTACCTCCTTTATGTGGTTTTGATCAGTGGAAATCTTTTTCTTCTTGTGTTTCAGATCTGTGTGTTCTTGTGAAAGAGATTGCAAGTGGCTTGTTTCTTCCACTTCCACTTGTTCTTGGATTTCCTTGATTAACTCAGGTGGAAGTAAATGAATGATATCTCCTATTACAGTCCAAATTTTTCCAAGTAGTATTTTATGGCTTATGTTATAGCCATTTGTTCCCTTCATGTACTTTCTTTATACTCTTGAAATACTTGTGATATACTGTTAGGAGATAGAAATTTCTTATAATATCCATAGGTTGTCTTTGTCAAAGATGTTTCTATCATGGTTTTTCCTCCATTGAAAATTAGGGCACTTCTTTATTCTTGTGATGGTGGGGGAGATAGAGTTTTCTCCTCTTCTGACTCAGATATTTCTTCTATTTCTTGAGAGTATTCCGCGTCTTCTTATTATTCACTGACTTGAGATTATTTTAGTTTTTCTTTTGCTACTAATGATTTTTGGCATTTTGTGGTAGGTGATAAAGTAGTAGGGCCTCTTTTCCTTTTGTATGTTTTTGTACCTCATTTTCTTGATTCTATTTTTCCATATTGAGCTGGGTATGTTTGTCTATACTCTTCAAATGTTTCTTCAATGACTTGATCAAAATTTGGAAGCTTAGGTTTTCTAGGTTCCATATGATAGTTTCTAATTTCTTCCATTGATGTAGTTACTAAGTCATCAGAGGCTTCATATGGTAGTGGGGTATATGAGATGTACATGGAATTATAGGCCGAGGAAGGTATAATCAATATCTACAATAAACATTACTTCATGTTCATATTTTTCCATGATTTGTTCTGAAATCCGAGGACTATTTCCAATTATCTACCTTATTTTATTTACCCATCCCAATAAAGAAGTAATTTGGGTGACTGCATCTAAACTATTCATGTGTTCCCAAATTTTCTTAGCCACTGGTGTATCTGACCACCATTCTACCAATTCTAATTTGTGGGGAAGGGTTTTCAAAAATACATGGCTAGGCATATTAATATTGATCCATAACAAAATGTATGCTTTCCTTCTTTTATTTTCCTAACATTTTCATGAAATTATGAGGTGAGAACTTCAACTAGGTTATACTCTGAATGGGAATTTACCATATCTATGGCTATTTGTGTGCTAATCATGTGGGTGCCATATTCTCAATTAGTATGATAAAATTTTAAGCATATGGCCTTAGCGACATACTTGAGTGCATGATTTGTGATATCATAATGCGTACTCCGTGCTTTGTCTTCATAACTCCCATCACACAAGTTGTATCTTTCATAGTTTTCTTCCTCATGATGGCTGATTATCCTTGTGCCCATAATCTTGTAACCCTAGCCATGACCTTTGTGTTAATAGGGTATAATTGATCCAAATATAACATCTGATTGTGAAGTCATCTCAAAAGAACTTGAATTGTATGGTCAACCCTAGAAAATATGGAATTCAACTCCATGCATCGATCTTCAATTCATTAATCACTTTGGTAGTCTTCTTATATATTAGTTCCTTTGTATTGGGGTCTTCTTCTAGGAGTAATGATCTATCTACTTTGAAGTCATGTATATTTAGGTATATGTGAGTGAATGTATTTCTACAAATCTCGCATATGGGTAACTTTGAATAGGATATGTGAGAAAGCTCCCTTGGGATCATGTTTGTTTGATTTGAGTGATCGCTTGTGAAAAACTAGTTTTGGGAGCTCATCTTGTGCAACCTCAATTGGAGTATCCATGCTTTCTTCTCAATTTTCCCTAGTTTTCCCTAGCTCTCTTCTTTTCTCTTTCATTGGTGAATCACTCTATCTCTTTTTTAGTTTTGTGTGCCTTAGTTTGTTTAAGTTGATGCCTTTTATAGTATTCCCCTTGTACCTACCGCATTTATTACATTTTGGTGGGATAAATTTTTGTTTTATCTACTTTTTCATTCTTCATTCTCGTATTTTTTGTGTTCCATGGCTTTTCCTTTGTCCCATGGTTATTCATTTTATTGTGAAAATTTCTCCTTCATCACATGGCTTCTTTGTCCTATTCCTTCATTTTCGGCTCGTTCCTTTCTTTCTTCCACAAATTTTTCCTCATCCCTTCATTCTATAGTTTTCCTTTCTTTCTTCTATGGGGTGTTTCCCATCTCTTCATTCCATGGCTTCTTCGTATACCACATCTTTTTCTTCACATTATTCTATGAGTCTCCTTCCTCGACGGTTCTTCTTTTTTTTTCTTTTTCTTTATTACATGGGTATGCTCGCTCCACGTATCTTCCTTATCTTTATTTCATGGGTATTCATCATCCATGGCTCTTCCTTTATTTATTGCAATGATATTCATCCTCTTCGTCTCTTCCTTCTCTTTATTTTTGTTATTTCTTACATTTATTAGAGTAAGGATGCCCTTGCAAGTTTTCATCTTACCCATTGTCCTATCCTCCAAATTTATGGTTTTTAGATAGGTTGGATTTTATTTTTATTTTTATTTTTTTTCTCCTCCTTTTAAGTATTATACTATTTTTTATCTTGCTCCATTCACATACCCTAGTAATTCTTTGAGTTGTAGTGTTTGAAGCTTTGTTGCACCTGAAGGTAATATGTCTTTAATTATATAAGGTCCTAGCCATCTTACTTTTAACTTTCCTAGATGTTTCCATTTACTTGTCATAAAGCAAGACTTGATCTCCAATGTCAAATTCTTTTCTCTTTATGTGGTGGTCATGCCAAGCCTTTTGTCTTCTCTTTTCTTGGGTTTGGTTATAAGTTGCTAGAACCTTTTCTCATCCAGTTTATCTAATTCAATCAACCTCTCATGTAGTGAAGCATATTCATTCATTCTAAATGTGACCACCACTCTTAAACTTTGGGAGTAAAAACTCTATAGGGACTACAACTTCCAATCCATAGACCAATCTGAAAGGAGAGTATTTTGTCAATATTTTATATGTGGTGCAGTAAGCCCATAAAGTTGCATGTATCTTCAAGTCCCAATCCACTTGTTGTAATGAACATATCTTTGTAAGAACTTTTACAATACCTTATTGAATGCTTTGACTGTGCCATTTTCTTGTGGATGGTAAGGCATACTTCTGTTATGGTTAATCATGAAGCTTTTTAATAATTCTTGGATGGTAGCATTGACAAAATGTTTCCCTTGGTCACTTGTAATACTCAAAGGGCATCCAAACCATGTAATGATATTTTCATAGATGAATCTAGCAGTTGTCTTAGTAGTACAATCCTTAGTAGGGATAGCTTCCACCCATCTTGTTAAATACTTTGTCCCTGTTATTATGAACCTTTCCTAGGAGTGTCTTGTGGCGGGTTTTATTGGTCCAATGAAGTCTATTGCCCACTTTTCAAATGGTTCCAATGCTAAAACTAGTTTCAAAGGAATTTCATCTTGAGCATTAGGTTTTCCCACCTGTTGATAGATATCACAAGACCTTGTGTGTTTATGTGCATCTTTAAAAAGTGTAGGCCACCACAAACCAACCATCATCACTTTTCTAGTTGTTTGATCTCCTCTCGTTATGTCCTCTAGCTATAACTTCATGAGCCTCTATCAATATGTTATTTCTTTCATGTTCCAAAGCCACCCCTCGAGGACATCATCTTTTCCTTTCTTATATAATTGTCCCTGAATCAATGTAAAGGGAAAGGCTCGACTTAACAAGTTCCTCTTCTGTTGCTTTGTATATTCACTAGGGAATTCTCACGTGTGTAGTAATTGTGTTATCTCATCAAAATCTTTGGGAATTTCCTCTACTCTGAATAGATGTGCATCAGGAAATCATCATCTATTGGTCCTTCATATTCTCCATTTTCTATTCTTGATAGGTAATTTGGCCCATTGTTTAATCTTCCTAGTTTTACCACAATGGTGAAGTCAAATTATTGAAGAAACATTAACCAATGAGAGAATATCCTTCCTTGTAACACTAGTTTGTTTAGCAAATATTTCAATGGCTTGTGATCTGTATAGAAAACAAAAGAAGTAGCCAATAAATATTGTCTATATTTTTGCAAGGCATAAACCATGCTCAATGCTTCTCTCTCTATAGTAGTATAGTTCCTTTTTGCTTTGGATAACTTCCTACTTGCAAATGCCACTAGATGGTCCATTTTTTCTCGAGCTTCTATGAATACTACCCCAATTCCAAATTCGAATGCATCTACATGGATGTGGAATGGAACTTTCCAATATGGAAATATCAGGATTGGTGCATGCAAGATTTTTTCCTTCAATACTTCAAAGGCATCCACACATTGTTTTCTCCATTGTATTTTGTTTTTTCTTTTCTTTAATAACTCCTCTAAAGGTGCACTTATCTCTACATAGTTTCTTATAATTTTTCTCGATAAAAATTACACAATAATAAAACACCGAATAATAATAATATAGAAACTGAAATTCATTCAAGATGTATTTTCATAGATGGAGTTTACATTATGTAGAAGGATGTTCTCCTTAATACAAGGAGTCAACATCAATCCTCAACAACCCACATAACTCTCTCTAATCCATATAATCTCTCAAACTTATCCCTAAGATATATCTCACACTAAAATAGTTATGTGAGTTGTTCTTACAACTCACCAATAATAAAACTATTACAACTATATTATTACTATGAGTTCTATAAACTCGTTATTAATAATATTACATTTTATTTAATAATGTTACACAATATTTTGGTAACATTCACTCCCCTATTGTTAACATTATTAATTCCCAATATACACTCCCCTAATGTTGACATTATAGAAACAACAATCACACTTCCTTCTGCAGCTTTTTGCCCATGCGTGCTCATGATCTGGATGGTTTTGTAGGTCAACCAACAACCTGAAACAAAGGATGGTTTTATAGGACAAACAATAACCTAAAACAAAGGATGGTTTTACAGTAACAACAAACAACCTAAAACAAAGGATGGTTTTACAGGACAACCAACAACCCAAATATCATGTTGCTACTTTTCCTTTGTGCTTTCATCTGTCCACTATGTCTTTCCTTTAGGGAATATGTAGGAACCATTGCTTATTGAATACAAACTGAATAGAGGGAAAATTGAACATTGAGACCATGTTCTAGTTCCCCCCTCAATGTGAACATTTCACTTATTCAAATAGGAACTCTGAAATAGAATCACACAACTGAAACTAACTACAAATCTGAAATAAAATAAAACTAACATACACACACACACACACATTGCCACCACATCTTCGTGCAACCCCGTCGTTGGTGGTCGACGAGAGGTTTTGATTGACCTCTAGCCTTTTTTTTCCCCATCCTCTAGAGTGTTGCTACTTAATAGATTGGACCATGGAGCTCAAATTTGTACCACCTTTTGTCGATGCATCTTCCCCATAAATATTTTCTTTGGTTATGAAATTCCAAAGTGGGGGTCTAGAGATGGCAGCCCCCAGCAGGTCAAGGGGCAGCGCCCTTGGCATGATCCCTTTCACGATATAGGGAAGGGTCGAGGGGAGGAGCCCTCGAAGTATGACATGTTTTCCTTCTTTGAAGTCATTAAAAATATCATTAGAACTGCAATATTATTCATTTTATTATCCCAAAAAGTGGACATTGGGTAACACCGAAAATGCGTCGTGAGGAATTTTTTTATTTTTACAATATTTGACTCTTTGAATTTTTGATAATGGACCCAAAAATACTAGACTTTTACAATGACTCAAAACTTACACTCAAATTTGAGAAGACAACACTTGGCTTTGACACAAAAAATGACTATCAACATTTATAACAAACTCCACAAATGATTTTGATTCTTTTATAAACAATACTTGACCCACTAATTATAAGACCATTATAAGATGAAAATTTGAATAACACAAAATGACATACAAGACTTAAACTCACTAGTTGTAAAAAAAAACTTTGACCATATAACTATAAAAGACAACACAAAAATTAATTTTTAGAAACCACAATGGCTCTTAATATGAGACTTTAGGGACACAAATACAACCATGGACACAACTAAGTAAGGACATTATTATTAACAAATAATTTTGTCTTTTGAGAAATGGAGGAATAAAAGACACGACTCGAACCTACATATGACAATTACATAAAATCACAAACACAAACAAAAACTATAAACTTGATTTGAATGTTTTACAAACCTTGTATTAGAAACTGCAGGCTAGATAATTTGATGGAAAATGTGGGACCGCAGGTAACAAAGAAGAATGACAGCACCACGTTGCACTAAGATGTAGATCTAGCTATCTACATCATGTAATAGATGTCTCTCAGATATAATCCATAATATGACCATGTCAAAACCTCTAGACACCGGTGTGAAGGAGTTAAAATCCCGCAAAGCAAGATATTTTTGGAAATTGAGGCTTGAATCTTGCTACCAGATTATGCTGGAGGAGATCACGATGGTCTTAAATATATGGAGGTAGAGATGAGACTTTTCCGTGGATCAGACAAGGATTCAAATCTCAAACACATGCAGATAATAATTGCAATGCGTGTGTTGAATCTACTAGAGCACATTTTAAGGACATGGTGTAATGCGAGGCCGAGGATATGTTAGTGATATCTTGGTTGGAATTTGCACAAATCCCTTTCATAAATTGAGAGCTAGTGTAGATCATCACATAACTGTGGAAGGGAGTATCTCACCTTTAACTAAAAACTTCTAACTGTGGGGTTCAAATATAGATTGATGTGTAGATAATCGGTTGCATCCGCAACTCATGTGGACCCGTGAACCAGTGAGAAATCCTCTGGTATGTTTCAAAATTTCACAAATCCAACATAGCTATAACAAAAATATCAAAACACAATATTTCTCATATACGTCACTTCTGCTCCAAGAACATCGACAGAGATATGATGAATATCAATGCAGATCTAAATGTGAAATAAGATGCAAACAAATTTTATATCTACTAGATACTTCTCTAATCAATTCATGGAGAATCAAGCAAATATTAAATAGCAGATACCATTATAGCAGACCGCCAACGAGATATGATAAAACACACTATATAGCAGATAACAGACGTCTCTCTCTAAGAAGATTTTGAAACTATCCTATGCTAATGGATCAAACAAGTAACATCACCATCAAGTTATATCTATTATCCTTCCATCATAAGATATCCACATGCTCTAATGCCACTGATAAAAAGCGCATAAATAATAAAACACCGAATAATAATAATATAGAAACTGAAATTCATTCGGGATGTCTTTTCATAGATGGAGTTTACATTATATATGAGGATGTTCTCCTTAATACAAGGAGTTAACATCAATCCTCAACAACCCACATATCTCTCTCCAATCCCTACAATCTTTCAAACTTATCCTTAAGATATCTCTCACACTAAAATAGTTACATGAGTTATTCTCACAACTCACCAATAATAAAATATTACAACTATATTATTAATATGAGTTCTATAAACTCATTATTATTAATATTACATTTTATTTAATAATGTTACACAATATTTTGGTAACATTTTCTATGGTATCTAGTATATCTAAGAATTCTTTTGACATCTTTCTTTGTTTTGGGAGGGGTAAAATTAACAATCACTAAAGTCTTCACTGGATCAATTAATAATCCTTCTTTACAAATTATGTGTCCCAATAATGTGCCAAATGGGGTTAAAAATATGCACTTCTTCAAATTCAGAGATATTTTTAATGCTCTACATTTTTGAAACATCAATCTCAACACTTGAATGTGGTTTTTCAGCAATCTATAGACTGTCCAATCATCAAGGTATACCTCCAAGAAATCATGAATGAATTCTTTGAATGAAGTAGTCATTATTCTACTGAACACTATTGGTACATTCTTGAGTCCAAATGGCATAAAAATTTACATAAATGAACCCCATTCTGTAGCAAAAGTAGTCTTTGGTTGGTCTTCAAGGGAAATTCTAACCTAATGGTATCTAGAGAAACCATCAGTGAAAGAATAAACTTCTCTTCCTGCAACATTTTCCAACACTTCTTCTATAAACAAGGTGTCAGGAATGGGTCATGTACACAATATTTGTTTAACTCTCTGTAGTCTACACATATCCTTATTTCTCTAGTCATTTTTTACCATTGGACTTATCCATTCTGAATCATCAACAAGATTTATAATTCTAACATTCAACATTTTATCTATTTCAGTCTTCACCTTGACTTTTAGGTTAGGATTTAACCTATATGGTCTCTTTTTCAAGGGTTTGAACCCTTCCTTGATTTGTATCTTCATTGTGCCAACTTATTCTTTTATACCCCTCAATTCCTTGAAATATTTTGGGAATATGTCCTAGAATTCTTTAAGAAGTTCAACTACCTTTGCCACTTCTTCTTCGACCAATAGTCTCTTATCTTGGAAAGTTTCTCTTCTCCATTGGTCCTATTGTTTTTGTTCTTATCTTTAGAGGATGATAATAATATTTTTCTTCTTCTACCTTAGTCTCCACTACTTCCCTTTCTCCTTCAATTGTTTGGTATTTTAAATTCTCAAGCCTTTCATCTCTCTCCTATTTTTCTACTGTAAAGCAATGTGCCATTTCTCGAGTTTTGTTTAAATTTTCTTGCCTTGGTGGTTCTTTGGTCTCTGGTGTCTTCTATGAGTATTTATTCATGGCCACTTCTAGGATTAGGAATAGAAAATTCCTAATATTTTGTAGTTCCCTAAGGATGTTCAGATCGCATCCCAAAAATTAAAAGTATGGCAAAAATCCTTGACGATCTGGTCCCAACTTCTTGTTTCTCTTCTAAGTTCTTGGTGCATGTACCAAGACCACGATATGGGTCCAAGTGTCCATATAAATAGTTGTGTCCATACCAAGGGAGAATGTTCTTTGCATATTTTCCAATGCCTTTCACAGATCTAGATGTGTCTTTGAGGATCACTTTCACTAGTATATTCAAGTATTTCCACGTAGTAACCTTCACTTTCTAAAAACTATGTTTTGAGAAATGTGGTTACTAAATTCTAGTGAGATATGTTTGGTTTATGCATTTCCCACCAACCTGTGGCATTAATTGTTAATGTGTCATCTAGAGCTTCCATTCTTTCTTTCTCATTAGGAATATTCACTCTATTTTCTCTCTATATATGATCCAAAAATTGACGAAATTTTTTAACTCGACCACGGACCCCTATAGGATTTATATTCTTTTCCAAACTTATCCCATTAAAATAAACTCTAAGAAATGTAATAATTAAAAAAACTACACACAAGGTTGATAATAGAGTTTGAAAAAAGGTCTATGTCTCTAGGTTCATCAATAGAATCGATATATTATCTTCTTCCATGATTGTAACAAATAATAAAATATAAGCATGATAATACTGAATACAAATGGAACAAGAACCTTTACACCAAGTAGCTACCCTAGTAGATTTGATCCAGTATTCTATCCATGAATACCTCTATGCTCGTTGCATGGTGTTAAGTATTCTTCCAGAAACCTCCATGCTTCCGTTGTGCGGTGTTAAGTCTCCAGATGTCAACAGACATCAATTTTCACCAACGAGCTCATACTAAATAATGAACCTCTAAAGCTAATGATTTGATGATTCGTCCAACATACTTTGAAGGTTCTGAGCTTTACCGCTTATCCGATGCTCTCTCATGTCCCTTGGCTCTAACGTGTCTTTGGGATCCATCTTAAGAAGTCTCTCGCTGATTTAAAAAATAATAACTCCCAAACTATTTGAAGATTCCTATTAAATAATAGGTCTTATCTTTCCAAAAAATAATAATATCGGTCCTCAATATGCCTATAAAATAAATAGGTCTTACTTTATCAACATGCCGATAACAATAATATCATACTTCTGTCATGTGCCTATAATGAATAATATAGGACTTCTTCATTTTTCATAATGCCTATAACAAATAATATAGGCCTTATATCTCTCCATATGCCTATTAAATAATATAATATGACTTTAATAAAATAATTCCTATAATGAATAATATAGGGCTTACAATATTTTTCCTCCATAATTTTGTCACCAAAATGCCTTCGAAGCTTCATCTTCGATCTCCTCATTTCGAGATCGGAGTACTCCTTCCCGCAGAGAGAGAGTGGAACTTCATCTTCATATAATGCCTATATAAATAGGACTTACATATTTACATGCCTATATAGGCCTTAGCTCCAAAAATGCCTATAATAAAATATAGGACTTTATATTCCTCCACAAAATAATGGTCTTCATTATTTTCCATGGCCATATACTATCTCTTATCCTCCTCGGGATTGTGCTTGGGAGAGACTTCAAATGGAGGAAGCTAAAATAATGAGCTTATTTGCATTTGGGGAAAGGTTGTGTTTAATGAGGAGGGAGGTTGGATTTTATAGCCAAGTGTCACCCAAGCTATATGCCTTATAACTTATCTCCCAACCAATTTCCAACCAACTCAGTTGGACAACTTGGTATGGCCGATGCATTTCCAAAGGTGAGGTTAAGGGATCAAATCCAGTGCCCAAATCACATGTTCACTATTTTACCTACCTATTAAGAATTAGAGAAAAAATATGTGGAAAAAATTCCTCAAATCACAACAAATAGGAAACTATTTAGCGTAAATATAACATATATAAACAATGCACAAAAGAAGACAAGACAAGATTTAATGTGGTTCACCCAATGTGGATTGTGTCCACTAAGAAGTTGCTTAGATTTTTTTATTACAGTCTTTTCTCCATTACAATTACACAAAATCACTCATAAACTCACACCAGAATTCCTAAATATGTTAAACCACATCTAAGAAAAAATTTACACCCAATTTCTCAACCTTGATCACTCTTAATCACCTATTGATCACTCATAATCACCTATTGATCACTCAAGATATCCAAGATTACTCTTATTTTTTTGATACATTAGGACACCCCTAACACCTCTATTTATAATATTACAATCCTTCTAGGAAGTTCTAAAGCTGACCTAAGAAGTTTGAAAGTTGTAATATTTCAACTTCCCACAGCTGAAAAATAATTTTCGTAGTTTATAGTAACCTAACAACAACGTCACAACACAAAAAAACAAATGATCTGTAGAATTCCAGGAGTCTCCAAACTTAACCATTTGAACTCCAACACTTCAATGTTGATTCTAGAAGACCAAAAATAGGGTCCATACCCCAACAATCTCCCACTTGGATACTGTTTCCATTGAGAAAAGTTCTCAACCCTTCATTATCAACCATGAAGGCCAACCAAAGTTGAACACAACTTCAACTTCTCCCTTGTGACCGCTTTGATCATCATATCTACATCATTCGACCGGTATGAATATTTTCTCGACTTTAACTTATCTTCTTCCAAAGCTACCTTGATGAAATGATATCTCAGCTGAATTTTCTTTGTCCTAGAGTGGAAAGTGGAGTTCTTCACCCAATGAATAATGCTCGACTATCACCGTGTAGTCTCCCCGACTTCCCGCTTATGCCCCAACTCATCAAGAAACTATTTCTACCAATTCATTTCCTTTATTTCCTTTGTGGCAACAAAATGCTCAACCTCCGTGGTTAACAAAGCCACAATATTTTGTAATTGTGAAACCCAACTCACCGGTGTATCACCAACCGTGAATACATAACCTATTGTTCTCCTCCTATTGTTCAAATATCTCGCCATGTCTCGAATCTACATAGTCACACAATGTAGTATCCAATCCATTAAAACAAAATGATACTCCCATGGTCCCTCTCAAATACCAAAGGATCCACTTCACTTCCTATCAATGCTCTCTACCTAGATCACTCATAAACTGGTCACTTCTCCCACTACATGGGAAATGTCAAGCCTAGTACATACCATATTATACATCAAGCTATGAATCATTGATGAGTACGGTACCTTGGACATCCTGGATTCTATCCTCCTTAGTATTGGGACTCTTCTCCTTGATAATTTAAAGTGAACTGTGAAAGGAGTACTAACCGATTTAGCATCCTATACACTAAACCTCTCCAAGACCTTATTTATGTACACTTCTTGAGATAATACCAATGTCCTCTCCTTCATGTTCTTAGTTATTTCTTGACAATGAATACTTGAAAATAATATTTGACACATATGCTTTGCACAAAAATAAGACGATGCTTTTGTATTTTATTAATATAAAAATCAATCATTACAAAATAAATGGAGAGCTGCGATATTTATAGATATTGGACAACTTCTATCTCATCCACAATATATGGAAACAAATCACCTAATCTAAGAAAATATGTAGAAATAACATATTTCCCCTAACTTCCCCTATTACTCCTCATGGAAATCATCCGGGAACAAAATATGCAAGATAGAACATGATCCCACAAACATTGGGATGACAACACTATCACCTAGATAACTAATAACTAAGGATAAAAATACCTATTGAAAATTTTTAATGTATTTAAATTAAATACTTTAACTTATTAATTTTTTCAAATATAAACTAATGATGAATTAAGCTAAGTTTTATTCCTAACATTCCCCTCCTTGATTCAACATGGTCTCAAGCGAACAAGAGATAAATTATCTAAAACCTCAAATTTACCTCGAGCAAGTGACTTTGTGAAGACATCTCGCACGTTGCATATATCCGTTGGGAAATATTAGAGCTATATTTTTTTTTGAAAATGTTCAAATGAAATGTACCTAAAATTCAATGTGTTTGGTGTGCTCATGAAAAATTAGATTCCGAAAAAGTTTTACTACTCCTTCGTTATCAATATAGGATAGTTGGATCTTTCTGTGGTATTCCCAATCCTTCAAGTATACGTGGAGCCATATCACTTCACAGATAGCTCCACCTGCTGCATGATATTTTGATTCTATGGAGGATCTTGAAACACAAGTCTACTTCTTACTCCCCCATGATATCAGTCCAAATCCCAAAAAGAATACAAATCCTAAAGTGGATTTCCTATCATCTATGTTTCCTATATGATTTGAATATGAATATCATGTCAAGAAGAAGTTATTATTCTTCTTGTATTCTAGGCCATAGTCCATAGTTCCTCTGATGTACCTCAATATCCGCTTTGCTTACTTTCTAGTGAGAAACCCTTGGTTCTTGTATGAACCGTGAAAGATAGCTGACTGCATAGCTGATATCCATCCTAGTGTAAGTCAAGTAGATGAGACTCCCGATCAATTGCCGATAGAGAGTTGCATTTACTTATAGTGATGGATATATTCGAGATAATTGAAGTCTTATCTCCATAGGTGTGGAAAATGGCTTACGATCCATCATATTGAATTTCTCGAGCATTGTCTTTGCGTATTTCAATTGTGACAAAAAGATATGATTTTCTATTTTCCAAACTTCAAGTCCAAGACAATAATGTAGAAGCTTGAGATTGGTCATGTCGAATGATCATGTTAGATCTTTCTTTGTTGACTAAATCATCCTCACTAATCCTCCAGTGATGACTAGATCATAGACATATACTACAATGATCACTATCTCCCCCCTTGATTTTTGAGATAGAGATTAGGATCATATGGAATCCCATTGAATCCATGTTGAATGATATACTCATTGATTTTTATGTACCATACCTTGAGAGACCGCTTTAGACCATATAGTGATTTTATGAGTTTAAATACCTTTTCCTCTTTACTGGTAGGAAAAACCATCTGGTTGAGTCATGTAAACTACTTCCTGTAAATTACCATTGAGAAAGAAAATTTTCACATCCATTTGGTGTATTTTCCAACCAAATTGTGCATCTAGAGAAAATATTAACCTGAAAGGTTTTATCTTAGTTGTGGGAGAAAAAGTCTCTTCATAATCAATGCCTTCTTTTTGAGCATATCCCTTAGTAACTAGTCTAGCCTTATGTTTATGAATTTTTCATCTGCTTTGTAATTTTTTTGAAGATCCATCTACATCCAATCAAATTTTTCCCTGGTGGAAGATATGTAAGTTTCCATGTATTATTTTTCATAAGTGACTTATATTCTCTCATCTATAACATCTTTCTAAGGTTTATACTGTAGGGCTTCTGAAATTGTGGATGGCTCAATAGTTTCAACAAATTTACCCATTAAGGCCAAATTGACCTCATTTTGAGCCATACTTAGAGTCCTCATTCAAGTAGTAGATGTGTCGAGGACACTATCCAATTTTACATCTCTAATCATACTTATATACCATTTAGGCATAATTTTTGTGGTTCCTATGGGAGGTTGAATTTCACCATCTTCCTCATCATCATTTTCATCATCAAAGTGATTAACATATTCTATTTTCACTATAGGGTTGATTTTTTCATCATGTGAGTGTATGGAAGGAGCATCTTCTTCTTTCTTCTCAAATAACTCAACATCCCAACTAGTGTATACCCTCCTTGTTTTTGGATCCATAAGTTTATAGCCAAGTGCTTCATCACTATATCCCAAGAAGATAAGTTTTTCTGATTTCATATCAAGCTTAGTTATTTGTTTCTTAGGAATGTGCATACTCGCTTTACATTAAAAAATCTAAGGTGTGAAATAGATGGCTTATGCTCCCTGACCATGCTTCATGTGGTGTTACTCCATCAAGAGCTGTAGTGGGAACTTTGTTTAGTAAATAGACTATCATTTTAGTTGCTTTAGCCCAAAATGTTTTTTTATAAACTTGCATCATCAATCATACATCGCACCATATCCATGATAGTACAATTTTTCCTTTCAACAACACCATTTTTTTGGTGTGTGAGGAGGATCCATTTGATAATGAATACCACGTGTTTTTAAAAAATCATTGAACTCATTGCTGGTGTATTCTCCCCCCAATCTGAGTGGAGTGCTTTTATTTACCTACCAGAATCTATTTCAACAAGGGCTTTGAACTTCTTGAAAATTTCAAAATCTTGGTATTTTATAGAAAGACAATATATCCACATTTTTCTTGAAAAATCATCAAAAAAGATCATGAAATATTGAAACCCAGAGTGGATAGGTCTCATTGGTCCACATAGATCAGTATGCACCAAGTCAAGTTTTGCCTTATCCCAAAATGTACTATGTTTGAATGGTGCTCTATGTTGTTTTCTTGCCAAACAATGTTGACATTTATTTGTACCCTTTTTTAGAGGTGGTAAACCCCTAACCATGTCGTATCGACAAAGTGTGTCAAGATAGCCAAAAATAACATGTCCAAGTCTTCGATGTCATAGTTGAGTTGATGATGTATCATTGGCTACAAGTGCTTGATCATTTCATTGAAAAAATCCAACTAAAACATTCTTACCACATTGAATTTACAATGATTTTTGAGCTTCGTGACTTATCTCGAATTAGGCACATATTTTTACCACCTTTACAATCAAAGTCAATTTTTAGATTGTGATCTAATAATTGTCTCATAGATAACATATTTTTGTTAAATCAAGGATATAAAGAAGCATCTGTAATTTTACAATTATGATGCCCAAGTGGTAGTGAAATGGAACCAATGCCTTCAACACTATATGATGTATCATCACATAAAGAGACATGATTTTTGTGGGTGTTTTACTCATTGTGAAGAACCAATCTTTCTTTCTGTCATGTCGAGTTACACCTGAGTCAATATACCAAATTTGATTTATAGAATTGGATACTTCATTTGACTATGCAGAATAGAGGAAGTCATCATCATCAAATTGATCTTCCTATTTGGCTACATTTCCTTGTTGAGTTGGTTTCTTCTTCCAATTATTATTTTGTCCCTATTTAATCTATTTTTGAATAGATTTTGTTTGTTGGTAATTTATTTTTTTACCACTTGATGATCCTTATTGGAATGTGTTGTACCAACAATTTTTTAACTCATGTTATTTTTGACCACAAATAAGACATTTTTGTTGGTCCTTTTGGCCTTGTTGAGTATTACCTTGATTCTAAGGCTATTTACTAGACTTAGCCTATTTTTTTCCTTTTTATTAGAAGCAAGTGCCTGCTCTTCAATTTTAGTAGTTGAGTGAATAGATTCCTCTTGTTTTATCATATTCACTAACTCTTCAAAATTTGTTGTTTGACTAATTATGTTTAACGTGGTCACAAAAATCATATAAGGAGGAAGCAATCTCAATACTATAGGCATGAGTGATGTGTTAATTACTTATTCTTCCAAATCTTGAAGTGATGCACACAAAGTTATTCTTCTAAAAAACATTTCAACTTTTTCAGTTGGTTACATTTTCAAGTTCAATAGTTGACTCTGGAGATGAAGTATTGTGTTCTTATTTTTGGACTCATATACTATTTTCAACTTGTCCCAAGATTCTTTTGTTGTTGTGGTCTCATGAATATGAGGTTGTACCTCATCTAAAACACTAAACAAGATTATTAACTTTGCTTTTTGATTTGCATGATCAAATGTAGCTTGTTGTGTAACATCTGTTACAAATCTTGTTAATGTACCAGAAACAACAAACCATAGATTTTCAAAATCAAGTTGTGTGCAAATTTTTGTTTTCCATGTTGGATAATTATCAGAATGCAAAAGTTGAGAATCTGGCAACAAGAATTTGGATGCTGTAATTGCGTCCATTGTGAAGAGTGATAAACAGTAGAAGAAAAAATTGAACACTTTTACCCCCTTAAAGCATGCACACCCCCACAAAATATTATTTTATTTAATTTGGGCTCTTTTTCGGCCATGTACAATGAATTTTTACACTATTGGCCTTGTTACAAATTTGGATCTATGTCCGATTTGCAAAAAAATGGCTCTCTTGGCCGATTTGAACAATAAATAAATTTTTGGACTCTTTGGCCTCTTTAAGAAATACAAACAATCTCTAAATTTTTCAATTTTTACAAAATAAATCTTATTAAAATCTGGACCAATACGTAGAGATCGGAAAACACACACTTGAAAAAAAACGACACCTCAATTTGAGTTACCGGTTGAAAGTTATGGCTCTTTTAAGTTATGAAATCACATGTCCAAGTCTTTGATGCCATAGTTGAGCTGATTATGTATCCTTGGCTACAAGTGCTTGATCATTTCATTGAACAAAATCCAACTAAAAAATTCTTCCCACAGAAGCTGGAAGACAAAACAATTTTGGAGCTTTTTGATTGATCTAATTAGGAACATCTTTTTACCGCCTTTACAATCAAAGTCAATTTTGAGATTACGATCTAATAATTGAATCACGGATAACAATTTTTTTGTTAAACCAGGGGACATAAAGAACATATGTAATTTTACAATTATGATGCCAAAGTGGTAGTGAAATGGAACTATTCCTTCAACACTATATGATGTATCATCACCCAAAGAGACATGATTTTTGGTGGGTTTTTTACTCATTGTGAAGAACCAATCTTTCTTTCTTGTCATGTGTCGAGTTGTCACAGAGTCGACATACCAAATTTGATTTGTAGAATTGGATACTTCATTTTTAATGCAGAATATAGGAAGTCATCATCATCAAATTGATCTTCCTGTTGGCTACATTTCCTTATTAAGTTGGTTTCTTCTTCCACTTTTGATAATTTTGTCCCTATTTATCAATTTGTTGTTGGTATGATTTTTTTTTTTGGTAATTAATCTTTTTACCACTTGACGATCCTTATTAGAATGTGTTACACCAATAATTCTTTAACTCATGTCATTTTCAAACACAAATAAGATATTTTTGTTAGTCCTTTTGGCCTTCTTGAGTATTACCTTGTTTTTCGAGGTTGTTTACTAGACTTAGCCTTTTTTTCCCCTTTTAATTAGAAGCAAGTGTCTTCTTCGGCCAATAGTAGTTGAGTGAATATATTCCTCTTGTTGTAGCATATTCACTAACTCTTCAAAAAAAATTGTTTGACTGTTATGTTTAACATCATCACAAAATCCTATAAGGAAGAAGAGCTCTCAATACTATAGGTGTTGAGTGATTTTCAGTTACTTATTCTTCCAAAGCTTGAAGTGATGCACTCAAAGTTACTTCTCTTCTCAAAAACATTTCAACTTTCTCAGTTGGTTACATTTTCAAGTTTAATAGTTGACTTTGGAGATGAAGTATTGTGTTCTTATTTTTTTACTCATATACTATTTTCAACTTGTCCCAAGATTCTTTTGTTGTTTTGGTCTCATGAATATGAGGTTGTACCTCATCTGAAACACTAAACAAGATTATTAACTTTACTTTTTGATTTGCACAATAAAATGTAGCTTGTTGTGTAACATCTGTTGTAGATATTGTTAATGTACTAGAAACAATAGACCATATATTTTCAAAATCAAGTTGTGCATGAATTTTTGTTTTCCATGCTAGATAATTATTAGAACACAAAAGTTGAGAATCTGGAAAAAGAATTTTGGTGTCGTAATTGCGGCCATTGTGAAAAGTGATAAACAGTAGAAGAAAAAATTGAACACCTTTTCCCCTTAAAGCATGCACACCCCCCAAAAAATATTATTTTATTTATTTTGGGCTCCTTTTTGGCCATGTACAATGAATTTTTACACTATTGGCCTTATTACAAATTTGGCTCTATGGCCAATTTGCAAAAATAAAATGGCTCTCTTGGCCGATTTGATAAAAAAATTTTTGTGCTCTTTGGCCTCTTTTCAAATACAAACAATATCTAATTTTTGTAATTTTTAACAAAATAAATTTTATTAAAAATTGCACCAAGACATAGAGCTCACAAAACACACACTTTAAAAAAAAATGGCACCTCAATCTGAGGTACCAGTTGAAAGTTATGACTTTTTAAAATTGCAATTTCAATATCTTTCTGGGCCCCTTTCCAAAAATAGAATTTTTTATACTTAATTTTTTTGCAACGTCCAAAAATGGTTTTTTTAGAAACATAATTTTTTTTAACCAAACACAGATAAATGATTATGTGAATGCATAGTGTGTTTTAGGGTGTAACTGTAGTTTAACCGCTTTGCCTAAGAATTATAATAAACCTTGGCCACAATTTTCTTTTATTGTTTCTCTTTTTCCATAGTTATTTTTCCTTACTGCATAACTTTTCTTCTTCCTTTTTCCAATGTTTTTTTCCTTGCAGGTTGCAAATCTTCTCCATGTTTAATTTGTAGTCTTTTTAGATGTAGGCACATTGGAGATCGTTGAAATATCCTATCTTCTTCTCCTATGGTAGGTGCAGTTCAGAGAAGCTTCCACGTTCGATTGGATCTCCTTTTTTGTCGCTTAAACTTCTTCTGACAAAGCTTGGAAGGAGAAGACAAAGTACAGAGAAGAGGAAGAAGAAGTAATGTGGGGAGCTTGAAAATATTGGGTCCCCATAGATCAAAAATATTGTATATATATATTTTTAAATTGCTTCCAATTAATTTTTTTCCAGTGTACAAGTAGTTTTTTTCTTAATAAAAAAGAGAATGAAACAATGTCACATTTTGTAATAGAGTTACATACAGTCTCTGCAAGGTCTGTGATTGTACTCGAGGTGTAATTCAACTCAGTAAATCAATCGTGAACCGAGGTGTGGATTTAGGTAGGGGTTGTGAAATGGCTGGGGGCATCTATGGCTCCTCTTAGCTCTGTAATTTCTCAAGATCTCCCTAAACTTCCCTAAAAATTCCTACACTCTCTCTGGATCAGAATGTTGCTTTGATACCAAATCTTGACAATGAATATTTGAAAAAATATTTGACATAGAATCTTTACATATAAACAAGATGGTGCTTGTGTATTTTATTAATATAAAAATCAAGTATTATAAAACAAATGAGAGAACTACAATATTTATAGATATTGGACAACTTCTATCTCATCCACAATATATGGAAACAAATCACCTAATCGAGTAAATATGAAAAAATAACATATTGCCTCGACTTTTAAAATTTCCTGTCATGAAAATCATCCAGAACAAAATATGCAAGATGGAACATGATTCCACAAACATTGGGATGAGAACACTATCACTTAGTTAACTAAAACTAAGGATAAATAATACCTATTGACATAAGTTTAAAGTATTTAAATTAAATACTTTAACTTATTACATTTATTCAAATATCAACTAATAATGAATGAACCTAAGTTTTATTCCTAACATTATTCTCATACCAAGGATTTGATTTTCTTCCCCAAATCCTTCATAGCAAAGGAGTCACCTAGCTACTTCTTGAGTACCTTTATTTCTTACATGCTCTTCCCGTAACCAAAGCATATCATCCACATACAAGAAAAAAATAATGTAACTACCATCAAAAAACTTCTTGATGTACACAAAATGGTCTCGAGTGACACATAGAGTAACCCTACTCCTACATAAAACTATCAAACTTATTTTACTACTTCCATGGAGCTTATTTTAGGACATACAAGCTCTTCTTTAATTTATACACTAACCTCTCCTTCCCTTTAACCTCATAACCATGTGGTTGATGCATATATAATTCCTCCTCCAACTCACCATGAAGGAATGTAGTATTTACATCAAACTACTCTAAGTACAAGTCTTCAACTACTACTTAACCAAGAATAATCCTAATAGATGTAATTTTAACAACAAGAGAAAATTTTTCATAAAAGTCAATACCTTTCTTTTGTGCAAATACCTTGACCACCTACCAAGCCTTGTATCTTTTCTTTCCTCCATCTTCCTCTTTGATTTTGTACACCCACTTGTTCTACAAATCTCTCTTGCCCTTCAGAAGAGCACCACTAGATCCCAGTCCGGTTCTTCACAAGAGATCTATGCTCTTTATCCATGGCCTCGATCCCACTTCTTCCCGGCATCTACCCGCACTACTTCCTCAAAGAACTTTGGCTCTCCACTTGGAAGTGAGCAATAAGTAATTAAAGATGAAGTAAAATATTAGGTTCCCTTCTTACCCTAGAATAAATTCTCACCTCGGGATTTTAGGGTTCTTGATAAGTAGGTTCCGAATCGGTTGTCCCAGAACATGTTGTACCTAAATCGGCCCCACCAAAACATGTTACACCCGAATGACCCCTTAGACACCTTGCCATTTGTAATTTCCTCTAACACTATGTATTATTTCTTTAATTCCTCTTTATGTTCCTACAACTTATATTTATACATGAATTTTTCATTAAAGACAACACCTTAAGACTCAAAACATAGAAACTAAAGTCATCCTCACCATATCAAACAAAGGTGCATTTGTCGACTTAGCCTCTAACTTGGTCATATCATCTTTATCAAAGTGAAAAAAGACCTCACATCCAAATAATATAAGAAATGAGTAATCAATTTTCTTACTGGACCAAACCTCCTTAGGTATACCTCCATCCAAGTCCATAGAGGGTCCTATGTTAATGAGTTAAACAATTGTGCCCACTACTCCACCCAAAACATGAGTTTCATCCCCACATATAACCTCATATACCTAGCACGCTCTATTATTTTCTTGTTCATTATCTTTGACACTCCATTTTATTGTGGAGTATTTGGAACCATCCTTTGCATGTGGATCCCATTTACCATATAGTAATTAATAAATTCACTACTGCAATACTCCCTCCATTATTTAACTTGAGAAATTTCATCTTGAGACCTATTTGATTCTCAACAAAGGCTTTCCATATTTTGAAAGTTTCAAACATATCATATTTCTTTCTAATGCAATATACCCAAATGTTTCTAGTTACATCATCAATGAAAGTGACATAATAACATGAACCACCAATACAGTTTACCTTAGTTGGCCCCTATACATCCGTATGCACCAACTCCAACTTACCTCCTTGTTGATAGGTCTAACCTTGAGGAATCTCACTCAAATCTATTTTCCATAAACATAGTCCTCACAGTAAGTCCAAATCTAACTCCTTTTATATGTGAAACATTTTCTTTAAAATATGCATGTCCTTTTGAATCATATGATTGATTCTATGGTGCCAAAAAGTTACATCATCTACAACAACTATATTACAATAATCAACACCTTCGGTTAAATACAAAGTACTAGTTTTCTTACCTCTTCCAACCATAAGAGCTCCTTCGAAGCTTTCTTAATCCGCTATAAAATTGATCGCATAACCATCACTACCTAGCTGACCGCTAATGTCCTTAAGTAGCCATGTGTTACTATTCTACATTTTCACCCAAACACAACCTTTTCGTACTATGCCGCATGGTTCATCATCACATAGATATACATATCAAAAATCATCTTGAACAAAATCAGTAAAGAAATGTCTATGTGGGGTGGAATGGAAAGAAGTCCCGAATCTAACACCTAAGATCGAGTAATATTATCTAAAGAAAGAATTAAGGCATGCTAAAAACATTATATGCTGCCACATTTACCTCCTTAGCTTCCTCCTTGTTCTTATTATCCCAAGGAGCCCAACAATATTTCTTAGCATGACCAACCTTCCTATAGTGCCAACATTCCAACTTTCTCTTGGATTTTAACCTTCGTGATCATTTGACTTCCCACAGCTTACCTTTCCCTCTATTCTTTTTTCTCCCTCTACTCTCCACCATTAAAGAATTTCTAGAAGTAGAAGATTCCTGGGTGCTCTTCCTTTGCATCAAATCTTCAAACTTTAGCTTTGTATAATTAGAGACCAAATTACTTACAACCATAACAATGTTTTCCCGATATCTAGTAAGGAGTACAAAATAAAAAATCCCTAACCTCATCATCAAAATCAATTTTCATTGAGTTTAACATAATCATAACCGTATTAAATTCATTCAAATTATCAACAACTAAACAATTCTCAGACATCTTCATATTAAATAACTTTTTCATCAATTTTTTTATTAGAGGAAGAGGGTTTTTGCATATAACTTCCCCAACATTTTCTTGAGACCTTCTATGGTCTTATCCTATGATATGTTGAAAGCAACTAAATATGCAATACATATCCGAATTACCTCGAGCACCTTTCTATCCAAAGAACTCCCAATCCTCATTTGACATGGCTATAGGTTTCTTTGATTTTCCAAGTCAAAGGAACACAGAGGTCCACTGATACAAGTAATCCTCCATCTGCATATTCCACAAACCAAATTTCTGCCCATTGAACTTCTCAACCCTCGATCTTCCCTCATCTTCCATAGCTCCCACTCAAGCTAAATGTTCCATGCGATCCACAAATTCAACAGAAAACTACCAAAGATTTGATACTAATTGTTAGGAATTAGAGAAAATATATGCAGAAATAATTCCTCAAATCACAACAGGAAACTATTTAGCAAAACAAAACTTGCAGAAATATAACAACATATATAAATAATTCACAAAAGAAGACAAGAAAAGATTTAACGTGGTTTACCCAATATAGGTTATGTCCACCAAGAAGTTACTTAATTTATTATTACAGTCTTATCTAATTTACAATTACACAACAATCACTCATGAACTCACACTATAATTCCCAAAGATGTTAAACCACATCTAAGACACAATTGACACCTAATTTCTCAACCTTGATCACTCTTGATCACCTCTTGATCACTCAAGATACCCAAGATTACTCTTGATTTGATACATTAGGACACCCTAACACCTCTATTTATAATATTACAATCCTTCTAGGAAGTTCTAAAGATGCACCAAGAAGTTTGAAATTCATCATCTTTCAACTTCCCATGGATGAAAAAAATTGTCACTATTAACAAAAACTTAACAACGATGTCATAACATGAAAAAAACTACTTTAGAATGCTTTTGAAGTTTCCAAACTTAACCATTCAAAATCCAACACTTCAATAATGATTCCAAAAGACCGAAAATAGGCTCCACACCCCAAAACCACTACTTCGAGCTCCTTGTGCTAAGCTCTCTATGCGGGATTTCAACCATGCCAACCATCTCGTACCACCCGCCATGCAGTTATGACCCTTTCACAACCATCCACATCGGTCTCGCACTTGCCACGTATCCCAGGTCTCCACACTCCTCCACCATTTCTTCTATGTCCTATGCTCACCACTACCTATCCACCTCCATTGTGAGTTGGATCCATCGTTAGCTCCTTGCCATGTAAACCACCAACCTTATCCACATTTATGTAGATTATCCCACATTTGTGGGGATAGAGATGCAGAAGGGCTTAATATATCATGTGATGGATATACTTAGTCATGGCTATGACCACGTCTTCCTCTTTATTTGGCCAACATCATTGTGTAAGCTCACCCATGTATAACTCGGTGCCGATGCTTGCCAAGTCATTGAGATAGATCACCCATGTATAGCTTGAACTCACTAATGCAATGCAGCTTGATATCGATCCATGTAATGAAACTTGGCCCATGGCTCAATGCATAATCTAGTTAACAACTCACTAAGGTAAAATATAACTCACTTGAGTTGATGGAAAAAATGGTGGTAGGCCACATGGTGGCTTGAGGACCCACCACGTGACAATTTTTTTTTGTCAATCATGTATGAAGACAAAGATGACATCAAATGAAAAATACAAGAGGTATAAAACCAAAAGTATCACCTTCGACAACCATATTTTCCATTGTTCCTCCGAAATGTTCTCGGATCACGCTCCCCCAATGGGAAGGTTTTTTGTCCCAAAAATCTTGTGAATCCAAAATCACATTCTTTGAGAAGAGATATACTAATAAAACAACTAATGGATCAATCTACGAAACCTGTGGAACTTGGTCTCACTACCTCCCGCTACACAACTTTGATATATTTAGAAGACATTCACACTCCACCGCATGCGGTGCTAAGTATCCTTTTCGAGACCTCAACACTTCCTTTGTGTAGTGCTAAGTCAAATGATCAACTACCATTCGAATGTACGGTCGTAATGCCTTGACACCAAATGACAATATGAGCTAATCTCTTGTGAGATCTTGTTGTTGATGAAAAGTATTAGGTACCATTCTGCTATATGGCCACGATGGCCTCTTCATAGAATGAATATCTGACCTAATTTTAGATGCCAAAAGTGATCAACTACCATCCCGCTTTATGGTCACAATGCCTCTACACTGAACGAAGATTTGAATTGATATACGGGAAGTCGGTTGTCTACACAAATGGCTAAAAATATCCAAGCTCATAAATATGAGTTAGATCCTCTTTATGCAAGCTATAACAAGTACTCAAAATTTAATTAGGAGATATATAAATGGAGTATTAATAAAAACTTCCAAGTCAGAAGATATACTAAGTATGGTAAACCTGTCCCCCAACTATTATCACTAAATTTGAATCTCAAAAATATTTGTCTTCTCCCTGTTGGAAAAATAACTCAACAAGGAAAAAATATATTTCATCTATGACATTATAAAAAAATCACCAAAATAATTGCCTTATAAGGGGTCTTACAAATGCAAGTATAAGAGATTACAAACATTGCCCAAAATTGGGTCTTTACTAATGTGCCCTGATTGGTTAGATGTATACAAACATTTCCCACAAGGGGTCTTATTAATACATTATACCTAGTATAATAGTTTTCCAATTTTATAATAAGAGCAATAAATAATGCTTAAAATCCTATACAATAGCTGAAAAAATATGTCAAATTTTATTACACCTTAGATTTCTTACCAGCTATAGAATCCTCGGTGTTGGCCTAGGCTACCTCAATAGATGCCCTATGGATCATCGAACGATCTCTCATCTACATATGAGATATAATGGAATAATCCAAATATAAATGCAAGAAAAATACGAGGATGATAAACTTGTCCCTCGTAATTTGGACTCCACAAGTATAAGCCAATGTTGTCACTATCATCTCAACATGCACTAATCAACCCTTTCAAAGAATAATAGGTTTCTTGTGACAAGAACAACTAGCTCTGATACCAACTTGATTCAAAAATTGACCGAAAATTTTAACTTGACCATGAACCCCTATAGGTTTTACATTCTTTTGAAACTTATCCCATTAAAATCAACTTTAAGCAATAAAATAATTAAAACACACTACATATAGGTTGATAACGGAGTTTGGAAAAAGGCCTACATCTTTGAGTTCATTAATAGAACCGATATATTATCCTCTTCCATGATTGTAAAAAATAATACAATCTAAGCATGATAATACTAAATACAAATGGAACAAGAACCTTTACACCAAGTAGCTACCCTGGTAGATTCGATCCAGTATTCTATCCATGAATACCTCTATGCCTCCTTTGCCTATTATGTTAAGTATTCTTCCAGAAACCTCCACACTTTTGTGCGGTGCTAAGTCTCCAGATGTCAATAGACATCAATTTTCACCAACAAGCTCATATTGAATAATGACCCTCCTCCGAAGCTAACAATATGACGATACATCCAACATACTGAGGTTAAGATCTTTACTACTTCTCTAATGCTTTGTCATGTCCCTCGGCTCCATGGCATCTCCGGGCTCCAGCTTGAGAAGTATCTTGGAGAGTTAAAAATAATAACTCTCGAAGTATTTGAATATGCATATTAAATAATAGGTATTATCTTATCGATCACAAATAATATTTGTCCTCAATATCCCTATAAAAATAAATAGCCCTTACCTTATCAACATGCCGATAAAAATAATATCGTACTTTTTTCATGTGCCTATAATGAATAATATAGAACTTCTTCATTTTTATGCCTATAAAAATAATATAAGCCTTATATCTCTCCATATGCCTATTAAATAATATAATAAGACTTTAATAAAATAATGCCTATAATGAATAATATAGGGCTTACAATATTTTTCCTCCATAATTTCACCACCAAAATGCCTTGAACTTCACCTTCGTTCTCCTCGGCTCGGGCTCGAAGTACTTATTCCTGGAGAGAGAGTGGAGCTTCATCTTCATATAATGCATATATAAATAAGACATATATATTTGCATACCTTTATAGGCCTTAGCTTGAAAAATGCCTATAATAAAATATAGGACTTTTTATTCCTCCACAAAATAATGGCCTTGATTACTTTCCATGGCCATACACTATCTCTTATCCTCCTTGGGCTTGTGCTTTGGAGAGAATTCAAATGGAGGATGCTTAAACAATGAGCTGTGTGTTCCAAAATTCGAGGGATTTTGATAACTATGAATATTCAAATGCAAATGATTGAGGGAGGTTCTAGTGGTCCCTTCAGAAATTTTCTATACTCTCTTGTCAGTCGAGAAAATGTGGAAAAAATACAGGCCTTATATGAAAATCGGCTAAGTTATCTCTCATTTGGGACGTCAAGGCGCGGATCGGCCGAAAAGCCTCTAGGTGGCCCAAATAAACCGGGACAAGTGGGACAAATGGTTGATCCGCCGGAAAGGAGAACTTTCACACTAACCGCTTTGGGACATCTGGGACAAAGATACGCGCTGGCCGAAATGGAGGACATGTTTGGGACGTCGGGATGCGGAGGTTGAACTAGGGATACGTTAAAATCCGGCCACTCTTGACTTGGCCAAAATCAGCACAAGGAGCACAAGGAAAAATGGGACATAGGGATTTTAACCACCGAGAACTGTAGATGAGCACGTGTCCAAGGAGAAAAGGTCAAAAAGTCTAAGATTTCCATGTGAGATTCCAACCAATGGGATAGTGCCAACCATCTTTGTCCATTTCAGGGCCCCAAGGAAATTTGCCAATCAAGACACCCATCCACGTGGAGGAGAGAGAGTCTCTCACCTACCATGTATGGAAAAGTTCCACAAATCACACTCCACCACATCTTCAGGTCATATGATTTCGTTCCTTATATGAAAGCTTGTGAGATTCTCCACATCTCAATCTTACATTTTGGTTCAGTTTGGAGAGATTTAGCTCCATCATGGGCTCCAACTTTAATTGTAAACCACCAACCTTATCCATATATATGTGGATTATCCCACATTTATGGGGATGAGTGAAGATCGAATCTCTCATTTGGGCTTAATATATCTGGCGTGTTGGATATACTTGGAGCAAATAATGCATGGATGATGACCTGTGTTCGCATCCTCTTGGTCCTCTGCAGGTTTTTATTATGATCCAACATAACCATTCTTCATCTCACCTTTATTATGATTTATATCTTGGTTGATGTTTTGAGAAAACCCTCTCGCAAGTCATTGAGATATCTCTGGAGAATCCGTGGATCAAGCTTGAACTTGTTATAATGGATGCCAAGTGATCAACCTAGAAACTCTCGCATCCGTGGGTCGAGTGATTTTGGTCCATCAGGGATGACTAAACAAAGGCCATGGCTCGATGTATAAATTAGTTAACAACTCACTTAGGTAAAATATAACTTGCTTGGAGTTGATGGGGAAAGTAGTGGCGAGGCCATGTGGTTGTGTGTGGACCCACCACATCAAAAATACTATTTTTTTTATTGATTGAGATTCCAACCATGTCACCCATCGAAGACGTTAGTCTCTCACCTACCAAGACGACATCCACCACATGATATGCTGCCGTCCACAAGATGGGCTCCATCACAAACTTGAAAGCATCATCCATATATATGTGGATTATGGGGATGATATTTACCATATGATCCTCTGGATAAATTTCATGGCTATGATCACGCCTCCATAATAGAACCATTTTTGTAAAAAGTCTTGAGATATTTGAAGTGGAAAATCACATCGAGCTTAGTCCATGCAATGAGAAGAGATATACGTATAAATTAGTTAACAATCACTTAGGTAAAATATAACTTGCTTGAGTTGATGGGGAAAATGGTGGTAGGCCATGTGGTTGTGTGTGGACCCACCACATGAAAAACATATGTCTCGACATCCAATGATGAAGATTGGGACCATCACCTGACACATGATGGGCTCATTTTCCTCCATAATGCTCCACTTTGATATATTGGCTTTGAGAAGAATACATAGTATACACACTCCATCAAACAACATATGATGCTAAGTATCCTTTCCATACCTCAATGCTTCCTTTGATATATTAGAATACCTAAGTCGATGATAAGATCCAATTCAAATGTATGGTCACAGTCTCGATGATTACAATTGATGACACTAATTAATGATTTGAGCTAATCTGTGATCTCTTCTTGTTGACAAAAGTATCGTGTACCATTCCATTGTATGGGTATGATGGCCTCTTCATAGAATGAATATCGACTTGATGTTAGATGAAAATGGTGATTGGCTACCATCTTTCTTAACGTATGGTCACAATGCCGCTACACATAATGAAGATCTAAACTAATACTGTGAGCTCAATTATCTCGCACAAATGGATGACAAATATCCAATCTTATAAATATGAGTTAGATCCTACTACAAGATGTAACATGTACTCAAAAGATAATTAGGAGATATAATGAATCGAGTATTAATCAAAATTTTCTAAGTAAGAAGATATACTAAGCATGGTAAACCTATCTTAAATATGAATCTCTGAAAAGTGTTTGTCTCCTCCCTACTAGACAAATAACTCAATAAGGAAAAAATATACTACATCTCTGATGTTAGAAAAATCACCCAAATAACTTCCCTCTAAGGGTCTTACAAATTCAAGTATAAGAGGTTACAAACATTTCCCAAAATTGGGTCTTTACTAATGTGCTCTGATTAGTTAGATGTATACAAACATTATCCACAAGGGGTCTTATTAATACATTATACCTAGCACAATAGTTTTCTAGTTTTATAATAAGAGAAATAAATAATGCTCGAAATCCTATATAATAGATGAAAAAAATATGTCAACTTGTACTACATATTAGATTTCTTACCAACTATAAAATCCTCATTTTGGCCTAGGCTACCTTAATAGATACCCTATGGATCGTCAAACGATCTCTCATGTGCATATGAGATACAATGGAATAATCAAAATATAAATGCGAGAAGAATACCGAGGATGGTAAATCATCACTCAGCCTATCCCACCAATCTAGACACTACAAGTATATATTGATGCCATCACTTGTCAACTCGAGAGAATAACAGTTTTCCAACAAGAAAAACCAACTCTGATACCAACTTGATCCAAAATTGACCAAAATTTATAACTCGAACACAAACCCCTATATGATTTAAATTATTTTCCAAGCTTATCCCATTAAAATCAACTTTAAGCAATGCAAGAATTAAAACACACTGCTGTACAAAGTTGATAATGGGGTTCGAAGAATTCCTACATCTCCAAGTTTATTAATGAGAATCGATATATTATCTTCTTCCATGACTTTAACAAATAATACAATCCAAACATGATAATATTGAATACAAATGGAACAAGAAAATTTCCATGCAGCTGCTACCTAGGTAGATTTGATCTAGTATTCCATCAATGAATACATATATGCCTCCATTGCACGGTGCTAAGTATTCTTCCAAAATCTCCATGTTTCTTTTGTGTGGTGCTAATTCTCCAGATGATAGTAGACATCAATTGTCGATAAAAATCTCATACTAAATAATGACCCTCCTCCAAAGCTAATGATCTGAAAATTTGTCCAACATCTTGAATATTCCAAGATTTACTTCTTTCTCGATGCTCTATCGTGTCCCTCGGCTCCATGGTGTCTCTGAGCTCCAGCTTGAGAAGTCTCTTGGTGAGTTAAAAATAATAATTCTTGAAATATTTGAAGATTCCTATAAAATAATAGGTCTTATATTTATGATAACAAATAATATCGGTCCTCAATATGCCTATAAAATAAATAGGTCTTACTTTATCAACATGTTGATAACAATAATATCACACTTCTATCATGTACCAATAATGAAGAATATAGGACTTCTTCATTTTTATGCCTATGATAAATAATATAGGCATTATATATCTCCATATGCCTATTAAATAATATAATAGAACTTTAATAAAATAATGTCTATAATGAATAATATAGGGCTTAAAATATTTTTCCTCCATAATTTCACCACTAAAATGCCTTCGAAATTCACCTTCATTCTCCTCATCTCAGGCTCAAATTACTTCTTCTTGGAGAGAGAGTGGAACTTCATCTTCATATAATGCCTATATAAATAGGACTTATATATTTACATTCCTATATAGGCATTAGCTCCAAAAATGCCTATAATAAAATATAGGACTTTATATTCCTCCACGAAATATGGCCCTCATTATTTTCCATGGTCATACACTATCTTTTATCCTCCCTGGGCATGTGCTTGGGAGAGACTTCGAATGGAGGAAGCTTAAACAACGAGCTTGTGTGCCTTCGAGGGAAGGTTGTGTTTAATGAGGAGGGATGTTTGATTTTATAGCCAAGTGTGGCCCAAGCTATATGCTTTATAGCTTATCTCCCAACTAATTTCCAACCAACTCGGTTGGACGAGTTGGTATGGCTCACACATTTCCAAATGAGATGTTAAGGGATCAAATCCTGCACCCTTTGACTCACACATTCACTATTTTACCCGTTGTTGCGAGATCCCGTGCTAAGATATCTACATGGGCTTCTAACTATGTTGAACATCTCTATTGCCTACCACGTGAGTCTATGAACCTTTTCCACCCATCCACGTCGGTCTCCTACTTGCCACCTATCCGGGTCTCCACACTCCTCCACCACATCTATCGGGTCTTACGCTCACCATGAACCGACCACGTACTGCTGCGAGTTGGATTGATCGTGGGATCCCTACCATGTAAACCAACCTTATCCCCATATATGTGGATTATCCCACATTAGCGAGGATGGAGATGTAGAAGGGATTAATATAGCCCGCATTGGATATACTTAGTCGTGGCTACATTCACATCCTCATATTTTTTCGCCAACATAATTATGCCACCTCACCCATGTATAGCTCGGTCGATGCTTTCTAAGTCATTAAAATAGCTTGCTTATGTATATCTCAAACTTGGCAATGTAATGCAACTCGAGCTTGATCCATACAATGAAACTCGGCCCATGGTTTGATGTATAATTTGGTTAACAACTCATCGGGGTAAAATATAACTCGCTTAAGTTGATGGGAAAAATGGTGGCAGAGCCACGTGGTGGCATGAGGACCCACCACGTGACAATTTTTTTTGATGATGTACGAAGATGAAGATGACATCGAATGATGAATACTTGAGGTATAAATCCGAAAGCATCACCTTTACATGATCATATTTTCCCTTTGCTCCTCACGAAATGTCCTCCGGATTAATATAACCCTCTAAGTATCCAAATCCTGAATACTTAGGTATATTATGGTGGGAAGCCCCCCAACTTAATCTATATACCCTTTTTATTGGAATTTCTTCTATTTCTTCTTTGGTGGAATAATATCTATCTTCTTCCTCAAATCTATCCTTTGTAGGCCAAAAAATATCATCCACGACATCATCTAGTGTAATTACTCATGGCGGTACTCTTCTTGCATAATGTATTTTTCTTGTTCTAGATTCGGGAATCCATATATCCATGCCTCTATAACATTGTCTAAATTTTTAGTTGCAGACTTAATTTTAATTGATATTTCTCCATTTGAGTTTGGTTCAAAGTCCTTTACAATATTAAAAAAATTTAAAGGCATATACTCCTTGGATGTCATTGAAATATTCTTCTTGAATCATATTCTTCTTCCCATGCAACACTCATCCCTGCATGTAATGGTACATGTATGCAAATTCCATTTTCTTGTACTATTACTTCCTCCTCTTCTAAATTTAACGTTCCATTACAATCTACAAACCATTCTAGAGCTAGAATGACATTATAAGATGGATTTAAAACTATCTCAACAACTTCAAAGTTTACTAATTTCTTGATTCCCATAAAATTTACTTCAACATTATTTAATGCTCCCAATGGTTGTCTTGATGATCCATCTACTAATCCAATGAAGTATTTAGTGGGTTCCAAGGGAGGCCTTCCTAGTCTCTCCCATGTAGTTTTTGACATCATATTGACATTTGCACCAAGATCAAGTAAAAATTTGGTAATAGTGGTATCAAATATATCAACATCTAAGTAGATGGTAGATTTCCACCATGTTCTTTGAGTGTGGAAGACATTTATTTTCCGCTGATGAGGTCTTACTTCAATTCTTTGAACATTAAAAGTTTTGTTTTCCTTGTTCCAATACTTTCGAATTGTTGTAACTTCTCTGTAAGACCATGTTTGATTGTTAGTCTAGTTATCTCCTTTAGAACAACAATCGCTTCCTCCTTAAAGATTTTTTTCTATTTCCTCTTGGGTTTGTGCCTTCTTTACTACCTCTCTATTTTTTTCCACCTCTTTATTATGAAGGTATTTTTTGATGTCTTTGAAATCCCATTCTTCTCCACCAAATGAAATTTCTTCTGGGGTAGTTTGATTATTTTCTTTTTCCTAGGTATAAATTCCTTCCTTGCGACACTTCTAGTAGTAATTGTGGCCCTATATCTTGGTTCTTCAATACTTTTTCCTGATTTGGTGGCTTTTCTTCTCATATAGCTTTATTTGTCTTCTTCCTTCTTATCCTCATTTTTGGTCTACTCCTTGAGCTAGATGCTCTCTCCTTGTCTTTTGCTATTGTCTCCTCATCCCATGGTATCTTTATGATGTGTTGGACACTCTTTTATGCATCTATTCCTAAGGCCTCTGATTTTGTACCTCCATTCCTATAGAATTGAGTTTTTTGGGACAAATAAAAGAATCATGACCTCTTTCATGACAAAAACCACAAGGGTCAAGATCTATGCAATTTCTAGCTAAGTTCCCATCTTGTCCACACTTATAAAAATTCATGGGTCTTCTATCTTGATAACCACCTCCTTGGTTGTCTCTTCCTTGATATCCACTATATCCTTGGTATCCTCTTCCTCCTTGATAATTGTCATATCCTTGGTATCCTCTTCCTCCTTGATAATTTTCATATCCTCCCCGATATCCTCCTTAGTAACCTCCTTTGTAACCTCATCTATAACCTCATATGTAACCTCTGTGGTATCCTCCATCGTTGTATCTTTGGTAATTATGATTGTAGTTATTCCCCTGATAGCCAAATCTGAATTGGGGTTTTCCACCTTGATGATTTGGATATCAAGGGCTAGTTATTATTGATTGGGAAGGTGGTGGAGTCAATGCAGGTATTGGTTGTGTAGGAGGGGAGGTGCAGGTGTTGTATTGTGTCTTGCTATCATCACTCTTTAATTATTGTAATCCTTTAGGTCTTTAAGTGCTTCTACAAAGGGGCATGTGTGGCGATAATGATTGTAGGAACCACAAGTCATGTAGTACATTAACTGGTTAGTGGGTGGAGCTACTTATAATAGAGGAAAAGCATCCTGAGTGTGTTGGTCCCATAATCTACAAATGCCGCACCATGTTCTTTATCCTGAGCTACTAGAAGAGACTTTTTTGATGAATGTTGTCTCATAGCTACAACTCTTTTTGATTTTTCTAGGTAAGGACACTCATACTTACTATGACCCTCTCGCACAACATAATACACACTAGATATTCATTCATCTAAATTAATTTTTGGATTTGAAATTTTTCCATCTCCAATTGGACTCTTTCCAATTTTGTTTTTAGTGAGGTTTCTCCTTCTCTACGCCATGGTTGGGCCTTTAGTCTAATGGCCATCTCAATTGCATCGAGAGTATATTGAAATTTTTTCCATCCAACATTCTCTCGATGTAAGGAGGAGTCTCAAGTGGACCATTTGATATGTTGTTTGTCTGTGAGGGAATCTTCTAGTTTCCTTGTCATGGTTTTGAACTTGTAGCTGAAATATTTGACTATCTCATTTTCTCTTTGAACTAGTTCTCTCATCTTACTCACCCCTTATGATGGTGCTTCAGGAAATGTAAGTATGTCCTAAATTATTTTTCAATAGTATCCCAATCCTTAGTTCCTTGAGCATTAGTCTTCATATACCATCGCATTGTATCAAATCTCAAAGTGCTTATAAAGTCCTATTAATTTACATTATTGTTTGTGATGTTTCTCATCTTCCATTGAAACTCCAACATGAATAAATATTCTATGACATCATTTTTATTTGTGTAAAATACCGATAATTTGAATTTCTCGGTGCCATCTTAATTGGTTGAGGGTATACTTGGGGCTAACTATTTGGCTATTGTCTCACTCGTTTCACCTTCGTGATTGATTCTAAACCTTTTCAAGATATTATTTATTCATTTGTCTTTGCTAATTCAATATCAAAATACAAATCTCCTAATATTTCACTAAATTATCTTACAATTTCGTATCTCTTCTGACTCTCTTCGTGTAATTGATGATATCTTTCTTAAAAGATTTCTCTCTTTTCTATCTTTCGAATTGGTGTTTTGAGTGACATTTGGAATGAAGATCGATCAAGGGTCATCTCCTTTGGGTTCATGTGGTGGTTGGGGGACGCATCCTTAGTTGGTGACTTTTCATAACTATCCTTTTCCATAACTACCTTCCTATCTTTATTATTTCTTAATCTATGAATTTCTTCTAATCCCTTGTCACTCCTCTTTTTATTTTGTTTTTCTTCCTCTTTTTCTTGTTTTTCTGATTTATCTCCTTCCTCATCTTTCTCCTCTATTGTCTTTATCTTTTCTCATATTTTTCTTCATTTTCCTCATCTACTATTTTTATTTTCTCTCCAAATTCTTCAATTAATTATTTCATTCCAGTAACTTCTCCTTCTTCTTCACCCTTTTATTTAATCAGTAATGTGTTCTTCTTTCCTCTTCTTCCCAACATTTTGATTCTAGCAATTTCTTAAATTTTGGCTCTAAACCTCCTACTAATTGTTGTAAATCTCTCATTAGAATAGTTTTCCTTGTTATCATTTGTTGAATCAGATTATCTATAGAATAATGACCCATGAAGTTCTTCGAGGTAGCTAAAATAGGTTGGTATCTACTTGAGGTGGGTATTATAGCAAGACCATGTGTGTCTTCCTCCCTTTTCAAGTAGTCATCTGCTAGCCTCCACTCAAAGTGGGTGTTTCTTTCTTCTCTACTTTCTTAACTTTATTTGATTTTTCTTTTCTCTCATTCAATTTCCTTTCTCTTTCCTCTTGTTCTAGTATCTGTTTCTCTATCTTCTTTTCTAACTCCTTTTCTGCCACTATCCTTTCTCTCTCTTCCATCCTCATATTTTAGTAAAATTTTTAAAATTAGTAATTCTCTTTAATTTCCTTAATCCTCTCTTTGCCAACTATCTAATTTTTGTATTTTTCTTTTCCTCATGTCATCTTATTTCTACCACCCCAACCAACACCCCATTATTATGATAAGTTATATCTCTTGGATCAACCTCCTTCATATGCACCATCCTCTGGTGACTATCCTCAGTAAAGGAATGTTTCGTGCTTTTATTAAAAAAATTTCTACCATCAAAACCTTAATTAAAAATGGAACTAATTTAAGGAATTGGCCTCTGGATCCACTTAAAACTTCACCCTTCTTATAGTCAAAACTGGTCCAACCCTGTATGGCCCAAGTGATTATGTATGAATCTAGGGTAGTCTCATACCAATAATCAATTTCCCTAGTCCAAGGCTCATCAAGGTGATTAAGTATGGTTAACTTTTTGCAGTCCACTCAAAAGGTTCTCTCAAGTGTAATCATGACCACTATGTTCTTTTTGTGTGAGATAATATGCAAGGAAAAAAAAAAAAAAAAAAGAAAGCTGAGACCATAATTGTTCACCGTGTTCTCCAAAGAATTCTGATTTTATTTATTTTTATGACACATTTAGTCTTTTTTATTCTCCTTTAACAAAGATATGAATTTGATTTTCCCACCAATCCTCTATCTATGTTAGTGTTGGTTTCCAATATCCTGGTGGTGATATTTTTCCTGACATCCAACTAAAAACAAGAACCTAGGCTCAGACACCAAATGTTGACCCTAAATCTCAACAATAGTGTGAGACTTAAGAAGTTTGACCTATTGTTAGTGATGTACACGGGAAAAGTAAACTACTCTAACTTGTGATAAAAAGAATGTAAAAAGATTTTTTTTCTCCAAACCATCAATTCTCATTCATATCTTAATATTCATTACATTAGTCTCACTCTCATATAAATTTTTCTCTTACTCTCTCACTTATCTCTAGTTATGCTCACATACATTTCTTATGGCACACATGGATTAATTACAATAAATATACAAAATGGATTAATTCTAAGAGTCACTTCGTTTTATTCATGCATTTGTCAATTTATGTCTCATTCTAGATTTTTTCAAAGAATTTGTGTAGTGTATCATGACTTCCCTTAGTATTCGAAGGATTTTGCATTGTATCGTGACTTACCTTAGTCTTTGGCATATTTTCCAATGTATTGCAGCTTCACCCTTTTATGGACGAATTCTTTCTTTTATGTATGGATTCCTCTTTAATCCTCTGTGGATTTTTCTAAAATTTGATGGATTCTTCCTGATGTCCATGACTTATCCAAAATTTGATGAAGAATGATGTCAAAATTTTAAAAGATATCACCATTTGAAGTGAAGGTTTTTAAGTGCGGGACTCGCACATTCGGCAGATCATAGTCACTCTAACTCGAAGTTGAAGATCTCCAAATGATAATATGAGAGAGGTTTTTGTTCCTCTTATTATTAGGAGGAAAAACCTCTCTCCATTTTTACACAAAAAAATAATTGAGGAGATATATTCATTTTAAATTTCAACAAAATAAGGTTGAAGGAAAATAAATAAGATAAAACAACACAAGTTTAGTCAAACCACGTTATCTCCCTCATTTCTCAATGAAAAATAAGAATTTCAAGATGTTTTGGAAATATTACAACAAGGAGCACTAAACTCAGAAATGGTTAATGATAAAAAAATCAAGGATGATAATATGGCGGAAAACTATCGCATTGAAAGATTCAATCATGCAAGAGTAGACTTGACAATTGGAAAGAAGTAGTTAACTTCATGTGGAAGAGAGTTTAATGTAGAGTTGTAATATTTGATTAATTCTCTTCCATGTTTGTATCCTTGTCAAGTGGAAGTAGTAGTAGTTCAATCTAGAGTTGTAGTGTTTGATTAAATATCTTCCATATTTGTCTCCTTATCAAGTGGAAGAAGTAGTTGAATGCAAGTAGGTTGTAGTGTTTGAATAAATTCCTTCCACATTTATCTCATTGTAAATTAGAAGATGTAGTCAAGTATTTCCCAAGATTATAGGTAGGTAGTTCCATAATCTTGGGGTAGGGATGAGTTATAAATATCTCTCCAAAGCACTCAATGCAGCAATGGTAGGAGATGGATGATTTTTGTAACATCATTTCTGATTAATAAAATCCATAGTTTGGCAACAACTTATTTTTATTTTTTCTAACCCAACTCTGAGGGAAGAGAAAGGGTCCACTCTTACCCAAGGAGGAGGATGGTTTATTTATTTTTAGAGTAGATCGTTATTGTTTTACTTAGTTTGTTTAAATCTGTTTTGTGTGTTTTATTTTACTTTGTTTGTGAAGCTTCACTTTTATTTGTTTGTTGTCATTTATTTATTTTCAGTTATTTATTTCTCTTTGATAGATTAGATTTGATTTCAGTAATTTATTTCATTTTTAGATTAGATTCAATTTTAGTTATTGAATTTAATTTTAAGCATTTTAAATTCTAAAGCAAAGAACTGTAAGATCATTGTTTCCTTTAGCCCCTTTTACAAATAGCCTTGGACACCACTTGGTTTTGACATTCTTTGTGATTAAATGGTGAGGACTATAACAAACCTCATTAGAGATCACACTAGATGCTATAATTAATGGTTATATGGTAGTAACATTATTATTATATATGTAGAGAATTTAACGTTCTCACCTTGTATGCTTGGAATTAGATGGGAAGGATACTATTGAATTAATATTCAAATATGTTATACATGGCTAACAAAATAAGGGCCATGCATATTGGAGTGCTCAAATATTATTCTATCACCATTCAAGGAGCTAAATTTATAGGTGATTTTGAGGTACTTGAGCTAAAAAACAAGATAACTTCTTGGTGATTTTAGGATGACCATGGTGCTATGCTAATAACATAGACCTAAACTTTAATAATAGGTAAATTAGTTTTGATAAAAAGGATGAGGGCATTTTAATACCCTTGGATGATGTAAATATTGCGACTTATACAAATACAATCAATGATTAGTATCTCAACATAATCTACATGCATATGGTGCGTGACCCTGAGAACATGGAGCCATCAAAAGAGGGCTTGCTTCATTAGGAAGATGCATAGTCCATTAGTGATAATAAAAAAATGGGTTGTGAAAATTGGGCCATGAAAATTATGAGATGGTAGGTTACAAAGTTTGAGGAAGAGTTACCAAGATGATTAAACGGAATAGAGTTAGAATCTTGGGTGAGGATAGTTTGCCAAAGTATACTAGAGAAGAGAAGCTTGAATATTTATTGTGCATAATGGAAGAAAATTGGCACAATGAGGAAGACAAGACAAAAACGTGATGATATAAACCTTGTGGGGTATAATAACGCACTTGGCGGTGGGCAATACATAGAGAAAATTATTGCTTTCACATGAGATTAGAGAAGCCTTTTTGAAAAGGTTTGCAAGGAACAATCTCCCTTCATTGGTGTCGATTTTGATGGAAAGAACCCTATTGGTACATGTTCATAACTACAAAAGAACTAGGTATAAGAATAATATGCATTACCACTATATCTTTGGGTACACAATTTATATTCTACTTTACATGGTTGTGTACTTGCCTAGTATGTACATGTTGAGTGAAGTAAGAGACAATTAGTTGACATGACCTAATTGAAGGTATTGTTCATACTTTTGATTATTTTTGTACTAATCCACCAGTTCATGAAGCTTTACATATTATGAAGTGCATCAGGAAATGGATAATGTGAAATATGAGGAGCTTCTAATTCATCTATTTGGTGAAGCTAATGTTAAAATTCACAAGGACTTAATAGAAACAAAAGAGATATAGTTTGGGTGTACATGGAAGGAAAATGAATAAGAAAACCTGGTATATCTACAAGATGATGAAGAGGTATAAGAACTGAATGTCAAGCATATAGAAGGTGTGTGCAAGGTGATGGACTCGTAGATGAGCATGCACGTGAATACCATGTTCTTGTGAAAACCAAGAAGGTGAAAATTGGTACTAAAAACATGCCGAGGAGGAGATTATTGGAGATTACTAGTCCCCCTTTATTTTTAAGGATGACTTATTACATTTTATACTATAGTCACATTAATGAATAGGATGAACATCATGATTTCTCACAAAGAATAATTAGAAAGGGGGTAGAGAAGAGGAGGAAGAATGAAGGAAGAAAGGGGAGAATGATCCATAATATGAAGGGTGATGCATCCAATTTTTATGAAGATATTTTCAATAATGATCACATCTTCCTATTATGGGATGCTTCCTCTTTTACATTATGCATGGACACCCTCGACCATAAAATGAGTGTTTAGAAACACTATTTTAAGACCTTCCAAGGTGAGCTCGAGATGGACATGAGCAATAATCATGATGATACTCCTAAATAATTGATTTATGAACCTCCTTAGATGATTAATATTTCTATGAACATATTATTTCAAATCACCCATCTCACCAAGAGATGAAGATGAATACACCCGCAACACCCTACGATGCTTTGTCTTGCTTCTAGACATTGTTGAGCTCAAGATGATGCTTCCAAGACCCTTATAAATTTTTTATTTCTATATTTTAGTTGTGATGAAGTCATCCCATTACCCTATGAGGAGTAAAAATTAGAAAACGAGTGAAAATGGAGCCATCTACAACTTTTTGCACTCAGAATGAAGATTTTCTATTTTTAGCGGGTAGGACCGAGAACTGCTATTTTGGGACATATCACCCATTTTGCCTCAATATGAAATTCTGAACCTTATGGCACACTTCATCCTTCTCAGTTGATGATGAATTGATATTTTTAGTAGGTTTATTTTTCCTTACTTGATATTTTAGGAAAATTGACATTTTTGCCTTTCCTTTCATTTTGCATCTTTTTTTACTGTCCTGGATGATCCAAACATTCAAATTAGGGGAATTACTATTTCTAGCATGTGGAGGAGAATAGAATTTGATAATTTTAGTAAGATTCAAAAATTACCTTGTCCGTGATAGAGACAATATGTTTAGATTCAGCTCTTTTTCGCGATCTCATGATCCAAATTTCACTGTGTTTCACCTACCGGGATGCTTGAAAATAAAAAATAAATTTTTCTTGGTATGGGTTTCAAGCCACAAATCTACCAAGGAAACCATTAATGGAGCCATATATATTTTGAAATTATTCTTCCCCACCTCATATCATGATGAAAACAACTTCACTGAGATAGGTTTTTCTCTTGGAACTTGTGCTCCAATTTTTAGCTTGAGCCGCCTCCTTGATTGATGGAAAATTGTAAGAATGTGAAATACAAAGTGGAAATCAAGGGTTTTATTCCATTAATAATAAGAGGAACCTCTAGTTTTCTATTTTTTCATTTTTAAGGCACCTAAGAGGAAGGGAGATGGTGAAAGTTTCAACATGATCCAATTGCTCATTTGTGAGATACAAAAATTTCATGGGTTTTGGCCATGGAAGTCTTGTGGTGTAAAATAGACATGGTGGCAGCTGAAAAAGTAGTGTTTTTGTGTTATGGAAATCATATACCTATAGGAATTATGGAGGGATGAAGAAATGAGGAGGGGAAATGGAGGTTTGCAAGTTCTCTGTGAATTCTCCCGATAGTGAATTTCATGGGAAACAATGGAGAAACAACATGACAATTAGTATTTTCCCAATTTTTGACTTATAAAACCTATTTGTCTTGGGAAAAATTTGTTTCCCATCTATCCTAAGGGGTTGGGAAATTTTGTGCACAATTTTTTTTGTCACCCTCCTTGTGACAAGTGGCATCCTAAGATTAGTCGATGAGGGTGAGAGAAAAACACTTTAAAACACCCAAGGGCTGAAATTGGGTCATATGGGTGACCAAGGAATGGGATAGGATTGGGAGAATTTTTGTGTCCCAACTATCCTAGAAACTTGGGATAGTTGGTACAAGAAAATTCACCGAGACTGGGCTTGAAAAGTGGTAGATGGTCATTGGCTGAGGTGAAGAGGAGAGGGAGCTAAAAATGAGCCTACATATCACCTTTCCGGGTCATGTAGAGGACGGTGTAAGACTTGGGGTTGGGTGGATTTTTGTGTCCCATCTATCCCAAATGTTTAGAAAATTTTGTATAAGAAAATTTCCTCTCATTTGGTGAGGATAAGTGGCACTCTAGGATTCAAGGATATAGGGTGCTCAAAATTGGTGTAAAGGGGATAAACCGACATTTATAGGTTCAACGTAGGTCACATGGTGTTCTAGGGGATATTTAAGGGTTTTACAAAATTTTATCCCAACTATCCCAAAGGGATGGGAAATTTAGGGCAATAAATTATGTTAAGACATGGGCGTGACATGTGTCCACCCAAAAAAATTGGCTAAGTCCTAGAGCGTACCTTGGAGAGAAACTTGTCGGAGGCATAACTTGAGCATCCAAAGGTATTTTCATGAACTTATTTATATGATTTTAACTGAAAATACAATTTTTGAAGGAAAGGATGGGTCTAATGCCTTTATTCCACCTATAACCTCCTAAAAACATGAGTTTTTCTCAAGATCACATGTTGTATATGTTGAAAACAATATTTGGGAAGAATTTCTTATGTCTTGTGAAAAATGTGAAACTACCATCACTTAGGTATCTGAAATAAATTTCCAATGATTTCTTGATTGACCTCCAAATCCTCACGGAGCTCTCGTAATCACTTCCCAAAGCTAAGGGGTTGTTTTGTACTACAAGTTGCTTCAACCTCTAAGACCCGCTTTCACTGAAACTATCCCTAAACCTTTGAAACTTTCCAAAATATTCCAAAATAATTTTTACAACATTATTAACTACTAAATAATACTTACTTGATTGATTTAAGCTTGTAGATCTGCTATGAGGGGTGTGAATAAGTGTCTTGGAAAGGCTAGAAATAGCCATTGCTATGTCTCTTAAAAAAGCCTATTTTGAAAGTTATCATCTATGGAGCACTTGAATGAACTTGTTTTCCCTAAATCACCTATGGGAAAATTTAAAAACATATAATATCACCTGAAAGAGTAGGATAAGCTTAGTATAGGGAATGAGATGACCTAGAGGGGTGTCGTGGAAGGTTGACAATGGAAATTTTTAACACTAGGGTATGGTTGTATTTTCAAGCTAAATTTCTCCCTTGAAAAAAATAGGAAATAGGATTCTATAATAACTTCCTAGAGATAGATTCTATTTAGATATTCGGAGGGAGATTGAGGCACAACACACCCTTAAGGAAAATTTCATGGGTTATACATTAGAGGTAGATGAACTATTGAGGAATTCAGGGCACATCTATATACCTAGAAAGGGTGACTTGCACCGATTCATATTATCATAGGCCCATCAGTAAACCTTATTTAGCCCACCGGGGGTGAAAAAGATACATGTAGAGCTATTAGCTACAACAGTTGTATCACTAGACATGGTAGCAAAAAGAGACATTGCATCTTACATGGTATGTTCTTAGGATATCCAAAGAGTGAAGGCCAAACATCAACATCCAAGAAATATTTTATATCCATATGACATTATAGAGTGGAAATGGGACACCGTTTTGTGGATTTTGTTGTTGGTATACCCACCTTAGCATACCGTCACGATGCAATCATGGTCAAAATAGAAAAATTGACTAAAGTAGCACAATTTTCATTAGTGAAGACCACTTATAAAGAGAAAGGAATAGATAGGGTCTACTTGGATGATATTTTTAGGTTACATGGGATTCCACATGAAACCATATGTGATCATGATCCTTTTACACATCCAAATTTTGGATCGTGATGCATGAAACATTGGGCACATAGATACATCACCGCTTACCACCCTTAGAAAAATGGTTAGAATGAGCGAGTTGATTAGGTATTAGAGGACATGCTTCATATATACGTAATGGATCACCAATTTCATTTGGAGGAGTACTTATACTTGATTGAGTTTTCCTATAACAAATGTGGTAAAATTTATATTGGTATGGTGCCTTATAAAGTTTATGGATGAGAGTGTAAGAATCCTTTCGAGTTGATATTGGATTGAGGATAAAGTTATTGTGGGTCCTCCCATGGTTCAGGATATGGAGCGATAAGTAGTTCTTATTAGAAAATGACTATAGGAGGCACACAACAAATAGAAGAAGTATGTAGATGGCCACAAGATTGACCATAGTTTTGAGGTGGACATGAAGGTTTTCTTATGAGTTAAGCTACATGAAAGTCCTATCCAATATGGAAAGGGCTCTAAGCTTGCACCATGGTTTTGGGAACCTTTGAGATTCTATAGTGGATTAGAATAGTATCCTACTCCCTTTCCTTGCCACCTAGATTTTCACATAACTATGATGTTTTTCATGTTTTTGTATTGAGGAGGTCTGTACATGATTCTTATCATGTTCTATATTATAAATCCTTGTAGGTGCAAGAGGATGACATAATGACCTTGTATCCCATGAACATTCTAGAATGTAGGACCCTAGGACTTCGAGGTCATGAGCTTGATCAAAGTGCAAGCAGGGTAAATTTTAAGACCCCTTAATTTTTTTGTATATATTTATTAGCGAATTTGTGAAATTTAAATTTTGTAATGATGGTGAATATATTATACTGTCGGACAACAAGATATATTATGGTGTCATCTAGTAGCAATTTTTGACTAATATTATATGTTTTTGGTTGATAGTATATGATGTCAGCAAAAAACATATGTAATTTTTTGAAAAATCATTTTTGACAATACAGTTAAAATGACTGGATCAACGAGAAATCTATCCTCATAAAATATGGCATAAAAAATTCAAAAAAATATTTTTGTGAAAAAATACATATTTCGCTAATTTTGTATGGATTTTTTTTGAATTTTTTTATGTTAGTAGTTAAAATGATCATCTCAATGAGAAATATGTCCTCCTAAAATATAGCATAAGCAAAAAAAATCCCATACTTTTTTTTTTGTCTAATAACATCATCGAAAAATGGTACCCACTAGTAGCTTTTTGTATGCTACGAGCCATTAGTATAAAATATACTTTGTTGGATGGTAACATGTTTTATGCTATTAGTTGATGGCATATATTATATTGTCAGGTACTAGCATTAAAATATGTTGTTGTTTAGTAGCATGTTTTATGCTACCGACTAACAACATATATTATGATGTCGATTGATAGCATAAAAATTCTATTGACAACATAAAGGAGAGTATCAAGAATTTCAATTTCACATTAATGGATAATTGACCACTAAAATTAACTTGTACCCGGAGTAAAATTTTGACGACTTGGTCCTAGATCCTACCCTTAAAATTCACCATTTTCAAATTTTAAAAACTGAAATATTCATGAATTAACAAATATTTGCCACTAAAAGTTTCCTGGGTGAAAGTATAGTGGGATCAATATGATGAGATTACTACCACATGGGAGGATGCTGCTACACTAAGGGTCCAATTTCCTTAATTATTCCACCGAATTTTAGGAGGAAATCATTTTCTAAGGGGAGGGGGATGTAGCACCCACTTCCCTTAGACAATATTAAATATATTTTCCTTCCATATTGCAATTTTCATCATATGGATCATTGTATATATGTATCGGGCACATGGTACTTAGACTCACAATTTACAAGACTATTACTTTTTACATTGAGTTGGCATGGGGTGCCAACCTTATGATATTACTAGTATAGATATGGTATACCATGATGATACATTATTACTTTTGATGGATATATATGATTGATGTTACAGGTTGTGATTTTCATATATTATAACTATGATGATGGTAGTGGTTACATTTGAGAATATTTTAAATTATAATAAAAAATTGAAATATATCTTTAATTGGTGTGTTTTTATTCTAAATTTTATAGTAGCTATTTGGTTAATATAATTGAGTAAATATGGCACGTGCATTGAGTGTGTAGATGATGAACATGATTATTACTTTTGATGGATATATATGATTGATGTTACAGGTTGTGATTTTCATATATTATAACTATGATTATGGTAGTGGTTACATTTGAGAATATTTTAAATTATAATAAAAATGAAATATATCTTTAATTGGTGTGTTTTTATTCTAAATTTTATAGTAGCTATTTGGTTAATATAATTGAGTAGATATGACACGTGCATTGAATGTGTAGATGATGAACATGTACCAAAGGATACACACAAATAATTTAAAAAATTAAATAAACCAAAGAGAATGGAAGGGGACTAACTCCCACGATGCTCCTTAGCCAACACAAATCACCCAAACTTGGAAATTTTAGGGTTGGGATTATGTGTAAGGTGACAAGTTATTGATTTAACTATTTTGGTTACCTTGTCTTATTGTTTGATCCTTTCTTGACCCTAGCCAATCTTAATTGTTTTAAGTAATCTTGTTTGAAGTATATCTTAGTATTTGTTTAATGGGGTAATTTATTTCTATTTTTGGTTGATTTTTAATTTGTTGGGATGGGTTAAACTTTCTATTTTTTTATAAAATTTCATATTTCTCCTTTAGGGCCATTTTTGAGTGGAGTGTGAGACAAGTAAACCTTATCTCATACCCCCAAAACTAAGCCTTACACCTACCCATACTTATTTTAGATTTTTAAGCCATTTGGGGCTCATAAAGACCCCATAAAGGTACCTTGGGAAACTTTTCATCCACCCTTATTAATTTTGATGTAAGTTTATTTTGGAATGACTTGTGAGTTGAGTGTTATTTATTTTGAGTTTTATTTTTTACCATTATACTCTTCCATGTATTTTTATTGAAAGTGATTTTATGTGTTATGGTTTAACTTGGATTATGATTTTTATTTGGCCCATGTAGACATGGATTTCATTTAATGTATTTTAGGGATTCGTATTTATCTTGGGAACTTAGGATGTTGTCACTTGGCACCATCCTAAGGGGGTATTCCTTGAGTCTTTTTCTATTTAAGTGAGCTTATTTTTATCATTTAGGGAAATCCTTGGTCTTAGGTTTATGTTGTTGGATTGGTTTGGAGTGATTGAAGCTTGATATTGAAAAAATGACAAGATGAACAAGAGGTGGGTACCTTTCCTTATTAAATTCTTACACTTTTTGGGTTTTTTTCCATCCATAATGGAATTCATGTGATTTTTGTGCTCATTTGAGTTGTAAGAGGAATTTTCCATGTGTTATCTACTTGATTTTTGATGATTCGTTTATTTTCCTTTTTAAAAACACCTCATCTTCTATATTCTATTAAACCATTTGTAGCCTTGAAATTGTATTTCCCTATGATATTGCTAGACATTTTCATTATAACTTGAACTCATGGCATGGATATTAGTTAATATAATTATTACTAGTTTACTTTATTTTATGGGTTATGAGTATGCATTTATTATTTTGATTGCAATATGATGTTAAATGATGCTTTGTATAATGCTAGTATTTTTTGTAAAGAAGTTGTTATATGCAACCATTGACTTACAACTAAACAATTCATACATAACAACTAACATGCAACCAAGGAACTCATCCAAAAATATAGGAATCACCCACAAAAAAATGTTTGGAGCCAAAGGAGGTCACACACATAAATAAATCCATGATTCTGAGGAGCTTGTATAATGTGGACATCACATATAAGCTCAAACGTGTTGATGGAAGAAGCCATTGTGAGAAATAGGAGAGGAATCAATGTCATCACCTGATTATGCGTTACAACTCAAACAAATAAATAATTTATTTAAATCATAATTTAATAACTGGTTGATCAACTGATTAGTTAGTTAAGCTATGTGATTATATGAGAACATCTAATGATTAGTTTGTTGCATGCATGCATATAAGTATCCAGATTATTTGGTTAAGATATTTTACTTAATCTAACTGGAAATCCTAGTAGAACTCTATCTCTTCATGACTCTGCTGTAATGAAGGATATAAAAAGGAAATGCTAACGCTGAAGAGGGGATCAATCCATAGGTAGAGAATTTTTGTATTTTCCACTTGTAATCTTCATGCTGATGAAATAAAAATTTAGTTATGTTTATTCATTATAAACACGAGACTTAGGAGGAATTAACACCCAAGGCAGAACTTACGCTAACCCTCTCCTTTTTTTGATTTAATTCATTACATGATTAGATTAGTAATAACCTATTCCTTTATTTGTGTTCTATTTTTACATGCTTTTTTATTATCCATAGTATTTACTTTCAGTCATAATCTAGTTCATTTCAAGCATTGTTATTTCCTAATTGTAGTGACAACAATTTACCTTTATACCTCTTAAACATATCTCTACATTCAACACTGGCAATATTGAAAGGTTATGTCCCTAGGTTTGATAATTAAATGACTGTAGATTAATAAAAAACATACTAATTCTTGAAAGTTAATATGCAACACTAATTTTGGCACCATTTCCAGGGATACTACCAAGTTATAAGGTTTTTGAGAGGTTTTTCATTTCTTAGAGCAGTTTAGGTTTTAGGAAATTCACCTCCATCTACCAACCCCCACTAATTTTTGTTGATTGAGTTGAGTTAGTTGATGCATGCACCACCCAAGGGATGCCCATGGTATATTTTTACCTAATCCACAAGTAGCACATATATCTTCATATACCTCTAAGGATTCTGAAGAAGACATCCTTTCATTTGTACAAGGTTTACTATTCGAAGATCATCCTCTAAGTGACAGTTATGAAGCTGCTCTTGAGCAACCAGATATGACAGAAGAAGTAGATCAGAATGATCAAAATAGGGAAACCACCTTTGAGTTCCCCATTACTGACAATAATGTAGCTACCGCCATAAAAATATTTCTCCCTTAGCCTTGCCCAATTTTCATGGATCAATGAAGAGACCCAAACATATTTTTGTTTGAGTTTGATGTTCTATGCAGGAGTTATGATTATACTATTAATGCACATAAATTGAAACTATTTCCTTCTACACTCAAGGATATAACCTTGAGTTAGTTCATGGGATTCAAGAAATTTTGTAACCATGTCGGAACAAATGAAGGAGAAATTCCTCAATAAGTACTAGGATTATTACAGACCAAGTAATAGAGGAGGTGATGAAATCTATAGAATGGCACAAAAAGAGGATGAACCATTAGAAGACTATTTATAAAGGTTCATGTTCTATGTTTAGAAGTCAAGGCACACCGAAATACCACCCAAATATCTCAAATTACTCTTTTTTAAGGGATTCAATGAGGAGTACATGGATGCTTTGGATCTGATAGGAGCATGGGACATTTCAAAAGCTACTTTTGTAGAAATTTTTGAAGCATGCAAAAATTACTCAAGAGCTACTATGAAGAGGGTAAGAAGTGTAAGATCAAGAGGTGGATTAGCCACCACAACAATGGGGACATATTCGTGTAAGATATTATCAAAATTTTAAAAAACATGAAGTAAGAGATTGTAAATGACATGGACAATCAATTATATGCTCTACATGCTAAAAATAAAAAGGAAGATGTAGAAGAAACACTCACAGAGTATTGACATGCATGCGGAAGGAAGAAATTAGATTGTAGATGCGGAGAATTAGCCAACATTTCTCAAGAAAGAAAGTCTTCACCTGAGTTTAAGATGTTAAAGATAGAGGATGGGAAATTTTTCTATATTTCTCAAATAAAATTGTGGCCACCAAGGTAAGGAGGTATGAAACAAGACCATATGCATTCATTTCAAAATTGGTCTAATAATCCATATATGTAGCCCCCACTTTGGGCTAACCTCAATTCCAAGGGAAACCAAAAAAACAATGGAAAAAACATCCTCAATCATGGCATAAACCTGGAGAGGATAGTAGTAGTGGAATAACCCACCATTTAATTACCGATAATCTTATCAAAGCAACATCCTTATCCACAACAACAAGCTCTGATGCCAAACCCCCAATCATGCTCTCAACCAAATGCTACAAAACTAACATCTTAGCTATCACCTAACCCTAAAAATAAAGCTACTCAACCAATCTATTTCGTTGAACCAACTCAATACCCTACTTATTATTTTGATGTCAACAAAATCCATCTTTTCTCAAGAAGATCACTTCCTCCACTAGCTGGACCTACCATTACTAAAATTGTAGAAGAAACATAGTTGTTGCATATTGATCGTAGAAAATATAGAAGATGTTGCATCTTGATCCACAACAACCTGATAAAAATTCTAGCAAGGGTAAAAATAAGGGTAATGAGACACTATTTCTTGAAAGGTTACAAGAAACAAATACTGACATCAAATTAGAATTTGATTCGATTTTGTCAATGAGCGGAAATAAATTTGTGTCAAAATTCCATTGATTCAAGCTATTAAGGATGTGCCCATCTATAATAAATTGGTTAAATACCTATGCATAAAGAAACTAGGTAGGAAGAGGAAATATCTAACTATTGTACATGTCATTGGACAACTAGCTGATATTATGCTTGGGAACTCAATTTTGCCCAAATATATAGATCCGTAAATACCTTTAGTAAATGTCACAATCAATGGCACAATGATCAAGAACACTTTGATTGACTTGGGGGAAAAAAGTAAAGAAAAAAATCATGGATGATTTAAAGTTAGAGGGACTAAGACCAAAAACCATAGTCTTGCAGCTTACAGACAGATCAACAGTTAAGCTGAAGGAGTCATGGAGGAAGTAGTAGTAGTGGAAGAATCTTGGGAGTACCCTTCCAATTTATTATTCTTCACAAAAATAAAACTTGATAGGATATCGTATCATCCCGAGATGACCATGGTTCACAACTAATGATGCATTTATAGGATGCAAATCTAGTATTATGATTATCTCTAATGGAAGTGGTACCAAAAAGCTCATGCTTTACCCCATGCACAACCATTCAATGAAGAAGACCAAACCATTTGGGTTGAAGAGATAGAATAAGACCAAATCTTAGTTCGTCAGTCATGATGTTGGAGAAGTCATGCATAATTGAAAGGCAATAAGAGGATGTTGTTATTTTAAACATCCTATAAAATAATTATGGGAGGAATGAAGAAGTAGATGGAAAATTACGGTGTATAAGTTGTCCTGAGAATCAAATCCTACCGCAAAAAAGCATTATGAATGTTCCAGGTAAGAATTTCATCCTCTACCAACTTCTTCCACATGATTATATATTGAATTCTATGATTATCAGTATATGCTCCATGAATGATCTCTCTAAGCAAGTGGAAATTACCATAGAAGCCACTTATGTGAACAGGACGTTGAGCATACAACAAGAGAAACTTTTAATTTATCTTTTGTAAAAACATAAGACAACATTTACATGGTACTATGGAAACATACATGGAATCCACCCCAAGATATATACACATAAGATATATGTCAAAGAAAATTGCAAGAAAATATAACAAACATAAAGAAGAATGATCCTAAAGTGAGGGATATAGTGAAAGAAGAATTAAAAATTATTGGATGTTGGATTCATATATCCAATTTTAGATAGTCAATGGGTGTCACCCCTTATCATTGTACCTAAGAAGAATGGTAAATGGAGGATCTGCATGGACTATAGAGAGCTGAATGCAAAGCAACAAAAAAGGATCATTTTTTGCTTCCTTTCATTAATCAGGTACTTAACACTCTTGTTGGAAAGAAATATTTTTATTTTCTTGATGGTTATAGTGGCTACAACCAAATTCAGATTGCACTAGAGGACCAAGAAAATACCACATTAACATGTCCATGGGGAATGTATGAATATTCCGTTCTTCTTCTTTCAGTTTGTGCAATGCACCTGCTATATTCCAGAGGGTAGTTTTGAGTATCTTCTCGATCTATCCAATGAATGCATGGAGGTATATATGGATGATTTTATAGTATATGGTAGTACTTTTGATGAAGCAATGAAGAATCTAGAAAAATTTCTTAAGAGATGCAAGGAGCATAACCTATCCTTAAGAAACGAAAAATGCTACATGATGATGTCTGAAGGAATAGTGTTGGGGCATTATCTATCATTTGCTAGAATTTAGGTAGATCCAACAAAAATATTTGTGATTATAAATATACCAACACTAAAGAAGCATAAATATTTGAGAAGATTCTTAAGCCACTTTGGGTGTTATAGAATATTTATATATGACTTTAGTAAGATTGCAACACCATTATTTGTCTGTTGGGAAAGGATGATGCCTTTGAGTGGAATGAGAAATGTGAGATTGCATTCTTGAGAAGTAAATGTTGACTTCTGCGCCTGTGTTAAGAGGACCAGATTGGATTTTTCCATTTCACATTAAAACTTATGCCTTAGATCATGCCATTAGATTTTTTAGGATAGAAGGATGGAATTTTAAACTATGCAATCTAATATTTCAGTAAGAACCTACAACACGCTGAACTTAACTATACAGTTTAAAAGAAAGATTTTTTAGCAGTTGTGTATGCCATTAACAAGTTTAGGAATTACATCATAGGATACCTAGTATTTATTCACATTGACCACACTATAATTAAATACTTGATCAACAAAACAATTGTAAGCTGTAGAGTAATCATATGGTTTCTAATTTTGTAAGATTTTGATGTCACCATTGTGGATAAGCCTAGTAAGGACAATGTTGTAGCTGAATTTCTTTCAAGAATGGAGAATAATAATGAAGAACAAGTAGTGGATGAATCTTTCCCAAATGAGAACCTATTTTCCATTTCCACTAGAACACCCTGGTATGCTGATATAACTAATTATTTGGTCTTAGGTAAGACACCTCCACACTACTTATATTCTGAAAAGAAATACATAGTTTAGAAAAGTGTGAATTTTTCTTGGATAGATGGATTTATATTTCACATAGGGTAGGATAATGTTATGAGAAGATGTATATATGATGAGGAAATATATGATGTCCTCAAAGCCTACCACAGTGAATCTTGTGTGGAGGGAAATTTGCTGCAAAAAGAACAACACAAAAGGTGTTGACAACATGATACTACTAGTCAACACTGTATAAGGATCAGTAACATTATATACCAGAAGGTGTGATAGATGCCAAAGAATGGGTAAGCCTACCAAGTCAGATGAGATGCCATTGCAACCTCGCTTAGTTAGTATTACAAAGAATTTGAAAAATGGGGTTTGAACTTTATTTGTCCTACAAATCCTAAATCTCAAAGCATAAGGAATACATTTTGGTGTGCACATATTACCTCACTAAATGGATAGAAGTGAAAGAATTTCTAAATTAGAAGAGTGAGAAAGTTTCCAAATTCTTGTACGACCACATCTTCACAAGGTATGAAGTACCAAGAGAAATTTTTATTGATCAAGGTACACACTTTATTGCTAAAGTTATTTCTGATCTAGCTAAGGAATATGAAATTAGACATAGGAATTCTACACCTTATCATCCCCAATCTAATGGCCAAGTTGAGGTGACAAATAGGAAATAGAAGCCATCTTGAAAAAAACTATTGCACTCCACCAGAGAGATTGGGCAGATATACTTCCAGAAGTAGTTTGGGAATTCAAAACAACTTGGAAGACAACAACATGATTCATACCATTCGAGATTTTGTATGGTAAGACAAATGTTTTTCCCATTGAATTCAAGCACAAGAGACTATGGAATGCACTTGAACTAGGATTTTTTTAATCTAAAGATCAAAGGTAGAGGATTCTTAGCTCAATAAGTTAGATGAAATGAGGAGACAAGTTGTGCCTAATAAAGATGTAGTTTAGAAGAAAAGGATAAAATGGCATGATAGTTCCATCAAGATAAGACAATTTCAAGAAAGTGATTGAGCTCTCTTATTTGAATCAAAGTACAAGGAAAACATGGTAAAAATCAAGAGAAGGTGGTTGGGACCATATGAGATTGAGAAAATATTTCCCAATGGAGTTGTAAAACTCACCACCATAGATCCTATGAGATTCAAATTGCTATTGAATGGTCATAGATTGATATTTTACACAAATCCAACTAAAAGGAGCACCTTCTTGCAATAGTTTCAGAGGCGGTGAAAAGTAGAACAAAGATGCAAACATTAGAGTTAAGATTAGAAGTTGAGTTTATGGTTATGTTGTCCAAAATAAGCTCATGCTTAATTTTGGTCAACTAACACCATTTTCCCCCTTTTAGTGCTTCAATCTGATTTTTTTACATATTTTAAGTACTTAAGGATTCCTAGAAAGCATCTTCATCAGATAGGAAATTTCTTCCCTTTCTCGAAAATATAAAGAAGTCCTTCTAACTCTTCATATTTTGCAAGTTACGAGCATGGGGGAATTTTTGAGAATTTTGCCAATTTCTGGGCTTGGGGGCCTAGGGGAATTTTTGAGAATTTTTAAATTTCAGGCTTGGGGGCCTAGGGGAATATTGAGAATTTTTCTAATTTCAGGCTAGGGGCTTGGGGAAATTTTGAGAATTTTGCCAATTTTGGGCTTGGGGCCTGGGGAATTTTGAGAATTTTGCCAATTTCGGGCTTGGGGGCCTAGGGGAATTTTTGAGAATTTTTCAATTTTTGCAAATGGTGCAATTTGCATTTTTAGGCCCTAGGGTCCATTTTGCAAATTTGCATTTTCACCATTTCTTGTGGATTAATGCAAATTTTCAAATGGGCATAACTTTTGACCCAGTGCTCAAAATTTAATAAATTTTATATCGTTGGAAATCTCTCGACATCCTCTACACCATGGAAACCCGAAATATTAATTTTGGTGAGGGTAAGTGGGTGAAAAAGGAAGGAAATGTATCTAATTCCAAAATTTAAATATTCAGTCCCGTAAAAGGCAAGAAATCCTGAAAAACTCAAAATAGCTGCACGCACTCAGAAGGCCATAACTTTTGGAATCCTCATAAAAACACAAAATTGGCACCTTGAAATTGTGGTTCCGAGACCAACACACAATAATCAAGATATTAAGAATTTGATGAAGGATCGATAGAGAATTTACAAAAAACATGTTCGTGAGTTGTAAGTTCGATAAGTTATTTTAGTTGTGGTTGGGATGCATTCAATGAAGCATGGGATAACATATTTCACTGCTACAAGTTATGGGATAGTATGGGGGGCCTTTTACAAGTAACAAAACATCATTGCATTCCATTTTATACCTTTTGAAAATGGTTCAATGATAGATTTTGGGATTTCCATTTTCCTCTCTCTCTCTCTCTCTCTCTCTCTCTCTCTCTCTCTCTCTCAGAATTCTATAAATTGGAGTGTTAAGCTCATTATAAATGGGAGATAGTTTTTAAGTAACAAAATCTATCAAAATTTCTTCGTGAAGCCAATTTTCTATAGGTCCTTGTAGTGGAATCCTTTCATGGTGATCCAGGCCCATATTTTGTAAAGGATTGAACTATGTATTTTCAAAATGCAGCACTAGATGCAAGTTTGTGGATGTATCTTCCCTTGCTTTGTTTGGTTTGCATTCTTCTTTCCCTTCAATCTCATTACATACATACTATGTCTATTCTATGTTGTTGCAAGGATTCATTATTACTGTGCATGTATGAACTATGATTGTGAATGCATTTGTCATGATCAATATTTATTCCCAGTGATGTGGAGAGGACCATTATCACCCCTTCTAGTATGTATTTTGCTTTTTTTTCACACATTGGAAAACTATCCTCATTCCCTCCTTTTCTGGTGTATCACCACTTTAGTGTAGGCTTTATTTTCATGCAATATCCCTCCTTGGTCCCTTGGAAAGTTAGATTAGGATTAGATAGTTTTCCTGCATTATAGTAGATTGTGGCAGGTAGTTTAGGAGTAGGAACCAACCTTCTCTGGAGGATCATCTCAAGCTCGCAAGTTCCATAGTTTGAGAGATGATTCCATGTTATTCAATCACACCTTGAGCTCAATCTGACACACTTACATAAACCATAGGGTGATGTCATTCGGAGATAATAGTTTTGGCATGCTTGGTGGGACTAGAGGTCTTCATTTTAATTGTAGAAATACTGATGTGCACTTATTGTAAGTATTCATCTTGTGAGAAGCTTTGAATTACACATCTGGTGACTCCAAAAGAGGTAGAGTCCATTGGTTTCAGTAGTCCAAACTTGGTAGATTTATGAGAAGAATTTAGACAAGATCAAGAACTAGAGAAGAAGGACTCTTCATCTATCTACACTTATCCCCTAGATAGAACAAGAAGAGGAAGAAGAGCTCAAAGGTCACCATCTCCACCAAATAGAACCTTTTCAACACCTCCACCTAGAAGGCCTTTCATTCAATCAACTAGATTTCTCTAACCAATCAGGATGGCATAACCAAATCCTTATGTCAATTTCACTGGCAGCATCCCGCTTGCTCTCAATGCACAAAATCTAGTTCCAGTTGCAGCATTGAAGAACATCCCATATTTCACTGGAGAGAACCAGACAACTTTGATTGACCACATCCAAGATATTGCAAATGTCTATGCAATTCATGAAATTATAGAAATGGACATTACTATTAAATTGTTGGCATCTTCATTTAAAGGTAAAGCTCTGCAATGGTTCAGAAGTCTAACAAAGGGTCTATCCAGAATTGGGACCATTTGTGCACAACTCTTCATAATCAATTTGGAGAAAAAAGGGATAATATGTCTTTATTGGAACAATTGACAATAATCAAGAGGGCTCCTAATGAGCAGCTGACTAACTTCAACTTCAGATTTCAGAGGACGTGGGATAGGATTCCATTAGCCATGAGACCAACAGTGAAGGTGCTTTCCTATACTTTCTTAAAGCTTTAAATTATGATATTGCTATGATGATTCAATCCATGGGAGGTATAACTTTACCCACAGCCTATAACATTTCTATTAGAGCTGAAAATTGCTTGATCCAAGATGGTAAACTTACACCTAGGCCACCTATGCCTCTATATCTAGAACTAGGAGCTCCAAGCACTAGTCAAACACCCACATTAGCTCCCATTCCTACTCCAAGAAATTAGAATTCAACTGAAGCTTCTACTTCATCTTCCAGTACCTCAAATGAGCTCCAAGAAGTCATGAAGCAACTATAAAATTTGGGTAATGAATTGGTGACACTTAAGAGGCAACAAGCTCAAAATTTTAGACCTTTGTATTAGCCTCAAACTCAACCTAATAGACCTCCATATCAACCTAACAGGCCACCCATTCAAAACACAAATCAAAACCAGGTCAGGCCTCCTGCTAATAGACCATTCTAGCCTTATAATCCTAATTTTACATCTAGAGCTTTGGTACCAGTGTAAAATAACATGGCTCAAGAATATGACTGGTGTTTCCCATGTAATCAACCTCATAACTAGTCAATGTGTTTTAATGGTGCTTTGAATCAAGCTCTGATGGTGACAACAAATGGTGTAGAACAAGAGACAAGCCAAGAAGGAAATCAGTGTAGGGAGCATCTCAGCAAGAGGCACCTCCAAATGAGACTACACTTGTGAATTGGTAGGCTGAAGATTTCTGTGGTATAAACCAAGCACCTTCTCAAAGTGTAGCAGCTAATACATGGTCCAAGAAAAGGAATATTGGAGAAGGAAAATCATCTAATTCAAGTGACCCACAACCCTCTGTCACTCAACAAGGTATGGGAAATCAAATTGTAACTCCCAATGTGTAGGGCCAATCCAAGCCACCTTCTAGAACAACTCAAATGCCAGTTGTAACAGCCCTAGTGTAAGAGAAAATTATGCAAGGCAAAGGACAACAAAGAGATAGTTCATCTCCATTCAACATCATTGAGTAGATGAAGAAAACAAATGTAAACATCTCAATGTGGGAATCATTGGCTATCCTAGGACAAAGAGACCTATTGCAAGCTGTTATGGCTAATTGGTCGGCATCAAATCAGCCATCCAAAGAACAAGAAAAAGTTCTTACCAATGTATCTCAGCAAAGAGAAAATCAAGGAAGCCACCAAGGTAAAAATTTGAAGCCCCCACCATTCTATATCTCATTGATCATTGGAGATAAGTTAGTACATAATTACATGATTGATTCGGGAGAAAGTAGCTTAGTCATGCCAAAACAGATAGCTGGTGTTTGGGTCTTCAATATGACCTTTAACAAGATCTATTTTAATTATAGCTCTTCTTAATTCATCTCAAAGGTGTGGTGTAATTAGATGGGACAATGGTAACAACAATTGGAGTAATCAAATATTTGAGCCTCACATTACAAGCATGTCCCAATGTGACCATCTTACAAGATGTGTCAGTCATAGACTTACCACCACTCTTTGCATTGTGCTTGTCAAGATACTTCACTACCAAAATTAGAAACTATTTATTTTTTGATTGGTCACACATGTTGTTTAAAACAAGGTATGGAGCTAAGGCTACAATCAGATCTGAGCCCATTGCAAAGTTCCACATAGAGCCTCATACACCGAGTCCAATCAATTCAAACTATTCAGATTTTGATCAGGAAGATCTCCCAAGCACTTATGAAGTAGATACCAAAGTCGAATGCATACCAAACTTGACTCTTGATGAATGGGAAAACAAAATACATGCTTTTGACCCTTACAAAGAAATGGAGGAATATGAGCTAGGAGTTTATTGTTTGCATGAAGAGAATCATCCTCTCCATAGAATCACTAAGTGAGACCATAAGGATAATAATAAGGTATAGAAATTATTATTTTATGACTCACAAAGTAGAAAAGGTGCAAGAGGAGGAGCTATGCTTGTTTCACCTCAAGGCACAAAGTATTACTCAGCTTTCCGTTTCTAGTTTTCTTGTTCAAATAACACAACTGAGTATGAAGCCTTAATTCACGGATTGCATTGGGAAAGAAAGAGAAGTATAAAAACTTGCAAGTATTTGGTGATAGTGAGCTGATTGTGAATCAAGTCAGAGGACAAAATGCTGCTAAGAACGATATGTTGAAGAACTACAAAAATAGGGTATGGGATCTCATTAAATATTTTGAAGCTTTTAGCATCAATTCCATCCCAAGGAAGAAGAATGAAGTAGCAGACAGATTGGTAGAAATTGCGGAGTAACATTTGATGTTATAGAAAGTATCAAAAGTGAGAAATCTCAGCCTCATATCAAGGTGGTTGTAAGACCAGTTGTTCCAGATAACAATACAAGTTGGCAAGTCTTTGAGAATGATCAACAAATTGTCAATTTTTTACAAGAAGAAGTTGAGTTCTCTGCTAGAAACCAAGACAAGTTGGAGCAGTAGTATGGTGACCAAGTGGTGCAGTTGAGAACCAACAAATTACCAAAGGGTCTCGTAACTTTGGAGTCAATATTCAACCCAAATGACCAGTTCCAAAAGGAGAAGGAAAAAATTCAGGTAAAGGGTGAAGATTCAGAGCCCATTTTAGTAGATGAAGGCAAGACATTGCAAATTGGAAAAGTAAGTACCCCACAAGAGAAATCTGAATTTGTTCAACTTTGTCAAGAATTCCTAGATGTTTTTGCATGGACTTATAAGGATTTAAGAGGTTTCAACCCAAGATTGGCTGAGCATACAATTGAATTAAATCCTGAATCTAAGCCTATCAGATAGAAGCAAAGGCCAGTGAATCCTCACATTGAACCTCTTATGAGGAAGGAGTTGAACAAGTTGATTGAAGCTAGCATCATCTTTCCTATCAAACATTCAAGTTGGGTTACAAACTTAGTGCCGGTGAGAAAGAGAAATGGTGAAATCAGATTGTGCATAGACTTTCATGATCTAAATAGAGCATCACTCAAAGATCATTATCTACTTCCATCAATAGAGTAAATCTTGCAGGTTGTATCTAGTTCTAAAAGGTTTTCATTATTAGATGGCTACTTAGGATATAACTAGATAATGGTGAAAGAAGAAGATAATTTCAAGACAACCTTCACTACAAAATGGGGTACATATGCTTACAAAAAGATGCCATTTGGACTGTCAAATGCCAGAGCAACATTTCAGTGAGCTATGGATATGCCATTCAAAGGATTAATCAATAAGATAATGTTGGTGTATCTAGATGATATCATCATCTTCTCAAAGAATGCAATTGACCACCTCTTTCACCTCAGCAAAGTATTTCAAAGATGTAGAAGATTGAGTATCATTGAATCCAAAGAAGTGTGTATTCTTGGCACACGAGGGAAAATTGTTGGGCCACATTTTCTCAAGAGAAGGGTTAATAATTGATCCTGAAAGAGTTGAAGTCATCCGAACACTTCCATTTCCACACCACAAGAAATATCTCCAAATCTTCTTAGGAAGGATAAATTTTGTCCGTATATTTGTGCCTAATTTTTCCACTCTTGTGAAGCATTTAACAATGATGTTGAAGAAGAGTCTTGCATTTAAATGGAAAGAAAAAGAAAAAGAGAGTTTTTAGGCTATCAAGCATGTAATATCATAGGCTCTAACTCTTATCAACCTAGAATTTTCAAAGGAATTCATGCAGTATGATTTTGGAGGATCAAGCACAATCTTAGCTATCTTGGTACAACTAAATAGAGAAGGTTCAGAATAGCCCATAGCCTTCTTCAGTCAAAGCTTGGAAGATTACAAAGTAAAGTATTCTTTCATTGAAAATCATGTCCTTGCTATCATTAGGAGTTTGAAGAAGTTTAGACACTTGGTCTCAAACAATAAGATTCAACTGTTGGTGTCTCATGCTAGTGTCAAGGACTTTCTCCTAAACAAGGACTTGAATGAGAAGAGAGCAGGTTGGATCACTCAAGTAATGGAATATGATATTGAAATCAAGGTAACCAAGTTGGTTCATGGAAAAGGTTTGTGTGAGCAGCTCGCTTCTAAACCACATGATGAGTCAAAAGGAGAAGAAGAGGTTTTCCTACTACTGCAGAATGATCAAGAATAGCTAGCTAATGATGCACCCATTCCATGTTGGACTCAGGACTTAGTGCATTATCTCCAAATAGGTTTGTGCCCTCTAGAAATGAGAAAAAAAAGAGGAGATACTTTAGATTGCAATCCATCCCATATGTTCTTATTGATGGTGTCTTGTTCAAGAAAGATATCAATAGTGTTATGTTGAGATGCATTGAAACATGTCAAGTTAGGAAGATATTACATGAGTTCCATGAAGGAGAAGTAGGAGGCCACTTTGATCCTCGAGTAACAACTCTCAAAATCATGAAGTCTGGTTACTATTGGCCTACATTTTTAGTGCTTGCTACTCATGGATCAAGAAATGCAAGAAGTGTGCATTATTCATAGGGAAAGAAAAGTTAGTATCCCTATCCCTTTGTCCGATTTTAGTAGATCAGCCATTCATGCAATGGGGATTAGACTTCATTATAATGATTAACCCAAATTCAAGTCAAGGGCACAAGTGGATACTTACGGAAACAAACTACTTCACCAAGTGGATTGAAGTAGTGGCACTTAAGGAGGAAAATGAATCCAATATCTTGGATTTATATGAAGGGATAGTCACTAGGTTTGGAGTCCTTACCACTATCATATCAGATAATGCATTGGCATTTCTTAGTACAAAGATCACCAAATGGTTTGTCAAGAATGTTGTATACCTCAGCACTTCATCCAACTATTACCCTCAAGGTAACGGCCAAGAAGATTCCATGAAGAAAAACTTACTAAGAATCATAGAAGGAATCTTGATGAGAATCAGAGAACTTGGCACACAAAGCTCAAATCAGTTCTATGGGATGATAGGATCACACCCAAGAGGTCTACATACAACTCCCCATTCAAGCTTGTATATGGGAGAGAAGTAGTCCTATCTATATCACTTGAGTTGCTAGCATTAGAAATCATGAAACAATTAGAACTAGTTGAATTTGAACCCATGGAAATTAGGTATGCAGAGTTAATGGAGCTAGAAGAAGTAATAAGACATGCAATGCAAACTATGGAGAAGGATCAAACATCGATCAAGAAGACATTTGACAAGAAAGCTAAGGCTAGGACATTCCAAGTTGGAGACTTGGTATTGAAGTGGGATGTTGATCATGTAAATCTAGGAAAGAATTCTAAGTTTGATGCCATATGGAGTGGCCCATACATGATCACCGAATGCAAAGGTAGCAATGCCTTCGGATGGTTAAATTGGATGGTGAAGAATTACATATTCCAATGAATGGGATCTATCTCAAACATTGCTACTAAAAGGATAATTTCTCACCTTTGTACATATTAGTCTAGGATTTCTAATTTCTCCAAGTGCTTGTGCACATTGTTGTTGTTGTTAGAATAGGTTTCATTTCCCTAAGTGTTGGTGCACATGCTCTATTGCTCCTGGTGTATGCTTGTATATAGTTCATCTCACTCCCGGAAGACACTTGCAGCCACAAGAGAATTAAATCAGTAGAGTATCCATGTTAGAGTAGGTTTGGATGTTTTCATTGCACTCTCTAACAGATCAGATTTACAAAAAATCCAATGAGGTAAAATCTTCAAAGTTTTGAAATTTTTACTCTCACAAACCTCACCATTTTACCCCCTTTTAGTGCTTCAATATGATTTTTACATGGTTTAAGTACTTAAGGATTCCTAAAAGCATCTTCATCAGATAGGAAATTTCTTCCCCTTTCCAAAAATATAAAGAATTCCTTCTAACTCTTCATATTTTGCAAGTTACGAGCTTGGGGGGATTTTTGCAAATTTTGCCAATTTCGGGCTTGGGGGCCTGGGGGAATTTTTGAGAATTTTTCCAATTTCGGGCTTGGGGGCCTAGGGGAATTTTTGAGAATTTTTCCAATTTCGGGCTTGGGGGCCTGGGGGAATTTTTGAGATTTTGCAATTTTTTCAAATGGTGCAATTTGCAATTTCAGGCCCTAGGGTCCATTTTGCAAATTTGCATTTTCACCATTTCTTGTGTGGATTAATGTAAATTTTCAAATGGGCATAACTTTTGACCCCAGTGCTTGAAATTTAATAAATTTATATTGTTGGAAATATCTCGACATCCTCTACACCATGGAAACCTGAAATATTAATTTTGGTGAGGGTAGGTGGGTGAAAAGGAAGGAAATGTATCTAGTTCCAAAATTTAAATATTTAGTCTCGTAAAAGGCAAGAAATCCCTGACAAACTCAAAATAGCTGCACACACTCAGAAGGCCATAACTTTTGCAATTCTCAGAAAAAGAAAAAATTGGTACCATTGGAATTATGGTTCCGAGACTAACGCACAACAATCAAGATATTCAGAATTTGATGAAGGATCGATAGAGAGTTTATAGAAAATGTGATCAGGTTCAGAATAATTATTTCAGTGGTGGTTGGGATGCATTCAATGAAGCATGGGCTAACATATTTCACTGCTGCAAGTTATGGGACAGTATGGGGGCCTTTTGCAAGTAACAAAACATCATTTCATTCCATTTACTACCTTTTGCAAGTGGTTGAATGACATATTTCGGGATTTCCATTTTTCCTCTCTCTCTCTCTCTCTCAAAATTCTATAAATTGGAGTGTTAAGCTCATTGTAAAGGGAAGATAGTTTTTAAGTAAAAACTCTATCAAAATTGCTTTGTGAAGCCAATGTGCTGTAGGCCCTTATAGTGGACTCCTTGCATGGTGATCCAGGCCCGTATTTTGTAAAGGATTGAACTGTGTATTTTCAAAATGTAGCACTAGATGCAAGTTTGTGGATGTATCTTCCCTTTCTTTGTTTGGTTTGCATTCTTCTTTCCCCTTCAATCTCATTACATACATATTGTGTCTATTCTATGTTGTTGCAGGGATTCATTATTATTGTGCATGTATGAACTATGATTGTGAATGCATTTGCCAGATTGTGGAGGACTATTATCACCCCTTCTAGTATGTATTTTGCTCTATTTTTCACACATTGGAAAACTATCCTCATTCCCTCCTTTTCTGGTGTATCACCGCTTTAGTGTAGGCTTTATTTTTCATGCAATCTCCCTCCCTGGTCCCTTGGAAATTTAGATTAGGATTAGATAGTTTTCCTATATTAGAGTAGATTGTGGCAGGTAGTTTAGGAGAAGGAACCAACCATCTCTAGAGGATCATCTCAAGCCTGCAAATACCATAGATTGAGTAATGATTCCATGTTATCCAATCACATCGTGAGCTCAAGCACACACACTTGTGTAAACCATAGGGTGTTGTGATTTGGAGATAACAAGTTCATTATCTAAAATTGCTGAAGATTGAGATGTTTCAGTGGCTTTGGTAATTTGAGTTGCTTTGAATAATTTGAGGATGAATAAAAGTGATATGATCAGCCCTCTTGGTGATCAACACCACTCAACTAATATGTTTTGTTTTCTTATAATTTCTATTTTGTATGATTTAGTGTATTTTCTACAAGAATTGCATGGTCTCTGATAGAAAGAGATGGTGTAAAGACTAAATTTCCACTTGAAGCATGACATGTAGCAAAGCTCGATTTATTTTCTTGTTGGTGGAATTTATGATTACATGAAGAAAATAAGGAACAAACTATATGTGTGAATAGTGATGAAGATGACTGAAACCGAAAAAGTTAGTATTCCCTCTCTAAGAATTAATTGATTTCATTAAGGATATTTCAACATGATTTTGCATACGCTTGTAGCACTATTAATAACATAATAACATTATTGCACCTCAACATGCAACATCATGATAAGTCTACTTGTAGCAAAAGGTGTAAATTACAAAAATGTAGATGTCATCATCATCCAACACATTTATCAAGACAAGTGTAATCACTTTGATAAACTATTGATAGAATGATTATGTTTAATTAATTTTTATTCCATATAAGGGAAGTCTTTAAAAAGCTATTATATGCCACCTAATTTCACCCTATGAGATATCGCTCCACGTCACCTCACTTTTTCACAAAACCTCACCTCACACATTTTCATCCCTTAAATCAATTTAGTACATTCCTTCTTGCGATGTGTGTGATTCGATCGCAGAATTCAAAAACATAATTACTTAAAAAATTTACACTTAAATTTTTGCATCATTACTACAAACTATGAGATTTTTCTTAGAGCTAAAGGAGTTTACAGGATTCAAAATATGAGGGGATATAATCTCCATGATCCTATATAACATTATGAACTTCACATACGAACCTCACATATTCCAGTATTTTCAAAATAGTGGATGGATGGAATATATCAGCAAGTTCCAAGGTTTTTATTTATTTTTTATTAGTGGTAAAAATTAGGGTTGAGGGGACCCTACCCCATTACAAAGAGCTGCAGAAACCATACCTATTGGCCAATGGATTTACCTTTAAAGGCCATTCATGTTCCAAAAGATCAAAAAACAAAGACTACAGTTTAAGAAAACCATAAGATAGGAATTACAATATATAACAGTCCAAAGGTTTATACTAACAACATAGGGATAAACTAACAACAAATTAAAAACCTTTGAACAACATTATTCTCTGACCAATTCTCCCACCGTCTCCATACAGCCGTTCCATTCATTGACCAGTGTGGCTATTGTCTCCTTCCAGTACTTGTAATTTGGTTCTTGAATCACCACCTTGGCCCAATACCTTCCTTTTCCTTTTCTTTTTCCAACTCCATGGAATGGATCATTTTGGCCAACAGTTTAAGATGGTGAATAGTACTTTTCACATTTAGGATATGTACATCCCTGATTTGCATAATAATACCTTTCATTTTCAACAACTCGCTTTCCATTTCCATGCTTCTGGCATTGGAATTTTGAGGTTTTCACTTAGGATAAGTGAAGACATTTTATCCACTTTGTCAGACAGCTCCTTAAGGTCCATGGAGATCAAGCTAATTTTGTGCCTATTGATATCAGTATTCAGTCTGCATAGTTTTCAAACTCTCTCATAAAAGCATGGGTTTTAACAGCTGATTCCTGGGCCAAGAATAGATCCCTCTGAGCCATCTTAAGATTATGTAGACTATGGATAGCCTCCTCAGTGTTCTTGGAATGCTTACCCTTAGAAGACTCTTGTTCTTTCATGTTGGCCACATCCTCACTGCTTGCTCCTTCCCCTTCGACTTTGTCATGAAAGGAGTCCATCTGGGTCAGGGTGCCTCCAGGGATTTCACTCGAAATAATGGTAATGTTTTCCTCCTCAGCCTGATAGGGAACCTACTCTTTCCTGTTCTGAAACTTATCCCCCACTTTTCCCATGCTTGACCTGGTATGTTTGGCCACCGGATTCCCAGGCACAAAATCATCAAAGCTTCCTTCCTTAGGGTCCAAACTCCCTACCCTTTTTCCCAGAGATTTGTTTGAAGCTGAAGCCCCAAATTTATCATTTTTTCCCAACAGAGGAGTGCTCAGCTGAATGATATATTTGATCAGACCCTAGTGTAAAGGGAGAATGAAAGTTCCTTTCTTCACCATAGTAATTGATTTTTCTAAAGAAGAAAATAGGTAGAAAGGAAAGTTATAGGGTTTGGAGTTGCGGATATGGTTTAACATGGGGAAATGGTAACCATAAATAACTTTATATCTTCCTTCCAATGTTATGAAAGACATTATCAGTTTAGCTATTTCATCAAAAGGGTAAGGTAACTTACTCGAGCATATCCATTGTGAAGAGAGATGGGATCCCCTTTTCCTTGTAAGAAACATTCTATCTCCAGACTGTAGTCTGATTTCAGCTTGAAAATACATCTACCTTCCAAAGAGAGGCCTATCACTTTAGCTATAAGCTTAGGTGTTATTGTGAGAGAGTAGTTACCAACCTGTACCTTGCCCTCATTCCATGTTTTAGCGACCGCTTCACTCAGACTCTCATCATGGCCCTCAAAAGTGTGGAGAAAAACAACAACCCCGCAAAGCATCCAAAAGAGCTTCAACTTCCCTGGAGATCTTTGGGCACTTAGAAGGTTCAGTGCAAACCAGGTCCCCCCCATCCTTCTGCCCCCAATTTTATTTTTCTTAGATACTGGACAAAATTTTAGCTTTGTCTTTCCGCTTCCCCAATTCCAAAATGTCCAATCTACCCGTGAGATGAAAGGGAGCCAACTCATGCACGAAAGTAGGAATCATGAAAGGTTACTGGCACGAGCGGGAGAGTTTAATATATTATCATTGGATGGAAGAGCGAAAGAGGCTCCCTCCCTTTTCATGATTTCAATGAATTTGGCATTCATACCAATGAGGTGCTCAACAACTTGGAGACCGCTAGTGGTAACCCCCAGATTAGCTACAAAGTCAGCCCCAACATTACCTTCCCTATACACATGTTTGAAAGAAATATTCACAAAAGAAGGTAAAAAAACTTAGTTTTACTGATGAAGTCTTCTATAGACATGGCAGGTTGGGATGAACCCTTCATACAAGAAATGATATACAACAAATCACCTTCCACTTCCAGAAGGTTGAAACCTTTTTCTTTTGTGATCTTCACCCCCAGTATAGAGTTCTTTGCCTCCGCCACATTATTTGATTGATGTCCAAGGTCAAAGAAATAAGTGAGAAAAAAATGACCAAGAGAGTCCTGTATGACTCCTCCTCCCCTAGCTTTCAGGATTCCCTTTAGCCGCTCCGTCAAAGTTGAGTTTTAGAGAACCTTCACAAGGAGGATTCCACTTAATCCCCAACCACGGGATATGCCCTATTTTTGAGGGTCTTGGAAACATTCCAATTCATTAAGAAGTGTTGTTCATTATCCAAGATTTCCAATTCTTTATTCCTGAGGATAGAGAAATTGTTTCTAACTACTGAAAGAGGTTGTTTATAGACAGTTTGATAGGAAGTTTCTTGTTTTTGAATATCCTTTTGTTTCTTTCCTTCCAGATTTCCCACCAAAGATGGCTTAAGCTCATGGCCCATAGATTTTTTAACCCTTGACTATGAAAGGGGCTCTTCCATTGGTTCCAAGCTTCCTTTATATCTTTGGGGATGACCCAGTTAACCAAGAAACAATCCAGAATGGAGGATAACATTTGATGTGCATACTGACATTCCAGAAACATATGGTTTACTGATTCCATTTTCCTTTCGCATAGCACACATCTATTAACCCAATGGAATCCTCTTTTTACAAGATTATCTACCGTGAGGATTTTATTTATAAAAGTGAGCCAGCTAAACACATTAACCTTTGGTGTTATATTCTTGTTCCAAATCTTTCCAGCCATTAAATCTTCTTCTCTAGTTTGTCCCTAAAAAAAGGGCATAGGCTGATTTGACAGAAAAATTTCCACATGGTTCCTTATCCCAAATGATTCTATCTTGATCCTTGCTATTAGATGATACATAATTTTTTAAAAACTCATTGATCCCTCTCAAGTGATCATTTAGTTCATGTCTATCCAATTCCATAATTTTCCATGTCTAAAAGCTCTCTTCATTAGCCATGTAGTTGTTTACTTTTTCTCCATACTTATCTTCCAGTAATCCAGAGATTTGTGGAAATTTATCTTGAAGGGTGAAGTCTCCAGCCCATTTGTCTTTCCAAAAACCTATCTCATTGCCTCTTCCTATTTTCCATCTGCTTCCCTTATTCACAATTTCTTTGGCCCAGTTAATGGCTTTCCATATGCATGAGCCATTGAAATTTGCATGTTTAAACATCCATATTTTATCATTATCATCCAACCAATATTTTTTCTTAATAATTCTAGCCCAAACTCCATTTTCCTTTGTTAGTCTCCATCCAATCTTAGAAAGTAGAGCTTTATTCATCTTGGACCAGTCTCTGAGACCAAGTCCTCCTAGCTTTTGGGTCTACACACTCTACTCCATGCCACTAAAGGGATTCTATCTTTACTTTCAGTGCCGCTCCATAAAAACCTTTTCTAGATCTTTTCCAACCTTTCCCCAATTGCTACAGGAAGTTGGTATAGGGACATGACATACATAGGAAGACTCTGGAGAGAGCTAATCAGAAGAGTGATTTTTCCAGCTTGGGATAATAGATTAGCTTTCCATCTAGCCAATTTCCTTTCAAACCTTTCAATTAGAAAGTTCCATTCAGAATAGGAGGGTCTCCTATCCCCAAGAGGAATTCCTAAATATAAGGTAGGGAAGGGTTTATAGGTACATTCCAAAATTTTTGTAATCTTCTTACAACGGTTGTCCATAGTATTTAGAAAGAAAAGAGAACTTTTTCTAAAGTTGATCATTGCAAATTCCAAGGTTTCAATGACTCTATGGTAATGGAATTTTCTACCAAATTCAAGGATAAAGAGTATATTATCGGGGTTTAAAAGTGAAAGTGGATGATGATATTTTAGCTGCAGTAATAGGGATTCCTACAGAAGGTGAGCTTTTCCCTAAGAAGGTAAATAGAGATTCAACCCAACGAGTTTTTTTAATGCAAATGATAAGTTCGTAATTGACCGAAAAGGTACATTTCACACTTCTCTCAAACCACTTTGGGCTGATATTGCCAATTATATCATCAAATATTTTACTTGTGAGGGTAGATATTCCAAACTAAATACAATCCATTTCAAGTTGCTCAATCACTTAAAAAATGATAGGCATGTTAATGTACCAAATTTCCTAAATGAAATATTGAAAAGGATGAGTAGAGAATCACAGAGAGGAGGTCAGCTCTGTCCCACCATTGTCTCATCACTCTCATTGTCAAACATACATTAGAAAGAGAACATCTTAAACTGAATTGGGGATATTTTTCAAGGGTCAAGAATATTAATAAGTTACTCAGGAAAAGAAAGAATAGAAGGAGAAGTACATGGAAGTTATTCAACCCATAAAGTTGAACCCACAACTTTCACTTCTCAGCTTGAACCCACAGCTTCCACTTCTCGGCCCACAAAACCCCTATTTTTGAAAATACATAACCTACTGAAGAGAAACTTGTTCTTGTATCCCCTAGAGAGGATTCTAATTGTTGAAACCCTACTTGAATTTTCAACCCCTGAATCATCCACCTCAAGGAGTAAGATAAAATGTTCCAATCCTACTCCTAAATCTTCTAAGTCTACTCCTTCATCTTCCAAATCCACTCTTGCACCACCTAGGCGTTCTCATTGCCTAAGAACTAAAAATCCCAAAACCTCAAAGCTTAGGAAACCTCTCACTATCTCACTTGACAGTGATGTATAAGATGTTGAAAATAATGTGGAGCCTACACCAATGGACATTGAACAAGGTGGTGCTAAAGTTTCATGTGATGAATAAGGCTTAGAGGATACCATGAAGGAGATTTAAGATAATAAGGAGGAACGATATGGTGAGAAACCTATTCAATAAGGTCCTACCTGAGAAGATTAAATTTGAAGCAGAGGTAGTTCATGTTGGGGAAACCCATGAGAAGCATGAAGGAGAAGGATTGAAAGAAGAAATTGAATATACAACCCATGACCATGAAGATAAAATAGAGGCAACCCATGATCATATAGTGCTTGAACCAAAATTTATAAAATGGAAGTTGGGGATGATATGCCCCATGATGTTGACCAAATGATTGAAAATATTTTTTCCAAATTTGAGGTAGAAAAACCACCGAGAATATTGATAGTGTATAAGGGAATGCTCGTGACATGCGATTACTAATGTTACAATTGAGACCATATTAGAGCTTGCTTCCCCATTGTTTTCACAAGCTAGCCTACAACCACAAGTTATCATCAGAGAAGTTTTCAAAGAACCTCCAAAACCAGATTGTAGAAACATGGCCACTCAGACAACCTTGTTAGATTATTGGGTGCAACAATTTGAAAACTATGTTAATAGGTTTGGGAAAATGGGAAAGGGAAAAGGAAGAATTAATCTTCCAACATCAACAGGACATTGAGGAAAAGGATAAGCAACTTAAGGCCAAGGATAAGGAAATAGAAAGACTCAATAAGAACAAGGAAGATATCATTTCAGGTAACTAATGACATACTTAAATGTAGACCACCTTCCAACATCTATGCCATCTTCTTGAAAGAAAAAATGTTCATGATTAAATCTTACTGTATAAATTCGGATATTAATTTGATATAAGTGGAGCTAGAAGTTTCTTTAGAATATATATAAAAATGCCTCATGAAATTCAACTATTATTATGTGAATTGTATATGTATAATTATGCCTTGGAATATGACAGGGACTAGATCCCAATACTTTATATTGGATATATTCCAATTAGGGAATTGTGTTCTTATTTTAACAATGAATTGTATAGAGAGAAACAAATGGAAGAATACAAGAACTTGTCAAAAGTGTAGCCATTAATGATCAGAGGTGAAGCTACAAATACAAGGGAAATTATTGAAGAGTATGGAAAATACATGGAACATAGGGAAATTATACAATGAGTACACTAGATGAGAAATAAAGCTCATGAAGAAGACATGGACCACATTAAATTTAATGAAAAAGAGATATCATATTCTTGCAGGTTGTGTTGGCAAGAGATGTCCCCTGAGATGCAAAGAAAATAAATGCACTCCTATCATAATATCATTCCAAATTTCAAGAGGGTAAATGCATACATTGAATTTTATATATGATGTAGAAAATATTAGTTTTCTATTAGTTATTATCCCCTAATATTCCACTATCATATACCACATTGGTCTAGTGAAAAAAAACTAGATGATGACATACATGACAGAGTCATGGACAAATACAAAAGGAATGGAGGTTACTTCTTCATAGATCCTGAAGGAACATCTACACCAGTGGATTTCAGACGCTTATGCAACATCATTCAGGTGGACCCTAAGCTAGTAGGGAACCTAAATAATCTTGAATGAGGACATTCAAGAAGTTAAGTCTGGGGGTGTGATGAGTCATTTATTTTCCTTTCTAAAAAAACCTCATCTTCTATATTCTGTTGAGCCATTTGTAGCCCTGAACTTGTATTTCCCTGTGATACTACTAGACATTTTCATTATAACTTGAACTCATGGCATGGATATTAGTTAATATAATTATTACTAGTTTAATTTATTCTGTGGGTTATGAGTATGCATTTATTATTTTGATTGCAATATGATGTTAAATGATGCTTTGTATAATTTCAACCTTGTTTGCAAAGAACTTGTTATATGTAGCAACTGACATGCAACCAAAGGATCCATATGCAACAACTGACATACAACCAAGGGAACTCATCCACAACAAAGGGACTCATCCACAACAAATCATCCATAGCCAAATGAGGTCACACACATAAATAAAGTCATGATTCTGAGGAGCTTGTACAATGTGGACATCACACCTAAGCTTGCATGTGTTGATGGAAGAAGCCATTGTGAGAACTAGGAGAGGACTCAATGCCATCACCCGATACTTTCCGTGAGTTAGGCGTTTCATGGGGAAATGAGAAGAGAATTTATCCATTACATGAATGGGAGGTAAAGGTCACCTCCACATATTTTTTTATGTTTTAGACATTATGTTGGTTAGTGGAAGAAATTGTGGGAAAAGATGATCTTGTCTATTTTATTTATTTTTGTATGTGGAATCAAGTTGATATTTGAAAGCAAGTTGTAATCTGGTTGTGGGTTATGTATTCAAAGTTTCTTCTTGATCATCTCAATGTCACTCAAATGTTAAAAAGGATTGAAAATGTAAGCACTTTGAGAAATGAAATTCATAAATGAATAAGTTGTTTGTTATGTATAAATATATATATTTAATTCAAGGAAATGGAAGTTTCATTATTTGGGAAATTGGTTTAATGAATAAGATAATATTGTGAGTTTTGGCTATTTCTCTATCAAAATGTTTACATTGTGGGTTGTCTATTTGATAAAATTTGAAAAGAAATGTTTTATTGTTTATTGTAACATTTTGAATTTTTATTTGGAAAGAATGATGATAAAGATAAGAAGATAAATTATAAAGAAAATAACTTACTTAAGTTTTTAGTTCATCTAAAAATTATATATATATATATATATATATATATATATATATATATTGTTATCTCAATTGTTCCATAATTCATTGATAGAAATGTGATTAAAAAATATGCCTCATGTTGGGTCAAAATTGGTTTGAAAATAAATTCCTTATAACATGATTTTTATAAGCCATGTTTTTGTTAATGAAATCAAATTAAAACAATATATACAATGTATTAATTATAAACTACCTTGTATTGTAGGTTAATTATAGTATGTCTATACCAACTATGGTAACAAGTTAGAAGTGATAGATATTTAATATATAATTATATATGAATATACTAATACTTATACTTAAATAAAATATCATCTATTATAAAACTTTATTGATATATATATATATATATAAACAATATAAGAGAGAGTTTGGATTGGGATGGGAGGGCTCAGCCCTACTCATCCCTCAAGGTGATTTATTTATAAAAATAAATATTCTAAAGTGATCATTTAATAAATTAAAGTATAATACTATATATATATATATATATATATATATAAAATTTTACACTAAACTAAAAAAAGTGGGAATGGGAGGGCTTGGCCCAATCCATTCCCCACTAAAATATTTACTTTATATAAATTAAAAAAATTAGAAAAAGAGAAAATTGGGAGGGCCATGACTTGTACGGGTTGCGACCCTCCCCCATTCATATCCCATAGGGTTGTGGGAATATGTGTGGCTATTTACCACACCCTCCCTTGCTTGCCTCTCCACAACCATTTTTGTCTCCTCTACGGATCTATTGTCACCTTCTCCAACCATCACGACCATTCTAACTTTTCCCGGGGCCATTCAGCCCCTTCTTCTCCCACTTGGCTCCTAGGCCCTCCTCCCACCATGGCCAAATGTGCATCAAGTACAGCCGAGCCCCTTTCCTCATTTCCTCTTTTGATACCAAACCAAACCTATATCACACACACACACACACACACACACACACACACACACACACACACACACACACACACTTTTACCAACACCAATGTTTGAACCCACTAGAGATGTACATCCTTCCATAAGACATGTTGTAGACACATAAAATCCATTTATCAAGAATTTAATACTAAGATTGCACTAATTATCCTCTTTCTCACCATTTTTGTAATAATTAACACTTTTCAACCTGATTAGATAACATTCCTCTTCATATTCATTAATTAATGACCTTTGCTTAATTAATTATCCTTCTTATAATTAAGGATTTTGATTAATGATCTTTCGTTAATTAATATCCACTTCTACCTAGGTTAATTAATTACGCTCACAACTCTAAATCAATAAATTACTATTTATTAGATCAATTTCATCTCTTACATCCTGCAAAATCATACTAATTTTTCTCTAATTATCTTACCTCTACCTATTAATTAATCACCTTTGATTAATTAAAACATACCCCAACTCCCATGACTTACTAATGACAAATCAAGCTCTTCTAAGTCAACATTACCTTTTATAAAGAAGCCTTATCCATTCCTAATCTTGTTTTACCTTTATCCCACATTCATCAATTTTTCTAGCCTTGCCTCTTGGCAAGTTATATAAAGAACCCTCCTTCTTACCTTTCTTCTCACACCATACTTTGAATAGTGAAAACTATAAGCATTTTGATCTTAATCCATTCTCCATTTGTTAGAAAAACTTCTCCATTTTGCATCCTTTCACTCAAAATTGAGTAATATGGAAAGATCCAAAAAGGCCTTTTATCCATTCTTGGTGCGATTCCATTCGAATCCTTGAGATTGAGTAACAATCCACTTTGATTACTTATGTTCTTCATAGGTTCATAGTTTAAGTTAGCAATCACAGAGAGTAGGAAGTAGCTTAACATCTTATCTTAATGGTTCATTGTTTAATTAACATTTTCTTTTGAAGCTATTTCAATATTAGTTTCAATTTATAGCTTAGTTAATTATACATGAGAACATATGGCATGCCTAGTGGGACTTACTTCATTTTCCTTTGCACTTAATTTCAAGTTTTTGTAGTTAAGTTTCAATTTTTGTTACTAACCCTCTTTTTACATATATTGACATAACATATTTTTCTTAATTTGTTTTTATGAGTTTGCATGTGTTGAATCTCATTGTAGGTATAAAGGAGGTGAAGTGCTATCAAAATTGGATCTTGATGGAAAAATTTCAAGATTTCTCCATATTTTCATTTTTAGAGCTTACTTTTTCAACATTCTACATGCTATTTTTGTCAATTTCTTGAAAATATTAAATTCTTGAGCATGTAGGTTAGTGTTTGATAGTGCGAGTCTTCTATTTACACATTAATATGATGGTTTTATGTAAAAATTGAATCTTGGTGAGAAAATTTTAATATTTCTCCATGTTTTCATTTTTAGAGCTTACTTTTTCAACATTCTACATGTTAGTTTTGTCAATTTCTTGAAAATGTTAAGTTTTTGATCATGAATGTTAATGTTGGATAGTTTTGAGTCTTCTATTTATATATTAAGGTGATGGGTTGTTGTCAAAATTGAATCTTGGTTGGCAAAATTTGACCTTTTTGCAGATTGAGGGACATTTGTTTGACATTTTTTGGGTACATGTTAAGTGCATACACATGAGCATAAGAACTCATGAGCATAAGAGTATATGCATAACCCATCTTCCAGAGGCCATAAAGTTTTCTCCGAACTCAAAATGACTCTATTTTTTGTGTTGGAAATATATTGAAGTGAACTATGTAATGAAAAAATAAATTTGGGATTTATACTTACATAAATTACAGGTTTTTCTTTTATTGTAAAACTGGTCATTTCATAACATGTCTAATGTTTTTATGAATGTTGTATTTCCATGATTTACTTGATTTATACCAAAGCTTGTGTATGTTCTTCTCTTGCACCTTTTGGTGATCTTGAGAATCAAAAACAACTTTGATCTCTATATTTTTAACATTTGGATTAACTTGGAAATTTGATTATTCATTTTGCTTGATGGAATGAACCTTTTACAAAGATTTTTTTATGGTCCTTTGATTTTAAGTTTTCCATTTGTATCTAGTTGGGCTAAAGTTTGTGTATTCTCTTCTCTTGCACCTTAGGGTGATATTGAGAATCAAATGCAACTTTAGTCTTCATTTTCTAACATTTGGTTAATTGGAAACTTCATCTTTCATTTTTGGCTTAAGGGAATGAACATTTATCAATATTTTTGTATGGTTCATTAATTGCAAAGCTTTCCTTTACTTTTTAGTTAGATTATTTGTTGTGTATTCTCTTCTCTTGCATCCTTGGATTATCTTGAGAATCAAAAACAACTATTAATCCTCTTTCAAATAATATGATTTTCTTGGAGAACTACTAAACTTTGAATGCAAGACCTAAATACGATTGCCAAAGAATTGGGATCGAAACAAAATACTAATGAAATTTGATGTAGGTTCCAACTGGTGTACAACTAAACCACATTAAGAATAAATGATAAAAAATAGATCACATTCGTAACATTGTATTTAAAAGTTTAGATAAGGGTATGCCTCATCCACTTAACTTGGAAATAACCCCTTTAGCATAATCCTTAAGATATAACATTAGGGGTGGTACTAGGAACCCTAAAGTAGTCCATGCAAGAGGGAACCTTGTGGATGAAACAGAAGTGCTTTGTACACCTACTTAACTAGTTTTACCTTTGTGAGATTTAGCGTCAAATTTATCTGTATCACAAACCCGGTGAGAGTACACGATGAATGCATTAATTTCTCACTGAACTTGAAGGGGGTAAAGTAAAACCGAGATAACCCAAGACTAGTCATTGTAACTTTCTTGGTAAATTGAGATTGCATATAGATAACTTGTGACACCTAGTTGATTGATCCACCTAGGAAATCCATTCAGTATTTGGAGCCAACTTGACCAAATAATTGTTTTAAAGAGCCATCATTCATCATGAAACGTGTGAAGCGTTAATTTTTCTTATTTTTTCACTCACCCTACAATGAGAAAAACTCTTCGAAGTGAGGAAAACATTTTCATCATCACTTGTACTACTTCCTTCCCTTTCTTTTGACACTTTGTTGATTAAAAGAAGAGTGACCACATGTGTATTTCCAATTGATTGTGTCACCAATTTTATGTCTGTTTACACTCATCCATGTTTGCGGCTGGGTTGTTAAACATCTAAAGTGTGTGGGAATGTTCTCATATCATTGGAAGCCATTTTGATCTTGATACCCACGTCAAGATCGTCATCATAGTTAGGCTTGGTTTATCACTTGATTCTCCTTTGAACTGTTATCTTGTTTGTATTGTATTATAATTTTTTTGATACTTACGTCTTGTTTCTTGAAAACTTGACCTAAGTGTTTAGATTATAACGTTATGCTACGCACATCATAACAATTCCTTGGTATACTCTAGCCTTGGTTTTCTTTCAAACATTACCTCGATTTTGAAAGGTGTTGTTATTACCTTTGTGCACATCGTATTAATATTATTTTGATACTAATACCTTACTTTTCCATAAATTTTGGTTAACGTATCTTAGTGGTATTGTTGCATCATTCATATTCGTAACTTCCACTTTTTTTTTTTTGAGATTTAGGTCTTGGTTGGACTTAAACTTGCTTTTAGTATACCTTGTTTGGAAATCATATCAAACTTTTGTTATTTCTTACATCTTGTTTGTTTTTGAACTTGGCATAAGTGGTGACATTATGTTGATCATTTTACGCCAACCTACCTTTGACACACATTTTGCATAAGGAGTATTTCCTTGTAGATTGTCTTTGTGTTTTGAACTTGCGTGATTGTTCCTTATGTTTATCCATCTTATAAACTCATTTCTAGGAAAATCCTTTGGGAATTTCTATCCTCTTGATCTTCTTGTTTTTACCTAAATTCATGGTCATTTTTTAACATATATTTCAAACCTTAGCAAAAAAAATTTCCTATCAAGCAACTTTTGCATCAATCAAACATTGGAAATATTTCCTTTGTATCCTTTATGTTGCTAAAATTTTGATCAATCCTTTGACATTTACACCTCCAAAATTGTTTTCCAAACCTTGTTGGATTATCAATCTTATGTCAACATGATGTATGTTTTCCTTAGCTTCCCTTTGGAAAATAACACAAGCATCCCCTATCTATTTGCAAAATGTCTAGTTGGTTGTCGTTATGTTACCCGAATTAACATGGAACTTCCTTCTATTTGAAGGAGTTCAATAACACTATCTAGGTCTAGGAATTTAGACTTAGTGAATTTCAACCATGACTAATTATCATAGGGTTCCTTATACGTACAACCATAAAGAATCAAAATTTAGGCGTTCACATCAAAAGATGCCCATCATGACTAAACCATGTTTGGTTCTTCGCACTAGAGAACCCATTCGGGTAACCCATTCCCCACCTTCATCTCATAGTTGGTGGTATGGTTTGGACACTTCTGATCCAAATTATTATTTAGGTTCCCCCACTCTTCTTCTGATTCTAATCCAAACATTTCCTCTTCTTCTAAGGATTCCAATCCAAATATTTCCTCTGATTCTTTTGATGATTTGGATCCAAACTAATATTTAGATTCATATAATTCAAATCCTAATTCATGTCCCTTCCATTCTTCATAGGTCCTTCATCATACTTTTACTAAAATTATTGAGTCCCTCCTTTCTTCACAGGACCTCCTTTATCAGTCATCAAATTTGACTCCTAATTCGTGATCCTCCCCTTCTTCGCGGAACCTTCTTTGTAAAAAATCTAATGTAATTATTCAATCGTTGTCCTCCCCTTCTTGAGAGGACCTCGTTTATCATTCACCTCAAAGAACCCTTCCTCCTCGAAGATTTGTGTGACTCAAAGTCCTTAAATTCAATCGTCTAAGTTAAATCCTACATCACAATCTACAAAATTTTGGATACGAAATCCTCTTATTCTTCCCCCATGAGTTTGTCTTATAAGGAAACTTATACCAATCAATTCTCAATCCACATCTTTGTCTACTTGAAGGAGTTCAATAACACTACCTAGGTCTAGGAATTTGGACTTAGTGAATGTCAACCATGACTGATTATCGTAGGGTTCCTTATACGTACAACCATAAAGAATCAAAATTTAGGCATTCACATCAAAAGATTCCCATCATGACTAAACCATGTTTGGTTCTTCGTGCTAGAGAACCCATTCGGGTAACCCATTCCCACCTTCATCTCATATTCGGTGGTATGGTTTGGACACTTCTGATCCAAATTATTATTTAGGTTCCCCCCACTCCTCTTATGATTCTAATGTAAACATTTCCTCTTCTTCTAAGGATTCCAATACAAATATTTCCTCTGATTCTTTTGATGATTTAAGTCCAAAGTAATATTTAGATTCATATAACTCAACTCCTAATTTTCAGCCCTCTCATTCTTCACGGGTCCTTCATCATACTTTTACTAAAATTCTTGATTCCCTCCTTTCTTCTTGGGACCTCCTTTATCAATCATAAAATTCAACTCCTAAGTCGTGATCCTCCCCTTCTTCATAGAACCTTATTTATAAAAAATCTAATGTAATTCTTCAATCATTGTCCCCCTTCTTTAGAGGACCTCTTTTATCATTCACCTCAATGAACCCTTCCTCCTTTGAAGATTTTTGTGACTCAAAGTCCTTAAATTCAATTTTCTAAGTTTAATCCTACGTCACAATCTACAAAATTTTGGATATGAAAGCCTCTTATTCTTCCCCCATGACATCGTCTTATAAGGAAACTTATACTAACCAATTCTCAGTCCACATCTTCTTCTACTCACGAGACATCTAGCCCTAATTCTACTTCATCTCTTGTGTCATATTCTTTTATCAATCATCATAAAAAATATTCCAAGTCTTCCACACTAGTTGGACCTTTTATTCTAATCAAACCCCGTGGTCAATCAAAAACCCATACTGATTTATTTCTTTCAAAATGAAGGAGTGATCATGGCATTTATAGGGGCACACGAAGATATCCCTCTAACAATTTACAAGTAAGGATTATTTTTAGACTTTGATGCATCCATGTATTTTGAGGAAAAGCTTGATTCCTTTTATCAAGAAACAAAGGAATCACTTCATATCATGAAACTTGATCCTCCTCTTATTCTTCCATCTTCACATTATTCATTACATGATGAAACTCTTGGTTCTTGCATTGATCCATGTCCTATCTTCTCATCATCAATTAATCTTTTTCTATCACAATTCCTCAATCAAAATATCTTATGGGGTCAATGCCAAGTAGCCCTTCATCTTTTCTAGGTTTGGATCACTTTCTAGTAGCCCTCCCTATACTATTTGTGACATTTTGAATAATCCACTATCTTCTATTCTTGGGGCATGACCAGCTAGCCCCTTGTCTTCTATGTATGGGTCACCCCCGACTAGTCTATCATCCTCTATTCTTGGGCCACATCCTAGTAGCCCATCATCTTCCATGTATGGGTCACATCCTAACATGACCCTTCTTCTTTTATTCTTGGGCCACGTTCTAGTAGCCCTTAATCTTCTATTCGTGGCTCACCTTTTGGTAGCCCCTCTCCTTCAATTCTCGGACCATATCCTTTTCATTTGTCACACTTTTCTTCTATCAATGATTGTGGAAAAATCACCATCATTCCTCCCATCAATTCTAAATTTCCACGTTTTTATCCCACTTCATGGGATCAGAAAAGTCATGCATTAGCTTATAAAATACCCTAGACATGTTCTTTATCAAACCAAGATAAAAAATTCTAAGAGATCCAAAGATCCCAATAACTCAAACGATTATAACATTTAAAATCAAACATGATTCCAGAATACACACCAACATACCTATCAAGTATGGTGCAAAGTGCATAAACTTATGGATAGGGAACTCAAGCTCCCACATAAAAAACCCATGTTTCAAAACAAATTAGAGTCATTTGTTGTGTTTGAACTCACCAAGATCATCAAGATCGTGGATAATATCAGTCTTGGTAAACAAACGTGCTTAGTCTCCCTTACCAAGGAAATCACAAACATCATTGTTGGATCCTATCATATAGAGTGACATGGTTAGTCCCAATCTCCCAAAAAACTGAAAAATTCTAAAAAAATAAAAATACAAAAAATGAGAAAAACATTAAAAATCAATGGTACAAAGATCAAACATTGCAATTAGGTATTACATACACATGGATGTTCTTTCTTCCCTTTCTTTCATATTCCTCTGTAATTCATCCACCATTTTCATCCCTTTGATGATATTTTGGTTAGCTTATTTCATACACATTTTATGGCATTTATCTCTATGGTATCTTTTTAACCTTGGTCTTTCATCACCTTGGTAAATTAAAGAATGGCTGACCTCTTAGAGATCCTATCACTATATACATATAATAAACTTATTGGTCAAAAAATTTAGGTGTATTTTTGACACTATCCAATTTTATCATCACAATCACTTCCACATCCTTCCATCAAACCATCAATGGTTCTTAACCCCTTATCAAACAAGAGATCTGAAATAAGTTTTTAGAAAGTAAAGGAATCAAAATCAATCAATCAAAAAGAAAAAGGTAAAAGAAAAATCAAATTGATATATAACTCTCTCTTGGGGTATTTCCAATAATCTCTATCGAGGATATGGACACCTGATTGGTAGTAGAGAAATGTTATGATTAGAATCAAATGCATCTCTATCAAAGCTATGGAAACCTGGTTGGTAGCGGAGAAATGTATGGATCTCCTTCCACAATCCATTCAAAAATCACCTTTCAAACTAAATCATTCTGACACATTGGCTAGTGTCTTAACTTTTTTTCTATCAACACTTTCCTTTAAGAGGTAATTCATTTCCACATGCAAACACGAGATCTCGATGAGTAAATTGAAGTAGTATGTTACCAATTTTTGTTTTTTGGACCTTGTTCAAACTCTTTCTTTAGTGCTGTCTTGTATCATTATTTGTGCCTTAGGCTAATCAATTTTTATCGACCACCTTCTAAATATTTTCATACCATCCTTTGTTCTTTGAAAATCATTTAGAAGATCCATGTGTATAAAATGTCTTTTTTCCATGTTTGCAAACACTTTCCCCCTTTTAATAAGACAATTTTCTACTTCCTTTCTCTCATTTGTTTCTTGGCTAACTTATGCTAGGGGAATCCTTTCTCCCTTATTATTAAACCTATTTTATATTAGCCTTGATCCCCCTTCAATGCATGAATAATTTTCCTTTGAATACTCCCACATAATTTTTGGGGCATTTTCACATCTTCACTTTCTTACGCATACGCATGGAATTTTCCCCTTATACATTCCATCTATCACTCAAGGAATCCATTATTCTTTGTATTCTTGTACATATTTTTAGAAAAATTCAAAATAAAAAACATTCAAATATGTTTCTAAAAAATAAAAAATAATGAAAATCATCCTATAAAATGTTGATATTTTGTTCTCGCTTTGTTCTTATGTGCAACTCACGGATCATCTTGATCTAAGTCCATTAACAAAGCTAGTTAGCTTAAGATGTCTATACTCTGGGGAAAAATGAGTTGCTTGATACTATTTCATAGTGCACTACTTTTCATAGGACCCAAGTGTCCTTTGTTATTCCCCTTGCATGTATTCTTGCTAGGGGCAACAACTTTTAACCCTTGTCATTAATTCACACATGTCAAAATCAAAGCTTGTTAAAAAAACATTGAATTATGTTTCTCTATTAGGTTAGCTTGTTTACTTTCTCTTAATGTATTGCATTATGTATGCTTCAGGAGTTAGGCATATTTTACTTTCTCGTATTGCATTGCATTTTTATGTTGCATGGAGTTGGTGTTTTTAGCTATGGAAATTTGTTCGTATATGGATTTTCATGTCATACTACACTTATTTTCATTATTTTTAATAAGGACCAATGACGTCGATCATAAGAAAAATGATGAAATAAAAATGGATTTTACATTGGCAAGATGATAGCTATATCCATCTCTTTTCATCTTCATTTTTCTTCCATATCACTCTCCTTCTATCAACACTTTTCTTTAAAAGCAACCTTGGGAAATAGGGATCAATTCTTCTACTTCTTCTATTATGTTCTTTCATCTTTTCAATCATCGATCACCCTCTTTCATCACCCCATCGACACTCGAGGGGACATCATTCTATTGATTTTTTCTTCTATCTCTTAAAAAAATTATCTTTTTGTACTTGTCTACTATGTTTGAAGTGGTGTCACTTATGCCACCCCAAGGAGGGGAAAATGTAGACACCTAAAATCCTCTTATGTAGGCTTTAATGCTAATATTACACTAATTATCCTCTTTCTCATCATTTCTATAATAATTAGCACTTTTTTGCTAATTAGCTAACATTCCTCTTTATATTCATTAATTAATGACCTTTTGTTAATTAATTAGCCTTCTTATCATTAAGTATGTCAATTAACAACCTTTTTGTAATTAATAATTACTTCAACCTAGGTTAATTAATTATTATTAATTAATTACACTCGTAACTCTAAATCAATAAATTACCATTTATTGGATCAAATTCCTCTCTTACATCCCACAAATCATACTAATTTTCCTCTAATTAGCTTCTATAATCTTACCTCTACCTATTAATTAATCACCTTTGATTAATTAAAACATCCCCCAACTCCCATGACTTATTAATGACAAATTAAACTCTTCTAAATCAAGATTACCTTTTATAAAGCAACCTTATCCATTCCTAATCTTGTTTTACCTTTATCCCGCATTCATCAATTTGCTATCCTTACAAGATATATAAATAACCCTCCTTACCTTTATTCTTTCACCATGCTTTGAATAGTGAAAACTATAAGCATTTTGATCTTGAGCAAGCTATATAAAGAACCCTCCTTCTTACCTTTCTTCTTGCACCATGCTTTGAATAGTGAACACTATAATCATTTTGATCTCAAGCCATTCTCCATCTTGCATCCTTTCACTCAAAATTGAGTAATATGGGAAGATCCAAAATGGCCTTGTGCGATCTTGGTGAGATTCCATTCTTAATCCTTGAGATCAAGTAACAATCCAATATGATTACTTATGTTCTTCATAGGTTCATAGTTTAAGTTAATGACCAGAGAGAGTAGGAAATAGATTAACATCTTATCTTGATGGTTCATTATTTAATTAACATTTTCTTTTGAAGTTATATAGATATTAGTTTCAATTTGTAGCTTAGGTAATTATACATGAGCACACATGTAACACAAGAGAATTTTTTTTGGATGAAAATGAAAATGAAATAAGAATAAAGGATTTTTTATAGATGGTTTAGGGTTTTCTAGATGCCCTAGATCCGAGGGAGAGGGTTATAAAAATCTAAGGGCTTATATTTCATCCTCATATCCACTTGGGGTCAAGTTGAAAAAGCTAAATAATATGACTCTTCTAGGCTTATTGACCTAATGTTTAATTTCTTTGGAAACTAGGCCCCTAATATAAAAGTGTCCTAATATAATAATAAGTGTTATCATCTTTATAGCTTAGGGTTGTGATTCTATTATCCTAGAGTATATGTTATAATGTGGGTTATCCCACCTCCTTTTAAGGTAGTATCAAAATAATGATAACCTTGTGGAATAATTACTCTATTGGAACTCAATAAACCTTTTGACCCTACGATTTATTTGAAAAATGTAAAAACATATGGGTAGATATGGAAAATTAATTAGTTATAAAGTTTTTTAAGTGAATAAATCATTGTGAGATCTGATTTAAATTTAGGGGATCAAGTGTACTTAAGTAACCAATTAGTATAAAATAATATGTAAGCTAAGGTATAATGATAAATATATAATTATATAGAAGAATAATAACGTGGTAACTTCTTTTGACCACTCATAGTTTTTCTTTGTGGAACCAATACTCTCGCATGGTTATTGGCTTCACCAATTTAATTGTCTATTACCTCGACATAATTTCATCACGCGTCATGTTGAGAAAGGCACATTTTGTTCACATGACAACACCAAAATATTTCAATAACATAGACTTGCGACATGTCCCATTAATTCTTTCTAAAACTAAAAAAAAAATTATTCCGTAATTTTTACCTCTAAGACTAGTTGTTTATGTGTTACTTTTTGGGGTATTAATTATACGAGATTTCCCATCTTAAGTTTGGGTCCTTTCTACCCCTTTGGATATCTTCTCTACTTTTTATATTTCACATTTTATGTTCTTTTTCCAGCTCTATGTGCCTCAAGGTTAAAATTTCTAAGTGTTATAATCCTATATCTACAAGTTTACCTTATGCATTTATCATCTAGAAAGTAGTTATCTATGTACCAAATACAAAGCTAAGACAACAAGTGTATAATCTTCATACTACATATCACAACATAAAAGGGTACAAATATGTTTTTGAAATCTGTACACAAGGGTTTTATGGTAGCAAAGTAACATATCATATTATCAATGTGGAAGCACAAAGGAAATAATAGGTCAAGGATTTTATATTGCATTACATTGGGAAAATGTATTAGGAGAACTACGGTGAGTCTGAAATTTAGTGCAATGCTCGGTGGATCTCAAACGAGATGATCACTAAGGTCATTCCAAATCAAGAGTTTGTTCTTTCATTTTTAGACCTAATGAGTGATTGATGTTCTTATCAGAAGATAGATTTTTTTATATGTATATGTATGAAATATAGGGTTATAGGTGAATTTTAACATACAAAAGTGTGAAATAGGTGATAGTGAAGGAACTAATAAATAATATATGTTTACTAGCTAATGGTTCGAGATATTATGAAAGGTTAATTTGTAGTATCTTGTTCCAACCTTATATAAAATCATTCCCATGAATGAAGTTTGGAATAAAATTTGATTTAGGCTCATTCAAAATCATTCATATATCATAGGTTTGGAAGTGACATAGTCTAGAACTGATTTGAATCCATTTAAATAATCTTTCCAACCCTTCTTGTGTTTTCTATCACTCTATCAATTTTACATGTTTGTAAATGAATATATTATTATATACACTATAACATATAATATTCAATCCTAATTAAATCAATCAAGTTAATCCATTAAAATTAATTTAGGGTCGATACATTTTTTTGAACCTAAATATTGTCGAACCCTTCACCTATATTAGGGTTTAACTTGCCTATTCCATACTTAGGCCTTATGATATATAAAACCTAGGTCATTTATGGCTCTGCTTGATGTTAGATATTTCTTTTTATAATTATTTGTAAAACCAAAAGGGTTATTATACCTTTCATTGTATTTCCAAGACACTTGTGGAATTTAAAAGAATGATTTCTCCACACCATATCCCAATCTATTTGATTCTATTTGTGATGTGGATTATGTTTATCGTAATCCATCATAATATTCTCTAAATGATATGCATTATGGGTATGATGATGCATCATATGATCCTTATCACAAGCTACATAGTCCACATAAGTTTTTAATCCTAGTGTGCCACATATTATTAACATACCTCATACTTAAGTGTCCTTAGTTATATCCTTCCCATCTTAAACACTCGACATGATCCCATATATTTTCACATTTTTGTGGAATCTCCAATAATATATGCCAATAATTTTGATGACTTTTTCAAGACTCTTTTTAGTGATGACCTTAATTTTGAATATTCCTTTAGTGATATCAAATGGTTTAGTGGGGATGAAGCTCTAATATTTTGTATTCCCACCAAGTTTCCTAATTTTCCTAGTCGAGTTACCCTCTCCCGATATATAATCCAATAAGGATTTAGATGAATCCATTTGATATGATGAAAAATTTTTCAGGTACATGGGCATGCCCCACGTAGTATCCTAAAACTATTCTTTCTACTTTAATTCCAAATACTGACATAAATTATGTTGGTAATAATAAATATTATTATCTTGCTATATATGGTGATGCACATAGTGATTGAGATATTCCATGTGATAATATAGTTCCTAGTTTAGATGACTTTCCTATTTTTATGATGATCATTATGATGTTCTTATTTCTAACAATGTTTCTATTTTTTATGATGATGTTGTTCATAATGAAGTTACCATTCCTAATCATGTTAATATTTATAGTGATGTTAATATTCATAATGATTCTTCTCTATATCATGATTTTCCTATTTTTGCTTATGAAAAATTCTAATATTATTACACATGTCTCTAATCTATATCCTAATTGTAAAAATGATTTTATTACTAGTGATGCTTCTCCTTCTCTTGTACAAGTGGCTTATTCCAATTCTAATATTCCTTCTATGAATCTTCTTGATCGTACTCATAAACTCCACTCATAAATTTCTTCTAGTGTTATCACTTCTACCAAGATGATTACTGATGCCTTGAATGTAAATAATGCTAAGGTACCTTTAGATCATGTAGACCCAGAAAAACCTCTAGCTATTAATGTGACCAAACTTGATGACATCCCTCTTACAAAAATAGTGTTCCTATAACTACTATAAATGAAAATATACAACCCTTAAATGATGTTCTTAATGTTTATGTAATACCTCCTCAATAGGTCCTTTCTCTCATGTGTGTAGTAGGTTATTTATATATGAAGTACATACTTTGATCCTAGAAATAAATCTTACTACATTTCCATGGAATCTAATATTGTACATGGAAATCTATGTGATGTAAAATATTTCTCTTATCCTTATCTCATCATTTTGTCATGCCTAAATTTAAATTGTTTCATGGGAATTGTGACCCTTACCTACATTTTAAGTACTATATAGATACTATGGGTCCTTACAATAATGATAGATTGATTTTAAAGGATTTTCTATAGAGTTTAATTAGAGATGTCATGAATTGGTTTATCCATCTTCCTAGTGTATCTATGAGTATATTTTTACAAATTTAAGAAGCTTTTTTAATTCACGTCATCGATAGAAAAGGCCATAAATTTACATATGAGAATATACCATATTTACATGAAGGAAATAATGATATAGTTACTAATTATATCTTACAATTTCAATCCACTATGCAACAATTAATATATAAGCTTATGTATTTAGAAAATAAATACACAATTTTTCAAGGCCTCAACTTCGCTTGAGGAAAACTTTCTTTATGACAACTATGATTCAATGAATAATTTTTGTTTATACATTATTGACCTTGAGAGTGATATTTTTCCTATACACACTTCTAAACATTTCGATGATATTATCCTTGCTTTATCCATGCACTCCAAATATACCAATACATGAGATTCACCTTATATTTCAAATACAATTAAGTTGTTGCACCATGATGATACTTCCTATATTGTTACACTTAAACCTAAGGATACTAAAAATCATCCTCTTCTTCCTAAGTGAAAATTTAATTAAATTTTAATCTGAATCATAGGATTGAAGTCAAATGAATACAAAAGTAACAAGAAATATCTATCATGCAAGAAACAAGATAGTGTGTATGATAGAGAGGTAAGAGCGATTCATCTCTTATTCAGAGACCAAGGTTGATTTTGGGTTGGAAATTGAGTTGAAGAGGTTGGATATGGACTAGATATGTTTTTTCTAGAAAAATAGGATCTAAAAATCCTTAAGACAAGATTGCCCATATAAGGACATGACCACCAGGTCCTAGTGTTTGAATTGGGTGCTAGTGTTTTGGTATATTATTTGGTTATGATCTTCTCAAGGTCTAAAATTTTCTTCTTACTTTCACTCTTTTTTATTCTAGATTCATTGTAGGGTTTCACTATCATACCTAAACCTACAAAAAAACATGATCCACCTCGACAAGGCTCAATAAAACATTAGATAAAATAAATAATGCATATTATTGAGTCATATTTTTCTCAACGGTCACCCCAATGTGATTGTCATTAATATTTGCACTACATTTTAAAATCTATGTAGTTATAAAATGTTTGTGTTTGTGTTTGTGATTGAATCATGTCCCTTAAAGCTATGCTTCCCTTGTGTCAGTCACACTAAGATATTGGGATACAACTACTTTCCCCAAGATGAATGTGTTAGATGGAATTCATAAGTAACCCTTCTTATGCAATGAATAATGCATCCCAAATGCAATCCTTGAATGTTTCTCTTTTCCCAAGTAGTAGTTAGTAATTTAAATATCCCACATTTCCCAGCCCCTAATAATAGTAAGTTGGGTATATCTATGAATTCGTTTTTTGAACTTCAACAATTAGTGACGCCAAAAGATGAACAAAATAATTAGAAAATACTAAAATTGAAGTATAAAATGGTAACTTAGGAAAAAATATAGAATAAAAAAAGTATGTAGAAGGGATGTAGTCTTTAATTTCCCAACACTATGTTATGTGTGATAGAACCTCATTTAGATAGATATTAATGCTCATCCGAAGCACACATAACTACCAGGTATCTCCTTTATATTTTCTTGACAAGATGTTAGCATACATATCCATAAAAACTAACAACCATTCAAGCATAAACCATTACATACATATTATCATGCAAACACATATAGCAAGAAAACAAAACAGTTCAGATAACAATCAATATCAAATGCAACATGAATTCAACATATTCAAACATGTCCATGATCGTAATCCATAATCCATAATTCATTATATTCAATTCTTATATAATAGAAGTTGAATACAACAATATTCCAAGGTGTTAAAACATGGACAAATATCAACCCTAGTCCATAGTCCATAGCTGCATAACAAAGACTCTCGAGCTCGAGAATCATAATCGGTAATTCTTGGTGCCAAAAAAATGGTTTCCAATAGATGTATATAGGGGTGGGGATTTTCCCCTCACTGCTCATGCACCCTCCGATAATAGGCATGCCCAAAATAGACTACATGCATGTTCTAAAACATATAATAACATAATATCCTATAAATAGAACTTTCTTTAATCATATTAATAATGTCTCTTCTCTTTGATCTCGTATGTGATCCATGTATGTCTCTTCTTCTTTGATCTGCATGTGCCTTTATCCAAAAAAAATATAAATTCATGAGACTTGACCACCAAGTTTACACATTTTTTCCTCGATTCTAAATCATTTCTTGGTCATGGTACTCTAACTTGGTTCTTCAATGGTTTATTTTTAGCTTGTAATTCACAAAATCATGACTAAGTCCCTATCCAAGTAACCCTATTCCAACATGAGACTTCACACTATCTCCATACTACATGTGCACGCCCCTTTACACATGCCGTATTTGTGTGTGCCCTAGATCCTCACATTTCATGACATGTCCACATAAAGTAAATTTAGTCATACAACATTATCCCAGACTAATCACATTTCCATCCTCGACAATGGTTTTGATTCGATTCACATCAATAGTTTATGGTTCATCAAAATATCAAAATATTTTGACAAAATGTGTGAATATCAATAAAAGAATAAAGAATTCAATGACTAAAAGAATAATTTCTCCTATCCATGTTAATCATTTTGTGGTATGATAAAGAAGCTATGGGAATTTGACATTTAATTCTCCCTCCAATTTCTTCCACTCATTGAGTTCTTCTAATGCTTTCTTGTGTGACATTGTTTTTTTGATTATACATAATCCAAAATATTTGTGTTAGAAATGAAAAAGGACTAAGAGGGGGGTTGAATTAGTCTTATAATAAAACTTTCACTTCTCTATTTCAAAAAATGAACATACATCCACATAAACCATAAAAACTAGTGTTTGATCACAAAAAGAGTTTCTATCATGACACAAGATGAGAAAAAAATACTCGAGATCCTTTCTTTATTGATATTTAAAATAGATCTCATTGATTCGATTCACATCAATAGTTTATAATATACCATCAAAATCTCAACGATAATATTTTGACAAATATTTCAACCCCGAAAAAAATGGCTGAGGACGCTGTATTCTCCTCCTTCATCAGGACCTATTATTGAAGCACTTCACCATCTTCATTCCACAAGAACCAGCTACTATCCTGAAAGAGACTTCTAAGGGGGTCTTGCTTTGCAGAAAAGGTTTCTTCGAGTGAAGAGAAAAGGGTTTTCATTGATGACATACAACCATTTTTTTCCCTTTTGTATACTATCATCACTCTAGTTCATGACCTTTCACCTTCTCATGTTTTTACTTCATTGAGTGGAAAAAAATGACTTTTCAATTTATACACTCTTCACATTACACTCTAACTCACTAGCTTGAACTCACCCCTATTAGATTACAAAACTATTCCACTTCATGAGGTTTTTTACATTTTTCTATCTTTTGAAATTCTACTCGGTTTATGAGATGATTGCTAACATTATAATTTTGAGTTAGAAGAAGCATCGTTAGATTCTAAATGTATAAGAAATCTTGAAATTATCCTTGAACCTCATCTTTTGAGTCGGCATGAGATGAGACCCTTCAACTTCATGGGTAGACAAAGCACTTTAGCAATACTAAACAACATTACCAAGATTTATATAATATCTTGAACTAGACCCTTATTCATAAGTTTATGAAGCACTAAGACAATTTGTCAAGTACCTACTAACATCAAATTGACCAAGCTCTAAATTTTCAACTATTTCTCAGAGGAGATTAATACTTTTACAAGTAATCTATGAAACAATATATGAGAAAAGACATTATTTTCATTACTTGTCATGGGTTTTTCATACCTTTAAGTGAAAATGTAACCATACAAGAAATTCCTAAGTTCAATCTTAAATGTAAGAAGATTTTCATGATGATTCAAGAACTTAGTTACTAAGAGACATAGATAAAGGAGTTTGTTTTTCATTTGCATAGTTGCAAGATGAACTTCAATGCTTACGTGAAAAAAATATCTCATAAGTCTTAATGAAATATTTTAAAACTTGTCAAAAGGGAATTAAAACCACACTACAAAGCCATCCCGATATTTTCACAAATTTCTATTGGCTTAAACTCTAGTTTCAAGCATTTCTACCTTCCGAACCCTAGTTTTAGAGTTTTTCAATCTATATGAGCCCGAGAGCACTTAAAAGCTGGTTTCTTGAGCATTTTAAAATATATTCAACAAATTTTAAATCCTAAGGATTTTTCAAACAATTCTCCACATTTCTCAATCTACCTATTTAACTTTAAAATACTCCATTTTCTCTCGAAATAAAGGATTACATTGTATAGTTTGATATAGACCTTGACAAAGTGCCTTTTAGATCACAATAAGATGATTCCATGTTTGTGATAATGCATGGTGAGGCTTGAGTAAATAATTGAGAATACTTTTCAATATTGGAATTTCCACAAATACCTTTTAGAGAAATTCCTTGTCCTTGAATGCAAACTCTATCTTTTTCACAAACATCCATTGTTTTTTCAAACATCAACTCATGACCTAAATTACTTCTCCAAGTTTCAAGTTTTCTCCAACATATTTGAAGAAGGATATAAAGCTAAGAAGACAAAAATAGAACCTCAAGACACTACAACATAAGGTAGAGATCATATTCCATTATATTTTTAGAAGGAGACAAAGATTGATCACTCCAAGATAGGCTTGCACACCATTATTTAGTAAGATCTTTGAATCCTTGCTCACAACCTACCACTAAGTTTGATAATATCCTAAAATTGATTCTTAAGGGAAATAATAAACATATCTCACCCTTTTTTTACAACTTTTGGTCACTTGAAGAGATGTATTCAAGCTTGTACCATAAACATTGGTAGCTCCAATTCCATACCTTGCTCTTATCTAATATTGTCCACCCCGAGGTACAATGGGGTAAATTTTTGACTTGGAAAAGGTTTTATATCCTTCTAAGGAGTGAAAAAGTTTCAAAAATGATTTAGAGTCTTAAAACGTATGTCTAGCCTATCAAACCAAGAAGGATCTTTGGAAAGAGAACAAACACCGATAGAAGAATGGTCATAACTTTCTTAAAACATGTCCAAATTCCCTAAAATGTTTTGCACTATCTCAAGCCTAGATTCTTATACAAAAATTCCTTCTCTCGATTTACCTAAAGAATGCACTATATTTTTTTCTTGAGTGTTTAGAATCCATGAAAAGTTTTATTCAATTTACAAAAATCCTTTTTTAGAAAAACAAACATAACTTTCCATGCCTTCTCTTAACTTTATGAAATTTGGGGTGGAGCACCATAACTCACCCCTTTACATGCTTCATGAGATAATTTTTGATATATGTTTATACACTTCTATCCTATCTCATTTACCTCGGTCTTTCTTGCTGGTTCTCAAAGCTAATTTCGTGCACTTTTTAATTTCGACTCAAGAGCTAAACTGAGCCTAGTTTTTTCTCACACATGTTGTAGACACTATTCTTAGGCTTCTCCCATGCTCACAAGACCATGCCATAACCTGTAAAAATTCTTAGACCTCATGAGGCACTAGAAACAAGCTTGAATGAGCCAATTTCAATTACCACTTGAAGAGATGACCTGATACACCCTGTGAGACATCTTGCTTATTCTTACAACATCATTGCTGACATGTAGACAAATTGAAACTATAAATATAACTTGTACTCTGCCTCTAGTAATCAAAACTACCTTTCCCTGATTTGGTTTGAGTGTATTCTCAGCTTGGAATGCCTTAAATTGACCCATACATTTCATGAATGGACCATGTGGGCATGTTTTAACTTCATCCCACCTTTGAAATACACAAGCCACACAAATTCACCTTTAGAGACTCCTTGATCACCTATCCAACTTACCTAGATCACCTAGCCAACACATCTAGTTCACCTAAACCACTTGACATCAATGGACTTGACATCAATTACAAAACAAGTGACACACACTTCCAACAAACTACCCCTTTGTCATTGATGGCAACCATATTAGAAACATTTATGACAACTTTAAATGTACACACACTTAGATGACCCTCATATGCATGTTTCTTATCACACTTCTCCCACTTTGACATCTATAACAAAGGTAATCATGGACTTGAAATGAAAACAAGTAATGTAATTAATTTAAATGATATATCTTACATGAGTAGAGCTCCCCTAGGTATGTATTCCATTTGATATGAACTTCAACTAGGCTCTCCTTGAGCTGATGCACTCCTTGTTCATATGCTTGCACAATCTTATCAAGGCATGATATTAACTTGGCTCAACTAACTATTATTCTACACACCATACTTGGACTTGATATCTTGTCATGAACCTAACTCACCCACTTTGGGATTGCACTAAATATCCTAATTCACCTTTTCTCTAAACAACCTGATTCTTCATTGATACTATGATTTGGTCTTCTCATGTTGTTATCCTTCATTCTCCGTAACATATTGTCATAGGACCTCAAAATGAGTTATCAATGTTACATAAATAGCTTCCTTAATATGATTGTACCAAAAAGGATACCTCAATATACCTTTAATGACCTTCACAAAATCACAAAGTTCAATGTTATTAAGATGTGTACCTTGTGAAATTGATTCTCTCTACCTTGAATTGGTGACCTTATCTTCCTTATAAGACACACACTCTTATTGGAGCACCTGCAACATGCTTGATACTTGATGAATGAAGCAATTTATACAACATAAATAAATAGTATTTCTCCCCTAAAGTAAAAAGAATTCGTATTGATCATACTATTCTATTTTGAACTTAAAACCTTGTCATGATATTTCTTAACACATCTCAAATACTCCCGAGTTTATAAACCATCGAGAGAGAGAGAGAGAAAGAAAGATGTTATTCTTCTATAGCTTCCTGAGGATATAATCACTTCTTCACTCCTTCAAGACACCCTTTTTTACTACATACAAATATTTTAGTTCATTGAAGCTTGAATTTCTTGTTTAGACTTGTAGATTACCTCTATAGTGCTTATATTAAGAATATTCAGTGAGTAAACAACATTAACTCCACTTACTTCATGTTTACACACTATCTCTGATCACTTAAAGTACCTTTGTAATCTAATTACATTAGAAAATACCTCTTATTGGCTCACTCATTGTTAGCTTTTCTTTAAATTCAACATCTTGGCACATTGTACTATTAACCATATACTTCTTGAGACTAGAATTCCAATCACCATATCACATGTTGCAATATACAAACTTAGAGACTTACCGTAAACATTGAAAAGATTTAATAAATCACCACATACATTTATGCATTGATACAGTCATCTTGTACATAAAATACATTTGAGTGGACCAATCTATGTCATGAACACCTAAGACATACCATCATGTGTCTTATTTGACTAGGTCAAGTGAGAGATTTCTTGTCTTCAACTTCTCGGACCATGTTATCTCTATGTCAAGGTGTAAAACCATGTTTTATTTACCGTAGGAGATTTCAAATACACATAGATCACTAATAATGTTACCTACCTTCAACATTTATGGTATCAAAACATCCATACTTTACCTTCTAAAACTATAGCCTTCAATACTCTGTATGGTCTAATAAGTGAGATTAACAAGACTTTCAAGATCGAGAAGAGGTGTAATATTCCTTCCATACCTGTAACTAGCCATTTATGTGTTCTTCTCATATTTATCATGAATTTAAAAACCTATAAAGCCTTTGAGATAACCTTTCACATTCTCATAGGTTGCACAGACTAGAAAATATTGAAAGACATGTAATGATTTAGAATTAATCCATAATGCCATTTAAACACCTTTATCTCCTTCCTAACCTAGATTTGGAATTCACGGTCTCCATATAGACTTATGAATGGCCTTATTGTCAACTAATGACATTTAGTGTATAATATAATCCATAGAGCTAAGTTATATTTTCCTTTTTCATAGTCACTTATCAGTGCTCTTGAACTATTCTACCTTCTCTCGCTTTAAAAATCACAAAATTATCTTTAGTACTCTATGAACACAGACCTTTACACCTTATATGCCAATCTTCCTTTGATATGATGTAGATTTTTTAACCTTTAGATACTTATAATCAATTTGATATTTTTCATTGTATGCTCCAATAGAAACATGTATAATGCACCATTTTAGTCCTCTTGTAGACCTTTGGAAAATACACATTAAAATTCATTACTTGATGTAGAAATATGATTAGCATTGCACATGTAGATAACCCTTACAAGATATTCACAACCTTTTGATACTCATTTTCCCACAATATGATTACAAGGTCTTGTAGGTGACCATATTATTTCATTTGGCTTCTAGGTACTTCTTACCACTTTGATATATGAAAACACTTTCAATATTGATCTACCAAATCAAAATCTTCTTTGGATTCAACAATGACAAAGATGTCATATTTTGAAAAGTGCTACAAATATGTACAACCCACATGAATTAATTCATATTCATGATGATAAAACACTCATACCAAACACATAGCTTCATGTTTTAGATTTTCATGATGTTAAATTTTTTTCATCTTGATTGAAATATCACACCGAGGTTGATCCCATTAAAACTAATAGGGACATGGATACTTCAACTACCATTAAATATTCAAACATATATTATGCCACTTGTATCTCACTGAAGAGTCCCCTACAAAATGTATAGTCATAGTCCACTTGAGCTTTAATTGACTAAATGGCAACATTTCTTAGAAAAATTTGACAAGAGTACCAGTAACTACCTTCTGAGAGTGACCATTCTTAATTTTATGTGATTCATGACCTTTAAGAACCTCTTAAGAAAATATACTTTGTCTTAGACATCAATTATTTTGATAACATATTCATTAAACTTGTGACAACTTCTTGGCTTATCTTTTGATGGAGTTAACCCAAATTTTCTATTAAAAGCAGTAGTTCACTAAGGTAGCACAAGTTCTTCTCATATTGGGTGATCACACCATGACACCTATAGATACATATTTCAATATTATCTTAGTTATAAAATACTCCATACCTTATATCACTTACCATCTCTATTGACCTCTTGTTAGATGAGACAATACAACTATAACTGTGATAAACTTGTAAATACTTCTCCACACTAATTTGACATCTGAAGAAACACTTGGGCTCTTGAATAAATGCAATTCATGGTTTTTTTTACTCTTCAGGTGTCCATAAACCTGTGAAACTCATGTTAATGCCTCTATAACCTCAACTAACCCCTAGAGACTCTTTTCCAAACTACAGGTCATCATATTTGCACCTTAATTCATGTGTATAGTTTTTACAGTCATGATAAGACCATAAAACTCCTTTCATAGCTCCTAAACAAACCATTTTGACTTGGATAAAGAATAATTCCTTGCAACAAAGGATTTAATTGTCACAAAATTTACATTCTTTGAGAAAATAAAGGTCTTACTTGATTACCAAAATTATGAATTCCTTGATTCTTCTGGGAATAAGAGCTCCTTCTCATGCTTGAAAAAAATTGAGATCATGATATAAGACTTTTCTTTGAAAACTAGGCATAGATAGATATAGACATGATATAAGGAGGAAATTTTTAGGACATATCATACTGAGAATGAGACAAATGATCTTTACTTTCTTTCTTAGTTTAACACTTCTTGACACATGACATAGACATATCATGTAAGTATTACACATAGAAAACATGCCAAGATTTGATGTTCAAGGGAGGATAAAACTTACTAATCTACTTCAACTTGATAACAAAAAGATTGAGAGTGCAATATTGAGCTTCACAGACTTTTCTTGGCCTAACAATATTTTGACTTGACTTGTCATGACAGAGGACATTACAAATTTGATGAGAAGATTACATACAAGACCATATCTACATTTGTATACCTTAGACATAGTTGTATAACAAGACCTTAGGTCATAGACATCTACAAACCCTTGATTATACCACCTTTTAGGCTTAATTATACCTCTGTCAGCCAACACTCCATTTGTACTCTTCCTCCTTGATACCATTTATAGGAAAAGAACCATGGTAAAGAGATTTCAATGAGAAACATACCAATTGATGTAAAGAACATGCTTTTAACAATCCAAATTTTAGATCTTTGACATGACTTAGACTTGAGAGAGATATGTCATACTTCGAGATACCACATGAAACTAATAGACCTTCCCACTTGAATATATCATTACCATAGAGTCATATAATCAAAAGTGTATTATATAAATTCTTGAGAAACACATATTCAACCTTCATACCATGGGATCCAACCTTATGGACTCAATAATCCATTTACATACTTATATCATCTTGAAGCAATATACCATCTTGAAGAGACATGGGAACACATATCTTGAAAGAATATGGAGAAGACACACACCTTGATTTAGAAAACCCTCCCTCACTTTTATATACCATGGAGGAGCTTGATGAGAGACCTAAGAAGGTATCAAACCCTCTTTTGGTTTCTTGACTGATTTATTATTTTCGATTCTTCATTTGTCACCACAATATCCTCCTTTTGATCATTCACACTCTTGGGATCCTTTTTAGCTCTTTGACTAGCTTCTTCCTTTTTCTTGAACTTTTGAACATGTTGTTTACGTCTTTGATTTTATTTCTTCATCTAACCTACATCATAAAACCTTGTAATGTGCCCTACCATATGGAACCTAAAACATTCCACTTTCCTACATTTGAACTAAAAATCCTTATGTCCAACTTCATCACAAGAATAAAAATAGCCATTAAATTTTATTACATATTTCTTGCATTTGATGGCTCATTTTTGTAGTACTTTTCTAGATGTCCTTTTTCATGACAATGGTAACATTCAGCTCCATATCTTTGTCCTATTTTTTTCTCTTCCTTCTTTCCTTCAGAGTGATGTTCTTGAGTTTCTTCTTTATAATCTTCTCTCTTTTCTACATTAGGATTACACATACTAGCCATGTGTCCATAAGCACCACACTTGTAGAAATTACCATGAAAATAAACATGCCTAAAATCATTTGGCTACCTCACAAATGATCTTCCATAAGATGTAAGCTTTAGACTATTTCCCTTGCTTGAATGCATTTTTACATTTGGTCCTTGACTTGATTCACCTTCATTTATTAGTTTTTCATTCTCTTTCTTCAGTTCTTCTTTCTCAGTTAGGGAATCCTTGAGTTGAGTCTATACACAATCAAGAATTTTTTTTCTTGTGATTGAATCAGTTTTTCTAGATTCTCTTTACAGAGCTCTACTCCCCATCTCATGTGATAAATATCTCCCATCCTTGTCACCAAATATCTCCCTCTAGCTTGTTAAATCTGCTTCCAAGGGCCTTCTCTGATACCAATTGTTAGAAATGACAAAGGACTGAGAGGGGGTGAATCAGTCCTGTAATAAAACTTTCACTTCTCTATTTCAAACAATGAACATACATCCATATGAATCACATACACTAGTGCTTGATCATAGTTTATCATGAAAAGAACACAAAACCTACTCAGAGCCTTTCTTTATTGATATTCAAAATAGAGCACACTGATTTGATTCACATCAATAGTCTACAATATACAATCAAAATCTCAACAATACTATCCTGACATCAATATGCTTTGAAAAATCTTTCAACTATAGACTAGCTAGATTTTTCTCCTTCATAAACTTGTTATTCAAATAAGATTACCATCTTCATTCCAAAAGAACTAGATACTATCCTAAATGATTTCCATGGGGATTTTACTTTGTAACAAAGGTTTATTAAAGTGAAGATAAAAGGGGTTTTCATCAATGATGACATACTGAAAAAAATTTTTTTCCCTTTTGTAGACTATCATTACTCTACTTCATGACCTTTCACCTTCTCATGTTTGTTCACTTATTTGAGTGGGAAAAAATTAATTTTCAATTTCTAGAATCTTCACATTACACTCTAACGACTAGCTTGAGCTCACACCTTTTAGATTATAAAACTATTCCATTTCATTAGGTTTTTACATTTTTCTAGTGGTTTTCATCAATGGTGACATACAAAACAAATTTTCCCTTTTGTAGACTATCATTACTCTACTTCATGACCTTTCACCTTCTCATGTTTTTCACTTCTTTGAGTGGAAAAAAATGACTTTTCAATTTCTAGACTCTTCACATTACAATCTAACTCACTAGCTTGAGCTCACACCTTTTAGATGACAAAACTATTCCACTTCATGAGGTTTTTGCATTTTTCTATGTGTTTAAATTATTCTCGTTTATGAGATGACTGCTAACATTCTAATTTCAAGTTAAAAGAAGAATAATTAGATTCTAACTATATAAGAACTTTTGAATTTCTACTTGAACCTCCTCTCTTTGAGTTGACATGACTTTGAGATCCCTCAACTTCATGGGTAGATAGATCACTTTAGTAATAATAGAAACATTACAAATATTTAGACAATATATTAAACTAGACCATTATTCATAAGTTTCTGAAGCATTAAGACACTTTATCAAGTCCCTACTGACATCAAACTAAGCAAGCTCTACTTTTTCAACCATTGTTGAGGAGATTGGTAGTCTTACAGTCACCTGCGACACCACCTCTAAGAAAAGACATTATTTGCATTCTTGTCATGGGTTTTTCATACATTCAAGTGAAAATGTAACCATACTATACATTCCTAGGTTCAATCTTACCTCTAAGATTATTTTCATGATGATTACAAACCTTAGTTATGAAGAGGCAAAGATCAAAGAGTTTGTTTGTTGTGTGTAGAGTTGCAAGATGAAATTCAATGTTTCTGTCAAAAAATTCTCTCATAAGTCTTGATCAAATATTTTAAAACTTTTCCAAAGTGAATAACGACCACACTATAGGGCATTCCTGATATTTAAATAGATTTCTACTAGCTTAAACTCAAGTTTTGAGCATTTCGCCTCCAAATTCTTGTTTCAAGGTTTTGCAATTTGTATGAGCCCGAGAGCACTTAAAAAATTGTTTCTTGAGCATTTTAAAAGATAATTGATGAATTTTAACTCTGAGGATTTTTCAAACAATCCTCGGCTTCTCTCAAAAATCAAGGATTACATTGTATAGTCTTATACAAACCTCGACAAAGTGCATTTTAGATCACAATAAGATGATTCCAGGTTTGTGATAATGCATGTTGAGGATTGAGTAAATCATTGAGAATCCTTGGAAATATTGGAATGTCCATCAACACCTTTTGGATCAATTCCTTGTCCTTGAATTCAAACTATGTATTTTTCACAAACATACATGGTTCCTTCAAGCATCAACTTTTGACCTAACTTGCTTCTCTAAGCTTACAATTTTCTCCAACATATTTGAATAAAGATATAAAGCTAAGAAGACCAAAAGAGAACCTAAAGACAATACAACACAAGATATAGATCATATTCCATCATATTTTAGAAGAAGACAAAGATTGATCACTTTAGGATAGGCTTGCACACCATTACTTAGTAAGAGCTTGGACTTCTTACTCACAACCTAACACTCGATTTGATATTCTCCTACACTTGATTCTTAAGGGAAAGAATCAACATATCTCACCCTTTTTTATAACCTACATTCACTTGAAGATATGAATTCAAGATTGTACGAGAAAAAGTGGTAGCTCCAACTACATGCCTTGCTCCTATCGATACTATCCACCCTGAGGTATAATGGGGTCAAAATGTTGACTTAGGAAAGGTTTTCTAGCCTTCTAAGGAGTGGAAAAAGTTGCACGAATGATTTAGAGTCTAAAAAAATTATGTCTAGCCTATCAAACCAAGAAGGATCTTTGGAAAGAGAACAAACACCGAGAAGAATGCTCATAACTTTCTTAAAACATGTCCAAATGCCATGAAACATTTTTTTCTATCTCAAGCCTAGAGTCCTATAAAAAAATTCTTCTATTATTATTCTAAATAATGTACTATATTTTTCTTGAGCATTAAGAAGCTAGGCAAATTTTTATTCAATTTCTAAAAACCTATTTTAGAAAAACTAACATAACTTTCACATACCTTCTCATAACTTGATGAAATTTATCTTGGATCACCAAAAATCACCCGATACATGCTCCATGATCTCATTTTCCATATCTATTCCTATAAAATATTATCCTATCTCATTTACCTCACCTGCATCATCGATTTTCAAAGCCACTTTCATGCACTTTTGAATTTTAATCCAAGAGCTCAACAGAGCCTATTTTTGCTCGAAATATTGTAGAAACTATTCCTAGGCTTATCCCATGATCAAAATACCATGCCACAACTTGTAACAACTTATCACACCTCATGAGGCACGAGAAATAAGCATGAATGAGTTAGTTTCCACTACCACTTCCACCAGATGACTTGAGACACCTTGTGAGACCTCTTTCTTATCATTGTAGCATCATTACTTACTTATAGATAATTTTAAATTAGAAATCCAACCTTTAATCTACCTCTAGTAATCAAAACTAGCTTTCCCTGCTTTGGTTTGAGAATATTGTTACCTAAAATGACTTGACTTGACCCATACATTTCATGGTGGGCCATGTGGACATCTTTGATCTTCATACCACCTTTGAGAGACACAAGCCACAAAATTACACCTTTGGAGACTCCTAGATCACCTATAAAACTTACCTAGATCACCTAACCAACATACCTAGTTCACCTAGACCACATGACATCAATGGACTTGACATCAATGACAACACAAATGATACACACTTCTAAAAATTTGGTTAGGCACCAAATCTTCTACTCTACCCTTGAGATTATGGATGACCACAATTAATTTTTTAAATACCCCTTATATTACATCCATGCACTCCATTACCATGTTATGAAATTGTTTGATCAGATATCTAGCTTCTCCTTCTTGGCCTTAATCAACTCTTTCTTCTCTAACAACTCTGCAATAACCTTAGTGTGCTCTATATTATTGGTTGGTGTCTTTCCTTGTATAGCTCTAAGTTATTCCTCTTCATTACTTACCCTCACACTAAGGATAGGGTTACATGTATGAAACGTGTTAAAAAAATGGATTTTCTACTTTCCTCCTTAAGCTATGAAAACAGATCCTCAAGTTCGGTTATTCTAGCCTCAATGACTACCTTATTTACTTCTTTTTAATTAGCTACTTCTTCAGTTGTAGGTCCCATTCCAATCTTAATATTTACGAAGCATCCCAATAAATTCCTCAAGGTACTCCATATCATCACTATAATTACATCTCTCGTGGATCACCAAGGTCGAGCATGTGCCTAGAATTTGTTTCACCAATATTGTCACCCTAGCATAAGATTCCTTGGCATGCTTCTACTATCCTTAGATATCCTTCTTAAAGTTACCAATCTTGTGCTCTTTATTCTTTTTATTTGCTACCATCACCCTCATGGTATCCCCGACATCAAAATTCTTGCACGTAATATCTGTGGTAATTTTATTTAAGAAATTGCATGATTATTCATCTAATATGTACATGGGGTCTACTTATTTGTATTTCTTTGTGGGATCTCTATTTAATTCCATCATGCTTTGAGGGACTTATCACTTACCTCAAATTCAAGATCCTCCACATGTGTATCCTTAGTCAAGGATAACATCTCCTTGATGCACAATACCCCTTCCTTTATACATTAGATCCCAACCATATAACTTCCTATAGGTAATTTGATTTAGAATCGCAGCCTCGGAACCTTTGTAGGATCATCTACAAATTCCATGTGTTGTGATCTCAAAGTCCATCTTTTCCTTATGACCTTAGCCTTTATTGTCTCTTTCTTGGGGATGAAAGCATTTTTGCTAGTTCCTCCTTCTACACCTTATATTCCTTGATAACATATGCATCATCTACCTCTTTCTCTTCCTCTTGCACCTCCTTGCACAAATGTGACTTTCCCTTTTGTTGGTTCCTCAAATTCAACTCATTCTTCTAGATAGGTCTTCTCTTATTGGGTTAGCACTTTCCTTTATTTGCACTAATTTTATTTCTTCTTTCTCGGCCCATTCACACTCCAGTTCTTCCAACAATGTTTCATCCTTCTCTTTGTCAATATACCCTTCTTCTTTACTAGAAACCACCTACGACACTCCGTGCTTGAAATTAATCTTATATGTATTGTCTTTAGGTGGATGAGAAGTCCATACACCATCATCATGTTTCCTTATTCTATAATACATTTTATTTTTTCACAAGTGATCAAGCCCGTCTTCTCCTTATTCTTCCTTAGGATATTCTTTGCACACTCACTTGAGCAGAGACACAACAATTCTCCTAGTTGTTGGAGAAAATTCCTATAACCACAACATCTATTCCACCTTGGGTGTTTGATATTTAGACTACAAAAACTGTACATATATCATCCCCTTTATTGTAACATTTGAATAGGAATTCAGTCCAAGGTATTCGACTCTACAGTTTCTAAATATGCAAATCTAGATTCATACCTATAGGTGGAATGTGAGGTTTTCCAATCAGATATCCACCTTATCAACATCAAATTTTAAATTTTGTGTGTATTTTATTTGGTTCATTATGCACTTGAAATATCTGTCTGTGAATGTAAATGACAGTTTGCACCATGGACCTATCTCTCCATCCTCCATCCTGAAAAGTGAAAGACTATAATGTTACATCACTACAAACTTTACCTATTCTCCAACATCTACTAGTAGTTCACACGGGATGTGTCATTCACTCTCAAACACTGTACGCATCCTATTGTACCACTTGTATATCCTTTCCTTATATATATATATATATATATATATATTGGTGATTGTGCCATCACAAGTATATCTACAAACTAAAATGTAGGGTATTTATTCATTGGTGAGTGAACCCATATATTCTCTTTTGGTCCATATGAGACTCCAAGTTCAAGAAGATAGACAATAGGAGGACCGATCCCCAAGTAATTTTTTCTCCCTCTTCATTTTGTGCCTTGGCCTCCTCTATTATCCCATTAGCAACATATTGCGCTATGTTATATTACATTTTGTGAGCCATTATGTGTGTAATGTATAAGAACTTCTTATTCACATCAATCCATCTCTCTCGAGGAAGCTAAATTATTGCTTATTAGCCTTTATGAAACCCTAGTCATGGGGTGTATAAGTTTTTCTATGCTCATGGTCCTTCCTCCCTTCTCATACTGTAGCTTAATGGCCAATTTTTCAATCTTCACATAAGAACATAGGTCCAATTCTATATCTTATCTTATTCCTTGTAATCCTACGACCTATTCAATAAGCTAGGATGTGATACTCATCCTTTGTCCCATGAACTAAAAATAATCATCATGTACCCTCGACATAAGCTAGAAGAGATGTATAGGTTTTACGAAGAAAGGTAGTTCAAACATTTGAAGGACCCCCTAATTTTTCCAATAGTCCCCTCATTATGTCATTGACCAACACCTGTCATTCTTCATTCTTATTTGTTAACTCTCATAACATGTTTTTCTTCAAGGTCACTTTATTCCTAAAATCCCTATTATTGAATTCGTTGATTTTACATTTTGGGAGCTGGGATTTCCATGTCTAAACCATAAGTACTTCAAGGGGTTCTACATTTCTTAATATATCTCCTCTAATGGGTCCTCAACTTCAACCTCAACCCTTTTCATATGTGTTTTTCCCCTTCCTAATTAGTATGTCATAGTTTCCCTTCTTGGTGCCATTAGTTACGTAAACTTGTGCCCTAGATAATTTGCTTTACAAACCTTGGTCTCACCTTAATACCCAAGTGTTGTAGACCCTAATTGCTTAAAATTTAATTTTGAAAACCCTTTATGCTCGTGCCCTAGTTTTGTACTCAATTTATAGCTCAAACTTCTCTCTTTCCACAAGTATCCACACACAAACACCTTATGCATGTTGTTATGGTTTTCTTGTCAGTTCTCTCACTCTCACACTAAATCACTTAGTAGCTCAATTTCTCAAGTATTCTTGAATGTAAGGTAAAAATGAATTGGTTTTCTCACTTTTATAACTCTTCCATGATTTAAAACTCCAATCGCCTTAATATTTCTACGATTAACAAATTTTTCTTAATTTAAATTTTTAAAAGAATTTTCCCAAATTAAAACATCTTTTCCACTTTTTGGTTCATAATTCAACTTCCTTTTATGTGCTAAATTCATAACCTTTTGGCGTGCTTACTACTTCCTAGGCCACATACCTCCTCGCACGTGCTTCCTTGCACCACAATACATTATCCATTGGGCCATATACTAAGTATCTCATCTAACTTCTGTCTACCTCACATTATGCTACATGATCCTTCTTCTCATGTGGTCTTCATCCTGAGAAATTCCCTCATGAGAACCATCATCCTTAGCACCTATAGCACCTTTCTCTTTCACACCAATTTTCAGGGCATACTTAATTGTGTTATCCTGCAAATAAATCTCAATTCTAATAGTTTTCTCTTTCATGTACTTGCACCCGGTTCACCCAACCTAAAATTTTGTGTTGTCTATATGCATGAACTAAAATATAGTAATCAACTTCCTACACATAAGTGCACTTATTACAACAAAAAAAGAAGCACAATAATTAAACTTAGCAACAATGTGAAAGAAACACATGAAAGGGAAATATAATCTAAGTGGATATAGTTCCTTATTAAAAACACTAAGAAGCTTTACTTATAGTTGGTCTTCAGCCTAATCCCATTGAAGAAATCAAGCAACATGATGTCATCCAGTATGCTTGCAATTGACATGTTCATGATTCAATTATCTTGGTTACTACAAAATGTCCCAACCAATACACCTTCAACTTCCCTGGGTGGTGTGAAAATTTGCATTCATAGAGAAGGACAATATTTCTAAGTGCAAATGTCTTGTTCTTAATATTCGTATCATACAAGGCCTTATGTTGTGCCTTCTCTATCTTCTAGATTCAATGCATAATGGAGTTCTTCTCATCCAATTATGTTATTTTTTCAATGCACTATTCAACAACTTTCTCAACATCTAATCCACCTACATGTTCAATACATAGGGATGGTAACATGAATTTAGCTGGTAGTACAAATTTTGTGCCAAATACTAAGTGAAAGGGTATGGCCTTGTTCAATATTTTATAAGTGGTCATGTAAGTCCAAACTACAACTGACACTTTATAATCCCAATCCTTTCTTCCAACATCACAACTTTTTGTCAATGTTTTTCTCAAGCTCTTGTTAAAATATTCTGCAATGCCATTAGCTTGTGGGTAATAAAGAGTAGTTTTATGGTGTTCCACCACAAAATCTGCCAATAAATATTATGATGGTTTCATTCAAGAAATTATTTCCTCTATCACTTGTCAAGCTTAACTGGAAGTTATACCTATTAATAATTTTTTCCCACGGGAACCTTACTTATTATAGTTGCAGTATAATCCTTTATAGGCACATCCTCTACCCACCTTGTTATATAATCTATGCAAATAATAATGTATCACACGCAAGTCCCTGCATGTGGGTGGTGTAATAGGTCCTATAAATTCAATAGCCCACTTCTCAAAATGTTATGCACTTATAATTGGCCTAGGTGGAATCGTATCTACATGTCGAGGTTTTCCAAGGTAGTTACAATGATCACATGCTCTTAATTACTCCTTGGTATTTTTATACAATGTCTCCCACCAAATTCCAGCCATGAGGATCTTGCACGTAGTCGCATCACCTACATAATTTCCTCTTGCAAAACCACTATGAGCCTTTGTCATAATACCTCATGTTCATGTTCTAAAACACACCGACGCATGACCTCATCTCTGCCCATTTTGTACAAATCTCCACCAATCAAATTATAAGGCAAAAATGCATATTACAAGTTACTTATTCTCTAATGTCTTCATCCTCCGGTGTCAATCCAAGTATATAGAAATATAACTATATCTTCCAAATATGAGGGCACATGGTTTAACCTAAATAACTATGCATTAGACATAGTATCTTCAATGATCTACGTGTCCTCACTAGAATTTATCCTTGATATATGATCAATACCTAAATTACTCTTTGTTAGGCTTTACATAAATGATGAAATAAAATTATTGAAATAGAAGTATCCACCTGTAGATTGTCCTTGTCAAATTGGCTTGTTGACTAAATACTTACGTGTTATATGATATGTATAGAAATTAAATGAGGTGGCCAAAATTATTGTATAAATTTATACAACACGTAAATCATGGATAAGGATTCATGCTCCATTATTATATAATTTTGTTATGTGGGTGTCAACTTTCTAATTACAAAGTAAATAGGATGATCTACAATCCCTTCTCCTGGTTATGCCAACACTACACCAATTTCCATGCCAGAGGCATCAATGTGTACATGAAAAGGCTTATCCCATGAAGGAAAGCACAAAATAGGTGCAATAGTTAACCTTTCCTTCAAAGTCTAGAAACCTACTATTTCATGTCACCCCAATAAAATTTTCCCTTAGCTTTGAGTAACTCTTCTAGGGGCACGAGAAATAATTGCATATCCCTTAATAAACTTCCTATAGTAGCATGTATATCCTAGAAATCCTTGAAATTCACTCTAATTGGTAGGCTCTTGAAACCCAAAATGAAAGCTATTTTAGCTGGGTATACGAAAAGTCCCTCTTTGCAAATAATGTGCCCAATTAATGTTTCAAAGGGTGTAGTAAAGATACAATTTTTAATATTAAGAGAGATGCTTAGCTTCCTAGACTGCTCAAACATGAGCCTCATATTATCACAGTGATCCTTGACTAAGCCATACGTTGTGTAATCGTTTAAATACACTTGTAATAAATTTTGAATGAAATCCTGAAATGCTTTCACAACAATGAATGAGAATACTATTAGCACATTTTTTAATCCAAAGGGAATAAATCTATATGAAAAACTTCACCACTCAATTGTAAAAGTGGTCTTCTCTTGGTATTATTTTGCGATGTGCACCTGATAGTGGCCTGAAGACCCATATGTAAAGGAATATATCTTGCGCCTAGCTACTCCTTCCATAATTTACTCAGCAAAAGGTGTGGGAAAGGGATTTATAAAACATGAAGCATTCAAATCTCTATAGTCCACACAGATCCTGATCTTCCCATCCTTCTTGATACTGATAACCATGGGGTTAACCCATTTGAATTCTTCAATTGGCTCAATTATTCCATCCTTGAGAATCCTATCAATTTCTTCTTTCACCTTCACATGTAGGTTAGGATTCATCTTATAGGGCGTATTCCTAACTGGGCACGTTCCTTCTTTCAACTTTATCTTAATATTTCCCAAGGAAGGATGCACACCTTTTAATTCATGGTAACCTCTTGGAAAAAGATCATGAAAGTCACGCAAAAGCTAAAAAATCTTGGATACTTCTTGTTCTAACCAGTAATCACCAATAATTGCTTCCTTAGGCTCATCCTCCATACTAATATTCACTATATTTGTTTTCATGGGATCATGGTAGACACATTCCTTTTCATCTGTAAAATCCATGATCTCATGCATACCTTTAGTGTGGCTAAAATCCAAGTGGTCTACTTCCTCATCATCAATCATGTACACTAGCTTTCCTTTCTCTTTCTCTTTCTAGGCGCAACCTATTTGTACTTCTTATATCTCCTCAAGATCAAGGTGTTCCTTAAAATCACATTCACTAAATAGATCTAGCATGAGCTCTTCCTCCTTCTTGTTTTCCCCAATGTGATGCGCTTCATGATCTGTAATGCTTCATGGACTGGAGGCTTAGTAGAAAATTAATAAAAATTTTAAACCATACCTGTAATCATATCTTGCCAATTTATAGTCTCCTTTTCGAATAAACATGTACATATAGGGTGTGTGCACATCCTTATAGTGTGGAGTAGAAATTATGTACCCATAGCGATTGTGGTAAAGCCTCTTGGCCTTGTGCCCATAACCTCTTATTATTATAGACATGATGGGAAGCCAAAGTCTTACCATGAAATTCACAGATGTGTGTAGGTACATTTCTCTGAGTAAACCTAGTGGAAAACATGATTCTCACTTCTCTCTATTACAAGATGTTATCTCTATGTGTTTCCCACCAGTGCACTATTATCCTACACAAGGTATAGACCATCATGTTTCTTTTATCTCCTTCATTTTGTCATTGAGTCTTTATTTTGTGTAAGAATGTATCAAGCTTCCCCTCACCATTATATCTTAGTAGCTAAGTCAAGCCTAAATGTCTCACCATGCATGTCCTAACTATCCTTATGACTCACCCTTTAACTTCCTACCCGACCATCTCATACGTTCCATGAGCCCAGTTATCACAAGAAACACTACAATTATCACTTACATATTACATGTCTTCCCACTAAAGTACACCTTCTTTTGATGGTTACACATGCTCTGGATCATGCACCATATGTGCATAAATTTGATTAAGCTCTTCTTCACTCAAAGGCTCAACATAGGGTTCCACCTTATTATCATATAGAGGTATAATCACGTTCTCATCCTTGTTCTCAAAATTGATGTATCTCTTGTTAAAACATAGGTCAACATTGTTCGCATAACATCGGGTCGCCCAAGTAATGTTGGGAAGTTATCGATTTGGAAATCTCTAACACCTCAATCTCCATTAAACTTGGATCCCTAAATGTTAATGGATGCATCCTTTAGTACCCCAATAGGCATAGCCTTATTTTTTTTTTCCATATATAACACATTTGAAGATGGCTACAATGTAGGTCTCCCCATTTGATTCCATGCATCTAGAGTGATTACATTTACTCCAGTGCCCATATCAATCAAAATGTTGTGTACCAACCAACCATCAATCATTGTATCAAGTGTAATTTCCTTACCAAATTCACAATCACGGGATGGTATATTTTCATGAGGTATCTACCTCTTACACTCAACTCAAGTGTGTGGTACCTTTTATCTTATCCATTATCTTAATAGAGGAATGATATTCTCTGGTGCAACATCTTACACACCTATTTTAGATCACCCACTTCCTTTTAAAAGAGTTCAACATTACTCTCATGTTCCCTTTCATGCGATTTCTCCTTTAAGCATTATATTTCCCCATGTATTTCTCTGATGACACCCATAGTCTTTTGGTAGAATTTCTTCTGATGTGCCACATTTGAATACTTGACATGTATCACTTCCTCCCTTGTGATAAGAGGCTTGTATTTCAAAGGCTCATACACATGCGTTGCCTCGGCATGCATTTTAACCAACATGGGTTGTGATTCTAGATCATAAATCTTCTTAGGCATCCATTGATCAACATTCTCTTATTACACCTTGATAATCCCCATGCCCTTTTCCTTCTTCTTTTTCTTACTCATGTGCTCATATAGGTCTAGGAAATCCTCCAACTTATGTTGCTTCCCACACTATGAGAAATTTTTATTATGAGGAGAATCTCAATGATAATGATAAGGGGACCCATGATTATGCTAAAATGTAATATAATAGCCTAATCTAATGAAAGTTTGTATAAAAAAATTAATATTAAAATATAGAAATAGTACCCAAGAAAACTAAGCTAGAAAATATGAAACCCTAATGCGCAAAGAGGGTTAGAAGAGCCTTAGATGATTTGAAGAAGTTGCTACATTGTTTCATAGTGGAGACCATATAGATAGAGATGGAAGACTATTGCACATAAGCATGGAAAAAGGTAGATCAAGAAGATTTAATTGGACTAGGAACCTGAAGAAGGATAGGGTGCCCTTGGGTTCCTTGGGATGCAGTACGTGTAGATGCTCAGAAAACCTCCTTTGAGCTATTGTAAGAGGTTCATAATTGTTCATATTTTATCATGTGTATGTCACTGAAATCGCCAAATGTCATTGTAAATATTGAAAGAATGAATCACTTGCAAAACCCCAAACAAAACATCAAACCTTAAAAATAAATATGTAAAAAAAGGGTTCAAACTGCCCTCAATTTCCAAAATGATGGGCTTATCACTTATCATTACACTACATCTCAGACCTAATGTATTTCTGTGTGTGTGTGTGTGTGCGAAGTGTGCCCTAGTTTACTCAAGTGCCGGTCGTACGTGAATTAGGGAGCAAGTAAATAGATGTAGAATGTAAGTAATGTGTGCATGAAAATAATAAACTCCCCGCTTATGAAGTGTGATGCGAGATGAACCAATATTTTATCCCTTGTGATGGAGCTATATGGATGCAAACACAACTATAGATGCCTTTGATGGATGTAAAATTAGGTGGATATAGTATATGATTAATGCTTGATCCCTTAATATTATCACATAAATTTATATTTATAGGATTCCCTTTCTTGAATTTTGTGGTTAACCTCAATAAGGCCGAATACAAAAACAAAAGATGCTCAAACATCTAGAAAGGACCTAGAAAGTGTGACCAAAATACAAAGAGGAAAAGGATTCCCAAAGGGGATGTGGTCACTCGACACTGGTATCCTAATTTGGGAACTAGTATTTAGAATGATAAATGATAAAAGGTAAAAAATACAGACTCGAGCAAGTACAAGTGCAAGACTGAAAGCAGAAGCATAAAGAAAAGAAAGGTGGCCAAAGACATGGGTTGATTAGTAATTTTCTTACTTAGGAATCATGCAAATAGTATTATGTGATCGAGACTAAATAATGACTCAAAGTGCATGATTTTGTGTCTACATTTTCCCACACTTTATGTTTGTGTGAAAAATGCTTGGTAAAATAAAGTAGATAGAGATGCATACTGATATACATGTAGATTGATGTACAAAGCATTCTTATGGACTATAAAAAGTGTGGAGTGATAAAAATATGGAACATGGAGACTAAAGATGCCAAAATGTAAAAAGGTGATGAAAACTAACCTAGGCGAAACAAATGTGCAAATGTTGATGTGTGATGTAAATGTTTTTAATATCATGTTGATGTGTATTGTTTGCTTCCCATATGGATTGACATACAAAAGAGAAGACAATCAAGTAGTCAAATATGCATGAATATGATAAAAGTGTGTGCAAATATGTATGTATGTAAAAATATGTAAAAGAAAATGCTGAAAATGTGAAAAAGGAACATGTGCACCTGATCTGTGATGAGAAAAGAGTGTAGAAAGGATACACTCGATAATCATGAAATGTGATTTTTGGACAATCTCACGCCACTGGATGAAGAAGTATAGGAGGAAAGATTAATTTATTCTCCAACCTTTAACCACTTTCGAAACTATAGATATCTTTGTACCATCTAGTTTTTGGCGATCTAACGCTATGTGAAGTAATATAGAGAGGAAGGTTTGGTGTCATCCTATAACATTTAGCCATTCTTGAAATAAAACACCACTACGCAGATGATGTGTACTAACACATGTGCTAAAGATAACTTTCCCTGTAAAAGCTGTTGTGTATGAGTCTTGTAGACTATGATGAACCCAACCACTATGTAATGCCCCCTCATTATAGGCTCTCTAAGAAATGCATCGCTATATTAAAGACCCAAGTATGATTCGATCCATGAAATGTACTTGTAAGGTACTATGTTGTGTTATATTCTATGTGTAGACCGCTATATTAGATGATTGATTCACCAAAAATTTTCCCCCCTCTTTGGGGGTACATATGGCAATCACTTTGTAGGAGTATGCGATCAAAAGAGGAATGACCACTAAAATTGTTCCCTATAGGGGGAAGCGGATGTGCTTTATAGAAACCAAGGAACATGTAAAAAAAGTGGCTAGGAAATAAGTGTTAGTATGAACAAACATGAGTGTATAATACAAAGTGTAAACTAGGTAGACAATGTGTAAGAAAATAATGTAAACACCCATAGTGACAATGTAGACTATGAAAAGTGGGTTGCAAACATGGGACACCACTCATGGTTTCACAAGAAAATCAAGAGTGTCAAAGCTAAATACATACAAGTGTGCACATAAGACAAAGGGAAAATCCCTTAAACAATGACATATAATGACAAGAAAGTTCAAGAAATGTAACAAATAACCATGGAAACAAACAACCTTGCATAACAAATGTTACACATGAAACACCCATTAGCATGTTACAAGGATTAAAAGTATGTCAATGCATGTAGAAAATGATAAAGTAATGTGCTATAAAACAAAGTGAAACAATAGCACCTGTAGTGTACAAAAGTGGATACCCCAGGAGCCGTTGTGGGAATGGTACTAGGTACTATGTCAAGCATCCATGCTATATGTAATGGCCCTATATAATCTGTGATCAAAACTAGAAAGAAAGTAAATGTGCATGTGTGTATGATAAATATAATGACATATAATATATCTATCTAGCATGTGTAATAAAGTGAACATGTACAAGTAAATGCAACCAAGATATGCAATATGTTATGGATGGATGGAATGGAATGTAGAGTGAATGATAGGATCCACATGTCCCCTAAGTGAATGAAATTGTATGTAGTGAGGTTCATTTGTTTATTCCCCCTCAACAATCAAGAATGAACCATAAATGAGAGTGCATCATCGAGAAATGGTCAAAATTTTCTTGTGCGTAGCTTGATGTGATGAATGCATAGTGATGATATGTGACCTAGAGATGAGGTGTGAGAACGTGTGATGATTTATCCTAAAGCGTATATCACTGATAAGGATGCTATATCACTAAAGGAAGTGATGATGATGATGTAGCCTATGACATATATCACTAATGGAGGAATGTTGTATGATAGATAGATTGAATGGTTTAATGTATGAGTGTGATGAGGTCCATTTGATTTTTATACCCTCAACATTCAATTATTGACCGAGGGACTAAAGTGCGTCATAAGGTAGTGAGTACAACATGCATAATTAGATTAGTAGGATGTGTAATATGTATAGAGAAATCATCGTGTGTAATGTGTGTGATGTATGAGGTATAGTATATAATACAAGATGTGTAGCTGATATGAGATGTGTAGATACATAGTAAGATGTAAGATGTAAGATGTAGGATGTAGTATGTATATATTGAGATGTGTGAAGATGTGAAATGTGTAGTGTTTATTATGTAGTTTGTGAGGTTCATGTGTATAGATGACCTCAATAGTCAAGTGTGAACCAAAGCACAAGAATGCGTTATACAAAAATTTCAATACTAGTGCATGTCAATAGGTTTGTGCTATTGATTGGTGGGGGGAATACACATAATGCCCCCAAGTGTGTAATAGTGAGTGAACTATCCAACAAAAGTAAAGGATGATGGTCCTCTACTCGATGATTATGATGATGAAAGCATGTGATCATGCTCTAGGAGTGGTGGTATAGCATGTAAGAGATGTGAAGTTGAGTGAAGCCTATATGCATGTGATGGATGAGTATATGATGTGTATCATGGTGTAACAAAATGTGTAGGTGATGAAGCCCTATGTGAAGAAACATGTGGTGGAAATGGACACCTATGTAGAATAAAATGTGGTGGTGATCTACGGAGAGTTGCGATGCTTGTTTGAGGAAGGGGTGTATATTTTTTTGTTAGAATAGTAGAGTGATGAGACCATGTAGGTTGTATGCAAGTAGGTGAACTAGGAGCAGATGGTGATTTAGGTTCTATGGGCCATGACATACTAGATGAATTATATGATACACTAGTCATTGTGAGAGGCAATTACAACTATGGAGTAGATGGAGGTACACCATCGATAGAAATGACTCAATTATTATGAATGAATTTTAGATGTAAATGATTCATAGAGATGATAGACTAAGACATATCAGTCCATTTGAGATGAAGAGCATGTCACACTATTAATTGCTTGTCCCACAAAAAGGGTACAAGCATAGTGAGAGTGTTAGACCCTAAAATATTGGCTAAGTACCAAGAGGCATGCGCATGTAGGGTTAATAGATAGAAGGTTGCTCGAGAGAAAAGTGCACATGAAAAAGTGGTTTAAGAAAGGTTTAAGTGAAACCGGGGTGAGTGCGAGATGCGAGAACAAGGGTTTAATGGACTCAACCATATTTGGCATCATGTAGTCACTTGAGGAAAAATGTGAGGACCCAACTAGTCATGATAAGTGGATAAGGTGCCATCCTGGAACCTTTGAGGTCAAGAAAATGATATTCCACATAGGGAATATTCCTAGAGGCATCATTACAGTTAGTAGAAGGTATGCAAAAAGGATAAGCATTCACAAATGGAGGACCACATCAACACTTGGCATGTGATCTGCTCAAGAGAGAAGTCATGGCGGTGTTCGATGATCCTAGTTAAAGAGGTGTGAGAGAGATTGAGACACACATATAAATTAGACACACATATATAGAGTGAAGATAAGTAGAGAAAGAGAAGGAGAGTAATGAAGTACTGCAAAAATACTAAGGGTTTGGAGTTCATAATGCTAGGGTTTAGAGTACTTAGTGCTAGAGGGATGTAAAGGAGATGATTAAACATATGTATTGTACTTGGGATCTGTAGCAAAGGATATAATTGGAAAATGCATAGTTAGGATCTCTAATCATATGGGTTTGCAGGAGTTGAGTCTTTTTCATCTAATGTATATGGTATGAGATGACCCTTTTTGAATGTAATATGGCTACCATAACTTTTTAAAATCAATATACATGGATATATTTTGTGTAAATTTATTATGGGTGTAAATTGTTATGTTATTTGTTTTATCATGACTTAGATCTAGTTTCTTTTACTTCTTAGAGTGTTTATCTAACTTATGTGATGCATTGATGTGTAGATATGTTAGTTATATCTTCTATCTTTTTCAGTAGATGTGTGTACTTCTTTTTTTGTAAATAATCCTCCATTAATGAAAAAAATCTCTCACAAAGCTCACATAAAGGAGGGGTTCAACACCTATGCATTCCTTGGGTGAGTTCCCAATGTATGTTGGGTGATAGGTGGGTGCGCTTGGGGTTAGAAAGAAGTATTGAGGGTAAAATAATAAGTACACTAGCCGTTGTGACCATGGAGTAGATGGAGGTACACCATCGATAGAAATGACTTGATTGTTATGAATTAATTTTAGATGCAAATGATTCATGGAGATGATAGGCTGAGACCTATGAATCTGGTTAAGACCTAAGAGCATATCACACCTATCAACTTCTTGTCCCATAAGAAAGGGTACAAGAATAGTGAGAGGACCTAATGTAATGTGAAGTTTAAGAACACCATATTAATTATTCATTAGATATGAAATTTGTGATAGTGGATAGCTAATAATGATGAGAAGTGGAATAGAATATGAAATGATGAGCCAAGATGGGTCAAACTTAGTATTATTGATAGAGACAAATCGATAGAGGAATCAATAAGTAAGTTATTAAAATAAAATTCCACATGATAATCGTGATCAAAGAAAGAGATGGTTGGTGGGAAAGTGTCAATATGTACAACTAAAAATTCAAGAGCCATTGATGTAAGAGGTGGAACTTGTTATAACTATGGGTCTACAAAACACTATAAGTGCAAATGCGCTAATTTGTTACAACGTTCTTGGTGTGGAAAGAAGCCCAAGTATGAAGAGTTCCGGAATTTCTTAAACACATAAGCAGAAGAAATAGAAGGATAAGGGCACTGAGATGGTAAACCTAAAGAAATATGACTCACGTAGTGGATTCTAAGGGTGATGCATGAGTCATATTTGGAACCTATACTTGTGACAACACGAGTGAGGCTCCGCACACCAGGAGATACAAAGGAAATGATACTGATTACAAGAGAATAGGTGAGACATGGGAAGTATCTAGACCCTACCCATTAGAAGGAAGTATATCAAGAGACCATGAACATAATTAGAAGTCTTCAAGGGGAAATTCAAAGGTGTCTAAAATAGAAATCCAGAAAGTCGGAGTGGAAGAAGAGTCACGAGGTCCTTCATCCAGGACATAGATGATGTCAAAGAGGTGTGTAAGATGTTATGCCAAGAGAATACCATTCCTTTATTAGGATAATGGCTGAGAGATAAAGTACCAAGCATTGGAGGAGAGCATGATAGGTAGGTTTTTATGGTAACCTTCCTCCTCATAGCCTTGACTATGATAAGGAGATTACCTTGAATGTAGTTATTGATGGATGGATCCTAAGAAATATTCTGATTGACATGGGCACGAGAAGTTAATGTCCTCATCGTGGACACATGGAATCAAATGGGAAGGCTACCATTACAACCATTCTTAAATTTGTTGTAAATGGATAATAAGATAAGGGAAATGTCCATTAGTGTTCTAAAAGATACCGATTTCACTATCAGGGGAGAAATTCATGGGAAAATTCAAAGTCTTAGCACTTGTTTAGGCGGAAAAACTTTCCAATGTTACTTGGGTGCCCCTAGTGCTATAAGAAAATTTTTGACTTACGTTTCAATAAGGGGTATATAAGTTTTGAGAAAAAGAGGAATGTGTTATCATTCCTTTGATGGATGAGAAGTGAGAACCCTATAATGAGCCCATAAGACAAAAATACCTAGACATAATTTATGTGTGCACTATCAAAGACCCCGATTTGTACAACCAACAAAAGAAGGCATTATTCAGTGGGAAGACACTCAATCTATAAGTGATACAACTAGTGTGGCATGTGACAATTGGTCACATGGGACATATGAGTTAGTTGGAAGGTAGTTAAGAGGTTTTGTGATGAGAGCAATAAACGTGTGCTCAATCGGGAACTTAGGAGGAAAGAATTTTCCAAGTTATCCTAGGGGTGACAACAATGATGTTTTCCTATGAGAAATGGATACTAGTGGAAATGTGATATCAAAAGGAGAGGATGCTTAGCTATACCTTTCTTAGTACCGTAGCATGGTAGTGGGTGACCCATTATGATAACCTTCTAGAGTGGAATGAGGTGATAATTGTGTTCTCTATTAGGTTTGTCTAAAGTAATGCACCTACTTGTTAGACAATATTATCATGGGAAGGAAGCTTCCTCATTTCATGATTAGGCATGTGAGAAGGCTTGGATGGAAGGTGTGGAATACTTTACTCCTTATTTATGGCTGCATGAGCTTTAATCCACCTTACAAGGCTACACGTGTGTATTGTAAATTCACTCGAGCTACGCCATCGGATAGGAAGCTGGCAGGAGTTAATGAATGATCTCCTTTAACCTTTAAAGCATTGAAGTACTAAGTCATTGGTGAACGAGGCATTGCAGGTTGTTAAGTGACTAACTATGGGATATAGTGCCATGGAAGAGGATATAATAATTAAATTATTGGGTGAACTGACTTAGAAGCATGCTTTGATGAGGAAGAATCAGAGGAGATACAACTTGAGTGTGCATGTATGCAAAAAGAAAAAGGAAAGTTGGTCTATGTGATCGATGGTGAAGAGGTGGAAAACTTGGATGTTAACCATACCATAGGAATGCGTGAGGTTATGGATAATGCTGATGAGAAAACACATTCCTACCATGAACCCCTAAAAACTAAGAATTTTAACATTGGTTTAGAGGTGGAACCTAAGGAGGCTACTATTTGAGATTATTTGATAGAAAAGTAGGTTTAAAATATCATTGGGGAGAGGTACAATAGATGGCATTTGAAACATTAAAGAATAGGATTATCATTGCACCCATATTCCACTTTCCTTCTTGGGATAAGCCATTCCATGAACATGTTGATGCTTCAGGGATGGTGATTGGAAAAATATTAGCACAACCTGGAGAGGGAATTGTTGACCACTCCTTATGCTTTACTAGTAGGAAACAAACCCAAAGTGGAATAAAACTATACTACTACTAAGCACGAGGAATTGTAAATGATCTACACACTATAAAAATTTAGGTAATATATGTTAGTAACACCCTTTATATTCTACACAGACCACATGACATTGAAGTACTTGGTAAACAAGCTCATTCGACAAGGGCACATATGTTGGTGGGTCCTACCATTTCAAGAGTTTGAGTTTATGGTTTTTGTAAAACCGAGTAAGAGTAATTTGGGGCACGATAATTTTTCAAGGATAGAAATATGAGGGGACATGTAGAGCATTGAGGATATAATTCCAGATGCACAATTATTTAGATTACAATGCACACCCTTTAACTTGGAAGATATTGTTGTGTTTCTCAAAACGGATGTGGTGTTGGAGGGAATGGAGTCTTTGGAAAGGAAGAAGTTAGCCATATGCATCGTGATCTACATGCTAATTAGTGTAGAATCCTTCAAGATAGGCTAAGATGAGTTTTTGCACCGGTGTGTGTTAGAGCATGAGCACGTTACAATCATGGAGGAAGCACATGGTGGAATTGCAGGAGGGTATTATGTAGGGAATCCAACTACACGCAAGATCCTTCTAGTAGGATTTTGGTGGGAAACAGATTACAAATATTGTATTGAGTATTACAAGGCATGTTACCAATGTTAGTTCGTTGGGAAACTAGGGAAAAGAGATGAAATGCCATTAAGACCAATTTCTAGTATAGAACTATTTGAGAAGTGGGAAATTTATTTTGTAGGACCTATTTCACCTACCACGCGAAGGAGTGGTTCATGCTATATCATTACTTGTACTAAGTACTTAATGTAGGGGTAGAAGCACCACCTACAAGGGATTTTCTTGTGGTAACAACAACTATGTTATTGTGCAAAAATATAATCAGTAGATATGAAAGCCCATTGAGTTTAACAAGTGATAGGGGTAATCATTTCTTAAATGAGACAGTTAGAATCTTATTGGTAGAATTCATGGTATCCCATCACAAGAATACCCCTTATCACCCATAAGATAATGGGACTGTTGAGGCATTTGAAAAAATTATGAATCACATGTTAACCAAGATTTGTGATGTGGGAAGAAAGGATTGGGATGATAAAGTTTTTGTTATGTTATGGTCATATCAGACTACTTATAAGAGACTAAACAAGGCCACACATTTTCAATGGATGTTTTACATGGAATTTGTGTTACTTGTTGAACTCATGCTACCATCGTTACGTATAACACATGTAAGAGGGTTAGATGATGAGCAAGATCTTAAGGAGAGGATTGATAAGTTGATGCAATTAGATGAGAGGAGGGATTTTACTTGTTGGGGTCATAAAATAAAAAAATCCAAAAGCGAAGGCATGGCATGATAAATAAATCAAGAAGTAGTTTGATGTTGAGCGAGATGGTTCTATTGTATGATTCTAAGTTTCTGCGCCATCCTAGGAAATTCAAAGTCCATTGGATGGGCCCATACATTATATCCTATATACTTGATTCAGATGCTTTCCAATTACAAGCACCTTTGGATGAAACATGATTTCGGGCCATTTTCAATGGGAGTAGGTTGAAGCCCTATTATAAATAAATCTTCCTTATGTTTGTAAATAAGGTAGTATTTCCAGTTAGCCTAGGTTTTACTTTGATATAGTTTCCCCTCTTTGTGTTTTCCTTTCTTGTTGCATTTTTTTTGTGCGCATTTGCACACCGGTAGCTAATTATTATTTTAAAAATCTATGCATAGAGGACCCCACATCCATTTTTCTGTGGGGTGGAGTGATGTGACAAGTGGTGGAAGCTATGGTTTTGGATGTCCCAGGTTGAAAAATCAAAAACATGTGGATTGGAAGATCACACATGGAAAAGGTGAATATAAGGTAAGGATGGTGTCCAAAGGCTTTGAGAAACCACATAAAATGGTAAAATGCATAGGATAAAAATGAGGTAGAAACAAAAATAACTTGATCCAATATATAAAGGAAGAATTGACTTAGGCGTGGGAGAAAGCACGAAGAACTCTATGGTTGAGGTAGTTGCACACTAGAAGGTTGTGGAATTTTTACATAGGATTGAGTGTGGAGGAAAAGTGCTAAAGGTTGGCATTGGAAAAATCCACCTTTATTGTGAAAGTACATTGGTAGGTGGCATGGCATTTATCATGGAGAAGAGAAAAAGTTATAAATAGAAGATCGGGGGTGTGTTATTTTCTACCTTGCATTTTAAGTTATCAAAGAGATCTCACAAACTAGGGCATCCTTACAAAGAAGGTTTGAGAAGATTTTTGAAGATTTGTGTGCATATCTAGTTTGATCAGTGAACTAGAGTGGAAAGGAGTACATGGGCATAAGTGGAGAAGGTTGTGTGGAATAATCCCACAAGTGTTACGTCATCTTGTGGAAAAAGGGTTTTCCAGGTTAGGGTTACATAGCTAGGGCATAGGGTTTGAAGGAATTTTTGCAAAGGAGTGGAGCCAAAAAGTTGAGAAGAGCCAGGACCAAGAGAGAGGAAGAATTTTTAAGGACCTAACAAAGGAATGACACCAAGGAAAGTAGAAAAATTTCATCGAAGAAAGGAAAGGACAAGGAAAACAAGTTGTTTCTACCAGTTTCAATGAATAATGGTATACAAAAATGAACTACCCAAACCTTGTATTACTTGGTAAAGAATGGGTGTGTTATGTCGGAAGATGGCTATCGGTGATTACAACTATCGAACGAGCACCACGAGATAATGAAATGACACTAGAACTGGTTCACCCTAAAGAGAAGAGGACACTAAATGTAATTACCATTTATGATGACAAAGTGAAGGTGAAAATGGAGAAGGTTGGGTTGTTACAACTCTACTAGTTTCCCTATTTGATAAAGTTTGGGTGACTATGCCAATGGTTGATGTTATGTGTGCATGAAGACCACTTCTATTTCGTAGGTCGAGGATGCGCATAACCCCTAGTTGTTTTCTAAGTTCGCCATCCTTATATGTGAAGGAGATTCATTGGATGATGATTTCAAAGACAAGGAAACAATTAAGAAGACCATTGAGGCTTATGACTACAAGAAGGGTTCACACTACTTGAAATTTCTTCAATTAATGACCTAGTGATGGGGATCACCACGTGCTTGGTTCTAAAGTTGTATGGGAAAGAGAGATGGACATAGATAAAAAAAGGCCTGGTTTAATCCATGACACCAGATCTTAGAGGGGACCATCTATAACATCTCATCTTTTATTACAGAGGAGATCATAAACACCACGTGTGACATAGAGAAGATCATGTTTGGTAATGTCCTCCTCACCATTGTCTTTTCGAGAGATTTGAATGCCTCGATGGGTTGGATAAGTTTGTTTGGGAATACCCAAATGAGGTCCCTTCCCCGTGAAGATATTTTCATAGTATACCTATGACACCATGACGGCCACTCATAAGGCATACACGGAAAAGTGGTATAAGAAGATGCACAATGCATTCGGCACTATTTGAATGGAGAATAACCAAATATTTTCCTTCACTAGTGCAAGGAGAGGATGAGTTTTCCATATACTAGCATTTTTGTATCGACAAATTTAATTTGGTAGATGGCACCAAGAGTCCTTGGTGTAAATTTAATTTCTCCTTCACATCGCATTACTTCCAGGCTGGTGTTAATCGATTCAAAGAGGTGAAGAAACTCAAATTTGATCTAAGTGTAGTAGATCAAGACTACTGTGAGTTGTGCGAAACTAATATACCTAGAGAAGTGCACCTACATGGAGAAGTATGTCTCCCATGACGTGCACATGTTAAAACCAATAACATTACTTGTTGTAGGGAGGAAAACAATGAGGGTGTATTTGTGCATAAGGCCTAAGTATGAAAAGGGTGCTTATGTTGAAGATGATGTCTCCATTCCTAAGGACCCCACCACATGGAAAAATATTGTGCAAAGGAAAAGAGACAGAGGAGAGGCTCCTGAGAAAAAGGCATTGAGTGCATAGATAGTACGTACAATAAGGACAAGAGTCGGGTGTTGGCTCAAGTACTTACGTCCACCGGAAGAGGTCTCCTATGAGAAAAGATTCACCATAAGAGGAATCACCATAGAAGGAAGAGTCACCTGGTAAGGGAGAGTTGTCCAAGAAAGAATAAAAGATAAGTCCCCTAAACTAGAATCACTAGTAAGGAAGAAGAAGAGGGTGAAAAAGGGTAGGGACTTAGGAAAAACAAAAATCATGGAGGACGAAAAAAGGTGATGAAGATGATGAAGAGTGAAAAGAGACTCAGAATCATCCTTTGTATGATGTACATGAGTCAGAAGAAGAAGGAAATGAAGAGAAGGATGAGGATAAAGGAGGCACTCATGAAAAGGGGGAGTGAGGAAGTAAACATGAAGGATCAAAAGAGCTCGACCTCGACTAAGGAGTAGATGGCTAATACCATAGAGAGAGAAGTGGCAGAAAATATCCAATAGTTAGTGGAGAAAAATTTGAGTGAGGTATCGAGGAAGTTCTCGAAGGAAATGCAGAAAGCGTGAGTGTGGGAAAGGAGTGTGGAAGCATGGGTGAAGACCCAGATTAGCATTAAGATTCACAAAGGCAACATGCACATGTAGAAAGCACATAGTAGTGGTGTATGAACAATAAATGACTTACATTAATGATGCAAAAATATTACTTTGCATGTGTGCTTCCAAAGTACCATGCCCACAAACCAAATCCTTGCTTGGTATTATTTTGATGAAGAAGGTGTGTACCTGCACACAAGGAAAATGTTATCTTGGTATTTTTAGTCCCATGTTGATCAACCCAAGTTCGAGGAAAATAAAGATGCATTAATGAAGATATCAGATGCCAAGGGAGTAAACCCTCTAGTAAATGCCCAACAATTGTCGATGAGTAAGTTTACAACACACTCAACAAAGCATCAAAGTGGAGGTGGAGGTAACACTCTTTAGCAGAAACAACAAAATAAGGGTCTAGGAGTAAGAGATTGAGAAAAAGAATGAGGAGATCATTAAGTTGGACAAAGAGATAGAAAAAAGGAATTGATCTATGCAAAGTTAAGGTGTGATCTAAGGGATGAAAAGGAAAAGGTACATGAATTCCATTAGAATATAGAGGCCATTTCGAGACACCATTATCTTGAAACACCTAGAATTGGCCCCTCCTAAGTAGAAATATGAGTCAACCATGCAATGCTTGGAAGAATTAACCCACATCCTAACCATGGAAAGGTTTCCCACTCGCATTAGAGTAAGTAGAGGAGGTGATGGCACACCAAAAGGAGTAAAATGAAGATTGGGGAGATAGTGACTCGGTAATATGATATTCTTTCCATAAGTAAATATGTCACACGAGATGGCTAAATCCATATAAGACAATGTGCCAACAAAGACAATGTAGAAAGCATATTGGTTCCTACACACGAGGTAGATCTCAAATAGTTTCAAGAGAAGCACAAAGGAAATAGGGTAGAGCATGAAAAGTTCCTATCTGAGGTTGAGAAGAAGTTAGAAGTAATGAAACCTTGTGGGGTTTGATTAAGAATAAGATAAAGTAATTGTACCCCCAAGCCAATCATACGATGGATGTGTTAGGTGATCTTAACAAGCAACTAGAAAGCATTGCTGATACGATGAAAGCTAAGAATGAGGAACTTAGTTTTGATGAAGTAAGCACATTGGTGGATGACATAATTCAGTAGGCATATGGAGAAGTAGATGCATGGGAGAATATTGAGGCCTCCATGAAGAAATATTTCTCACTCCTCATGTAGCAGTAGAAAATTCTTCTATTCTTCCATTCTTTAATTGTTTCAATACCTCTATTCTTTATTCTTTTAGGAAGAAAATTGTTTTTGAGGATCAGAGAACACACGTAGTGTGGGGTAATGTTGGACCCTAAAATATTGGCTAAGTACCAAGAGGCGTGCTCACGTAGGGTTAGTAGATAGAAGGGTGATCAAGGAAAACATGTAGGAAAAAAAGGGGTTTAAGAAGGGTTTAAGTGAAACTAGGGTGCATGCGGAAGGAAAAATAAGGGTTTAAAGTACTTATGCATACTTTCCATCATAAAGTCACTTGAGGAAAACATGAGGACCTGAATAGGCATGATAAGTGGATAAGGTGACAACATGGAACCTTTAAAGTTAAGAAAAGGATATTCCACATAGGGAATACTCCCAGAGGCATCATTAGAGTTAGTGGAAGGTTTTCAAAAAAATAAGAATTCACCAATGGAGGACCACATCCACACTTGGCACGCGATCTTCTCAAGAGATAAGTCATGGCGGTGGTCGATGATATTATTTAAAGAGGTGTGGGAGAGAGTATAGACACACATATAGAGTGAAAACACATGCATATAGAGTCCAGGACACACATATATAGAGTGCAAAAAAGGAGTGAAAGAGAATGAGAGTAATGAAGTGCTATAGAAATGCTAAGGGTTTAAAGTTCATAGTGCTAGGGTTTAGAGTACTTAGTGTTAGAGGGTTGTAAGGGATACCATTAAACATATGTATGGGTACTGGGATCTATAACAAGGTATATAATGGGAAAAGGTGTAGTTAGGATCTCTGATTATATGGGTTTGGAGGAGTTGAGTCTCTGTTATCTAATGTATATGGTTTGGGATGACCCTTTTGAATGTAATATGGCTACCATAACTTTGTTAAATCAATATACATGGATATATTTTGTACAAATTTCTTATGGGTGTAAACCCTTATGTTATTTGGCTTATCATGACTCATATCTAGTTTCTTGTACTTCTTACAATGTTTATCTAGCTTCTGTGATGCATTGATGTGTAGATATGTTAGTTACATCTTCTTCCTTTTGAGTAGATGCATGTACTTTTGTTTCTGCAAATAATCCTCCATTAATGGTGGAACTCTCTCATGAAGCTCACATGAAGGAGGGGCTTGGTTTCGCATGCCTTGGGTGAGCACCCAATGTATGTTGGGTGATAAGACGACGTGATTGGAGTTAGATAGAAGTATTGAGGGTAAAATAATGACTACACTATCCTTGCGAGAGGAAGTTTCAACCATGGAGTAGATGGAGGTACACCATCGATAGAAATGAATTGATTGTTATGAATGAATTTTAGATATAAATGATTCATGGAGATGATAGACTAAGAACTATGAATCCAATTGAGACCTAAGAGCATGTCACACATGTCAATTGATTAAACCACAAGAAAGGGTACAAGCATAGTGAGAGGACTTACCATAACGTGAAGTTGCACAACAACATATGAATTATTTAATGGATATGATTTTTTTCTAGTGGATAGCTAATAATGATGAGAAGTGAATAGAACATGCATTGATTAGTGAGGATGGGTTAAACTTAGTATTATTGATAGAGACAAATCTGATAGAGGTATTAATATGTAAGTGATTAAAATAAAATACCACATGATAATCATGATTGGAGAAAGAGATGATTGGTGGGGAAGTTTCAGTATGTGAAACTAGAAAGTCAAGAGCCCCTAATATAAGAGGAGGAACTACATGATATACATAGTGATTATTGTAAAATATAATATAATAGCCTAATCTAATGCAAGTTTGTAGTAAATAAATGAATAATGAAATATTGAAATAATACCCAAGAAAACTAAGCTAGAAAATATGAAACCCTAATGTGCAAAGAGGGTTAGAAGAGCCTTAGCTGATTCAAAGAGGTTGTTGGACTATGTCACAATGGGTAACTTCTTGAAAGAGATGGAAAATCATGGCACAAAAGCCGGAAAATATAGATCCAAAATAGTTAACTAGAATGGGGTGTATGGAGAAGGATAGGGGCACCCATGGGCTCCCCGATTTAAATTTTAGATGCCCTAGTCTATGAAGATGATTAGAAAACCTCCTCTAAGGTGTTGTAAGAGGTTTTCACATGTTCAAATTTTGTCGTGTGTACGTTGCTAAACTCTTGCTAAACTCTTTCCGTGTGTATATGCACATAATTTTGCCTTAGGCTTCTCTTGTGTCAATCACACATGAAGTAGTGAGTAAGTAACTAGATGTAGAATGTAAATAATGTGTGCATGGAAACAATAGACTCCCCTCTTATGAATTGTGATGCGAGATGAGCCAACATTTCCCCCTTGTGACAAAGCTAGATGGATGTAAATGGAGCTATAGATGCCTTTGATGGATGCAAATTTAGGTGGAGATAGTAGATGCTTAGTGCTTGGTCCCTTATTATGATCACATAAATTTATATTTATATAATTCCCTTGCTTGAATTTTTTAATTATGCCCAAAAAGTCTGAATACTAAAAATATAAGATACACAAATGGATAGAAAGGAACCAAAAAGTGTGACCAAGGAACAAAGAGGACAAGGGTGCTTAGAGGAGATGGGGGCACTGGTGTTGGCATCTTGAGTGAGCACTAGTGTCCGAATGAAAAATGTCAAAGTGTAAAAATACATACTCAAGAATTATAAGTGCAATATTGGAAGAAGAAGAATAAAGAAAAGAAATGTGTCCAAATAAATGGGTTGATTAGTAATTTTCTTACTTAGGAATTATGTAAATAATAGTATGTAATCGAGATAAAATAATGACTCAAAGTGTGTGATTTTGTGTCTACATCCCATAATGTAATATGTTCTTTAAGAAAACCTACCTCTATGACCACTGTGACCTTGACCATGATATCCTCCTCGAAGCCTCCATTATTCTTATCCCCAATGTTGTGCCCATTATTATGTTGTCCTTCCTACTCTTTTGATCCACTCGCCACACTATTCTAGCACACTCCTATTTAAATGGCTTTGTGGGTATGATCAATCATTATTAAATCAACAGTTTTGTGGGTATGGGCATGGAAAATATTACAATACATTAAAATGTTCTTCTAAATTATGTAGTTCAAAAGAGGATAGTTCTAGAAATCATGGTCTAGGTGGAAAACTTCACAATCTAGTAACAACACATGAATGTACTTGCATTGATAACTATCTTTCATATGTCCCACAACCTCAAAATCAGTGCACCATATACCATTATTTGTCTCATGCAATGAGTTTTTAGAAATATTCTCCAATTGATTTGTCATATCTTTAATCTACACCTCTAAGAAATGAGATCACTCGTGTATCAACACTTCCAAATTGCCTATGTGTACAAAGAGGCTTTGAAGGCCTCATGCAGATCCATATCTACCGTATGAGAGATTTATCTTTGTAATGGAGTCAAAAATCCTCTAACAAAATAGTACATGATGACTAGGATGAATATCATAAGATAACCTAGACAATAGAGTCTTACAACATACATCATACTCCCTCACACTTTTAGACAAACCCTTCTTGATATCCTTAAGTGTGTTGATGATTTGATTTTCAAATTTTGGGATGTGAAATTCTCCTAGAAATGTAATGCACAAAGCATTATAATCTACCACATCGATGTGGATCATACTTCCTATACCAACTATGTGTGTGCCCTTGAAGTGTAGTAGAAAATTGACTCACCTTCCTATTAGAAGTTTTAATTCCCTTAGCATGCCATAGTAGTTCACACTTATGCATGTTCTCTATTAAATCTTCAATACCTCTATACTCCGGTAAGCAAAGAGACATCTCATAGTAAATTTTATGTTTTGGCTACACTAGTTGGCTGAGGTGGTAGTTGATTTAGTGGTGGCTATTGTGGATGTGGTCTATGTTCACCGGATCCAGAACCATAAATTCCACCAGTATTTCCTCCATATGGCTGACCCGATCCACTTGATCATCCCACGCTCGTGGCTGCAAGCTACGGTCTAGTTGATGAAATTCCATATGTCCCAGTTATAATACTGAACTATTCACAACTCTCTACTGAAGTAATTCTAATGGTATACATTCCAACACTCTCTCCACGAAGATGCATCGAAAAAATCCTGCATAAGTAATCCCAAATAATGGCACCAAATGTGTTTCCATGGGCACATTACTAACTTTATTCCCTTCTGAATTCAACACAAAGTGATATTTACTCATCATTTCTTGTTTTACTACACTAGTCTACTTCTCAATGAATACCTCTAGATATGGAACACCATGTGCAAGGGATAGGTGGATAAGTGGTATTAGATGCGCTCATGAGGTCCTCATTCTTACCTTTGACAAACTCTCATATGAAGTCAAAGGGTAGTCTCTACTATGCTTTCCCAAAGTTGGGATTACCTGATGCTACAGCTCCTCATCTTCCATGAGAGCTTCAAAACCTTTGTGAGCCATCATTCCCCTCAATCCAAGTGACTCATTAATTTCTTATGCATGTTACATATCCCTCTCTCATGATTTATTAAACCTAACATATTTTTCCTTTCTCTATCTTTTTGCTTCTAGGTATGCCATCCTTCTCACACCTACTCCTACCCCTGCACATAGTGGAAGTTTAGCTAGTCATAAGGAGGATTTCTAAATCTAGCTCTATAATCAAAATCTTGATTAGGGATTGTATAATGCACAAGTAAGATCCTCGGGGCTCACACAAGAACTAAAACTCATCATCATATGGACATAAATACATAGAAATAATTTACTCCAATGTATAATTTCACAACACAACACTTTGCCAACTCTAGTCCACTTCATATCTACATTAAAAAGAGTGGTAATGCTCTTGTATCCAAAGTCCTGGTCTAGGACCCCAATGTTTCCATAATGCATAAGCTTCCAACCACTCATAAAATTATACTAAAAATAAGATGAATAACATCTCATAGAGGTCATTATAAATATTATCTTCTACCCACCTTCGTGCATTGAAATCAGGTCCAGTGCTTATAATGTTGCACAAAATAATCTTGTCTTTCTACTACCCCAATTTTAATGCTCTCTAGAGTTAATCGTCACGTAATCGTATGCAACTTCCCAACATACAATTCAAGAAGAGGTCTTGACAATGGAACTAAAATGTAGTCTTTAATTTCCTAACAAGTATGTTATGCACATTGACACCTCATTTAGAAAGATCGAATGCTCACCCAAAGCACACACAACTACCAAGTCCCTCCTTTATATTTTCTTTACAAGATGTTAGCATACATATCCATAATAACCATCAACCATTCAAACATAAACCATTACATACATATTATCATGGAAACACATATAGAAAGAAAGCACAATGGTTTATATAATAATCAATATCAAATGCACCATGAATTCACCCTATTCAGACATGTCAATGATCATAATTCATCCTCCATAATTCATTATATCCAAGTCTTATATACTAGAAGATGAATACAATAGTATACTAAGGTGCCGAGAACATGCATAAATATTAACCCTAGTCCATAACTACATAACAAAGAATCTTAGAGGTTGAGAATCATAATTGGTAATTCTCGGTTCTAGAAAAATGGTTTATAATATTATATATATAAATATATATATATATAGGGGTGGGGAATTTCCCTTGATTTGCCCATGCACCCTCCTCCTAATAATAGGCGTGTACAAAAATATACTACATGCATGTTCTAAAACAACTAATAATAAACTATCATATAAATTAAACTTTCTTTAATCTTATTAATATCTTGATCAATGCACGTCCCTTCATCTTTGATCTACATGTGCATTTATCCCAAAATAGACCTTCCTTGACCACCAAGTATCCTTGATTTTTCTCGATTCTTAATCATTTCTTTTCTCGTACTCTAACTTGGTTCTTCTATTTTTAGCCCATGATTAAAAATATCAGCTAGGTCCCAAAGTTACCATGTTCCTTGTGAGCCTTCACGTGCTATTCCATACTTCCAACGCACATCCCTTCACTTTTGCCTCACATGTGCCCTCTAATCTCATGCATGTCATGTACTTAGTTAAGTTATCCATGCAACAAGGGACACTAGAACCCATGTGGTAGTCTCCCTAATGAGAGGTGTTATCACCAAATCACAATTCCCTCTAATTTTCTGTCATGTGTGTGTGAGGAAATAAGTGTGATTGGGTAACATCGAGTTGTTTCAATGTGTGAGACCTTGCAAATGAAATAAATATCTAGATAAATGTAGTTCTTAGTAATAAAATTGTGCAATAACTGAATCTAATGAAGGGAAATCTACTATCTAACCCTATCTTATCATTTCTAAGGGACCAAGGAGAAGGAAATAGCATGAAATTAAAATATCCTACACTAAGAGGTTATGGCACCAAGAAAAGGGGCTTTTAGATAGTTCTTAGAATGCATGAGAATGGAGAAATATGAGCGCGGGAGGATGGGCCATCATCATAGATCATCAAAAATACAATGAACCATTCCCATTAAGCACAACCACATTTAAGCATGTAATAGAAATAATGAAATGCACAATATACCTACAAGCATGAATAAAGGTAAGATAAAGCAACAAAACCAAGCTAGGATAGAAAACAATCACAAGTCATTGATTTTATTGCTCCAATGATTTTACACAATACTTCATTATAGAGGAAAAAGGAAAGATTTTATATTACAGAGCTCCAAAAATGGAAGATTGAGACTCCATAAATATCCCACAGATGAGAAAGAAGGGAGAGCGAAAATGAAAAAATGTCCAACCTTTGTAAAAAGCACACATTTACAATATATAGGAAAAATAAATGAGGAGAGAAAAATGATTTCCTAAATTTTCTTTAATCATCCATAAAGAATAATCATTTCTCCTACAATAGGGATGGAAAGACCTAAAAGACCCATACTCCATTGTACTCTATCTTGTGGAAGAAGGAAATGACCTCCATGCCTTCATTAACTCCATTTTTGGTACATGGGTATGACTATTCCATTATGGGAATTCATCTCTTTTTTCTCCCACCTACCCCAAAATATTCCCATTTTTATCATTCCATGGCACACATCTTCAAATTACCTTTCCAATGACTGTAATTTCATGAAAAACTATGGAGTATGGAAGAAGTTATCATCATCTTAGTTTAGGTTATTTCTTTGGTCTTCTCCACCAACCAGCTCAGTCATTAAATGCATAGCTTACAACATAGCTCCCCACACATCCTGAATCCACCTACCTTGACACACCTCTTAAGTTAGCTCGAAGAATTCAGAATTTTTCACTTCAGGGTTTTGGACTTTGTACAACCCCAACTTGTTGACTATTTCCTACACTTCCGGCTACAAAACTGATACCAACTCCAACCTCCACCCTTGCCTTGTTGAGATCTCCATTTTGGACTTTGGATTTTTCGTATTAGACTTTGGTTACTCGGTGACACTCCTCACGAACTCAAATGAAACATTCTCTAAAATTCGGATGCTAACTTGGTGAGTTGATCTGCGATAAAATGTTGACCTCTCGAAACACTCCGCATCGGACTTCAAATGTTTTGGCACTTGAGATATCTCACTCCACCTTACATGCAACTTTCTCTAAATATCTGAAAACTTGAAACAACGATCTCAAAAACTCCCCACTCTAACATTACATAAACTCATGAAAAGGTTATTGGATTTCACATCAATTTAGAATCATGCCACCATGTTGAGTTAGCTTGATGAACCAACTTCCTTTCACTATGCTGCTTGCTAATAAAATCGATCCTAACTTGGCCACTAAGTTACTCCTTTATATTGCTTGCTTGATCCCAATTCTCCTTGACCTAGTGAGTATTGCACATGCATTGTGCTTCATTTTATCCTAGATTTTCCTAACATTGCTCGACCAATACCAAGCCAACCTCCCCCGTAAACCCCATTCTGCTTTTTCCATCGAGCACCTTGTCGAGACACTTGGTGAGTTACTCTGATACCTTGGAAAGACCCTACACGAGCCTTTGTGATAGCCTCGGTCCACAAAGCTTAGTGTAAAAATCCATGCATTGGCTCTTGTGTGATCATAACCCTATCTCCCGAGTAACTCGTGCAAGCCATCCTCCAATTTCAATGTGGGCCCTCCGTATTGGAATTGAATCACACCCCGTCGACTCCAAAACCTCAATCGAGTAACTTGTCACTACCTTTGTCCAATGTTGAGCTAATTCCAGCTCACCCCACCTCAAAATGATCTTTCCAAACCTCAAGATGACCTGAATCATGCATCTAGATCAGTTAGCTATAAAACATCTCGCCCAACAACTTGGTGAGTTGTTTTGAGCTCTTAGCCCCCTTTTGGTCAAAATTTTAATTTACCTTGAATTTTTATATCTAAACTTCGAGGGGCCAAAGGGATGATTTAGAGCACCCCGAGAGTTATTTTCTCAAATTTTCTCATTTCACCTATTTTTGGTGAATGTGGTTCCACCAAGGCCCATTTTCTCTTTCTAATTGGGCTCGATCCTTGAAACCTAGAAGAGGAAAAAATGTCCTGAATGATTCCAAGCTTCCCGAAAACACTCACGAGGTGCTCCCAAAACTTGAAATTCACATGTAATAATTCATATTCTTTACTAAATGACTTTTCCAATGCATGGGACCAATCTTTCCATGTTGACCATTTTTTCCTAGGGGTAAAAATGGATAACAATTTGGTGACTCGATGGGATATATGCATACTATAGTTCATTTGGATATTTGTGGGGTGGTTTTGGGAATCCCTTATTTGTATGATTGTAAAGAAATATGCTATAGGGAAGAAAATAAATATTTTCTTGTAAAGGATGGAATTCAGTTTATTATTAGAGCTCACCATGAAAAAGCAATCTATCCTTGGTTACTTTGCAGTCAAATGAAAAGGCTTAAACTCGAGAAAAAAATTTGTACGCATGGTGGTCAAAGACAAAAAGAAAGAACATGAGATGATTTTTTAGGATTGTGATCTAAAATATAAGAATGAATTGGTAAAAATTGTTTCTAATTTTGATGATGTTTTTCAGGATCCATAAGGTCTACCTCCCAAAAAGAGGGTTTAACATGAGATATAGTTACTTCGGGATGTACCTCTTCCCAATATTAGAATGTATAGATTGTTAGTAGTAGAGAATGAGGAAATCAAGAGACAAGTAATGGAAATGTTGGCTCAAGGTATAGTTCGTCCAAGTACATCCACATGTGGTTCACCAATTATTTTGGTTCCTAAGAAGGACAAAACTTGGAGAATATGTGTTGATTTACATGTTTTAAACAAGATTACTATAAAGAATCGTTACCCTCTTCCTATAATAGATTATTTAATGGATCAATTAAAGAATGTAATTTATTTCACTAAGTTAGATTTAAGAAGTGGTTATCACCAAGTAAGAATTGCAGAAGGTGATGTTTGGAAAACTACTTTTAAAATGAAACAAATATTTTTTGAATGGTTATTGATTCCTTTTGGTTTGTGTAATGCACCAAAAACATTCATGAGAGTTATGAATGATATATTTAGACCATTCATTGATGATTTCATTATTGTCTACTTAGATGATATTATTGTATTCAATAAGTCATGGGATGAACATGTTAAACACATTCAGAAAGTCTTAGATGCATTAAGGAGAGAGAAATTGTATTTGAAGATCCCAAAATGTGAATGTGGGAAAAATATTTAATTTATTAGGGTTTTGTTATAGGAAATGGAGAATTGAAAATTGATCCTACAAAAATAGAGGTTATTGTCAAATGGCCTAGACCCACTAATGTGATGGAAATTAGAAGTTTTTAGGTGCAATTTAGAATAGGAGAAAATTTATTGCTAACTTCTCCTCTATTGCATCTCCTTTGTATGCTTTGACAAGTGTTAAACATGTCTTTCAATGGAGAGGAAAACATTAGAAATCCTTTGATACCTTGAAAGAGAAAACAAGTACCACTCTGATTTTGGCACTTTGAGATTTACAACATTCATTTGAAATTAAGATAGATGTTAGTGACTATGTAATGGGGTAGTTTTAATGCAAAACAAATGACCAAAGTGTGTTACTGTTGGTATCCAAATTGATTCTCCTGTAAGGGTTAAGCAACATCACGAAGCTGGTAGGATGTGTAGAGATAGACAAATCATGATATAATTCATTTTGTAGTCGAGGATGGGATTAAGCGACTCTTTATCACTCAAGCATTGGATAAATGGATAACACCTTATTAAGGGTTTGATCTACCCTCACTACTTTAGGTTGTGTGTTCAACCGAGGTGAGAGGACCCCTTTGTAACCTATATTGGTGAAGGATATCAAGAGATCCTTCTTTGCACAATCTTCATGAAAACCTTGAGAAAATATGATCAATACAACACAATCTAAATCTCATGAGTTGTCACACTAGAGAGTGGAGATGTTTCCTAGACAAGGTTTGGGTTATTAAAGACAATAATTGAAACTTGATTGTTTCTGCATATTTTGGCAGTGGAATTTGTTAAATATTTGTGGATACATAGTATAAATAGGGGTAGTTCATGTAGGATTTATCATTTGAGAAGTTTTTAGTGGGAAGTTAAGCAAGATAAAGTTGATTATACCAGATGTTTGAGACAAATATTGGAACACTCTCAAACAAAATGCTTCAAAATAGCCAAAATATTCCTTTAACCAGAAGGTGTGCATCAATGGAGGCCTAGAGATGCATAATTTCATACACTCTTCAAGAATTCAACACAAAGGCTTATGTTAAAGACTCAATTAAATTGGAAATCCCTGATTCATCACACCTAAGATACACTCATAGACTAACAAACAATATTTTTCAACACAATGAAAGTAAAGTGATTTTAAATTGTTTATTTCATTACAAGATGAAATCTCTTCTCACAATGAAATTGCAAATGCCACAATACTACCACAGGGATAAGATCTTGTGTGATTTAGAGGGATTTTAACATAAGATTGCAACAAGAACATGAAAAACTATTTGAAAACATTCTAAAATAAAAGCAAAACACAATTATGCTCATGATCAACACAAATTCATTCAAGGTTCATTAGATTCATTAGCAAGGGAAAGTTTCTTTAACAATCTCAGAGCTTGTCAATGGTTATACACTAGCAACCATCTTAACATGATTAAATCTAAAAAAACAAGAAAATAAACAGGTTTCTCAAATGGTCTCTCAAGAAAATATTTTTTCTCAAACTTTATTAGAAAAATTAACTCCCCCTGTGCATGATTATTTCATGCCTTTATATCACTTTCCCCCCAAAAACAAGAATATTCTCGAGGAATACTTTTTTAACAAATTTGTTCTAAAAAGTGATATTTACAATTTACATCCAAAAAGCTGCCAGGTGTATAGAAGATGAGTCTTTTTAATTGTTTCCACCAATTTCTTTAGCTAGGACATTTGGTCGTCTCTTTTGGAAAATTACATGTAGCTTCTTACTCCTCATTTCTTTCCGTTGCATCCTGCTCTGTTGGATCTTGCTCTACTGCATCTTACCCTACTAGACCTTGCTCTACTAGATCTTGCCATGCTAGACCTTGCTCTATTGGTAGCCTGGCTATATAGACATCATATTTATGGAATAAATCATTCACTTTATCTTCATTAGGCTCAATGTGGTACTGGAAAATCAATGTTTGTCTTGATATTGAATCCAAACATTGGGCCATTTTTTGCTTATACTCCAATGGCCTAGCCTTCAACTCCTCAATCCTATTTTCAATCTTCTTCATAGTTTCAATAGTTTCATAAGAGAAGTAATACTTTGTTCGCTCGAGGCCCGAATCGACTAAGTGTAAAAAGGCCAACGAAAACCTCCATGTGTCTTTTCGGTGCAACTTCAAATGTGAAATCTAGAGGCAAGTCCCCAAACAAGCGCGGGCCCTCCACGTGGTCAAAACCTAAGAGAGTTACATCGGTCATTGAAAATTCTGAGCATGGGCAGAGCTAGTGGAAGCCTCCATGTGTCTCTTTAGCGCAACTTCAAAGGTAAAGGCTAGAGGTGGGTCCCCAAATGAGTGCAGCTCTCCACATTCTAGGGTCTAACAAAGATACACCGAGTGTTGAAAATTTTGAGCACTGGGAAGAGACAAAAGAATCCTCCATGTGTCTCTTTGGCACTCTTTCAAAAGTAAAATTTAGGGGCAGGTCCCCAAATGAGTGTGGGCCCTCCACATGTCTAGGGTTCGAAAATTTTCTCCGGCCTTTGAAAAGTCTGAGCATGTGCAGAGCCAACGGAAGCCTCCACAATTTTTTTTTACAGTCTCGTGCATTTACCTTATACTTCCACACCCTTCACCATAATGCATAAAAATATCAAATAGACCCACCATGCCACATCTAATTAGAAAATACCTCATATCCATGGATGTTGGGACAAGATTTACAAAGAAGACATAATTGTGGAAGACGCCCAACAACAATTTTTTTCCCCAAGGAGAGAAAACTGTAAATAATACCAAGACTCGATGTAATCCATGAAAATAGAGAATGATTGACAACAACATCCTCATGAAGGTAAAATTCTTATGTGCTACACAGGGAAACAAAAAATACTTCTAACCATGTAGACTAAGAAGATTTGAAAAAATAGGTGAGATTAAATTGAGCACCAACATTGGCTCTAACTTGGGGATGGGCACTCCCAGCGATTTTCATAAGAACAACATAAAAAACCATGTGCCAAAATAAATCCATTGGGAAATAGAGTCAAGAACAATCTTGTAAAGTAGAAAAACAATTTCCAACACCCCGGGAAAAACTAAGAAACCAACAAAAACCATCCGCCAAGGACCAGGATGAACCAAAATAGAAAAATGTAGAAATGAAAAAAGAAAAAAATACTATACACTGTACAATGATGTGTACCTTGATTCGATAAATAAATCAAGGAAATGTTTCAAGTTCTACCATTAATAGGAAACTCAAGCAATTCCCCATCTAGATATTTTAGGAAGAAGGTGTGCTCGTTGATCCTAATATCAATAGAATAAGGGCCCATCCATAATGTGTCAAAATTTCCATGTTTTCCCTTATCCTCATGTCTACTATCCCATAGTAGCACCAAATCTCCTACACTGAAAAAATATTGGGGTAACCTTTTTGTCAAACAGTTTCTTCATTTTCTCCCTAAACTTCACATTTCTTTGATGGGATTCTCTTCTCTCTTCATCTAGTTCAACAATTTGATTGATCTATGCATCATAGGGACTAACCTCCTAGTCCTCCAACTGTCGGATGAATTGATATGAAGATAATTACATATGCAGGGGAAGTAGAGCTTGAGTTCCATACACCAATTCAAATGGGATCTTTCCAGTAGCTCTTTTAACAATAATTCTGTCAGCCCAAACAACAAACTTCAATTGCTCACCCCACTTTCTTTTATTTATCTCCAAAGTTCTTCTGATTATTTTTAATAAATTTTGTTACTTGACTCATTTGTCCATTACCTTGGGGATTATAATTAGATGCATATGCTAAATTTATCCCATACTCTTGACACATGGCTACCAAAGGTTTAGCTCAAAACTCATAGCATTGTCAACAATTATTTTGGTAGGTACTCCAAACCTACAAATGATATGATTCAGAATGAAATCCATGACAATTTGGTGGGTTTCCTTCTTAGTGGGGATTTCCTCCACCCATTTGGTGAAGTAATTAGTGGCCACCAATATCCACTTGTGTCCTGCACTTGAAGAATCTGAAATTTCCCCAACAAATTCCATTCCCCACTACTTAAAAGGGGCTTCAATTGACACTGGATGCAAAGGGAGGGATCTTGAAGCTTTCAATCTTCCTGAAAAATGTTGACAACTCTCACACTTTCTTACCAATAAAGTTGTATCCTTAAAAAGTGTTGGCCACCAGTAACCAACCCTTAAGATCTTATGGGTTGTTACTCTTCTAGTGAAATTCCCCCCACAAACTCCTCCATGGAAATCAACAATTAATTTTGGGGCTTCATCCTCAGTGATACACCTTAAGAGAACTCCCTCAGGGTTTTCAAGCCAACCCATAATCAGTGATGACATATTTTTGGGAAGCTAACCTAAGTTCTCTCTTTTGATTCTTTCTTAAGTACTCAAGGGATTGCAGATGTTTGAGATAAAAAATAATATCCTTGTACCATTCAGAATTTATCAATTTCTCAAGAATATTCACACTTTCCTCTTCGATCTCATTTATCTCAATAGTTTGTATATTTCTCTCTGTCATTAGCTTTGCTAGGCCTAGACCTCTGACCAATTTTTGTAGTTTGGATGTCCATGTCATATTCTTGCAATTTATTTTCCCATCAAGCATCTCTTACTCAAAATTTCCATTTCTGATAGGATATCTTTGACCATAGTATGAGGGACATAAGCTATGAATTTAGAACTTAAAATATATGTCCTAAAGATATTTGTACCTCTAACCATAGAAAAGTCCTATTTCTCCATAATAGTATATTTTAACTTTTCCCCTTGTAATGCTTTACTAAAGAAAGCAATTGGCCTTTCAGCTCCTTCATCATCCTTTTGTAAGGACACGACACAATGGTATTCTTAGAAGTAAAGGAAAACATTTAGAAAATCTTTTTATAATCAGGAGCTGCTAAAATAGGGGCATTTTTCAACACTTCTTTGATCCCAGTAAAGGCTTAAATAGATGCTTCTTCCCATTTGATACTCTGATCCTTCTTCAACATATTAGTGATTGGGATAGTCAATTTAGCAAAGTTGGAAATAAATCTCCTAATAAAATTTATCTTCCTAAAAAGGATTGAATTCCCTTTTTGGTTCTTAGAATAAGAACTTTGCTAATGGCTTCCACTCTCTCAGGATCGATCATGACCCCTCTTTTGACACTATATGTCCAAGCAGATTTGCCTTTTGAACCCCAAAATGACATTTCTTAGGGTTCAGTGAGATACCATATTCCCTGCACCTTATTAACATCTTTTCTAAATGTTATAGGTGATCACTTCTCTTCCTTGAAAAAACTATCACATCATCCTGATACACAAAAATGAAGTCTTTTATATATCCTGAGAATGCTACATCCATTTCTCTTTAAAACATGGCTCCAACATTCATCAAGCCAAATGACATTCTTATGTACACATAGGTACCCCATGGAGTAGTGAAATTAGTTTTGATTCTCTCTTATTGCTTCACAACTACTTGGTTATACCCAAAGAAACCATCCAAAGTAGATAAAAACTTAGATCCAGTAACTAATTGTAACATGTTATCCATATTTGGTAAGGGATAGTTATCCTTGATTGATGCCTTATTTAAATTTCTAAAGTTGACACACAATCTTATGTCTCCATTCTTCTTTCAAACAGGTACCAAGTTTTCCACCCATGAAGAGTACCTCATAGGTTGTATGATTCCTCCATCCCTTAACTTTTTCAAATCTTCTTACATTTTTAGGGAAAGGAGTGGGTTAATTGGTCTTTGCTTCTGCCTAAATGGATTGGCATTAGCCTTCGGGGGTATCTTGAGTTGAAAAAGGTCTTCCCTATATGGTTTCAGTTTTGAATATGACCAAGCCAAGTAGTCCTGGTACTTTTTAGCAATTGGACATATGACTACTTTTCTTCTCTATTCAAGTTGCTACCTAGCCATATTCTCCTAGGTTTATCCTTTATGCCCAGGTTATATTCTTCAACATCTCTCAAAGCTGACATGTGTCTATTAACAATGCAATCAACATTGTCAAAATTTGATTCTAGTGCAACCAAACCTCTCGAAATAGTATTGGTTTTCAGCTGAATAATGTCCTTACCAAATAAGGTCTCTTTTCCTTCATTTGCACAAACCATTGGTTCCCAATCCATACTTTGATTGGTAAATTCTCCTTTATTTTGCAAAAACCTTTGGACCTAGGCATCATCTTCAAAAATTTCCAATGCTTGATATTATCAAGGACAAATGGCCTAGTCAATATTTCAATATCATATTCACAATAGGGGATACTATATAATTCTCAAACCTTGATCCCAACACTACCAATTTTTCTGCTACAATATTGTATTTCCTATCATGGTGTATTATATTGAAAGAATCAAACATTTCAATGAAGTCCCAAACTACATGCTTGTATTGCTTCATTCTTTGATTCTTTGTAGCATACAACTTTCTGACTTGTTTGACTATCAACTCTAAATCTCCTTTAACAATAATGTCTCGACACCATACTTCCATGCAATCCTTAGACCCAAGAGCAAGTGCTTCATACTTAGCAATATTATTTGTGCACTCAAAATTGAGTTTAAAAGAAAATTTAAACTCCTCTTGGCTTGGAGATATCAAGACAACACCAGCACCATTACCAGATCTAGAACAAGCCCCATCAAACATCAAGGTCCAAGGAGAACCAACCTACTCAGGATACTTGCACTCATCAATTTTATGCTCCTTACAATCAGCATAGCCCACAAATTTATCAACATCAACATTTGTGTACAATACTTCATAAGAAGCATTGTTAGGGTCCTCAATGATATGCAACATTTTCTTCTCACCGTACAACTTCACAAGGTTCCCCTCAATTGGTATGGTTGCATATGACATGTCCATTTGTATGCTTCCACCCACACTAGCTACCCATTTTCTAGATAATAACATCCCCCACTTGGCAAGACAATCCACAATAACCACATTCATGGTTAAGCATTTTCCTGGATAAGCTGCTAATTGCACTACTAATCCCTTGACATATCCAATTACTGACACTTCTCTTGAATCCATAGTAGTACATTTCCTAAAAGATCTTTGTTACCTTGATATTTAACTCATTCACTACCTCAAGAGGCATCACATTGCATGAGGCTCTTGAATCAAACATGCAGTTATGTACTAGCCTATCTTTAATAATCAAAGTGGTAAAAATGGATCTACATCTAGCTAAGATTCAACCAAAGAAGTTCCTAAATACACCTCAAGTGATTCACCCAATTCCTCCAATGCTTGTGGTATTTCTAATTCTACAATAATAGGAGGAACCTCTACATTATTAACACTTTTTCCCTGGGTAATTTTCTCTTCCTTAAATCCCAAATATTCAAATGCTCTTTTCCTATGCTCTAGGATCCTAAGTAATTCAACAATGGGAACAATAAATTTGATTTGGCTTAGGATTTGGGCTATGTCACAAGGAACATATTTGGGTAGGGTAGTATTAGGAGGGAGATTTACCACTTCCTCTGATAGTACGGGATTTTTGAGTCTAGGCATAGGCAAGAGCATGTGTTTTATTTGGGAAAATTAGTAGTGTTCCAGATGTATCTTTCTTAGGGGTTTCATTCATAATATTGGTAAGAACTAGAATTTTTGGCTTAGTTTGTGGCCCTCCCCCTTTGACAACCTTACTTCTAGTATTATATTCTTTCTCTGAGCAACTACTGCATTCATCAACAATTTCCTATCCTCTTCGGAAGGGATCCCTCCATCATACTTTTTAATCATCAAGGCCCTTAAGTATTCAAAATCATGATTAGGAAAATAAAATGTTTATACCATATCAATTTCAAAAGTATTAACATGAGGAAGATGAAATACCCGGTGAACATAATCCCATAATTTTTCAACAGTTCTGGCACTTATCAATTGGTTGACGTTACCCTTGTCGTGAGTTTGCAAGGCACTCCATCATGCAAACATCATCATACATCTCATCATCATCTGCTTCCTCAACTTCTTAATCTACATCACATGGGGAGTGTGGTAAGAAACACCTATATAACCACTTGATAACATGGGTCTCCTCCACGGTAGTAATCCTAATAGTCAAAGGGGGATAATTTTAGTGGCGAATATTCGTAATATGGTGAATATTCTATTTTTGAAAATTTTGAAAAGGCGAATTTTTTTGGCATGGGCCAGTGACCTGTTCGCCTAAAAATTACACTTTAATTTTTTTTAGGGGTCGGCTTCGCCTACCCTTGAAAAATATCCCCTATATAAACCTAGATTATTCGCCAGGTAGAACACTTCTACTTCACATTTTTCAACAATATGATATATCCGTATTATAGATGTGCGACAAGGGGGTAAGTTATTGATGCGCGACAAGGAGGGTTCAGGCAAGGAGATATATTTGTAGATATTGACGAATATCGCATGACAAAGATTTTGTTGATTTGGCGACATGGATTTTTTTCGATGAGGAAGAAGAGGGTAGAGGAGTTTGAGGCAGACGCGTAAAATATTTACATGCCGTCAATACCTTAGTGACGCGTCACTAAGGCCTATTGACGGCGTACTAAGGCCTATTGACGCCAGGCCTTAGTGATGGACGTGCCAATAGGGCCTTAGTGACACGCGTCATTATAGGCCTTAGTGCGCGTCCTGAGCGTCAAATAGTGATGGCGTCCCAATAGGTTTAGCCTTGTGACGCTGGCCACTAAGGCCTATTCGCGTCCGTACTAAGGCCTCGTAATTATCTGCGGCGTCCGCATTTATTTGTGACAAGGAGTTCCACATAGCGGACACAAAAAGAGTTTGTTGATGCGCGACACGGAGATTTTATGATGAGAAAGAGAGAGTCGGAGGTGACGGGCGTGCGGCGGGAGATTTTTGATCAGCGTCAAAAATGCGCGGTGGACGGCCACCGCATTTTTGGACGTGTGAGCAAAATCTCGTCATGTCGCAAAGCCTTCTCATCGCAGTGCTTGATAATCGTGTGAAATTTTGATGTACAACCCCAAAAATTCACCTTCCGTGAAACCGATTTCGGGGATATTTGCTGTATTCTCCACCTCCGATTTCCGGGAGGTCTCTTAAAATGAACCTGGTCAAAGGATCAGGAACCAATCTATTATCCCTAGGTTGAGGCTATTTATTTCCTGATCCCATGGGCCCCTTCCCTTTATCATCTAGTATGTGATCACCTCTGGGATGATTTCCAAATCTCTCATGACCGTGTGGCTTGTGTTGACCTTGGGAACTTTTTCCTATCCCTTTTTCTACTCTAGCTAGTTTATAGGATATCTCTTTAACCGCTCTCGGCCAAAGTCTTCACAACCTCTTCCAGATCCACATATTTTTTATTGAGGCCTCTTAGGATTGATTAACTTGACACCCTCTCTCTTAGGAGGCTTTCCAACTACTTTGATGTTATTTTCTATTTGTAAGGCCATGGTGAAATCCTGCCTCAATGTTCCCAGTTCTTATCTCTCAAGTAATAAGTAGCCTTTTTATCAAAAGTATCAGAATATTTTATCAAATAGGACTCATCACTTGGCCTTAGGATTATAGGTAACCTATTCAAGGTCTTATTGAACCTAGTATTGAAATCATGGATGATTCATTTGGATTCTTCTTTATATTTCAAATTCAGATAAAAGGAACCTGGGATCTATCTTATCCCCATATTGCAATCTAAAGGTATTTTTCATCTTGGTCCATGAATCTATTGAATTATCTGGTAATGACTTGTACTAATCACATGCATCCTCCTCAAGAGTCTGAATAAATATCTTTATATACACGTCTTCAAACTCAATTTCAAAATCTTCCATCATATTGAAAATAGTCTTAAATAGTGGTCACCAGTGATGGCATTATTCCCTTGAAATTTTGGCAACCTATTTCTAACATCTTATGGCACCATATTAGGATATCCAACCATACCTCTAAAATTTATTGGTCCAAAAGTATTGACAAAAAGGAGGTCTAGGTGGAGGTTGAGCCATATTGCCTTGAGGAGGTGATCTTGTAGGAGAATCAAAATGATAAGGGATGAGGGTCTCTGGGCCACAAGAGTATAACTCTCAAAGTAAATATCCTCTAATGACTTAGTTTCTTGGAAAACCCTATCCACCTTGGAAGAAGCAAAGAAAAGCTGAGGAACACATTTTTCAGACACAAATGATGGCCCCTCTCTAGTAAGGGAACCTAAATTCACATGAAGACTACTTGGTTAAGAATCACTTGAAGACGTATGGTAATCTTCAACCACAACTTGATCACCTTTCAAAATGGATATCTCCTTTCTTGATTCTTGATCTCCTACTACTTTCTAGAATTGTCTTCCTTCTGAATTTTCTTTCCCTAATTTTGGAAACAACTTTTTAGTAGGATCCCTAGTGAAGAAATACCTTCTTCCCTCCATCTTTGCAAATATTAACAAAAATTTCACTTGACACAGGTTAAGACACTGGTAATCATCAAAATTTCAATTCAACACAAAGTCACCACTTTGAGGATATTCACCTAATTCATGTAGATGCACTATAAGTAACTTGTCAAACATCTATCAATACTTAATTTCTGAAAAGCTTAGCAGATCCAACCTTCCTTTACCCACATTTATCACTATTGATGTAAATTTAGTACAAATCACAGCTAGAAACTGGAAATATTGCACAATGAACTTGTGATCTTGCAAAAAAATTTCAAATCTCACCAAAGGATGATGTTTAAATAACATATTTATACTTAAACCATGTAAGAAACATTATCAGGGTTGGTATGTGTATGTATTTGTAAAAATAGTCCCTGTAATGGCGCCACTTTGGTGTTGGTATCCAAATTGATTCTCCTATAAGGGCTGAGTAGCATCACAAAATTGGTAGGATGCTTAGAGATAAAAAAATCATGATATAAGTCGTTTTGTAGCTGGGGAGGGGATTCAGCTGACTCTTTGTCACTCAGGCATTGGAGAAATGGATAGCACCTTATTAAGGGTTTGATCTACCCTCACTACTTTAGGTTGTGCCTTCAACTAGGGTGAGAGGACACCTTCATGTAACCCGTATTGGTGAAGGATATCAAGAGATCCTTCTTTGCACAATCTTCATGAAAACCTTGAGAAAATATGATGAATACAAAACAATCTAACTCTCACGAGTTGTCACACTAGAGAGTGCAGATGTTTCCTAGACAAGGTTTAGGTTAGAAAAGTCAATAATTGAAACCTGATTGTTTATGAATATTTTGGTAGTGGAATTTGTTAAATATTTGTGGATACACAATATAAATAGGGGTAGTTTATGTAGGATTTATCATTTGAGAAGTTTTTGGTGGGAAGTTAAGGAAGATAAAGTTTATTATACTAGATATTTGAGAACCTTTACAAATATTGGAACACTCACAGAAAAAATGCTTCAAAATAGCCAAAATATTCCTTCAACCAGAAGGTATGTATCAATGGAGGCCCAGAGATGCATGATTTCATACACTCTTCAAGAATTCAACACAAAGGCTCGTGTCAACATACTTTGTCAACAAAGTGAAACTCAAGTGATTTTAAATTATTTATTTCATTACAAGATGAAAGCTCTTCTCACAATGAAATTGCAAATTACACAATACTAGCACATGGATAAGATCTTGTGTGATTTAGAAGGTGTTTAACATAATATTGCAACATGAACACCAAAAACTATTTGAAAACATTATGAAATAAAAGCAAACATAATTATGCTCATGATCAACACAAATTCATTCAAGGTTCATTAGATTCATCAATAGGGAAAGTTTCTTTAACAATCTCAAATATTGTCAATGGTTGTACACTAGAAACCATCTTGACATGATTAAATCTAAAAACAAAGGAAAATAAACAAGTTTCTAGGATGGTCTCTCGAGAAAATTGTGTTTTTAAAACTTTCTCAAAAAAATTAACCCCCCTGGGAAAGATTATTCTCATTGCATTTATACAATTTCACTCACTCACTCATCCTATTTTCCCCCAAAAAAACATGAATATTTAAAGAAGAATATTCATTTCTATTTTTTTCAGTGGAAAATTTTTGAGCCATTCACATTTCCTACTTTCATCAGATATGATTAGGGCACCATGTCATAACTTTTGACAGTATTTTTAATCATTATTTTATCTTTTCATGCAAGAAATCCCTTTTTAATAATTCTTAGGTGGCTCTGGACACCCTAGGATGAAGTTCAAAATTTGAAAAAGATGGGGATGTCCAAGGACCTCGTAGGGTTGTATGTCGATTATTTGCAAGTACCGAGAAATTTTGACTCAAAAGAATAGCTTCCCTCCTTCTCGGGTTTGTAAAATTATCTCCACAATAATTCCAATTGCACTTCACTCAAGCAATATGGTCTCTTGTCCTCCGACTATGGAGTTTTTGGGCTTCCCCTTTGTTTATCTATGCGTTGTGAGTCCAAGTCAACCAAGTATAAAGAGGAGCCAGCAAAAGCCTCCATGTGTCTCTTTGGTGCAACTACAAAGGTGAAGTCCAGAGGTGAGACCTCAAATGAGTGCAGGCTCTCCACGTGTGTAGGGTCCAACAAAGTTTCCTCGGTTGTTGAAAAGTATGAGCATGTGAAGACCCAGTAGAAACCTCCACGTGTCTCTTTGGCACAACACCAAAGGTCATAACCTGAGGTAGATCCTCAAATGAGCGTAGGCCCTCCACATGTTCTTTTGCAGGTCTTAAGAATTTACCTTATACTTTCATGCCCTTCACCATAATACATCAAAATATCAAATATACCCACCACACCCTATCCAATTAGAAAAGACTACATATCCACAGATGTTGGGATAGGATTTACAAAGGAGACAATCGTGGAAGACATCCAACAACCAAATTTTTCCCCATGAAGAGAAAATAGTAACTAATACCAAGACTTAATGTGATCCAAAACCAAGGAAATGACTTGACAAAGACACCTTATTGAAGGCAAAGAGTTACGCATCCACACAAGAAGACATAAAGTGCATCAAACCAAAGCGGGATGAAAATTTTAAATGAAAAAGGGGCGAGATTAAATTGAGCACCAACATTACCATTCAAAACCTTCTCAAGTGTGGTAAGAAATTATCCAAATTATGATAAAGAATTATATGCTTTGGTTTAGAGTGTAAAAAATGGAAGCATTACTTAATGGGAAAGGAAACATACCGATCATCATCCCCTTTAGTATTTATAAACACAAACAAATCTACAATAGTCTAGACATTTATGTTGGATGGGATTCTTGCAGCAGTTTCATCTTATGATTCAGGTATAAAAAGGTATACAAAACAAGGTTGCTAACATGTTATCTAGACCTCTAGTAGTAGTTGCATCTATTCTTTTACAACATAGTTCTTTGGATCATCTTAGTTATAAGGAAAAATATGTTGATGATACATAATTTAAATAAATGTATGAGGATCTAATAAGTGAGAAACAAATAGGAGAAAAATATTATCATTTGCATGATGGGTTGTTATCACTCGGTAAACTTTACATTCTAGAAAATGAACATGTGCAAATGATTAGGGAACCACATACTTCTCTTATTTCTAGACATTTTGGTGTTATTAAGACAATTCCACATATACAAAAATATTTTTATTGGCATAAAATGTAGGAACATGTAACCTGGTATATTAAGAATTATGTTATGTTTGCCACAAGTAAGCCAAGTAATAGGAAATTAGGAATTTACACTCCTCTTCCTGTTCGAAAAGGCCTTGTGAAATTGTTTCCATGGAATTTGTAGGAGGATTTCCCATGACATGAAAGAAACATGATTACTTATATGTGGTAGTGGAAATATTTAGCAAAATGTGTGTGTTGGTTCCATGTACTAAACAAGTAACTGGTGAGAGAACTGCATATTTGTTTTTTCAAATTTTTAGGGTTCATTTTGGTTTACCTAATTCAATTATATTTGATTAGGATTATAGATTTCTTGGGGAATTTTGGTCAACATTATTGGGATTAATGGACACAAAACTAAAAAAGAGAACTATTTTTCATCCATAGACCAATGGTCAAATAGAGGTTGTAAATCACACATTGGTATGGTTACTTAGAGGTTAATGTAGCAAACATCCTAAATTATGGGATGAACATTTTTATTATGTACAACATGTTTATAATCGTTCCTTACATTATTCTAATTTGAATTCTACATTTGAGACTTGTTATGGATATCTTCCTAATTCTCCTTTAGAAGTATATTATGGCCATGAAACTATTGTTAATGGTTCAAGTGATTTTGAAAAAGCTAAAAATTTGTGTAGAGAATACAAAAAGTTCATCAATATGTTTGTGAAAAATTAGAGAAGAGTCATATAAGTACAAATTCAAGCATGATAAACATAGAAATGATCACAAGTTAAAATTTGGTGATTCGGTTTGGCTTCACATCGAAAGGAATGGCTAGTAGGTGAAGGTAAAAAATTGAAACCTATATGGTATGGTCCATTCCAAATATTGGAAAAATTGGTAATAACACTTTCTAGTTAGATTTACCTCCATATATGCAAATATAATCTGTTGTAAATGTTGAGAATTTTAGATTGTATGAACCTCCTATGATTTTTGATCATGATGATGCTAACATAATGCCTTCCATTGATGATTTTTTTCTTGAGGATCTTGATGAGTTACGGGAACACATCATTTTGGACAAGAAAGTAAGAACCTCATGAAGGGGTGACATTGATTATCTTTGTATGGGGTTCAAAGGTATGCATCCAAACAAGTAAAAATGGATGGAAATTAGAAAGGTGAGAGAGAAATACCCTCACCTATTCACCAATTAAGTTGACTTTTGGGGTCCAAAAGTTTCTCAGTGGGTAGGAGTGATCCCGAGGATCCTCACTAAAATTATAATCTATGATCTTCTTAGAATCAATTATAGTCAGCTCTATTGCGTGGAGGAAAATTAGATGATTTCGATGATATCTTGTTTACAGGAAATAGAACTTGTTTGAAAAAGTTATGGCCCGCTAAAAGTTTAGATCAACTCTGCAAAAATTAGGGACTACGCACATGTTAGACGCGCATTGCACTTGCAAATGGAGAAATTTAAATATGACACATGGACAATATAGGTGATAGATAATTTTTTTATTTGGAATACCAATCTTTGACACTCGATGAAAAATAGGTAGGACCCGCTATTTATTAGATGGGGGCCCTTAGCCGAGTTTGACACACTCGATAATGGAGGGTGTTGGGCCTTCTTCTCATATCATCATTATGCAAAATTTTGTATATATTTAGTCCATTTTGCAGTTCCATGATACATATGGGACTAATTAGCTAGTGTAATTTAAATTATATCATATTGCATACTTAAGCTAATTAATACCACATATTATTTTCCAAATACCATGCATTATATCCCATATTCCAAGCTAAGCACATATGTTTCAACACATATTAAATGCCACCTATAAATAGTACCATATCTCCATATTTGATACCAAAATATGCCAAAGCACCCCATCATGTGCCCAAACAAGGTTTGACTGGTCAATGTCTCTCATAGCCACCAATATGCGTCTAAAACAAGCCATTTAAAATGCTCCCCTAACCACTATGCTATAAATGTGGGATAAATTCCATGGGAGGCACCTAAGGAAATGGAGAGGGGGATTGAACCTTGACCTCCATGGTAACAGATAAGAGACTTGACCACTGTGCCACTACTTGTGAAACACTATAAAATGGGCAATATAGTATATGTACGGGGGAGCTACATGTCTGTAATATTCAAATGCTCATAACTTGAGATAGGAATGGAATTTGGGGATGAAGTAAAAAGTGACTCCTACTATTTTTGACAGAGGAATACTATGAGAAGGTAAAAATTAGTAGAATTATTTGTAAAGAATTATTTTCAAGAATGTTAATAGATCAGTCCCACTAAACCAGACCTGAAGACGTAGGCCTTAAGCACGGAACTCAATTATCACACCTTGTGTCGAATTGCTAGTGAATTTTCTTCATTTATCTATATTTTACACAATACTTTTAGGTTTTAATTATTTATTAAAAATATATAAAAAGTTCATAATCACCAATTTTAAAATTGAAATTCAATACAAAGCAAATTTTGTTGTGTGAACAAATGCTAGTTAAAATTGACTTGCGTAGATCGGGAAGGAAGTTCAAGCCCAAATGGTTGGGCCCATATCAAGTTATAGAAGTCTATAAAAAAGTGGCATATCACATGTGTACACTAGAAGGTGAGGAATTTGGTGAATCCATCAACTCTCTTCACCTAAAGAGATACTACACATGATCCATCAACATTTCCATATGTACACTACTGCATTCTCATTGCATTATCATCTTCTAGCTCATTCTATGAAATTTGTAATCAAGGAACTTATTTTCAAGTAACTCTCAAAATATTTTACAAAACATTGAAAATTATTCAAATCATACCTCTTCAAACATACATCAACATTTCTTATCACTTCATCAGTTCAACATACTTAGTTCTACCTATAGCTTTCTTCTAGCATAGTTGTATTTGCCCATAGTTAGTTCTAGAAGCTTCATGATGTCATGTATTTCCTTAGAAAAACCTCTTTGGTATAAAAAATTCTAAACATTTTCACCTGGGACACTTGTTTACCTATCTCAACCTTTGGTGTTGAGCCCTCACATCTTACTAGTTGTGTGGGGTTGAGGATAGGGGAAATATTTCCTTCCCAAAAGCATAAATTAAAGTTTTAAAAAAGTATATATCTCAGTTCAAAATTAATCAAAATTTTCATTTACACAATTATTTTCCCCACCACCAACCTTCGGTGTTGATCCTGTGCCTCTTACGAGTGGTGTGAGGTTGGGAAAGGAGGCAAGTACCCTTACTCACATATGCCTTTTCCTTGGTGATGATCCCATGCTTCCTACTTGTAGCATGGGTAAAGGTGTAGGTGTTATCTATAAATAAATTAATAATTTAAAGTAATTTCCTTTGATAAAAGTGCTTTAAAAGTCTTAAAATCCCAAGAAAAATGAATTACATGTGCATGTTCCAAAAGAGATTTAAAACCTTAAAACCAGATTTTGTCAATCAAGAGGTCATCTATGAATCTAAGTCTAGATAAAATTGCAAGCAATCACATTCTAGGTTGTGTAGTAAACTATATGCAAAGTTAAGTTGTAGGTTCCTAATTGGTTTTATGTCAAAATCTTGTCTTTCTCTCACCATTTCCATCTCTATCAAAACCATATAATTTGCATACCTCTTGGATCTCGATGTTGATCCCTTTTATCTTACTGGTTACATGGGGTTAGAAGTGGAGAGAGTTAATTTTATTATCATATCATTATGTATCACATATTTCCAAAAAAAAAAGAATTATTAAACATTAGTTGAAAAGATAAATTTCGGCATTACAAGGTGTTTGCATAAACATCACATATCAACATTACAAAAAAACAAAAAAAGAAATCATTCTATCACCATTCATCATCCATTGTATACATTCTTAAAAGCATTAAAAATTATAAATTCTAAACATCTAGAGTACACATGCAAAGGAAACCACAAATGATGTCAAATCTAATGCAAAGGACAGCCAAACCAAAAATAGGTATCTGTATATATATCATAACAAGTCAAGTTTGTGTACAATGTCATCACATGTTAGGTGTGTTCAAAATTATTTCATTGAGCATGAAAATACAAAAACATCATATATGTGCCTCATAAAATGGAAACAAAGAAATAAAGTCTCATGGCCTTCAATCTCTATGGGATCCCTAAGATGGTGCATGACTATGGCTAGGACTCTTGTTACATCTCCGATGTCGTGAATGCATCGAGTGGTGAGAATGATTGTGAGAATGACCACTAGTTATGGCCTCACTGCGTGAATGACTCCACCTCACCAACCTCTCTGCCATCTCATATGTGGCGATCTTCTTGTCTTGGGAAACCAATATCTCCATGGCCTTCCAAAGAGGTGCAAAAATGTCTTTGTGCTTGACCAAACTGCAATGGATTCCCCATGTATGCTAATAGGTCCTCTTGATTATTCCTTGTAGGGATAAAAATGTATTAAAAAAATCCAATGAATAAGATATTGAAATCCCCGAGTAGTGGTGACAAACAAAGAAAACAATGGTAAGTTAAAAAACCATTAAAACCAGAAATAGAAGTACAACACGTAGTGATTAAGATTTCTAGCTAACAAATTTGATAAAAGAGTGTTCACATACTGGATCTCTAGGCATTCACGTAGGATCATCCGGTGTAGCGAGTTCTGCTATAGTAGGTACTTATTGTGCCTCCCCTCTCTTGAGGCAACATGTTGCCCCATGAAAAACTCCTCATCTCCACCTCCCTCATGAGGAAGTGGCTCCTCAAAAAATAATGTCTCCATCTCTACATCCACCTCCTCTCTCTCATCCATGGATCTCTCCTGAGTATTATGTCACTTCGTGTCACTATCCTCCTCGTCATCACCACCCCCTCTCGTATGGGTCTCCTCACCTATCTCTTCTCCAATATCCTCCCCCATCTCCACTTCAGCCTCAATGTTTACATTAATAGGTATCTCCTAATCCTCCTTGTTGTGAGTGGGTGTGGCCTCAATCAAAAGGAGTGGTGTGGGACAAGGTGTTTTTCAACACATGACAACTCATATCATTGCAATAGTAACCCCCTAAAGTCACAATAGTCTAATTGTGGTCACTGTAGGGCCTCCTCAAGACTCCCTAATGCTCCTATAAACAACTTTTATGGGAGGAATAATATCAACATATGGTATTCTAAAGCGATGGGGAGCTCTATCAAATGGATGACTATCCACCTTCCCCGATCTATCCACTAATTTTTTTGTAGTGGCACAAAGAACCATAGTAGTCCCGTCATGTCCACATATTCTTGCCATATCTGGTAGGGTGTAACAACAAAATCATTTGTAATCAAGGTAGCCATTCGCTGATGTGGTACCCTAAGCACTGACATACAAGTCTATCCTATAGCCTTGATGGACCCTGGGTCCTATACCCCCTACCCCTCTAACAAGGTATTATCCTCTTGTATACACAACTCGTCACGAGTGTGGGATGAATCAATGACTATCCCTGTAACCTCACCACATGGTATAAATCATGGTATGTGGTGCCAAAGATATATTCTCCCTAGGTGTAAGTCCACCAACATCACTCAATTCACATCACAATTAGGGCCCAACAATACAATAATGTATCCCTACCCTTATCCCCTATTAATCGTGAAGCCAAAATAACCATGATGGCCTAGAAGAGTGTGGGGATAAGAGAAATAGATATAGAAAGGAGCCTCATACCTTGTTTGGTTCTTAGTGACACCCCATCATCCCCCATATAGGTGGCCCAATGTGTAGCCATGTCTGTAAATTTTTGGTCTTAAGGGTTGAATGTCTCCCAAGTATAGGAACATCAAGTATCTTGTTCACATCTTCGAGAGTGATGGTCTACTCTCCTCTAACACATGGAAACTAGAAAGTGTTCCGGTTTGCATCCCAATAAAAAAAGAGGTCACACAATATATGGATAATAGGTTTAATGTATGGCACCCATGCAATCCTCCATATCCCTGCTCGTCTAATAAATTTGACTCATCCTAAGTCAACTCGATCAAGTATATCTGGTAGTCACTCACATTCTCTCTCTTGCCTCCAGCGGATGTACTCCTCCTTCTGCATTCATAAAACAACAAAAGAGTGAGTCAGTAACATAGGAAAGCTAATAAAATACATTACAAAAAAATATAAAATATTTAAAAATTGGGCTAAACGGGTAAAATCTGATCTCTACCCCAAAAATAACAAAACCGCATTACCTTATGCAGAGTAGCGATTTTATAACCACCTCCTTTCTAGGGTGGCGTACTTGTAACCGCTACCCTATACAGAGGAAATTTTGTAACTGTTTCCTTGCTAGGGGCGGTATTTTAACCTTCGCCCTTATAGGGTGGCGGTCATGTAACCGCTGCCTCTCGTAGGAGGTGGTCTACCCAAAATCGACGGGCCATCCGTTTTTACCTAAGAACTGAAAAGATGCAAAAATAGATCATTTTTAATGAAATAAAAGATTGACCTACATGCATCCCCTTAGGGATCATTTTAAAATAAGAAATTTTTAAAATCTCCCTATAGGATTAGATTTTCAACATTCTACATTTTAGGTTTTAAAATAAATAACTGAGGAAAACTAACCTTTTTCCGCATCGATAGGTTTCTCAGTCTTGGGGCCTTAATCACCTCGTCACACTGATCATTTTGACTATAATCTCATTCAAAGCGGTCACCGTGGGCCTAGAGCTCAAAAATCACCAATAGGATATGTGCAAATGAATTGGAGAATGGGTTTTTGATATATATATATATATATATATATATATGTTGTGTTTTAACTTTTTTTGAGTGTTTGTGATCACGGGGATGGAGTATTGGTGCAAGTATATTTCTATCCTTGTGCAAATGGTAATTCCTCTTGTCATTTTAATTTAGCAAATATTTTTCGATATCATATCTATTTACTCTTGAGTCTTATTTTCATTTTGCACATAGTGGGAGTTTTGAACGGCGACATTTTAGCACACTTTGGCATGTCATGTATAGCTTTTAACTCCCCATTTTAGGAACACCATACTTGGACTCTACGTTTTACGCCTCTTCATGGCTAAAATTCTTCTCCGGGGGTAATATGTACACACCCAAATTTTCATGTCCTACATTGTCAGAAAATGGTTATAAAAGGTCCCTAATGATGATTCATGTCTTTTCTAAAGGTGTTCAAGCTCCTCAACCTCTTTGTAGTTTATATTTGTAGTCTAGTTTACCTTATTTATCCTTTGTATGATTTTTCTTAGCTTCCTAATTCATTTAAGCCCAGTTTTGACCTTTAGTGTCAAAATCACCACCCTACTTGGGTGGCAATTTTATAACCACTGCCTAGAAAGGGTGGTTGTTTTATAAATGTCGTTTAGGAAGGGTGGTGGTTTCGTAAGTGCCGACTGAGCGGGCGATGATCTATAATCACCACTCTACGGGATGGTATTCCTATGTGTTTTTTCCATAATATTCTAACGTGATTTAAGACGCGTCTTGTTTCAATTAAATTCACTTTGAATGCATGTTTCTTACCTATTTTAGATGATTCTACGTCTAACTACCTTGTGGCATTTTATTCTTCACTTTTAATTTATAATTGATCATGATTGATTATTTGAATTACCCCTTCACTATTATTGTGGCACCCCATTGTTGCCAAATGTCTTGGACCATTTCCCAACTTACCTTCTATAAATTGATCACTTGTTCTCAAGAAAATGGTCAAAGATCATTTTTTTGTATTCTTGCGTTGTTGAGTTGCCTTTGTTTTACTAGAAAATACATATCCAATCTTTGTTCACTTGTGTTATCTTTCTTCCAACTACATTCTTGCCATGCTACCATCAAGCTACCACTACTCTAACACCTTCTCTCTACTTCTTTGTTACATTCTCAATCCCTTGGACTCACGTGAACATATGAGAAAGAAAAGAAAAGATGAGGGGACATGAGACAATACATTTGGATTTTTCATTAATTTATGCTTCGGGTTGGGATTTGATATTGGTTTCCTCATTTCTTCACATTGTTATTTCTGAATTGTATGCATAAATTTTCATACAAATAGAGTAGAAAAGAAGAATTTCCATTGTTTTAATCATTCAATATCCATGGTAAATCAATTCAATAGGAAATCCTCAATAGAAGCCTTGTTTATTGTTATCGAGGAAGTTGTGGGGAAAAAAGCACGAGAAGCTCGATTTCTTCCCCTACTTCGAGGCAAAGTAGAAGCTTAGATTTTCATCCATAGTTTAAAATGAAGATTTCATTATTTAAATAGAATAGATTTATTTTGTACATTCAAGAAACTACATCTGGTTATTTTTTTTTTAGGATTTATTACATAGATTACAAGCCTTTATTTCCTCAAAATCTTGAAAAGAACAAAAATATTTATTTTATTAAGTAGTTGAATTTGTATTGTTTTATTACACTTATATATTACAAAATACAAAAAACACAGAGTAGTTTCAATTCAATTAGATTAGCCATTATTTGTTTAAATAGATTATATATTTTTAATTCAAGACCATCAACGGTCCAAAGCAAGCAAATACTTATGGAAGTGATCCACGGGTACTAGAACCGAATAGTTTCAAGTTACTCATAGATATAGATACAAGAATTTGTCTTCTTGTCCTTAGAACACCAGCTCAATACGCTAAGAAAATCCAATAGTTAAACATCTTAACATCGATTGGTTGGCCTACAAGTTCTTGAATTCCCCTAGAAACCGAGTTTGAAAATACACATGACCATACATGGACCTCAACAACCCAAAACATATGGTAGCGACCCTAGAGTACCCCAACAAAATGTGTAAGAGCTTCTCACAAATATTGACACAAGTTTGTGCACATTGGTTTTCCTCACATCATTGTTACCGTGACATCATATCATAATTGAGCATTCTAGATGAGGAATATCACCAAGCCCTTGCATTTTGGAATGCTCCCACCAACTCGTATCTAGGTTTCATAAAACCAAGTCTAATTTCACTTGTTCCATGACCCTATCTAGACATATTTACGATACTCCCATTGGTTTCCCACAAATTCGAAAATAGTAGAAAGGATATTTACAGAGCTTGATATTGATTGGATCCTCTGTGTAATCACTATTTCTAATCCATTTATTAGACCCATCTAGGTTAGACAGGCCTTTCATGCCCTTGATGAGAAAATCCAATTATTGTGTTTTGAGGACATTATTTTGTCTTGATGACTTGGTCTACCTCATCTACATACATTTTTGTCCATTTACCAAATTTTGCTATTATTTGGCCATTCATATTTCCAAATCAGCTACCTCAAAGCCACGACCTTGGGGATTCGAGTGCAGTTGAAGGTTTCTGTCGATTTTCATTTGTACAAGAACCTTTCTAAGCTAGATACCACTTGCAATATTTTCTCCATGGAGGAAATGGATAGTGATCCTTAAGAGAATCCCTATTCAAATCTTCAAAATCCACACATAATTTGATTTCTCCAATTATTTTCCTAGCGGGTACCATATTAGCAACCCATGAAGAGTGCTTGATTGGGAATATTATCCTTGCATCAAAGAGATTGTTCAATTCCTTCTTTATGAGAGGCTTGATATGAGGGTTGACTGGTCTTTGCTTCTATCTAATATGATTATATTCTAAATCTAGTTCAATAGTCTGTTATGCCAAAATTAGGTCAAATCCCTTTAAATGTTCATAAATCCAAGCAAATATGTTTGGAAACTCTTGAAAAATTTGAATGAAATCATATTTTTCTTGTTGAGTTCTCAATTTTCCAATTTTGAGAACTTTACCTTCTCTAACCAAAATGGGCTCTGAATCTTCCCCCTTGACCTAAAGTTTTGCTTTCTCTTTTTAAAACTGTTCATTAGGATTGAAGATTGATTCTAGAGTCAGTAATCCTTTTGGTAATTTATTTTTCCTCAACTGAACCATTTGGTCTCCATACTTGATGCTCAATTTGTCTTGGTTTCTTGAGGAGAACTAAACTTTTTCTTGCAAGAATTTGATGATTTTTTGATCATTTTCGAACACTTTCTAGCTACTGTTATTTTCCATAATAGCTGGTCTCACAACCACTTTGATATGAGGCTATGTTTTTTCTTTCTTGATACTCTCAACAACATCAAATGTTGCTCTAATTGCTGCAAGCTTGTCATAACATTGTTTTTATTCCTTGAGATGGAAAATTGTTAAAATATTAAAATTCCTCAATGAGATCCCATACCTAATTCTTATAGCTCTTGAGGAGATCATTTTTATCATCATTCAATCTTTTAACTCGATCTACAATCAGCTCACTTTGTCTCTAAAAACTTGCAAGTTCTTGATGACTCTTTTTCTTGCTTAGTGTAGCCCATGTATTAGTGCTTAATACGTGGTGTGTTGTTAGAACAATTGATTTAGAAGTGGAAATTTTAGAAGTATTTTATACCTTGGGGTGACATAAATATTACACCTCCTTGCACCTTGTCTATTCCTAGAACCATAAAAATAGCTACGAATTCATTGTCAACCTTTTCATCCGTTTTGGTGATGCTTTAGGGAGAGATGGGTTTTCTTTATGCAAGAAATAGATACCTAACTCAACGTTCTCCATCTCCCTATATGGATCATAGACATGCCTTTTTTTTCCCATTTGTTTAGTATCAAATATGGAATTCCTCTAACCTTGGTACCTATTTCCAAAGTTCTTGGAAAATCTTCTTGGTCAAAAGTGAGTAATTGGCATTGATAGGGCTTGGAACATGGGGTTCAATGTGAAAGTTTGAAATTGGTTCTAACCTGATTATAGATTTGGATCCATACCTAATTATAAAAATCATGTGGGATTAATTGGTTCATAGATACCCACCAATTTTAGCTATGAATTCCCTTGACAAACATAGAGAAAAGAGTGGTGGTAGGTCTATCACTAATACATCTTGTAATCTTTGTGACATTGTGGAAAGCGTATAATGTAAGTTTAAATCCTTTGATCACTCCAATGGTTTTCATTGTCTTCCCATCCAATTATACCACTTCTTTAGAGATAGTTTTATATTTCAAACCCAGTTGATCCATAATCTATTTATGCATCAATGAGTATCTTACACATGAGTCAATCATGCAGTTATATACTAGGCTATTTCCAATGGTCAAATATATTTAAAATGGTGGAGGTTTCATATTTCCTTTGATTGAACCACCTCTTGTTGAGTTATATTAGTTAGCACCATTTCATGGTCTCTAGATGCATGATCTAGAATGACTAAGTTTTCCATAGCTACAAGTAACAAATTCCTCTATCCTGGAATGGTTAGAGAATCCCACATTGAAATGATCATATCAATTTCTTCATATGATCAATGATGTTGAATGGAGGTGTACTATCATTCTGTTACCTTTTGATTGACACAAATTTCTCCCGCACATGAGCCAATACATATGTTGATACAAAAATCCCTTTAGGATGATATGGTGGATTGAGGATGATTTTAAGTTGCTAACTCCATGAGGTGTAAGAGGATGTTGAGAAGCAATTGCATTCGATGAATATCCTTCTTCTATATTCCTAATTTTAGACCTTATGTTGGCTGTTACACCTGAGAAGGAGCTTGATTCACCCGCAGAAATCCTCGCCGCCGATTGACAAGTGAAGTATTACTTAGAGGTGTTTCTTGAGTAGTTACTTATTATTTATTTTCTTCCTTATTTGTTTGATGATGTGTACCGATAGTTTTCACCATTAAGGATTTATTTAGTGTACCATTGAAGCAAGTTTCATGATTATGGGGTTTTCCATAAGGGAAAAACCATTCATATTATTATTCCAAGTTTTTATGGGCTGAGACCAAGGCCACGGATGTTGATGATCCTTTACGATTATATGGTTGAAATGGCTTAAAATCGGAAGGTTCTCCTTGACTCTTATTTTGATTTAAAACTTGAGCTAGAGGTTTATTTGGCTAATATGGAGGCCTATTTGGTTGGGCTTAAGGTTGATAAGGTATGAAGTTTTGGGCTTTCTACCTCTTAGTAGTCACCAAATCAGTTCCCAAGTTTTGTAGTTGCTTCGCATGACCTATTGAAGTTCCTTGGATGTTCCGAAAAGAAGTGGAGGCCTCACTGGAACTTTGATTTCTAGGGGCTGGAATGGGATTTAATTTAGGTTCTTAACTAGGTTTAGGATTTCCCATTTCTATATAGATAGGAATAGGTGGCCTTGAAAAATTTTACCAACTTGGATCAATCAATTCTCAGCCCTAATGGTTATGACATAAGCCCCAAAAATGTTTTCCCTCCCATAGATTATATCATGACGGATATGTCAAAATTTAGAGATTTAAGAAAGTAGATGAACACACCTTCTACCATTGGTATCATGGGAATTAGAATGTTGTCCAATTTCCATTGTAATCTAAAGTTAAAATCAGCCATCTATTCATTTAAATCCCTTTTGATTGTAGTTAGCTTCTCCAATGAGAGACACGTTACCTACACTTTCTCCGAATTGGATGTAAAGTCGAACATAGTTCATTCCAATTGTTGATTGACCTAGTTGTCAAGACTCTAAACCACTCTAGGGCCTTTCCTTTGAGGGAATAAGAAAGGAGTCTAATTGCCACGTCCATCTCATTAATCTCATGAATGGAACAAACATTTGCAATGTCCTTGATATGATCTATTGGAGTTGTATGATTTTCTCCAGTGAAGTAGGGAATGTTCTTCAATTATTCCACTTTGAGATAGAATTTTAGGCCTTAACGATAAGTAGATCCTTTGCTCGTGAAGTTGAAAAATGGATTTGGTGGTTGTTGAGCCATTCTAATCAGCCTAAGAACTCTGGTTGATTAAAGGAAAGGTACAAGTGGAGGTGTTGACAAGGTTCTATTCGGTGGAGATGGAGATCTCTGAACTCTTCTTCCTCTCCTTCCCTATCTAGAGATAGCTACAAATACTAAAAAAACTTCTTCTCTTGTTATTAACTTTTTTTGGATCCTTCTCATGAATTTGAGAAATTTGGGCTACTAAAACCACTTAGTTCTAATCTTGGGAGTCACCATATGTGTTGAGAATGAGCCTCTAAAGGATAGGATTTTACCAAGACACACATCCAATCCTGATAAAATGGAAATATTAACTTTGAAGAGTTTGGAACCTGATTTGAAGTTAGACCTTATTTTTAGATGTTAATCCATGAAGTACACAAGGTGGAAATTATCTTATGCAATACATACTCCAAAATCTGAAATGTAATACAACCTTCATAATCCAAAATGCAATGCAACCACCAAATTCCAAAATGCAACTTTTCGAACTTAAGACCACTTTTGAAATATAAAACCTCTTATCTACCTTATTCAGAACTTGGGACATGTTTTACACACATGAAATCTTGAAATATATTCTTTAGAAATAGGGGTATACAATATAACCTTTGAAATATGAAATGCAAGGATTGGGTCTTTTTTTGTTTTTAATCTTGAACTCTGATTTAGCTTGAAAATGCCTCTAGAACTATGAAATATATGACTTCAATGTACCTTTAGGTGTTCAGAACTGTTATCACCAAATAAAAACCCTCTAATTTATTGTGATGTGTGTTTTAGGTAATCAATGTGATTGGGTAACATGGAGTTGTTTAAATATGTGATACCATGAAAATTAAATAAATCTTGAAAAATTTGGTTCTTACTCCTAAACTAGTGTAATAACTAACTCTACTGAAGGGAAATATATTGTCTAATTCTATCCTATCCTATCATTTCCAAGGGACCAAGGAGAAGGAAATAACATGAAAATAAAATATCCTACACTAAGAGGTGATCTCACTAAGAAAAGGGGGTGTTAGAAAGTTCTCAAAATGCATGAGAATGGAGAAATATAAGCATGGAAGGATTGGCCAAGCATCACAGATCATAAAACATACAATAAACCATTCCTATTAAGCATAACCACATTTAAGCATGTAATAGAAATAATGAATTGTAAAATATACATCCAAGAATGAAAATAGGTAAGATAAAGAAAGCGAAACCAAGCTAGGATAGAAAACAATCACAACTTGTTGATTTTATTGCTCCAATGATTTTACACAATACTTTATTATAGAGGAAAAAGGGAATATTTTCTATTATAGAGCTCCAAAAATGAAGGCTTGAGACTCAAAAATTATCCCAAAACTGAGAAAGAGTGGAGAATGTAAATGAAAAAATGTCCAACCTTTGTAAAAATGCCCCCCTTTATAATATATATGAAGAATCAATGAGGAGAGAGAGCAATTTCCAAAATTTTATTCAATCATCCACAAAAAATAATCATTTCTCCTAGAACAAGGATGAAAAGACCTATAAAACCCATAATCAATTGTATTATATCTTGTGGAATAATGAAAGGGCCTCCATGCCTTTATTAATTCCATTTTTAGTACCTAGGTATGTCAATTCCGTCTAGGAATTTGTCTCTATTTTTATCCCACCTACCCCAAAAACTTCTAATTTTTATCATTTCATGGCATAGGAAATTGAATTACCTTTCCATTGACTATAATTTAGGGGGAAACTATGGAGTATGGAAGAAGTTATCATCATTTTAGTTTCGGTTGTTTCTTTGGTCTTTTCCATCAACCAACTTGGTCATTGAATGCATGGCTCACCTCACAAACCAACTCAGCTAATCTAGAACACCTCTCGAGCTAGCTTGATGACTTCAAAATTTTACACTTCAGGGTTTTGGAATTTGTGCGGACCCCAACATGTTGACTATTTCCTACACTTCGAATCCAAAACCTAATACCGACTTTGACCTACGCTTTCCTTCTTGAGCTATCTGTTTGGACTTGAGATTTTGCCACATCGAACCCGGCAACTTGATGAAACTACTTCAAACTTTGATGTAACATTCTCAGAAATTTGATACCAACTTGGTGAGTTGACCATGACAAAAAATTGACCTTTGCAATACCCCGCATTAGACTTTAGATGTTTTGGTGGTTAGAACATATCACTCCACATTGCATGTAACTTGATCTAAATCTCTAAAAACTTGAAACAACAAAATATGAAAACCTCCCCACTCCGGCCTCATGCAAAATCACAAAACAGCTCACCCATCACCAAGGAATCATGCCACCATGCCGAGTTGGCTTAAAAACCAATTTCCTTTCATGATGCATTTGAGCTACTTTACCAAATTACCCCTTTGTGATTAAGGTGGACTCTAATCCTCCTTGCCCCGATGAGTACCACATTTGTGTCATGCTTCATTTTCTCCTAGGTTTACCTAACATGGCTTAGCCAACACCTAACCAACCTCCTACTACAAACCCACGTCACTTTACTATCAAGAACCTCAACTTTGAGCCACTTGACAAGTTGCTCCGATATGTCTGCCAGGACACTTCACTAGAATTTGCAATCGCCATGGTCGTCAAGCTCAATTCCAAGCTCAGCGAATCAGCTCCCGCATAAAAATTATCCCGGATCACCAAGTGACTTGGTGAGTCATCCTCTAATTTTTTTGCGGTCCCTCTATGTTGGACTTAAATCATACCTTGTTGACTCTAAAACCTCATCTAAGTGACTTGTCACTACTTCATCCAATGTCAAGCTAATTCTAGCTCACCTACCTCAAAATGAGCTCACCACACCTCAAGAAATCCCAACTCATGCACCCGACTTGCTGAGCTATGAAACAACTTGCTCAACAACTTGACGAGTTGTTTTGAGCTTATAGGCCCATGTTTTGGCCAATTTTTTAATTTTTCATTTTAGTTTTGGATTTTTGGACTTAAGGGGTCATAGAGATGCGTTAGGGCATCTTGAGAGTTATTTGATCAATTTTTCTCATTTCATCTAATTTTGGATGAATGTGGGCCTGTCAGGGCTAATTTTCTCTTTCCAATTGAACTTTGATCCTCGAAACCCAGAAGAAGAAAAAATGTCCTGAATTGTAGTCACAAAATCATTCACTTTAGACATTATCTATCCCAGTCTCATACTACTTTTTATAAGGTTCTTGAGTGAAGAAAGTACTAATTAAACCTTGTCTTTTGGCCATCTTATTTTATTTTATTTCATCATTACAACCTACTTTTGTCCACATGTCCAGTCTATTTCAGTCATTTCCCACTATTTTAGCCTTGATCGGGGCACTAGGAAATCTTGGGGCACTATGGGTGCTCTGGTCCCACCAAGGGCATCCCGATCCTTCTCAAGCTTTCCCACCATTTTTAAGGTTTTTTTAGCCATTTAACATCTTTATCTTTCTTGTGGTTGGACTTTTTGGGGTTATTTATGAAATTAGAACAAGAGAACCCTATAAATATAGATTTATGAGACCATAATGAGGAATATAGCATCACTTATTACTATCACTCCATCTAGATTTGCTTCCATCTATTGCATTAGATATCACTTGCATCCACATAACTCCATCATCAAGGCATAAGTCTAGGATATCGCATCACACTTCATAGGGGAAGGGATTCTATTTTATTCCATACACACATTCTATTACATTTTCTACATAATTATTTCTCACTACTTCATAAAATCAGTGGAACAAGAGCAACCTAGAGCATGTTTACACACGATTTGCACATAGAACTACAATCGGGTCTAAGATGTAGTGGAGCACTCGATTAGTAAGTCCACAATTGTCAGCGATAAGGATAGTCTAACCCCTTCATTTAAATTATTTTTTAGGGTTTGATGCTTGTTTTGGGGTCTTACAGGTCTTTTATTCAGCTTGGTGTATTTCATGATATCTGATATCGAACAAAAAAGTTGATGCAACACACAGTGAGGGTTTTAGACCATCTTTTTACCCCATAAAAATCATTTTCTAAGATTCCGCATAGAACCCGGTGCCCATATTTCATACGAGTTCCGTGGGCACCCGATCCTCTTCCAGTACCTTAGTCTAGCTAAATCCTCCATGTCCATCCTTTTCAGGAATCCAACATAGTCATTCCTGATCATGATTTTTCTAGTCACCTCTGCGACACCCTTCGACATGTATCTATTATTTAGTTGAGTTCTTTCCTCTTCCTTCTTACACATTAGGGTTAGCATTTCCTTTTACATAGTGGTCTATCTTATTTAATGTTAGGATATATTATTAATTATGCATAGTTAGATTATTTAATTAATTTTATTAATTAAATAATTAATGGTTAAATGGTTATATGGTTAATCAACCATATTTGTCAGTATTCACATTGTTATATTGTTATAAACAATATATTTGTTTTTTATTTAATTGTTGCTTCCCGGATGATTTGGAAGCTTGTTTAGTCTGGTTTTTGGTTGCACCTGTGCAACTCATTTTTTCGGATGTATATGGCATGCTGATATCATAAATATTGCAGCCTATTGATGTCTTGTTCTTGATTGAGATCAATAAAATATACACAGGCTTCCGTCCCTGTTTCTCAATCAACATTTGGTACCAGAGCGAAATTCTGGCCCTGTGAAGGAGTGGAAAAAGAATGCAGAAGAAATAGAGAAGATTGGAGAAGAGTATGCAGTGATAGAGAACACATGCGACCTCCTGCTGACCTCAGCCTCATCTCTGCCTTTCCACATTCCCCAGTTCGTTCCAGGTGTTTGGAACGCAAATTTTTTTTGCACTGGCAAAAATAGCTACAGGTATTGAATTTTTTTTTTAAAAAAAAAAAAATTTCCAATCAAGGTTTTGTTTTACTGTATTTGGAGATTGTTTTGCTTGTTTGGAGGGTATGTCATGCACTGCGGTGAATACACAAAGTAAAATACAGAGCAAAAAAAAAAAAAAAAGAAGGAGGCGTTTTTCTTCATCTAGCGCCTGTACAAGAAAAAAAAAGGCGTTTTTTAGAGCATACGTGCCCTTGGCTGTCCCCCACGGCCTGCATAGCAAAAAAAAGGGTTTTTGAGCTTGCCCACGCCATTTGCTGCCCCCAGCGCCTGCACAAAGAAAACAAACGTTTTTGTGAGCAAATACAGTCAAAAAAACAGTGCCCCAAGTCAAAAACGCCCCCAGCATTGCAAAAACGCCCCCAGCATTGAAAAAAACGCCCCCAGCATTGCAAAAACGCCCCAGCATTAAAAAAAAACGCCCAGGCAAGAGAAAATGCGGCCAGGACAATAAAAACACAGTTCAGGCATTCAAAACGCAGCCCACGGAGAAAAATACAGCAAAAATACATGCTGTACAGTGCGTCCAAAGCAAAAAACGTGGCCCCAGGAGGAAAATACAGCGCCCATACAAAAAACGCGGCCTGTACTTGCATATTTGTGCGTGGAAAGCAAAAAAACGCGGCCAAAGGAGAATACAAAGGAGTGGAGGTAAAAAGAAAAGCTCCAGATCCGTTTTTTGGGCAAATACAACCCTAAAAACGCCCCTTCACCAGCATGCGCCACGTGGAGGCTCACCAAGCTGCATTTTTTTAAAAGGTAAGTCAATTTATTTGACATTAAATACAAATTTCTTCCATTCATAGTCCAAGCGCCCCAAGTGGCCAAGTTGGTTATTGCATGTGCCTTAGGAGTGAGAGGTTTGAGGATCAAATCCCACTAAAAACACTCAAAAACTCTCCTTTTGCATCTGGCGGGAATTCTGGCGGAACTGCTAAATTTAGCAGGCTTTTTTGAAGTTAGTTACGACTAACTAAATTTAGCGGAGAATCCCTAATTTAGGGTAAAAAAAAAAATTTCTCCTATTTGGTCTGTTTTCTCATTCCAGACATTTTTTGCAAAAGGAGACCCACCTAAAAATTGCATTTTCAGCTATTTTTTTGCAATTTTTAGCATTTAGGGCTCGAGGAGGTCACGGGACCCAGCCGAAATTTTTGCTGTCATTCAAATTGTATTATATATTGTACTAATTTGCAGTTTGCCATAGTCAGCTGATGAAAACTTTATGCTTTCAAGAAGCTGGAGAATTGTAATCAAAAATAGTAAATTTGGTTCTGTAACACTCACGAGATCCTAGATCTCATTCGCAGCGTTCGGTATATACAGTGCCTCTGGGAAGCGCTTACGGGTAAAGCCGTCGCGACTACTACTGCACTTAACGCCTAATATAGCTGCAACAACGTCGTCTGGGCATCGTCCCTATAAATCGACGGGGAGTAATAAGGTCACAGTGCACACACTATGAACCATCCCATCCGTCTGTGAACGATTGCAAGACATAAATCCGGACTGAGAAATTATCCGAGTATATAAGCGAGTTACGCAGCGCGTATGAGGATATTTCTTGAGCCGATGTCGATAATCGCACTGGAGACCCCATCGATCTTATCTTGGTACCACGTATCGAATTCTTTCACGTACGTTAACGCCTCTTTCACGTCACCGTGGGTATATAGAAAGGCGAGCTTCTTCCACGTAATCTTGTGGGTATATCGGAAGGCGCGTATATAGAAAGGTTCGGTATATCGGATGACGGTATATAGATTGGGAGACCTTATACAGGTGATAAGAGCAAACCATCGGTGATCTCTGTAAAATGGGCACAATGCCCCCAAATTTTTCTTAGGATTCACAATTGCTCGGAGGAAGCAACTATATGCTTGGAAGACAAAAATCAAGACACTGACTTGAGTTTGAAGAAATCTGGCTGTTGTGGTGGTACTCTAACCGGATCACCAACGAGATGCAACACAACAACGACAATTTGATAGAGTAGATCGGAAAGCAAAGCTCATCATCTTATTTGGAGTATCAACGATGTGCAAGTCCACATTCGAGATGCTACATCAGCAAAAGAAGCTTGGGATAAGCTGAGCACAATATATGAGGCCAAGAACAAGAATGTCATACTCAATTTGCAGAGTCAGTTACATACATTGAAATTCAAACAGAATGAGAAAATTGAAGCCTTCCTAAGAAGAGTTGCAGAGTTGAGGGCTTCACTTCTAGCCCTAGGAGAAGAGGTCAAAGATGAGTCTCTCGTTCCCATTGTTCTGAGAGCTCTCCCTTCTTCTTACCGAATTTTTGTCACAACTCTAAACTTGTCAGATACGACAATTAGTTTTGACAAGTTAGTAAACCTACTGCAACAAGAGGAAGCAATGCACAACAAGGATGATGAAGAGGAGCGAGCTTTGTCTTCACATCAAAATGGAAAGGAAAAGGTAAAGGAAAACCTAAATCCTATCAGAAGTCCCCACATCAGAATCAGTATCATGGGGACAATCAACAGAAGAAGCGATGTCCCATTTGCAAAAGAGGACATGACTTGCAAGAATGTTGGTTTAATACATATAAGAAAGGTTCATCAAGCAATGCTGGACCTCAACAACAACAAACTTACAAGGGACATTCAAACAATTATCACGGGCAGAAAAAGGGGAACTGGAAAAGAAGACCCCACCAAGTGAGTAATATTATTTGACGATGAATCAGAGATCGTCGGACAATGAAGATTTCTTGTTCTTTGCTCGATCAAGTGAACCATCCACGTCATCTAGTGAAATCGGTATGTTGATTCGGGAGCCACTCGACACATGGCCAAGCCACAGAGGTGGTTTATTTCAATGAGGGACACACCATCGAAAAATCATGTTTCGTTGGGAGATGATTCTTCATATACAGTACAGGGGATTGGAAACATTTCTCTACCCCTTGGTTCACGCAAATGCAAACTATCAGATGTTCTATATGTCCTTGGGTTGATAAAGAACCTTCTTTCGGTCAGTCAACTCCTAGATCACAACCTGAAAATTGACTTTGATAGTCAATCCGGCAAGAAAATGTGTTTGATTCGAGATAAATCCAGAGGCTCGAAAATAATTGCAAAAGCCTCAAATGTGGGAAGAATGTTTCAACTTGATTTCATTCACAAAAATGATCAAGCACTCATGGCTAAAAACTCCACCTCAGCTCAGTTGTGGCATAGGAGATTTGGTCATGTAAGTTTCAAATATCTCGACACACTTCGCCGGTGCAATATGGTACATGGGCTACCATCTCTTCAGAAGGATACAGACAAGTGTCCTCACTGCTTAGCAGGGAAACAACACAGAGTTTCATTCCAAACAAGTACTTTTCGAGCTCATGGAAAACTTGACCTGGTTCATACCGATCTGTGTGGTCAATGCGGCCAAGTCATTTAGGGTTCGATTACTTCATGCTCTGTGTTGACGACTATTCACGCGAAATGTGGATTTTTGTCTTCGCAAAGAAAAGTGAGGCCTTTGAAACGTTCAAAAAGTTCAAAGTGGCGGTTGAGAAAGAAAGCGAGTCGTCACATCGAGAACTCTCCACTCGAGATCGAGGGGGAATTCACCGGTGATGAGTTCGAGAGACTATCTACAAACTCACGGGATTCGTCGACAAATGCCTCCTCCACACACACTGTAGCAAAATGGTGTTGTTGAGAGAAGAAATCGTATTATCATGGAAATGGTGTGATGCATGATCAATGATTTCGGACTTGCAAAGACATTTTGGGCGAAGACGGCAAAAACAACGGTGTATTTGCTAAGCAGAGCGCCATTTGCTCTTGATGGAATTACACCACAAGAAGCATGGTCAAAAGGAAACCATCCATTGCACACCTCGAGTATCGGGTGCAAAGCCGGCATGCACATACCCAAACAAAACAGAAAGAAATTGGACATGAAGTCACAAAATCTCATCTTCATTGGATACTGATGAAGAGACTCTTAGTCGGGCAGGTCGATGGATCCTAAGACCGAGAAAAGTCTACACAAGCGAGAGATGTTGAGTTTTCGAGAAGAAGAGAGAGAGACTCCTCCTCCGGACTCGCAAGATGTAGATTTTTCACCAGTTGTAAAAACTGAAGCAAATGTTCCCTCAGAAGATGAAAGTGATGATGGGGATGATGGTGTTGATCAGATAGGACCACAACCCATGGGAACAGCTCAACGTATGCCTAAATGGTGTACAAGCACATTACGAGATGCAAGACTGGATGCTCCACCGGATACATCCACCCCTAGACCACGGACTCGCAGTAAAGCAAGAGAAGAAGTTAACTTTGCTTTGATGAGTAGAGTTATTGAAGCAGGACGAGCCATCTACGATCCGGGAAGCCCTTGATCAAAAGCTTGGAAAGATGCCATGGATTACGAATATCAATCGGTGATGAAGAATAACACTTGGCAGCTTGTTGATCTTCCACCAGGGAAGAAACCCATTGGTTGCAGATGGATATTCAAAACTAAGTACAAAGCAGATGGGACAGTAGACAAGTGTAAAGCAAGACTTGTAGCAAAGGGGTATGCACAGAAAGAAGGCATTGACTATGAGGAGACATTTTCTCCCACAGCTAAGATCAAAATGATCAGGATGATCTTTGCTCTAGCTGCTCAGTTTGGATGGAAAGTTCACCAGATGGACGTAAAAGTGCCTTCTGAATGGAGATTTGCAAGAAGAAGTCTACATGACTCAACTTTGAGGGATATGTAGTACTGGTCAAGAAGAAAAGGTATGCGAGACTCGGGAAATCTTTGTATGGCCTCAAACAAGCACCCGGGCATGGTACATCAAGATTGATGAGCATCTCGTGCACAACATGGATTTGTCAGAGGAAATCCATACGATCCCAATCTCTACCTCAAAAAGCAAGGGGGGGAGATGGTGATTATTGTAGTTTATGTCGATGATCTAGTCATCACTGGCAGTTCAGTGAAGATGATTGATGAAACAAAGAAAGATCTTAAGCGATCATTCGACATGATGTGAGATCTCGGGCTAATGCATTATTGTCTTGGATTGGAAGTATGGCAGAAAGAGAATCACATATTTGTTTCTCAGATGAAATATACCAAGACAACGCTCGAGAAGTTTAGGATGATGGATTGCACACCAATTGCTACACCTATGGAGAACAGTTACTGGTTATCTCTTTGAGATCCATCTCCACGAGGTAAGTGCCACTCTCTGTCGGCGGTGATTGGGAGTCTCATTTACCTGACCTACACTAGACCAGATATCAGCTTTGCAGTGAGCTATCTATCCAGGTTCATGCAGGAACCCAAAGTTTGTCATTGGAAAGTAGCAAAGCGCATCTTGAGATATCTCAAAGGATCAGTGGATCTTGGTCTAGAATACAAGAAGAACGAAAACTTCTTCTTGACTAGATATTCGGATTCAGATCATGCAGGTAACATTGATGATAGAAAATCCACTTCTGGATTTGTATTCTTTATGGGATCTGGACCAATATCATGGGGAAGTAAGAAACAACACTTTGTTTCTCGCTCTTCCATAGAAGCCGAGTATCGTTCTGCAGGAGAAGCTGTCTGTGAAGTGATTTGGCTACGTCGCATACTGGAAGGACTTGGAATACCACAGGACAAACCGACCACCATGTATGTTGACAATGAAGGTGTTCTCAAACTTGTTCGCAATCAGTTTTTCACGAGAGAACAAAGCACATTGAAGTTACAGGTTCATTTCATACGCGAACATGTGTTGAAGCACAACATCCAGCTTCAATTTTGTCCAACAGCTGAACAACGAGCAGATATTTTCACAAAGTCACTTGCACGTGACAAGTTCGAGTTGTTCAGGGCATTTCTCTCCTCATCTCTTCAGACAATGCACAATTAAGGGGGGGAATGTTAGGATATATTATTAATTATGCATAGTTAGATTATTTAATTAATTTTATTAATTAAATAATTAATGGTTAAATGGTTATATGGTTAATCAACCATATTTGTCAGTATTCACATTGTTATATTGTTATAAACAATATATTTGTTTTTTATTTAATTGTTGCTTCCCGGATGATTTGGAAGCTTGTTTAGTCTGGTTTTTGGTTGCACCTGTGCAACTCATTCTTCTGGATGTATATGGCTGTGCAATATCTATAAATATTGCAGCCTATTCAATGTACTGTTTACTGATTGAGATCAATAAAATATACACAGGCTTCCGTCCCTGTTTCTCAATCAACATTTAAATTATTTTTAATGTAGTTATTTACTTTAGTATAGTTCTTCATAGCTTAGGTTAACTATCCCCACACTACTTAGTTCATTTTTAGTTAACTTGACGTATTACCATGGATAGCCATAATCGTCATAAATCTCCAATTATTTTGTAATTTGATAGATTTAATCATTCCTTTGTTGATACTCTTGTTGATCCTTCTAGTTATAAGCCTTTCCCTTCACTTATTAAGCTTCCATCTTCTGATATAGATCATAAAGCTATAGATGACACTATTGTTTCTTATATGTGTACCATCGATCCTAACATTCTAACACGCATCCTTGAAAAAGCACAATCCCCTCAACCTGATCACATAGTTGTATCTCCTACCATTTCTAAATCACAAAATGTTTTTCATTTTCATTCACCTATTAATCCTCCCGCATTATGTGTAGATGATTATCTTGAACCACAACCTCATGAAGCTCCACATAAATCTAACATTACTACTTGTATGGTTGATTTGGTTCTTCCTATTTCGTCACCAAATCCCATTGTCACGAATATTATGATACTTTATGTGGGTTCCAACCTAGAATGATACCTTTCTTTATTTACCCCTCCATCACCTTAGCTAGCGGAAACACCATCTCACTATTAGAACTATAATATTATGTGCATCATAATATATAGTTTATATTTAAATAATATAGAATAAATTATATTCATATTATTTAAATACAAAATTAATATTAGGGGTTGGTTAAATTATTTGCTAAATTAATTAAATTGGGGAGGTGTGCCTTGTCACTTAAGAAGGTTATAACCCTTCGATTTATTAAAATATGACCTTAGGTCATATTCAAGATAGTGTAGACACCCAAATTAGGTCACACCCTGCCAAGTCCCCTTCGATTAACTTACATATAACCATGAACCCTTCTCACATCATTATTAATTCAATCACCTAAATTAAATTAATTTCCACCTCACATAGCCACATCATCTCTCCACCTGATCCTAGACCTATTCCAATCCTATTAATTAACCTAGACTAAGTCCCCACTCACCTTAACTAATTAGGAATCATTCTAACCCTAACCTTAATTGTCTACTATTCCTCTAACTAACTTCCCATTCCATTTAGCGTCATTCCACACTCTTGACCTAGAATTAATTCTGAATCACACCAAAATTGGGAAGAAACATGCTATTTTGAGTAAGTTGGGCTTTTTCCTAATTGGCATCATTTATTCCTCAACCAACACCGGTCACCTAACCATGGTTGGTTTCCTTAAATATAATTTTCTAACTCTTTTTTCATGTTCTAGATCTTGGATTTTGGTATTCCTTGCATTCTCACTCTCGAGTTTTCCAGTGACCTTGTGACACACTAGAGACCATTACAATATCTAGACACCACACCATTCATCAACAAATTAATCTAAAGCTCTAGTGTACTCATAAGGAATCAACTTTCCTTCACGCTTTACCACTTTGCATTCATTCGGGACCACTTTCTCATGCAACCATCACTACCTCCTACTATCATCTCCATTTCACAAGTAAGTATATTTCTTCTTTGTCATTGGTTTTAATAGACTAGTTATTTATTAATTATCTATTTCATTTCACCCCCTATCATACCCGGATCTCTCCCATAACACCTCCATCCAACCATCTGCCCAAATAACCTTCATACCTTGCCCAAACACCCATCTTATCACCTTTGAGTCTTCTTAAAAATCCCATGACCTCACCTAAACCTTCCTCACTCTTTTTGCAATTAGAAAGAGTTCTAAACCTCTCATTTTTATCATTTATACCCAATTACCGCTACCAACACCGGTCACCCAACCAACGTTTGTCACTTACTAGTAAGCGATATCGGTCACCTAACCGATACTAGTCTCTGTGACTAGTAAGATCTTCCAAACTAGCAAGCCAATAAATCCTTCCCAACAACCCAGAACCTCACCAAATCTTTCCTAGACCTCATTCATAGCCTCTTTTAGACCTGCAAGCCCAAACCAACCTACTAGCCCTCCAAATTTAATCATAAATTTCCTGTTAGATTAGATTTTCTTATTATGTTTTATATGAGATGCCTAAATCATATTAACTACAATAGGATTCATTTGTTTCTACTCTTTATTTGCATTAAATTATTTAAAACAATGGATTTTTAGCCTTCTAGGAAGCACCCCACTTCTTGGAACTAGCATAGGTTATGGTCCGTCCTTTGCCATATGTTGTTTAATATTATTTGGTGGTATTGTGTTGCTTTCTACAGGTCATTCCTCCTATCCAAAGGGAATCTCTTCATAATCATCTTGGTCAAAATTTGATGGTGCAAAACCTTTTGTGACTATCACATGTATTCCTCCTCACCTTTACCTCTTATCTATTTTATCTCTACTTTGCGGTGAAACATTTTGGCATGCTGATGGGACCCCATCTTGTGGGTTCTTTTCATTGTTCATATAGGGTGCATTTGTGTGTTTGTTTCTTTCCTAAAAAATTTCACACTAAAATTTCCTGGAAATCTTCTTTTCTTTCTATTTGTCTAAAAGAAATTTATCCTTTGGTGCTTAAAAAGAACACTTATTCTTTTCTTCTGTACTACATTTAGTGAAAGAGCATTCCTCTTCTTGTTCTCCTTTTGCTACATCGAATATCATTTTTATTTTGGTTTAAAATATATGTATTTCATTCTTTGAGTGTTGCATTAGATCACATAGATTTAATTAGTAATCACATGGTGGAGGTCATGACCACTTGGTGATTAGATTGGATTAAGCATAGTTCACATTTATGCACACACTCCTAAGCCAAACCACTTACACAATTTACACATTTCTTAAACATTTTCATTCTAGGATTAAGTTGTCAAGGATTTAACAACCCCTTGACGATGGACCATGCCCAGATGTCGGCGGTTTATCATATCGAGTTGAGACCTCACGTCTTGAAAGGTATAGCAAGGAATCTTTAGCTAAAATTAACTTGAAACTAGCAATAGATTGTTTATAGGGCACCTTCATTATCCAAAAACTCTATTTCATTCACATTCGATTAAAAAGGCATAAGCCACTAAAAATAAAATCTAACATCTAGGATTTAAGTGTTTTTCTAGTTTTTGTTTGATTGAATTACATTTTGAGTTGTGAGGTTGATTCATCACTTTTTCTTCTCTTTCCCACTCTACCATCACAACCGATGTATTCTAGTTTTTTTGAGTGTGCTAGGGCATCTTTCTTCCAAACACATCTTCTAGGTTGGCTTTACTTTGACTTAATTTACTCCAAATTCAAAAATTTCTTCATCTTCTCAAAATATCAGTAACCAACATCGGTCCCAGCTACGACATTGGTTTGGTCATCATACCGGTACCGGTTACCTAACTACGATCGGTTTCTCTGTGTTTTTATTATTCTATCAAAAACAACATTCTCTTCTTACGTACTAATTTTATGTGTTCTAATTATTTCAATACACTTATTTCTGAGTCTCTATCACCCATAACAGGACCCAATTTTACCTATTTTCCACTTTTCTTCTCTAGATTGCCAAATTTCTTTATTTTCATAGTAACCGACATCGGTCTACTAACCGACATTAGTATTTCTACCTAAATGGTGTCAGTCTCTATGTTTTAAATTTTTATCACAAATAACAATCAATTTATATCTTCTAGACTTCACCAAACATCTATTTTACGAGTTCTGTCGATTCAACAAAGCCTATAATACCTCGTTTCCATCTTTTATATGGTTTTGACTCACCAACAGAGCTCGAGCCCTCACTTTAAACACTAGTTATGTACCTTTTCCTACTAGCCCTTCACCGCCCTCCATCTCATCTCCAATGGATCCTAATATCATGATTGTACCTATAGGTTATGAGGATTTTTATAAATTTCTCAATAAAAACCTCTTGGCCTTGCAACATTACCTTCCTACTTTTCTACCTACAATTCATCGGACCATCTAATATTTGGTATGCCTACCTCCATGCCCCCTTCCATATATGTGAATGTTAAGTCAAAATTACCTACTCCCACATCAATGTCACACACTGCACCCTCAACATCCGTTGCACCTTCGACATCTATCACACCTTTGACTTCTATCACACCTTCGACATTTGTCACTCCACGACCTCTACTAGCGCCTCAACATCTACCGAGAAAGTGCTTTATTTTTATGTGAAAATATTACTATGCTAATGTGTGATGAGGTAAGGAGAGGATTATTTAGTTGAGGAAAGGAAGGTATCTCTCACTTTTACAATCATTAGTAATGGTTCCTTGTCTAATACTGGATAGGTCTATTACATGTTTACTTATAAGTTATAGTATTCCTACTCTAATTTTAATGTAATGCGCTAATATTTTGATTTGTTGAGTAGAAAAGTCATTTGATCAAACATGATAATGAAGGTGATGTGAATGATTTGGTGAGTGAAGGTGACTATGTGATCTATAACCTAAATGTGTTTGATAAAATGTGAAGTTGTTACTTTATCTAGTAATAAATGATCTTTGTGAAGTATGACTAAGTGCTTGGTGATACAAATAAGGAATATAACTATGGTAACTAGAATGAAACTATAAATGACTTGGTTAGTATGTGACTATTATTGTTTCTCATGTGGAATTAAGGAGAGCTATTGCATGCACAAAGTTTAGCAGGTTAGAGACTACGCGAGGATAGTAGAATAGAGAAGTTCCTTGAAATGATACTATTATATAGGATCAAGCTTGATTTTCTAAGGAATTCTCTATTTTAGTTGTGCGATTTGTGAGGAGGACCTACTCTAATGTTAAGTGCTTGATAGGATAATGGAAGTGTTTTTATAGTTAGAAACCATGGGAAAGAGGTGAAAAAGGCCACTAGTGAGGATTAAGTGTAATCCATTTCTTGAAACCACTGGTTACATGCATAACCCCTACGTGCATAGTTCATATTTTCTTAAGGACAAGGAATATTTGAGTTAAATTGAAGGTGTTGAGTGTCACTTTGCCAATTTTTTTCGTGTGTATGATATGAAGGTTAACCTCTCATTCAAATTTTGATCCTTGAATCAAATATTTATAAAATTTATAACTAAATAACTCCTCTCGGGATCTCGGTGAAGGTTTCTAAGTGATAGTGCTATGGTTTGTCTTTAATAAGCCCAAACCAATTCCATTTTCTATATAAACTTAAAGATGTATTCTTAAGGTACCATAAAAGGATATTATGTAAAAAAAATTGGGAACAAAGGGATAGTATTCTATATTTCTTTGATAGTCCAAAAGGGATTCCTTGAACATGGTCTAGGGTTAATTAGAGGGGGAAGTTTATAAAGGATACATCATTTTTTATTTGAGTTAGAAAATGAAATTTCTAGGTGAGGATATAGGCCATAAAGGGTGCTAAAAACCATTTATTTTGTACCTTTAAAACCTATGATGAAGGAGATATAGTTGACAATGATTGTACAAGACCTAATCGAGGGTTTAAGAACAAATTTACAAAAAGGGAGATAAAGGAGTTGAGTGAGGAGTTAAGGCATAAGATCTTACGAGAATGTATAATAATATTAAATATATCTGGGGAAGGTTTTAAGCCTATGTGGGTATCTCTAGAACCTTATTTACACTTTGGTGGACCGACAATCTTGTCTTAAGGGGCATATAGGGAAGTCTTGTGTAAAGGAAAGTAATGAGGGGTTGTGAGTTGTTTGGATGTTTTATGGAGTGGAGATAAGTTAAGTTTTAGTTCATAAACATGGGAATTCACCTAAGAAGAAAATATGAGGTTAGAGAGATGAATTACATCATTAAACAACCTAGTTAGTGAGAAAGAGGTGAGCAAGAAATTAGAAAATGAGAGTATAGAAGACTATAAGTTTAAAATTATGAAATGATGGACAATGGTCACTAAATGATAATTATGAGAAGGGTAGATAGATGTTTTTTTCAATGAAGGAAGCCATTATAGGAGAAAATTTGATAGCTTTTGCAAACTTTTAGCCTTTTTGGGCTTGTATATGATCCTTTTGCAGATGACATGTGAATTCAATTTGTTTAAACCTTTTTGTTGATTTATTATATGCTTGTTAGTTTATTTTTCTCTATATCATGTGGTATCGAGTATGGATAGTCAAATTAACTATAATTTTGTTATATTTGGACATTTTACAATCTAGATTAAATATTAAAATCAGCTATATTGGTTTTCTTATACCAAATATTGGAATTTGATTTGGATATTATTGGAATCCAAAAAGGATTTTTGGAATTATATATCATGTATGAGGGATTTCCATTTTAGGAGTTTACAATTTTATAGTAAGATTAAGAAATACTTATTGGAATAATTAATACATTTATAACATTTCAATGCATAACAAATACTTATATTTTCCATTCTCATACATTTTTTTAATCTTGTATTGAGTGGGAATATTTCCATTCTCATACAAACAAACATTTATAACTTGTATTGAGTGGGCATATGCCCATTCTCAAAAAATAATTATAGAAGAAAAATAAACTCAATATATAAAGAAAGAAAAATTTAGATGTGATTTATCTTAACTATGGGGTAGTGTGAATTTGAATGTTGTATATTTTACATATTTTGATCATATATATTTGTGTGAAAAATGTTTAATTATAACATGGATTTATTTGCATAGAATGAAGGTAGGAAATGTGTTATGAAATATTTACAACATAAAATGATGGTAATAAATGAATTGTTAAGAGATAGTCTATAACAAAATACCAATTTTAATATATTGTTATGAGATAGACTATAAAAAAAAAAGCCAATTAATTTATATTTATTAATCAACATAATAGTAACAAGTAAACTCAATCAAGCTCAAGTAATCGTGGAAATGTGTTGTTATGAGATAATACAAGTATTTTTTATTTTTTTGCATAAAATGATGGTAATAAATTCAATAACCCATGTACATATTAAGTGTGAAATTTTTTTCTATAATGCATTCAAATTTCCACCCCCAAAACCAATAACTTCTTTTCATGGAAAATGAGATCTTTGTATAAACCTGTCAAAGCTAGATTTGAGCATTATATACTAATCACATCATTTGGATGAAATGTGAAGAACTAAAAAATTGTAATAAAAACATTTTGAGCACTACATACTAATAACCATCAATAACATCACTTCAAATGGAAAATGGAAAAAGAACTAGAAAATGTAATAAACACAATTTTATATATTGATTTGTTCCACTATTGTTTGAAATAGAGAACATCCCTTTAAGATGTCTCTTACATCATCCACAACCCCTACCAAGAATAGTTTTGTAAACAACGATGACATAAGCCACTTATTATTTTTAAAGTCTTTGTCAGAAACCTTTGGAGACACCAAAAAAATTTCTTCAGGAACTCCTTTGTTGATTACATTAACTACAACCATAGTTTCACATTTGTATGGAAATTATGGTGTTTTCCAAATTGTTTCCAAATCTTTAATAAATTTATCTCCCTCTTTTTTGCAATGCTCCATACCACAAACAAAACAAAGGATGCATGTCCACTTTAGTTTTTCTACATTGGCATATGTATCCAACGTAGACCATGAGAATGCAATTTGATAAAACTCTTTAGATACAAAAGTTAGAAATTTGGAAATAGACATTTTTTATTAAACTTCATTATTAAATTGTATTTATTTCAAATAATATTAATAATATTACATAGATTTGTTAGTTGTATATTTTCTAGATTTTCTCCAGCCACATCTCCACATAAAAATTAAAAGTAGGATATATTTGTCGAATTGATTCCAAATAATATTGACAAATGAAAAGGTTTAATATTTTTACCTATTTATTTACATATATTTTTTGGATATTTCCAATTTGTATCTACACATAAAAGCGAAATTAATATATATCTATCAAATCTATTCAAATTAATATTGACAAGTAAAAATGAATTTTAAATTTTAAAAAATACTTGATAGCTGTTCAAGAGCTCCCAAATATGCCTTGATCTCGATAATTTTGTAGAATAATGTTCAAGGATGAAAACTCCAATTTCATTCAGTTTGATAATATCCAAGGGCTCTAAATGTTGCCAATCTCGATCCACTATCACATCTTCCACCTCCATACCAGTTGAATTATGAACACCATATATGAAAAAATAATTGACATCCCTGAAATGAAATGCATTTATAATTCATAATTGTTTATAATTGTATCATATTGGTTGGACTATCCTGCAGAGCCAAGTGTTGCACTACATACCCTCTAGAGGGATCAAGCCTTATGTAGTTCTCATTATATAGATGAATGGTCATATGTTGATTCTTATTTAAGAATTATAGAATATAGAATTGGAAGATGTGCATTGTGATAGTTTCAACAAGATTTGAAGAAAATGTTTATGCTAATTTTACTCTCTCCACTTTATTTGTTAATCCTTTCCACTTTAAAAATTTAAGAATAGATATAACTTTAAGTTCAACATATTGTATTTACTTTCTTTTAACATGGGAAGGAATGGGAAGTTGTGCATTGTTACAACCTTTATAGAAGTTGTGCACATTTATAATGGGCACAAGCCCATTCTCATACAAACAAACATTTTTTTGTTTTGAAGTAATTAATAATTGTATTATACTAGTTAGACTATCCCTAGTAGAGCCAAGTGTTGCACTACATACCCCGAGGGGATCAAGCCTTATGTAGTTCTCATATCAATATATATATCCATTCTCATGTAGTTTATTTTATATAACTATTAGAAGAAGAATAGAGATAAATTTAATTCCATGTAGTTCTTTTTATATAACTAATAGATGGAAAATTAGGATTTGTAAGGATTTGTTTTTGGGCGTCCATTGTATGTTGCCCATCAATAATATAGAAATGATGGGAAACATACAATGGAATCCCTAAACAAATAACAACAGTAAAATTTTTCCAAAAAGAAGAAAAATCACATCCTAGCTGAAAAGGTATAGGGTTGCATAACATAGAGTGGACAATGAAAATTAATACTTGCTAAATCAAGTGATATGTATTGGTATTTTCAGGAGCTACATGAAAAGTGATATGTATTGTATTTTTAGGAGGAAATGACCAATATCAATTTTGAATGACTTTTCATCAAATAAAAAAAGATGAATCTTTTCATCAATTTTGAGTTTGTTTTAATAATAATTTCTCTTTTGCGGATTCTGAAATGTCTTTTTCTAGCATATATATTTTTCTCTTTTGAGCATGGTTAACATATTTTTGTCTTCTGAGAATGGTAAACATTTTTTAATGTAATTTTTGTTGGACTAATTTCTTATCCATATTCATGCGGTGGACAATAGATGAACACAATGAGCCTTATGTAGTTCTATTATTTTGCTTATAATTGTTACTATCATTTTGGATAGACTACATACCCTAAAGATGGATCATACCTTATGTAGTTCTATTATTTAGTTTTAGAATGGGTGGGAAATATTGAACTCAATCATTTTGGATGGACTAAGCATTGTGTATTTTGTATTTAATTGTCTCGTTTTGGCTACTATTGTTTATTTTTTAACACAATTTATTTATTAATTAAAGGTAATTGTTTTGAAACATGTATTCCATTGCAAAGTGAGGAGTGACCCATTGTAAAACAAAGTAATATTCATCTTCATGTCAAGCCCATTTGAAATGGGTAGATGCCCATTATCGTATAGAAAATGTAGAAGAACAAATGGAATAAGAGTAGATGTTTAGAATGGGCATATGCCCATTCTAAAATAATAATCATAGAAGAATTGTGTGGATTTTTTATCTCATAAAACATAGAATCACAATAGATGTTTAGAAGAGGCATATGGAAGATAAATATTAATTTGTTTTAGAACTAGGTAAATGCTCATTCAACGTATATAAATCATGAAAGAAGAATGACTCATAGAAGAAGAATTTACTTTTTTTTAAAATTGAAGATAATTTTCAGATATACTTCTAACTCTTCTCTGTTGATTTATTATGAGATGAAGAATATCATCTAGCTTTATTTCTTTTGTATTCTAGTCTAGGTATAAAGATAATTCCATATTTTAGATCTTTTGTATTATTGATATGTGTTTTAATAATATCACTTCAATATTTTGTAAGACTTGCATAGTATTATCCTCCATAGTTATAAAAGGATGCATCTAAATATGACCATTTCTTGCATGTTTTAGAGTCTCCACAAGATCATTCCCTTGCAAAAAATTTATAACTACATAGAAAAAATAGGAAATCATTAAATGTAAGTGAATCATGTCCATGTGTGTGTGTGTGTGTGTGTGTGTATAATTATTTGTATTTTTACGAAATACAGGAAGCCCAAAGCAAAAGGACCTAGGTAGGGTTACTTATTTTTCGAGTTGGGTGGCCTAGTTGCATAGGCATACATGGGAAGGTGAGTTGTGGAGGTAGAGATGGGTGGGAAAGATGGGGGAAAGCTCAGCCTACTTGAGCTAAGCAATATTAAATGATGTATCTAATGAGAAAATACTCATTCTCATAATTGGAATCATAAAAGAAGAACATAGATAAAATGTATCTTGTTTTATAATGGATAGTTTCCCATTCTCATTCTCACAATCTTCATAGAGTGATTTTTTACCATTAATTTGTAAATAAATTAGATTACCACCTTTGATTAATTAAAGGTACTTGTTTTTTAAACACGTCTTCGAGAACCGTTGGAAGGAAATTGGTAAAATTAATGGAAAATAATTCTTCCGTGGCATGGTAGAGAGAAGGATGTATTGGTTACCTTATTTTTATGATGGTAGAGATATTAGCAATTGTAAGGTTAACCATGGTCATAAAAGCTATCTCTTTCTTTTTCATTCTTTTTATTTTCTTTTATACAATTTCCACTTTTTGGGCTTCTTATATTTCGTAAAAATACAAATACTTCTAACTCTTCTCTATTGTATTCTGAGTCTCTAGGTATAAAGATAAATTATAATGTCATATTTTAGAACTTTTGTATTTTTGATATGGGTTTTAAAAATATCACTTCAAAATTTTGTAATGATTGCATAGTTGTTATCCTCCATAGTTATAAAAGATTGCATCTAAATATGACTTTTTAATGCATGTTTAGATTCTCAACATAATCACATTCCTTTTAAAAAAAAATGTATATGATTCTCCTTCTTTGTAAGATCGGGAGTTACCTAATAAATTCACTGTCAATCCTTCATGCTAAGACGAGGAGTTATCTATTATGTTTTTACCAAAGTACAGAGTGGGATTACCACCTGGGAGGCATTTCTTAATTGCTGAATTGGGCATGATAATTGATCACAAAATAAATGATAATTCTATTAGTCTACTTTCATCCATAAATTTATATTTTTTGTTCATGATCTTTGTTCATCAAGGTTAGATAATAGTAATAAAAGTAAAGCATTTTATCCCAATGGTGAATCATTTGCAAACTGTCAAGTAAGGCTTACATCAATGGTGAATCATGTCACGTCACGTTAGGATGATATCGTATGTTTCTCTTTGCATTGTTTAATGATTTACCACATGCGCAAGGCCAAGCTACACATGGTTTATCCTTTGAGATTAAATGTTTACTTCTATTAAACTATGATCTTACCTTGTGAACAAAATCCTTTTATTGTATATTGGGTATTAGAATGTTTACAATGAGAAAAAGCTAAATTTTAACTCTAAATATTCTTAAACAAACTTCTTCTTTGATTCATACATGAGAAGGGGCATCTACCCATTTAATACAAGTAAATATTGAACTTAAATAATATTTATACCTCTATAAAGGATGTGAGAATGAGAAGTTAGTTTGTATAAGAACTTAATCATTTTAATACCTCTATATAGGTTGTGAGAACTTATACCTCTATAAAATCTGTGAGAATGGGAAACTTTTGAAGCATTAAAATATTATTGGTAAAAATTTTTATAAAAATATTGGTCTCATGTTATGTTCATGTCAATCCATATTATTAAATATATTTTTGACTACAACATGTATTAGTCTTATTATGACGCCACCAAACATTTATATTGTTTTGGCTGGACTAACCCCCTAATAAAGACTAGTTTTTTATTCCACCAAGTGTTGCATGACATACCCTCAAGGGGGATCAAACCTTATAAAGTTCTATTATTTTGATTTAGAAAGGGAATCTTGGCTCCACCAAGTGCTGCACTACATACCCTCGGGAAGATGCCCATTCTTAATAATTTGATTTAGAAATGGCAGATGCCCAATCTTTACCCATTTTCATATGGGCATTTGTCCATCCTGTAACAAATAACCATTTTATTTTGGGTTGTTCCCCATTTTTCATTGAATTAATACCATTGCAATCGAAGGAGGACCATATTAGAATAAGAATAGTGTAAAAACATTATGACAACCTTTATAGAGTAAGTAATTGTATCATATTAGCTGGACTATCCCTGATGGAGCCTAGTGTTACACTGTATACCATTAAAGGGGATCAAGCCTCTATCTCTAATTGTTGTTTATTCTTTTACTTTTGGGCTCTCTTTCTTTTCATGAAGAATATCAAGAAAATTTTGAGAAACAACAATGAATATTTCTAACTCTTCTCAATGTGAAGAATAACATCTTGTTTTCCTTCAAAAACAAAATGAGGCCCAACCCACTTCATCTTCATGTCATGAATACAATTGTATTGTTTTGGGTGGAATATCCCTAGTGGAGCCAAATCCTACCAAATGATGCACTACATACCCTCAAGAGGGATCAAACATTATGTAGTTCTATAGTTTTGTTTTAGGAATAGTTATATTTATGGGCATTTGTCCATCCTCAAACAAAAAAACATTTATTGTTGGATTGTTCCCCATAATTTTCATGAAAGGAGGACGATTGCAATGGAAGGAAACATTCTAATAACCTTTATAGAGTTAATAATTGTATCATATTGGCTACACTATCCCTCCTCTCAAATAACCCCTATGCTTTTGGTCTCTCTCTCTCTCTCTCTCTCTCTCTCTCTCTCTCTCTCTTCATGAAAAACAAAAATGAATATTTCTAACTCTTCTCAATGTGAATAATAACATATGCTTTTCCTTTCATTGCAAAAATATGGGGAACAATTTACTTCATGTTCATGTCTTGTACATTCGAGTAGAAATATTCCCATATGTAGTTTCCTTATGCCTATTTTTCTTTATGATTCTTATTATTAGAATGGGAATATGTAGCTTTCCTTATTCCTATATTTTTGTGTGATTCCTTTTATTAGAATGGGCATATGCCCATTATCAAGATGCTACAATAAATTGATACAAACATTTTTCTAATTTTATCTTTGCATACCCTTGGGTAGATGCCCATTCTCATAGTTCTATTAATTTGATTTAGGAATGGAAAATGCCCATTTTCATATAGGATAAATTAACATATATTGTTTAAGATGATGAAATATCAATACCAACATGCAAATATATTGTTTACCACCGTGTATTTATTAATTAAAGGTGATTTTTTCAAAACAAGACTTGGAACACTTGTAATAATGTGAATATACATTAGCCCATTCTCTAGACATTGTAATATTTTGGTATGGACATATTTTTTTGTCAATTGTATTGGACTATTTATAAATATGGGCATTTTTCCATCCTCGAAAAAACAAACATTTATTGTTGGGTAGTTCCCCATTTTTCATGGAAGGAGGACCATTGTAATGGAAGGAGGACTAGATTAGAAGAATAATTATAGTGTAAAAAATTATGATAACCTTTATAGACTTAATAATTGTATCATATTTGATGGAATAACCCTGAAGGAGCCTAGTGCTACACTGCATACCCTTAAAGGGATATGAAGCCTCTATCTCTAATTTTTTTTAGTATTTCACTTTTGGTCTCTCTCTTTTCATGAAAAACAACAATAAATATTTCTAACTCTTCTCAATGTGAAGAATAACATCTAGTTTTCCTTCCATAGAAAAATGGGGAACTATCTACTTTATCTTCATGTCATGCCCATTCGAGTAGATAGATGCCCATTTTTCATTCTTTCATACAAATAAAAAATATTTTTTCATGTTATTGTGAATATAATTGTATCATTTAGGCTGGACTATCCTTAGTAGAGACATGTTATGCCTCTGCCAAGTGCTACACTACATACCCTCGAGGGGGATCAATCCTTATGTAGTTCTATAATTTTGTTTTAGGAATATTTATATTAATTTGATTTAGAAATGACAGATGTCCATACTCATATTTTTCCTAATTAGCATATTTTGTTAAAGATCATCTTGAGGGGATCAAGCCTTATGTAGCTCTATTATTTTGTTTTAGGAATGGGCATCTTGGCTCCGCCAAGTGTTGTACTACATACCCTTGGGCAGATGCCCATTCTCATAGTTGTATTTATTTGATTAAGAAATGGAAGATCCCCATTCTCATAGTTGTATTAAGAAATGGCATATCCCAACTCTCATAGTTGTATTAATTTGATTTAGAAATGCCAAATGCCCATTCTCATAGTAATTAGCATATTTTGTTAAAGACAATCTCATTATTTTATTTTTAGAAATGGATCATATGTAGTTTTCCTTATGCCTATTTTTCTTTTTGATTCCTATTATTAGAATGGGCATATGCCCATTATCAAGATGGTACAAGAAATTGATATAATTTTTTTATTATTTTATCCTTGCATAACCTTGTGCATATGCCCATTCTCATATTTATATTAATTTTATTTAGAAATGATGCTCATTTTCATATAGGAGAAATTAACATATATTTTTAATACCATGACATATCAAGACCAACATGCCAATATATTATTTACTAACATGTATTTACTAATTAATTAATTTTAAAACAAGACTTGGACCACTCTTAATAATGAGAATAGACATTAACCCATTCTCTAGATATTCTAACATTTTTGTTTGGCCATATTTTTGTCATTTGTATTGGAATATTTAGAAATATGGGCATTTTTCCATCCTCGAACAAATAAAAATTTATTGTTGGGTAGTTCCCCATTTTGCATGGAAGGAGGACCATTGCTTGCCATCTTGCCTCATCTCAATATTCATTAAATTCATGTTTGAGTAGTGTAAAAACATTTTGACAGCCTTTATAGACTTAATAATTGTATCATATTGGCTAACTATCCCTGGAGGAGCCTAGTGTTGCACTACATACCCTTAAAGGGATATAAAGCCTCTATCTCTAATTGTTTATTATTTTTCTTTTGGTCTCTCTCTTTTCATGAAAAACAACAATGAATATTTCTAACTCTTCTCAATGTGAAGTATAACATCTACTTTTCCTTTCATAGCAAAATGGAGGATTATATACTTTATCTTCATGTCATGCTCATTCGAGTAGATTCAAATGCCCATTTTTCATTATTTCATACAAACAAACAAAATATTGTTTTCATTTCATCTTGAATACAATTGTATCGTTTAGGATGGATTATCCTAATAGAGACATGTTATGCATCCGTAAAGTGTTGCACTACATACACTTGAGGGGGATCTATCCTTATGTAGTTCTATAATTTTGTTTGTATTTCTAACTCTTCTCAATGTGAAGCATAACATTTATTTTTCCTTCCATATAAAAATGGGGGACTATCTACTTTATCTTCATGTCATTCCCATTCGAGTATACAGATTCCCAATTTTCATTCTTTCATACAAAAAAACAAATATTTTTTTCATTTTATCTTTAATACAATTGTATCGTTTAGGCTGGACTATCCCTGGTGGAGACATGTTATGCCTCCACCAAGTGCTGCACTATATACCCTCGAGGGGGATAAAGCCTTATGTAGTTCTATATTTTTTTTAGGAATAATTATATTAATTTGATTTAGAAATGGCATATGTCCATACTCATATTTTTCCTAATTAGCATATTTTGTTAAATACCATCTCGAGGGGGATCACGCCTTATGTAACTCTATTTTTTTCTAGGAATGTGCATCTTGGCTACGCCAAGTGTTGTAATACATACCTTTGGATAGATGCCCATTCTCATAGTTGTATTAATTTGATTTAGAAATGACAGATACCCATTTTCATAGTAAATATTATATTTGTATTAATTTGATTTAGAAATGACAGGATGCCGATTCTCATATTTGTATTAATTTGATTTAGAAATGGCATGTGCCCATTCTCATAGTTGTATTAATTTGATTTAGAAATGGCAGATTCCCATTCTCATAGTTGTATCAATTTGACTTAGAAATGGAAGATGCCCATTCTCATAGTTGTATCAATTTGATTTATAAATGGCAAATGGCCATTCTCATATTGGAGTAATTAGCATATTGGAGTAATGTGCCCATTTTCATAGTTGTATTGAATTGATTTAGAAATAAAATGTGCCCATTCTTATAGTTGTATTAATTTTATTTAGAAATGGAAGTTGTATCAATTTGATTTAGAAATGGCAGATGCCCATTATCATATTGGATTAATTAGCATATTTTGTTAAAGACCATCTCGAGGGGGATGCCCATTCTCATAGTTGTATCAATTTGATTTAGAAATGGAATATTCCCATTCTCATATTGGAGTAATTAACATTTTTTGTTAACGACCCTCTCGAGGGGGATCGAGCCCTATCTAGGTCTATTATTTTGTTTTAGGAATGGGTATCATGCCTCTACCAAGTGTTGCACTACATACCCTTGGGAAGATGCCCATTCTCATAGTTGTGTTAAATTTATTTAAAAATGGAAAGTGCCCATTATAATAGCTCATAGTTGTATTAAATTGATTTAGAAATGGCAGATGCCTATTCTCATATAAGATTAATTAACATGTTTTGTTAAAGACCATCTCGAGGGGGATCAAGCCTTACATAGTTCATTATTTTGTTTTAGGAATAGTTATAGGCATTTAGAAATATAGGAATTTTTCCATTATCGAACAAACAAACATTTATTCTTGGATTGCTCCCCATTTTGCATGCAAGTAAGATGACTACAATGGAAATGCACATTCGATGGCCTATAGTGTTTATTCTATAGCTTTTGGAAAGGCTCCTAGTTATATTAAATTGGTTTAGAAATGGGAGATGCTTATTCTCATATAGGAGTAATTAACATGTTTTTTAAATAACATCTTGAGGGGGTCAAGCCTCTGCGTAGCTCATTATTTTATATTAGGAATAGTTGTAGGCATTTAGAAATATTGGCATTTGTCCATTCTCGAACAAACAAACATTTATTGTTGGATTGTTCCCCATTTTGCATGGAAGGAAGATGATTGCAATGGAAAGGCACATTCTGACAACCTTTATAGTGTTTATTCTCTAGCTTTTGGTCTCTCTCTCAAATTAATATTTATAACTCTTCTCAATGTGAAGAATAACATCTCGTTTTCCTTTCATTGCCAAATGGGGCACAATCCACTTCATCTTCATGTCATGCCCATTCGAGTAGACAGATGCCCATATGAAGTTTTGAAATTTATTTATATTATTAAATGATACGATGTTATTTCTTGTATTTAATTATTAGTATTATTAATTAATGTTGTTGATTAATTAATTTTCTTTAGTCCTAATATCATATGTTAAATACATATTCTTTGATTTCTATTTTTTTGAAATAATGGAGTTTATGTCGTTAATTAGTTTTATAAAGTTTTATTGTATTTTTCATAATTTTAAAATGCACTATAATTAATTAAGCATTATAAATAATGGTGATAAAGTTGTTAATTAGTTTTATAAAATTTAATTATATTTTTTAATATTATTTAATTGTCATTTGATCATATAATTAGATGTTATTAATATTTTTCTAGTTAATATGGTAATGTAAGTTTGTTGGCAATAATAATTCTGGTATTTATTTATTAGTATTATTAATTAATGTTGTTAATTAATTAATTTTCTTTAATCCTAATATCATATGTTAAATACAATTTCTTTAATTTTATATTTTTTGAAATAATGTTGTTAATGTCGTTAATTAGTTTTATAAAGTTGTATTGTATTTTTATAAATTTAAAATGCACTAGAATTAATTAAGCATTATATTTATAAAATTTAAGAAAATAATTAGATGTTATTAATATGTTTCTAGTTAATATAGTAATGTAAGTTTGTTGGTAATAATAATTCTTGTATTTAATATTATTTGATAGGATAATTTTTTACTAATTAATTATAATATTATTAATTAATTATTTAAATTAGTAGCAATACTAATTTATTATAGTACTATTAATTACTAATATCATATCTTGATTAGAAATAATTTGAATTCTATTATTACTTGTTGTCATTGATTAATTAATTTTTAATAATACCAGCACGTTGTTATTGATTAATTAATTTTTAATAATACCAGCACGATTGTTTCAAATTTCAAATTTTCAGTGCTTTCTTTTGGAAGGCTCTTAATGGTCATTTATTATGGTATCTTTGATTCAAAATTTGAAATTTTGGCGTTATTTTTAGATTTGGTTATTTATTATGGTAGGTTTGATTCAAATTTTGAATTTTGGGTGCTCTTTTTTATGAGGCACTTTTTTGGCCAAGTACATTATAAAAATAATGATTTTGAATGAATCGGGTTTTTATTTTTTCTCTATTGCGACTGATATTTTTCATTAAGAGATTTACTTGGGAAAGCTGTCAAAGAACATCATTGTAGCTAGAGAAATACAAAGATGTAGAGATTTTACTGAGAATAAAAAATAACATATAGTTGCCGATAGTAGGAGAGATACAAAGATACAAATATTTTGTAGAAGAAAGAAGAAGAAATAGCCACCAATACAGTGATTTTGTAAGGGATACTTTTCAACATTTGTTAAAGGGAAAACAATAATGGCAGAACAAGCTATACTATGTATTTATATCTATTTTTTCCATGTTTACTTCTAAAGCCTAAAAAATGTATAAGCACAGATATTTTAATTCACAATAGACTATCTAAACCATTTTTCCATATATCTCATTTATTTTTATGTCTGAAAAATGTATCGATTTGTTTCCATTCATAAACGTAAAAACAAACAAATAGAGAAATAAATTTATTTACATTCGTAAACGTAACAACTACCAAATATACAAATCAAAATTATTTCGTTCAAATGCGTACATGTTTATGGTGTAAAAAATGATTAGATAGATTAAGTACCACATGTCTCTTTCTGTGTCTTTTTTAATAACTGTTGTGACAATTATCTTTTGCGGATGAACCGTCAGAGTCATTGGATACCTTAGGTTAGTGGGACGTGCACCCTAAGGTAACCTCTATATTTTAAAGAAGTTGGCTCTTCTCTACATCAAGGATAAGGATAGCGAAACGAGATGAAACTATGAAAACTAACTAAGGTGATACGCCAAAAGAAGATGCTTTAATCAAGAATCCAACTTCCCGAAATGGGGAAAGGTGAGTAATGAAAAGGGTGGAAAAAATGCACCACATTCCAAAGATAGATTCACACAGAACACCACTTCAACTACTAAGCACAACTTTGGAACTAGTAATAACATTATAAGTATGCACAATATACCAACATCAAAATAAAGGCTATCAGAGACAATACAAATATGCAAAGGATGGAAAAAATGCACCACATGGCATATTATATTACTCCAAAATATGTGCACAGTACAACAACATATAAGAGGCAAGTAGAGTGTTATTATAAAGATCAGAGAGAAGGCTAGAGCTCCAGACCCCTGCCTTTTACAAAAGAGGAAGTGAGACAAAAAGAATAATTGACTAAATCCTTATATGTGTTATGAAACCTTCGATTACAATATATAGGATGAGAAGAAGATAAGAAGATAATTCCGAAACCATCCCCTAACTACTTGTAAGTTATGGTAAATGGTGTGAAGTGATAGAAATAGATTTGCAAGATCTATCTCACACTTCCCATGATCTTTTATTTAAGGAGTGAGATCCATACCCATTTAATACATCTTTAACTATTTTGCAACCGAATCCCTTGAAGTGGACTCACCTTTTAAGGAACATCCTTTCAAATCTTTATTACATATCTTCTCAATCATTATGCATCGGGTTTTGGGCTCATGATTCGGTGGAACCTATTTTTATGTTGTTATGTTAAAATGACCCTTTGAGTGTAGGTGAAAAAATGAGTATTCGTAGGTTCACACTCTTTACATGGAACTGTGCATTAACTCTATTGCTAAAAAGACAAGCCAAATGATTTTTCACCTTTTACCTTTTGAAAATATCTAAGCATTTAAAACTTCTAGATGGGTTTTATTATTTCCCATACTTGTATTTGGCCCATTGCCAATATTTTGCAACTTGCTTCAAACTTGGAGTCCATTTGTCACGAGATCCACGTGGAAGCCAAATGCATCTCTAGGGTCTTTTCTTTTCTCGTAGCTTTTGGAAGTGTGTTGAGATGACACGTGGCACCTTCCACGAGCCCTCTAATCTCTCTTTGGGTAAGTAATGGACTTGTGAATATTAATGCGAAGACCATTTTTAGGTGGGACCCTTATAGTTGACTCCATGTGTAAGCCCCATGGGATTTTGAGGCTTCATTCCCCCTTTAATTTCTAGAATTACACCAGGTTGACACTTGGCACCGTCCACGAGCCCACTACTCATTCTTGAGTTGGCTTGTCTGGTTTAGTTTTTATCATTGATTCAGATAATTACTTTTCCCATATCACTAAAGGCTTGACCCCTAGTGGGGTTTGAATATGTAGGAATCTGTTTGTTATCTAATTTTAGTGGGTGGTGGAGGAAATTAGATAACAGTTTGGTGACTCATGGGGACCATTAGCCTACTAAATGGAACAAACCCACAATCTTTTGATAGTCATTAGGCCCAAAAATGTTTCATGAGCTGATCTAAACCCTGGTTCAAAGTATCTGAAGTGTTGTTATTTTCTTCTATAGGTGCTAGCTGATCCTTGTGCCTTCCTACTCTCATAAGGAAACTCGTAACTTGTTTTGTGAGAGTAGAAAATTGAAAATCAGAAAAATTTCTCCCTTGACTTATTTTAGTTACTCTGCATTTGTTTGAAGTGAATTTTACAACTGTTACAGACAACTATGAATTCCCCTACTGTGAACATTGGAGAGTCTAGTGCATTTTTATTGGAGTAATATGGACACAAGCTTATACAAAGATAAATCATACATGCCTCAAGTGAGACATGTAGAGTGTGTGAAAGCACTTTTTCTGCTGAAAGAAATCTACCCCTACTCCTACACTAACCAGACTTGGGAAAAGCTAAACAAAACCTGAAATAGGAAGGGATAAATAACTTCCCTTTCTTATAAAGTGAGGCCATGTAATTAATTTAGCAATGGTTATGGCTTGTAACAAGAGTGAAAAATTACCTCCCACCCTTCTACCCAAGGTATCAAAAATAAAAAGAATACCTCCTCAAGATGTTTATCATTTGGTTGGAGGTGTTATGGCTGACCCTTGGGGCTTCAAAGATTATCCTCATGCTCTGAAGTGAGCATGAATGACGTTGGCTTCTCCTTTGGCTCTGATGAGGCCAAAATCTTGATGGGGCATGGTTGTAGACTCTTTGAAATGGAGTTGTTTGCATGCTGATTTGAATTTTCATGTGCTCCTGAAAAAATTGATCCTCCGATCGATGACTGGTGTAGAGGTGGTGTTATCCTTATCTTCTTTCTCCTCCCCTTTTTTAGTATCTTTGCCAGTAAATCTAGACTCTTTGATTGAAAGCAAAAATATTTCAATGATATCTCTTTCTAGAGCCTCTGAATTTGATTCAGGGGAACTATCATGAGTAGTAGGATGCTTTTTTTGTGGGGTTGATGAAGCAAAAAGGTTGTCATTTCCATGGGCTCTTCTTCATCGAGACATCCCCCAAAATCTGATAAGCAATCAAGCTTATCGTCATCTTATTGTGCCAAGGTCTCCCCCTCTTGTATGATGGTTTTTGAGTCTACAAATTCTCCATCATGTACAAATCCATCTTGAAACATGAAGCTCGTTGGCCCAAAATATTCCAAAAACTCTAATTTTTGGAGAGGATGATCGGGGAGGGTCTTGAGTCCCTTGATCACATAAATTATGATTCAAACCCCCTAAATTTGATTCACTTCTCACCATATGCTCCTCTTCTTTTGGATTTGGAGATGTTTTTTTATATGGGGGTATATCTGCTCGAAGAAAAGGGGGTCGGATGAATGTATTAGAGATGAAGAAGGGAAATTGGCATTTGGAGTGGTATGATATGGTAAAACTTGGGGTGGGATGAGAGATGAACAAAGAGTTGGTGATTGACCTACCCATTGAAAAGGTTGTCTCATGTTTTCCCATATGTTTCAATACCTTTGATCCACTACATAAGTGAAGGAAGTTTTTCTTCTAAGAAGCCAAGATTCTCCTGTGAGCTATAGTGCCTAGGAATAGGGCCTACCCATGGACAAGGTTCCCTGTATCCTATTCTAAATGCCTCCATTTGTGATGTAGCCCAAGATTGAACCATGTCTGTCTCTATTTTTGTTATCTTCTCTAGTAGACCAGCATCCTCCAATTGACCGTAGTCACCAAATGCATATGCGAGTTTTGATTGATCTCATAGCTAAAACGAGTCTTGTATTTTCTCATCTGGACTTAGTGACTTTAAAACTAGTTATGCTACTGGTTTGGAGAAGCTGTGAAGGTCATTGGATACTGATGATACTACTGAAAGTGTGAATTTTCTTGTGAGAATGAAGTATTGATTTCACAAATTCATAGAATGAAGGAAAATGAGAGGCATGGAAAGAAAGATGAATGGATATGGATGAAAGAAAGGTGTGCAATTTCAAGAAGGGGCCATTTGGACTAAATAGATTTGCTAGATGTGCCTCCAAACGTTGAATCTCATTGATAATACACCAACTTAATGAAATGAAATGATAGGATGATTTAAATTGTACCATCGAGCATGCCAAGAAAATTTTTGATGATTATCTTTGCAGATGAACCGTTAGAGTTGTTGGATACCTTAGGTTAGAGGGACGTGCATCCCAAGGTAACCTCCAGATTTTAAAGAAGTTGGATCTTTTCTACATCAAGGATAAGGCTAGCAGAAATTGAGATGAAACTATGAAAACTAAGGCGATACGCCAAAAGAATATGCTTTAATCAAGAATCCAACTTCCTGAAATGGGAAAGGTGAGTAATGAAAAGGGTGGAAAAAATGCACCACATTCCAAAGATAGATTCACACAGAACACCACTTCAAACTACTAAGCACAACTTGAACTAGTAATAACCTTATAAGTATGCACAATATACCAACATTGAAATAAAGGCTATCAGAGATAGTACAAATATGAAAAGGATGGAAAAAATGCACCACATGACATATTATATTACTCCAAAATATGTGCACAGTACAAAAATAGATAAGAGGTAATTAGAGTGTTATTACAAATCTCAGAGAGAAGGCTAGAGCTCCAGACCCCTGCCTTTTATAGAAGAGGAACTAAGACAAAAGAAGAATTGACTAACTCCCAATATGTGTTATGAAACCTTCGATTACAATATATAGGATGAGAAGAAGATAAGAAGATAATTCCCAAACCATCTCCCAACTACTTACAAGTTATGGTAAATGGTGCAAAGTGACAGAAATATATTTTCGAGATCTATCTCACACTTCCCCATGATCTATTATTTAAGGAGTGAGATCCATACCCATTTAATACATCTTTAACTATTTTGCAACCAACTCCCTTGAAGTGGACTCACCTTTTAAGGAACATCCTTTCAAATATTTATTACATATTTTCTCAATCGTTATGCATTAGGTTCTGGGTTCATGATTCCAACAAAACCTATTTTTATGTTTTTTCTTTTAAAATGACCCTTCGAATGCAGGGGAACAAACTAAGTATTCATAGGTTCTCACTCTTTACATGAAGTGTGCATTAACTCTATTGTTGAAAAGACAAGCTAAATGATTTTTCACCTTTTACCTTTTGAAAAGATCTAAGCATTTAAAACTTCTAGATGGGTTTCATAATTTCCCATACGTGGTATTTGGCCTATCACCAATATTTTGCAACTTGCTTTGAACTTGGAGTCCATTTTTCGTGAGATCCACGTGGAATCCAAATGCATCTCTAGGGTCTCTACTTTTCTCCATAGCTTTTGGAAGTGCACTGAGATGACACGTGGCACCTTCTGCAAGCCCTCTAATATCTCTTTGGGTAATTAATAGAATTTCCATATATTAATGTGAAGACCATTTTTTAGGTGGGACCCTTATAGTTGACTCCAAGTGTAAGCCCTACGTGGGATTTTGAGGCTTCATTTCCCCCTTCAATTTTTAGAATTGTGTTGGGTTGACACTTGGCACCATCCGTGAGCCCACTACTCATTCTCAATTTGGCTTGTCTCGGTTTATTTTTTTATCATTGATTCAGCTAAGTCCTTTTCCCATATCATTGAAGGATTTACCCCTAGTGGGGATCATATCTATATGAATTTTCTTGTTATCTAATTTTAGCGGGCGGTGGAGGAAATTAGATAACAATAACCTTTCAATAAGTTTATTTTTCAATAATCTATGTATCAATCATGCTAAATCCTTTCGTATAAGCAAAAAATGATTTGATAAACTCAGTACTTAAATGATCTTTCTATAATTTTTTTATTACCACTGCAACAAGTTTATTTTTCAATAATCTCTATTTCCAATCAGCCCAAATCCTTTCACATAACTTCTTCTTTCTCATACAAAATATCTGAATGAAAAAAAACAGCCGTAATAGAGGAAAAATAACTCATTCATAAGAGAGAATAAAATCAAAACCCTAGCCATTCAAAATCTATATTTTTATATAGTAATTGACCAAGAAAAATTACCTCTAAAAATGGTGCCAAAAATTTGAAATTTGAATTTAACCTACCATAATAAATCACTACCCTTTAATGATTAAATGCTTTTAGTATCCTAATATCGTAAGTCTCAAAATTTGAATCTATTCAACCATTATAAATCACTAACCTTTAATGCTTAAATTTCTTTAATGTTTTAATGTCATATTATCCCAATGTTTAGAAACATTTATTTTTTTGAAAAGGTATTAAAATAATGAAAAATATGTAGTGTTATTTTTGTACATTCAAAATTTGAATATATAATACATTAACAAATCACCACCTTTTAATGCTTTAATATTTTGAATATATAATACATTAACAAATCACCACCTATTAATGCTTTAATATGTTGTAATATGCTTTAATATTCTTAGATGTTTGAATTTATTGGACCCATTTAATTTTTTTAAATAACTATGTGAATAATGAAAAATATAATGAAATTTAAATATATTGTATTTTTTACATATTTATTGTGTTTTAGAATGGGAGCCCAATCTCATGTCTTGTATAAAGTTATAATTTTTTGGAAACTATCCTACAATAATAAATAATGAAATCATGAAATTTTAAATAGTAGAATTTATTGTCGTTCCTATTTACTTTGTTTTAGAATGGGAACCCATTCTCATAGCTTGTATAAAGTTCTGAAATTGATTGAGCATTTTTACATTTTCTTGTATGGAATGGGCAGATGTCAATTTAGATATAGGAATCCTAAAAGATCTACTTGGGAAGATAGGACTTATAAACAATATTGTTTGTATGAAAAAATGACTGAAAATGCACATGCTCAATCTTATAAAATCAATATTGCTTTCTTGTATTATAATGTTTAGAATGTGCATATGCCTATTTAGAATGGGCATTTTAAATAGTAAAATTTATTGTCATTCCTATTTACTATGTTTTAGAAAGGAAACCATTCTTAAGGCTTGTATGAAGTTATGAAATTGATTGAGCATTTTTACATTGTCTTGTATTGAATGAGTAGATGCCCATTCTCATATAGGAATCCTAAAAGAACTATTTGGGAAGATATGAATCACAAGTAATGTTGTTTGCATGAGAATTTATAGGTAATGCACATGCCCAATGTCATAAAATAAATATTGATTTATTTGGGAAGATAGGAATCACAATAAATGTTGCTTGTATGAGAATTTAGAGAAAATGCACATGCCCACCGGAAAATCAATATTGCTTATATGAGAATGTTTAGAATGGACATGTGCCCTTTCCAAAAAAAAATTTCTTGTATTATAATGTTTAGAATGTGCATCTGCTTGTTTAGAATGGGCATTTTAAATAGTAGAATTTATTGTCATTCCTATTCATTGTGTTTTAGAATGGACACCCATTCTCATGAATTGTATAAAGTTATGAAATTGATTGAGCATTTTTACATTTTCTTGTATCGAATGGGAAGATGCCCATTCTCATATAAGAATCCTAAAATACCTTCTTGGGCAGATAGGAATCAAAAACAATATTGCTTCTATGAGAATGTAGAGAAAATGCACATGCCCACTGTCATAAAATTAGTATTGCTTTTATGAGAATGTTTAGAATGGGCACATGCCCATTCTAAAAAAAAAAAAAAAATTACTTATATTATAATGTTTAGAATGTGCATATGCCTATTTAGAATGGGCATTTTAAATAGTATAATTTATTATCATTCCTATTTACTATGTTTTAGAATGGGTGGGTAGATGCCCCTTCTCATTTAGGAATCATAGAATACTTTCTTGGGCATTAGGAATGATAAAAGAAGAGTATGGATTATACATGCTCATAGATTTTAAATAGGTATGAACTTGATTGACCATTTTTACATTATCTTTTATTGAATGGGAAGATGCCCATTCTCATATAGGAATCCTTAGTTTGGGTAGATAGGAATCACAAACAATATTGCTTGTATGAGAATGTGCCCATTCTCATAAAATAAATATTATTCAATCACAACTGTGCACATGCCCATTCTAAAAAAAAACACTACTTGAATTATAATGTTTAGAATGGGCATATGCCCTTTATGATAGGAATAATCAAATTTACTTTGTTTTGGATGTGCACCCATTCTCACATCTTGTTAAATGAGTTATGAAATCAATGTAAATTTTTTGTATTGTCTCTTGATAATGAATACTTGAAAATAATATTTGACACAAAATCTTTACACATAAACAAGATGGTGCTTGTTTATTTTATTAATATCAAAATCAAACATTATAGACAAATGAGAGAGCTACAATATTTATAGATATTGGACAACTTCTATCTCATCCAAAATATATGGAACAAATCATCTAATCTAAGAAAATATACGAAATAGCATATTTCCCTAATCGCCCCCATTGCCCCTCATGGAAATCATCCAGAATAAAATATGCAAGATATAATATGATCCCACAAAAATTGGGATGAGAACACTATCACTTAGTTAACTAATAAATAAGGATAACTAATACCTATTTACATAATTTTAAATTATTTAAATTAAATACTTTAACTTATTACATTTATTCAAATATCAACTAATGATGAATCAAGCTAAGTTTTATTCCTAACACCCCCTAATTTAGCATGGTCTCAAGTGAACAGAGATAAATTCTCTAAAACCCTCAAATTTACCTCGAGTAAGTGACTTTGTGAAGACATCTGCACGTTGCATATATGTTGGGAAATATTGGAGTTAGATGTTGTTGTTCTGAACATGTTCATGAATGAAATGTACCTGCACCTCAATGTGTTTGATGCATTCATGAAAAACTAGATTCCGAACAAGTTTTACTACTCCTTCATTATCAACATGTAGGATAGTTAGATCTTTTTGTGGTATTCCCAATCCTTCAAGTATATGTCAGAGCCATATCAATTAATAGATAGCTCCACCTGTTGCACGATATTCTGATTATGTGGAGGACCTTGAAACACAAGTCTTCTTCTTACTCCTCCATGATATCGGTCTAGATCCCAAATAGAATACAAATCCTAAAGTGGATTTCCTATCATCTATGTTTCCTGCATGATTTGAATCTAAATATCATGTCAAGAAGTTATTATTATTCTTGTATTCTAGGACATAGTCCATAGTTCCTTTGATGTACCTCGGTATTTTATTTTCTTCTTTCCAAAGTGAGAAACCCTTGGTTCTTGCATGAACTCATGTGATAGATAGCTAACTACATAGCTGATATCCATCTAGTTTAAGTCAAGTAGATGAGAATCTCGATCAACTACCGATAGAGAGTTACATTTACTTGTGGTGATGGATCTGTTCGAGACATTTGAAGTCTTGTCTCCATAGGTGTGGAAAATGGATTACTATCGATCATATTGAATTTCTTAAGCATTGTCTTGTCATATTTCAATTGTGACACAAAGATATGATTTTATCTTTACCAAACTTCAATTCCAAGACAATAATGCGAAGCCCGAGATAGTCATGTCGAATAATTGTGTTAGATATTTCTTTGTTCACTCAATCATCCTCACTAATCCTCCCGGTGATGACTAGATCATCGACATATACTATAATGATAACTATTTTCCCACCTTTCTTTTTGAGATAGATATTAGGATTTGTGGACTCTTGTTGAATCCATGTTGAATGAAATGCTCATTGATTTTTATGTACCATGCCCTAGGAGACTGCTTTAGACCATATAGTGATTTTATGAGTTTACATACCTTTTCATCTTTACCTGGTATGAAAAAACCTTCTGGTTGAGTCATGTAAACTTCTTCCTATAAATCACCATTAAGAAAGACACTTTTCACATCCATTTGGTGTATTTTCCAACCAAATTGTGCAACTAGAGAAAATATTATCTTGAAATTTTTTTATCTTAGCTGTGGGAGAAAAAATATCCTCATAATCAATGCCTTCTTTTTTAGCATATCCCTTAGCAACTAGTCTAGCCTTATGTTTATTAATTTTTCCGTCTTCTTTGTACTTCATTTTGAAGATCCATCTACATCTAATCATATTTTTCCCGGTGGAAGATCTGTAAGTTGTCATGTATTATTTTTCATAAGTGACTTATATTCTACATCCATAGCATCTTTCCAAGGTTTAGATTATGTCTTTTAAAAGCGAGGAAGGCTCAATAGTTTCAACAACTTTATCCATTAAGGCCAAATTTACCTCATTTCAAGCCATATTGTGAGTCCTCATTCCAGTGGTAGATGTTTCAAGGACACTATCCAATTTTTCATCTCTAATCATACTTGTACACCATTTAGGCATACTTTTGTGGTTCCTATGGGAGGTTGAATTTCATTATCTTCCCCATCATCACTCTGTTGTCATCAAAGTGATTACCATCCTTTATTTTCTTTGTAGGGATGATTTTTTCATCATGTGAGTGTATGAAAGGAAAATATTCTTCTTTCTTCTCAAAGAACTCAACATACCAACTAGTGTATACCCTTCTTGTTCTTGGATTCATAAGTCCATAGCCAAGTGCTTCATCAATGTATCCCAAGAAGATAAGTTTTTCTAATTTCATGTCAAGCTCAGTTCTTTTCTCTTTGGAATGTGTATACTTTCTTTACATCCAAAAAATTTAAGGTGTGAAATAGATGGCTTATGCCTTGACCATGCTTCTGTGGTGTTACTCCATAAAGAGTTGTAGTGGGAACTCTATTTAGTAAATAGACTGTTGTTTTAGCTACTTCAGCCCAAACTATTTTTGATAAACTTGCATCATCAATCATACATCGCACCATATCCATGATAGTACAATTTTGCCTTTCAATACCACCATTTTGTTGCAGTGTGTGAGGAGGATCCATTTGATGATGAATTCCATTTATTTTCAAAAAATCATTGCACTCATCATTTGGTGTATTCTCCCCCTCGATCCGAGTAGAGTGTTTTTATTTTTCAGCAGACTCTATTTCAACAAGGCTTTGAACTTCTTGAAAGTTTCAAAACCTAGGTAGATTTTAGAAAGACAAGTATATCCACATTTTTCTCTAAAAATCATCAACAAAGAGCATGAAATATTGAAACCTAGAGTCGCTAGGTCTCATTGGTCCGCACAAATTGGTATGCACTAAGTCAAGTTTTTCCTTAGCCTGAAATGTACTATGTTTGAATAGTGCTCTATTTTGTTTTCCTACCAAAAATTCGACATTTATTTGTACCCTTTTTAGAGGTGGTAAACCCCTAACTATGTCGTATCGATGAAGTGTGTCAAGATAGCCAAACCTCACATGTCAAGTATTTGATGCCATAATTGAGCTGATGATGTATCCTTGGCTACAAGTGATTGATCATTTCATTGAAAAAATCCAACTGAAACATTCTTCCCACATTCTAAGATTTTACAACAATTTTGGAGCTTCGTGACTTATCTTGAATTAGGAACATCTTTTTATCACCTTTATAATCAAATTCAATATTAAGATTGTGATCTAATAATTGACTCACGGATAACAGATTTTTTTAAACCAGGGACATAAAGAACATATGTAATTTTACAATTATGATGCCCAAGTGGTAGTGAAATGGAACCAATTCCTTCAACATTGTATGATGTATCATCACCCAAAGAGACATGATTTTTGGTGGGTGTTTTACTCATTGTGAAGAACCAATCTTTCTTTCCTATCATGTGTTGAGTTGCACCTGAGTTGACATACCAAATTTGATTTGTAGAATTGGATACTTCATTTGATTGTGCAGAATATAGGAATTCATCATCATCAAATTGATCTTCCTATTCGGCTACATTTCCTTGTTGAGTTGGTTTCTTCTTCCACTTATTATTTTTTCCATGTTTACTCTGTTGTTGACCATATTTTGTTTGTTGGTAATTAATATTTTTACCACTTGATGATCCTTGTTGGAATGTGTTGTACCAACAATTTTTTAACTCATGTTCTTTTTACCACAAATAAGACATTTTTGTTGGTCCTTTTGGCCTTGTTGAGTATTACCTTACTTCTAAGGTTGTTTACTAGACTTAGCCTATTTTTTTCCTTTTGATTAGAAGCAAGTGCCTGCTCTTTAGTTTCAGTAGTTGAGTGAATAGCTTCCTCTTGTTGTAGCATATTCACTAACTCTTCAAAAGTTGTTGTTTGACCAATTATGTTTAATGTGGTCACAAAAATCCTATAAGGAGGAAGAGCTCTCAATACTATAGGCACAAGTGATGTGTCAATTACTTCTTCTTCCAAATCTTGAAGTGATGCACACAAATTTGCTATTCTAAAAAACATTTCAACTTTCTCAATTGGTTGCATTTTCAAGTTCAATAGTTGACTCTGGAGATGAAGTATTGTGTTCTTATTTTTGGACTCATATATTGTTTTCAACTTATCCCAAGATTATTTTGTTGTTGTGGTCTCACGAATATGAGGTTGTACCTCATCTGAAACACTAAACAAGATTATTAACTTTGTTTTTTGATTTGCACGATCAAATGTAGCTTGTTGTGTAACATCTATTGCAGATCTTGTTAATGTACTAGAAACAACGGACCATAGATTTTAAAAATCAAGTTGTGCATAGATTTTTTGTTTTCCATGCTAGATAATTATCAAAATGTAAAATTTGAGAATCTGGCAAAAAAAAATTTGGTGCCGTAATTACGGCCATTGTGAAAAGTGATAAATAGTAGAAGAAAAAATTGAACACTTTTCCCCCTTAAAGCATGCACACCCCCAAAAAAATATTATTTTATTTATTTTGGGATCCTTTTCAGTCTGTGTACAATGAATTTTGGCACTATTGGCCTTGTTACAAATTTAGCTCTATGGCCAATTTGTAAAAAAATGGCTCTCTTGGCCGATTTGAAGAAAAAAATAAATTTTGGACTCTTTGGCCTCTTTTGAAATACAAACAATCTCTAATTTGTTCAATTTTTACAAAACAAATCTTATTAAAATCTAGACCAAGATGTAGAGATCACAAAAATACACACTTTAAAAAAATGACACCTCAATTTGAGGTACCAGTTGAAAGTTATGGCTCTTTTAAGTTACGAAATCAATATATTTTTGTGCCCCTTTCCAAAAATGGATTTTTTTTTCCTAATTTTTTCCATGACATCCAAAAATGGAAATTTTATTAAAAGTAATTTTTTTAAAAACTGAACACAACTAACAACTTACATGCATGTGTAGTACATTTTAGGGTGTAATCTAGTTCAACCTTTGCTTTACTAAGCATTATTATAACCCTTGGCCGTAACTTTTTTTATTATTTCTCTTTGTATGCAGGTATTTGTTTCCTTCGAGGCAACATATTCTTCCTCCTTTTAAGTAGTTTTAAATGTTGAATATTTTTTAGACATGTATTTTTCTTCTCTTTAATGCTCTTGATCTGTAAATGCAATCTCTAGGTTGATTGGAGGCTTCGAGATGACACTTTGGACATAGATCTTCTCAGGCACGTAGAATTATCTTGCCAAATATATGAAAAGACAAAGCACAAAGAAGAGGAAGTAGAATTTATGTGGGGAGCTTGAAAATATTGGGTCCCCACAATACAAAAATATTGTATATATATATTTTAAAATGCTTCCAATTTTTCAAAAATGTAATTTGTTTTTTTTAAATACCATAGAATGAAACAATGTCACCTTTTGCAACAGATTTTTATCCAAGTATGCAAGGGCCTTTGATTGCACTCCAAGTGTTCTTCAACTACAAATCAACCATGAATCAAGCTATGGATTCGGGTAGGGGCTATGAAATGGTTGGGGGCATCTATGGCTCCTCCTAGCTCTGTAATTTCTCTAGATCTCTCTAAACTTCTCTAAAAATTCATAAAATCCTCTTTGGATCAGAATACTTCTCTGATACCAAATCTTGATAATAAATACTTAAAAATAATATTTGACACAAACGATTTACACATAAACAATGCGGTGCTTGTGTATTTTATTAATATCAAAATCAAGCATTACATATAAATGAGAGAGCTGCAATATTTATAGATATTGGACAACTTCTATTTCATCCACAATATATGGAAACAAATCATCTAATATGAGAAAATATGTAGAAATAACATATTGCCCCTAACTACCCCTATTTCCCCTCATGGAAATAATCCTAAACAAAATATGCAAGATAGAACATGATCCCAAAAATATTGGGATGAGAACACTATCACTTAGTTAACTAACAACTAAGGATAACTAATACCTATTTACATAAGTTTAAAGTATTTAAATTAAATACTTTAACTTATTAAATTTATTCAAATATCAACTAATGATGAATTAAGCTAAGTTTTATTCCTAACATTGTCTTTTATCGAATGGGAAGATGCCCCTTCTCATTTAGGAATCATAGAAGAATTTCTTGGGTAAATAGGAATAATAGAAAAGACCTGTGAAGACTATGGATTAAATAGTCTCATAGTTTTTAAATAGGGATGAATAAGAATAATAGGAGCAATATCATAAAATTAACATTACTTGTATTACAATGTTTAGAATGGACATATGCCCATTTTCATGCAAAAATAATTGTTTCATTTTGTATTGAATGGGAATCACATTTTTAATCCTATATTCTCATATAGGATTCCCATGGGAATATGCTCATTTAAAAACAAACAAATATGTTTTTCTTGTATAAAATGGGTAGATGCTCCCTCACAACCATTAAATACATATTAAAGAGTGGGAAGTTGAGAATTTTTGTCTTGTATTCAATATTCATATTCTCATTCTCACATCCTTTAAGGTGGTTATCTCAAATATTAAGTTTAATATTGCATGCATACTCTCTTTAATATATATTTTAGAATGGAAATTTTTCTATTCTCATAAGGGAATCATTTAAAAATGTCAATTATTGTTCATATTAAAGATAACTGAAAATATCATAAAAATAAATATAAAGATAAAATTAGAATATGAAGAAAGGGCATATGCATATTCTCTTTAATATGATTCATAAGATAAAGTTCATTATTGTTTATAAAGATATGTGAATAATTATCATAAAAGTATATAGATCACGTTTAATTTATATAACATGGGCACTTACGTGTCACTTCGTAATGATTGCTCTAATTCCTGCGTACCATAAGAAAAGAATAAATTATATGCATGTCATTTCAATGAATTGACATGAATTTTCAACTCATAATCATGTTGAATTATTAGTAAATGAAGATTACAAAATGGTTAACTATACTTTTTATCTACATAGTACATAATATCAATGAACAAGGTAATAATGCAATCTTTGTTGGAAAAAAACTTTTACTACCTAATTTTATAATCATATAGACAACTACAAATCTAATAAGCAAGAAAAAAATTCATTCATCATCACAATAATCAATATAGAAAATAAGGTAATAGTAGCATCTAATAATGATACAAAAATCTCAACCAAGTAAGAATACATGTCACAATATGGAATGTAATATAGAAGATTGAGTGATGTAATGTAATAGATGCAAATTTATGGAGCGTGAAGAAGATTTTTTGAAACTATTTGGGAGGGAAAGCGATGGAAGGGAAATCCGCCTAGACCAGAGGAATAGGATGCAATGCGGGAGGAAGGAGAAATAGAAGTATCTATTCTCAACGAAAGGAATACATGAACAAAACCCAAAGAATCTTGGTCTAATATAGTCAAAAATGATGATTCGACATTTGAAAAACAAAAAGTTTTTTCTTCAAGTGATCAAGGAAGGTTCTAGTTATGTCCTTGAAATTCCTGACCAGCTTCTTCATTCTACATCAGAAAATCTGAATAAGTCACTAGTAGGGAAGCTGATGGGTGGGAGACCTAATATTGATGCAGTCAGAAGATGGACTAAACTGAAGTGGTCCCCTAAAGGGCATTTAGAGGTAAGTGCTCTTTCGAATGGATTTTTCCTTTTCAGATTTAATCTCCAAGAAGATATGCAGAAGGCTCTGGAAGAAGGCCCCTGGTTTTGGGGAAAATTAGGATGGTATCTCGGAAATGGGAACCTTCTTTCAACCCAGAAAAATAAAATCTGAATCAATTCTTGGTGTGGATCCGCCTTCCAAACCTCCCTCTAGAATTTTGGCATGAGGATATTGTTAAAGGTATTGCAAATTCACTAGGAACCTTTTTCATAATTGATAATGCCACCAGACAAATGTCCCACCTTATTTGTGCCCATTTCTGCATTTATACTATAGCGGATAGAGAAATCCCAAGTAGTATAAAACTCAAATCTAAACTTGGGATCTGGGATCAAAGGATCGAAATGGAAAGATCTCTAGCTAAATGCTCTAAGTGCAATGGGTGGGGCCACTCCTCTCAGAGCTGTAAGTTTAAATTTTCTAAAGTGTTTATCCCTGTCATCAAAGGAGGGTAATGGGGAAAAAGGGAAAGGCATTATGCAAAGTGCAGAGGATCACAGAAATATTTCTCCAAAATCATTCTGGAAGTCTTCTCTCCACTTTGCGCATAAAGGAAAAGACGGTGGCTGAAAGCCCCATTTTAAAAGAAGCAATGGAAAAGGATGAGGATGGTTTCACTTTGGTGACCAATAGAAGGAAATCTAAATACCTGTCAAAGTTAGAATCAAAGGTAAAAGAAAAAGAGGAGGAATATTTGAAGGATATTTTGAAAGGAAGGAAGATGGAGTTTGGTAATTTTAATGTGAAAGAAGGGATCCACAATGAATCTGTCAGGAGTGATCAAACCTCAAATGAAGAAAAGGAAAAGGAGGTCAATAAGATGGAGGAATTGGTAGAGGACAAATTAGAGTTTGAGGAAACTCAAGACCAGAATTTGGATCTAGATCTCATCAAGGGGTGAAGATTTCTCCCTCTATTGAGGAACTCTTGAATGCACAATGAACCCCAATCAAGGAGCCTGAGGATAAGAAAGAAGGCCTAAGTCCTGGGATAAAAAAACCCTACGGGGGAAAAAGTATTTCGGAAAAAAGAAAATAGATCCAAAAGGAAAAAAGGGGGACTCTTCAAGCTCTGTCCCTCCCAGAGAGGATGAGAATCCTATAAATGTGGAAGCTACAAATAGAAAACAAGGTAGACCGAATAAACTTGAATCAAGGAAAAAAACTACCCAAAAGGAGATAGATTCAGGGAAACATATGTGCTTGGACCAGAAGGTCTTTAGGAAAAATAAACCCAACCTAAGAAAATGAATTGCATATCATGGAATGGGAGAGGGCTGAATAGTCCTGTGAAGTGGAGAATCCTTAAGGATATGATTGAAAGATAGAAAATTGATGTGCTTGTGCAGAAACTAAAATGAAAGAAGAATCCTTCCTATCCTCTTGTAAATTATGTTGGAAAAATTCTAAAGCCTTTGCTGTTAGCTCGAAAGGAGCTTCGAGAGGTTTAGCAGTGGTTTGGAGCCTGAATAAGTTCGAGGGTACATTGCTGGTTAAGAGAGATAACCATGTGGTGGTGATGATGAGAGATCTTGAAAATAGGAGTATATGGGTTATTTCAAATATATATGCTCCCACCCATCACAAGGAAAGGAAACAACTTTGGCAACATCTTTTATCCTTTAATCACTCTATTAAAGGTTCGGCTAGATTGTAATGGGGGATTTCAACACCCCAAGGACTCTGAGGAAAAAAAAGGAGGGTCTAAGGAGTTCTCTGTTGGCATGGAGGATTTTAATCATTTCATAACATCTTCCCAACTCCATGATATAGATCTAAAAGGCAGCAACTTCACATGGTCTAACAGAAGGACTGACACTCAACATATTCAAGTTAGACTGGATAGGGCTATGGTTTCAGAGGAATGGTTAAGCCAGGACATCTCCCTTTTTTCTCTTCCTCAGATTGGATCAGACCACAACCCCATTCTTCTTCAAATTAAGAACCCTTCTTGAAGAAGAACTCCCTTTCATTTTGAGAAGATGTGGCTCCAAAGTGAGGATCTTAAATGATCTCATCAAAGAATGGTGGAAACTAAAGGTTAAAGGAACAACGATGTTTAGACTCTCTAAAAAACTTCAGAATGTGAAAGCCCACCTTAAAGTGTGGAATAAAAAAAGATTTGGTAATATCTTCCGAAGAAGGCAGAAATCAGAGATGAACTATAGATTGTCCAAAGAAGAACTAAAAGATAAGGTATTGAGAATGATCCTACTGATCATGTTAAGGAAAGATCTCTCTTGTCAGACTACCACAATATTCTGGGAAAAGAGGAAATTTTTTGGAGACAAAAATCTAGAATCACTTGGTTAAAGGAAGGAGACAAAAACACTAGATTCTTTCATCTATCCACCTTAAAGCAGAGAAGCTTTAACAAAATTAACAAAATCAGTAAGGAAGGGGGTGTCATGGTTGAGGAGCAAGAAGAAATTGACAAAGAGACAATTTCTTTCTTCCAAAATTTACTCTCTAACAACAAGGATCAAAACCTCTTGAAAGAACAAGATTTCTTAAATTGTATCCCTAAGTTAGTCTCGGTCGAAGAAAATGTTATGCTCTTAGTGATTCCTACCATGGAGGAAGTGGAATTTGTTGTCAAACAACTCAGCCTAGACAAGGCACCTAGGCTTGATGGATTTCAGCCTTTTTCTTCCAAAATTTTGGGACATAATTAAAAAAGAGGTTTTTGAAGCAGTGAAGGAATTTTTCAAGAAGAAGGTTATGTTAAAGGACATGAACTGCACCTTTCTAACTCTGGTTCCAAATGTAGTAATGCTATGGAACTAAAAGACTTCAAACCTATAAGTCTTTGTAACACTTCCTATAAAATCTACACAAAAATTCTAGCCCTCAGGCTTCAGATGATCCTACCCAATATCATTTGAACAGCAAGGGGGATTTGTTATAGGTAGAAAAATACAAGATGGGATAATTTCTATCAAAGAGACTATTCATTCAGCAAAAATCAGTAAGAAGGCTGCTTTATTCTTAAAACTAGATATGGAAAAAGCTTATGACATGGTTTCATGGAGCTTTCTAGACAAAATCCTTGACAGGTTCGGCTTTGAAATAGAATTGAGACATCTGGTACAGGCATGCATCTCCAATGTATGGTTTTCTATCCTCATGAATGGAAGTCCTATTGGGTTCTTTCCTAGCACACAAGGATTACGGCAAGGGGATCCCCTTTCCCCTTTCCTCTTCATTTTAATGGTAGAAGCTCTCAGTAGAAGACTCAATGTTGAAATAGAAAAAGGCTTCATCAAAGGGATTTCTCCGACACTTGATATGGAAAATTTTTCTCAACAACACTTTGTTGATGACACTTTTGTGGTGGGGGAAGCTATTGTTCTGGAAGCAAGAAAACTTAAAATCATTTTTGATGACTATATGGATGTCTCAGGACAGCTGATCAACTTCAGAAAAAGTTCTCTTTTCTTTTTGAATACTATGGACAACCGCTATAAGAAGATTGCAGAAATTTTTGAATGTACCTATAAACCCTTTCCTACCTTATATTTAGGAATTCCTCTCTTGGGGATAGGAGACCCTCCTATTCTGAATGGAACTTTCTAATTGAAAGGTTTGAAAGGAAATTAGCTGGTTGGAAAGCTAATCTGTTATCCCAAGTAGGAAAAATCACTCTTCTGATTAGCTCTCTCCAGAGTCTTCCAGTGTATGCCATGTCACTATACCAACTTCCTGTTACAATAGGGGAAAGGTTGGAAAAGATCCAAAAAGGTTTTTATGGAGCGGCACAGAAAGTAAAGATAGAATCCCTTTAGTTTCCTGGAGCAGAGTGTGCAGACCCAAAAAGCTTGGAGGACTTGGACTCAGAGATTGGTCCAAGATGAATAAAGCTCTACTTGCTAAGATTGGATGGAGACTAACAAAGGAAAATGGAGTTTGGGCCAGAATTCTTAAGAGAAAATATTGGCTAGATAATAATGATAAAAGATGGATGTTTAAACAGGTGACTTTCAATGGCTCATGCATATGGAAAGCCATTAACTGGGCCAAAGAAATTCTGAACAAGGGCAGTAGATGGAAAATAGGAAGAGGTAATGAGATAGGTTTTTGGAAAGACAAATGGGCAAGAGATTTCACCCTTCAAGATAAATTTCCACAAATCTCTGCATTACTGGAAGCTAAGTATGGAGAAAAATAAACAACTACATGGCTAAGGAAGAGAGTTTTCAGACATGGAAAACTCTAGAATTGGATAGACATGAACTAAATGATCAAATGAGAGGGATCAATGAGTTTTTAAAAATTATGTATCATCTAATAGCAAGGACCAAGATAGAATCATTTGGGATAAGGAACCATGTGGAAATTTTTCTGTCAAATCAGCCTATGGCCTCTTTTTTGAGGGACAAATTGGTGAAGAAGATTTAATGGCTGGAAAGATTTGGAACAAGAATATAACACCTAAGGTTAATGTGTTCAGCTGGCTCACATTTGGAAATAAAATCCTCATGGTTGATAATCTGGTAAAAAGAGGTTTCCAATGGGTTAATAGATGTGTGCTATGCAAAAGAAAAATGGAATCTGTAAACCATATGTTTTTGGAATGTCCGTATGCACATCAATTGTTATCCTCCATTTTGGATGGTTTCTCAGTAAATTAGGTCATACCCAAAGATATAAAGGAAGCTTGGAACCAATGGAAATGCCCTTTTCATAGTCAAGGGCTAAAAAATCTATGGATCATAAGCTTAAGTCATCTATGGTGGGAAATCTAGAAGGAAAGAAATAGAAGGATATTCAAAAACAAGAGTCTTCCTATCAAACTGTCTATAAAAAACCTCTTTCAGGCAAGTTAGAAACAATTTCTCTATACTCAGGAATAAAGAATTGGAAATTCTGGATAATGAACAACATTTCTTAATGAATTGGAATGTTTCAGGGATTCCTCTACCAAACAGGCCTAATCCTAGATTGGGGATTAAGTGGAATCCTCCTTGTGAAGGTTCTCTAAAACTCAACTTTGATGGAGTAGCTAAAGGGAATCTAGGGAATGCTAGGGGGAGGAGGAGTCATAAGGGACTCTTTTGGTCATTTTATTCTTGCTTATTTCTTTGACCTTGGACAACAATCAAATAATGTGGTGGAGGCAGCTGCTCTGTTCGAGGGGTGAAGATTGCAAAAGAAAAAGGTTTCAACCTTCTGGAAGTGGAAGGAGATTCATTGTACATTATTTCTTGTATGAAGGGCTCATCCAGACCTGCCATATCTATAGAAGATTTCATCAGTAAAACTAAGTCATTTTTAAATTCTTTTGTGAATATTTCTTTCAATCACATGTATAGGGAAGATAATGTAGGTGCTGAATTTGTTGCAAATCTAGGGGTTACCACTAACGGTCTCCATGTTGTTAAGCACCTCTTTGGCATGAATTCTAATTTTATTGAAATCATGAAAAGGGAGGGAGTCTTTAATAATTTTGCTAACTCTCCCGCTTGTCCTAGTAATCTTTCATGATTTTTTCTTCCATGTGTGATTTGGATCTCCTTTTTCTCACGAGTAGCCCGGTCTTTTTGGATTTGGGGAAACTGAAAAAAGAAAAATCTTATTTTCAAGTCTATTTTCTTCACAAAAAAATTTGGGTACAGAAGGATGGGAGGGGACTCGGTTTGCACTGAACCATCTAGGTTTCCAGAGATATCCAAGGAGGCTAAAGCTCTTCTAGAAACAGCGGGATTATTGTCTTTTCTCAAAAATTTTGAGGGCCCTAATGAGAGTCTGAGTGAATCGGTCACAAAAACATGGAATGAGGGCAAGGTACAGGTTAGCAACTATTCTCTCACTATTTCACCCAAGCTCATCACTAAAGTGACTAGCCTCACGTTGGAAGGTAGATGCATTTTCAAACCTAAATCTGATTATAGTCTTGAGATTGATTATTTATTTCAAGGAAAAGGGGATCCCATCTCTCTGCATAATGGATACACTCGAAGTAGGTAGGTGAGGGATAAAATGGAGTAAATAAAGGATAAGGGGAGCCTAGGGATGAGAAACTAGGTAGTTTAGGGATGATAAATAACCTAGAGAGGATAATTAGAGGTTGATTGGGGGTGATTAGGATCAATTAGATAATGAGATGAGGATTAGGGAATAATTGATGAGGATTAGCAATAATTTAAGATGAATGGGATAATAGATGGGAAGGATGGGAATATTAATAAAACATGAAGAGTCTAGATAAGTAACCATGGTCAAAAGAAGTGAGCGTTGATGGAAAGGGTAGTGATACCAAATTTTTGTGTCTATAATAGGTAAGGGATAATGTGAGTGCCCAGATTAGTAGAAATATGACTTCCCTTACTTGGTTAATAAGCAAGACTAAGGAAGTACTTTAGGGGAGTATGAATAAAGACCATTTTTTTTACTACCCATTTATAGGTTGTCTCAGTGCCACATGTTTAAATAATCTTTAACCTTTCTATTCAAATTAATATAGTGAAATAATAAAAACAAAAATGACCTCAGAATACATGGGGTTTACCGATACATGTAGAGATGGATGTCGAAGCTGGTGTTGATTGAAGTTGATCAAGTCTATATGAATGTAAGTCCTCATGTCCTACAAAGAAACCTCAACTCAAAGACACTAAATAGAAAGCATTAGATAGATGGATAGACAAGATTCCCATCAAATGGTTGGTTCTAGGAATCTAAAGAGGCTTCCTTAAATGACACCATCTTGCTTTATAAAAATTAATTGAATTGATAATAATGATATGGATTAAAGATAAAGGTATAAAATAAAATTAGATGCGTAGATGGGAGGAGAGAAGCCCTAGATCTTCGATGGATGGGTAATTCTTTCATGGATTTGAAAGTGGCCCAAGCAAGAAAGGCTGAAATTTATACGTGTTCAAAGTCAACATATTAGAATTGTAGGTTTCTTGTTTGATCTCATAAAGGAATTCGAATTGGTCCTCGATGTCCTCTTTGTTGACAAGGAATTAGATAATGCAAAGTCTTAGCTTGTGAAAAATTTGTATTGTTCCTATTAAAATGGAGGTGGACTATAGAAATTTCATAAATGCTAGTGATTGGATGCGAGCAATCAGTACTACCATCTAACAGAGCCATGCTTGAAAACAACAATGTTAAATAGATAAGTTTTGATGAAAGTTTACAAAAGGCTAATAAATTGATAAAATGATACTTTGACATGAATCACCAGCAATTAGTCTAATCATTGGTGATTAGGGTAAATCATTTGCAATTACTATGGTTTTTGATAACTTGGTAAAAATGACAAGCTAAAGCTATAAAATGACTTTTTTGGTTGATTTGAAGATTGATTATGATTAATTAAGACAAAAAAGGATAGATGAAGTAACTTGAAGAGGTTTTAAATAAAACATGACTCAAACTTTGGATGGAGAAGATCTGGATAGATTATATAAGATATGATGAAAGAATGATCTCGAGATGCTTTAAAAGATACTTGAAAGTATTTAATGATGACTTGTTGATGTCTTTATGTTGAGATGTATGAAAGGACACTTGAAAAGACCTAGACTAGGAATAGATATGAGGCTAATACTTCCAAAGTTGAAGATCCTATAGGAAGGCCTAAATCTTGTTATTTATAATCAGTGACGATTCAACAAAATCACCAAAGTGATTTAGATTATTCGGGATTTTATGTGTCAAATTGGTTAAAACCACTTCTAAATGAATTTATTTGGTTTTGTAGGTCGGTAAACATTAAAGGAAGTTTTTTATTCAAATTAGATGAGTTAAATATGGTTATGAGATAAAAAAATTATTTGTCTTTTGGTTTTTAAGGTAGTTAGGTGTAAAATTATGGATTTTGACTTGTGAAAAGGTGATATTTATACCGAGAGTAAATATGATGGAGGTTGCGAACATAGGATAGGGAGTAAAAATGAGGAATTTTCTTAATATATTGTAAATTATGGAGGAGTGTAAAGTTTAAGTGTATACACCAGCTTCATGATCGAAAGGGAAAGAAAAAGTAACAACCTATGCTCGAGAAAGTTTAAAGGAGTAATTTTATCTGCGTGTATCATAAAGTACCAATTCAAGAAACAGGTCTATGAGACTCGAAGAAGAGGAAGAATAATTTCACCTCTGAAGGAGAAAGAGAACCAAGGTATTTGATTGGGTTGATTTAGAGGAAGTAGAAGCGAGTTAGGAAAATAGTGGTTTCGATGTTCCTATACCTTCACCTATCATTTCCCTATCCCCGTGGATTCTACTCCTTATGAAATCAACTCTTATTAACCCAAATTATATTTCCCCACCAGCCCAAATTATTTCACCTACAAAGGAGAAACCAATTATGATTACGTTGAAACCCCTATCCTACCAATTCCACAACAAATTAATGAAGCATTTGTAATATAGTAACCTTCTAGGGATCCCCTTACATTTGAAGTATGGACATGAATTGACTTCACCCAAAAAAATCTAGGTATTACGATAGTGAAAGACGACAAAGTAGTGAGTATGAAGTTCATGATTTCATAAACCAAGTGAGGATGTGATAATCCAAACCCATAAAGAAGGGATTTCAATGGGAGTAGTAAAAAATAAACTATGGGTGTCACATTCACAATGGAACCCCAAGATATTGAAATAGTTATGAGAGGTTCTTAAAACCCGTCTTCTAGTGACAAATATTTATCATCAAGAGTCTTTTGGATTAGTTCCTTCTTAGGGAAGAAGAGGATGAAATCTTGACACAAATAAAAGAAGATGTTGATAACCAAAAATATTTGAATTTAAGGAGTGAGGAAATAAGAGATCAGTTTGAGACAATGAGATAAAATAGATAGCCACAAGAGACTTGTGGAAAGGGTTATTTTGGGAAGAAACAACGTATGTGACCACAGAGAGCATTTTTATAACCCCTTCATCTTATATATCCCTTGTAATTTTTCATAGAACTTAGTTACCACAATCACTTGATGAGCATGGGATGCTAATAAGAGTCTGGGTAGAGGTGATCTCCCAAAGAAGAATAAATTACAAATCTATTTGAATGATGATGATATATAAACTATTTTCATCCTCAATCCCTCTAAGCCTCCCAAAATGACAAGATTTATGTCAAGGGTAGTTCTGAACAAAATGGGAGTAAAATTTGTGGAAATTACAAATCCCAAATCCAGTGTGCTCCAGACTAAGGCATCTTCATCTGATTTACAGGTCATGAGGATTATATTAGGTAAGCCCTCCACCAAATAAATTAAACATAAATTCTATGTCATATTAGAAGGAGTCTTCTAGAATATTGATGAATTTAAAGAGACTAAAAATGATATGAAGGCTAGAAATGAATCCTTATCTAACTTAGTGAGAAAATTGACTATGACCCTACGGGAAGGAGAGATTAAAGTTCTGAAATTACCAACGATGATATTAAGAGGGTGAGTGATTTGGGGGAAGGGGGTATATCACCATATAATTGGAAAATGATTTATTCACCAAAGGAGAGGAAGTGATCAAGGAATGTGTAAAATGATAATACCATATATTTGATAAAATAGAAGAAAAGCTGAGAATTACATTCGCTGAACCTCCTCTGTTAAACACTGCAGAATTAGATTAAACACCGAATAATAATAATATCAAATTTGAACTCATTCGGGATATATTATTCACAGGTAGAGGTTACATATATAGAGTTTGATCTCCTTGATTCTAGGAGTCAACACTCATCCCACTAATCACTCAGCATCCCACAAATCTCTCCCAATACCTATTCTCACTCAACAAACCTAGAATCTCTCTAAGAGATCTCTACGAGTTGTCACCAACTCATTATTTGCACAATAATAATAATGTTCACAATATTAAAATATTGCTAACATTCACTCCCCTATTGTTAACATTATTATTTCCACACATACACTCCCCTAATGTGAACAATGTAGAGAAAAACATTCACACGTCTTCTACAGCTTGCCTGCCTCTGCATGCTCATGATCTTGGTACGTTGAACCTCTGTTCAACAAATACGAACCCCTGTTCGACAATAACGGACCTCTGTCCTAGGTACGAGCCCCTGCTCATGAACCTCTGTTCATCCTCTTCAAGAAAAACATGATGCTGCTTTTTCTTGTGCTTTTATCTTTCTACTATCACATATTTACATCAGAGCTTATAAAAGAAATAAATTGAACAGAATGTAACATCTGTTCTTATTACAAACAATGAAACACACAATAATGGAATCAAACACACAACTGAAATACTTGGCCACCAAATCAATACCGCGGCCTCGTCGATGGTGCCTGACGAGAGGTCGCCGATTGCCCTCCTGCCTCCGTTGCCTCCAGCCTCCATCGAATGTCCCTGCTAACTCAGCAGAAAGTATAGTCGAGGACGATACGCGTTCCCTGTCGCGATACAGGGCGGGGTCGAGGGGCGGAGCCCCAAAGCCGGGAACGGTTTTCATTTGCATTTTTCCTTAAAAATGAGTGTCGGATTACACCGAAAATGCACTCATTTGTCCCTTCTTTTTTTTTTTTTTTTTTTTTTAGTAACAACTTTTCAACTCAATATTCCGACTGTTTGACAACAAAATTACTGATACAAAATAATGACACTTAAAGACTAAAACAATACTTTTAACGACATTACAATTAATAGAAGACTTTTGACACTTATCCTAAACAAAGCACAATGACCCTACCAAGATGAAAATGACATTGTCTTTATACCGTAACATGAACACTATAGACCTCACGTAAGAACTTATTTAGATGCATTATAAACAAAGTAACACTTAAAACTATATAACTGACCTGCAACATATATGATTGTATTTTAATCACACACCCGAGTCAATCTAACATTTTCATTACACCTGGCAATGAGAGATCTACGTGCACCTGTTTTTCAGTGGAAGATTGATTTATTGTGAGTCGACGTGATGGCAAGAGGGAATTAGGAAATATACAGCCTGCAGGAGGAGACGTGGAAAAATACGTGTAGGGAGGCCGAATGAAGGAAATATGGTACGTTTCCTACTCTTTACCATTGCCCTTTTTGAGTTTCTAAATCAGACGACTGCTTGGAGATGTATGCAGACATGTGAAATTCAAAGTGTAGCCACAGGTAGATCTTGGCTCAATGTGGAGACGTTTGGTGAAGGCTGAGATGTGGCAAACATCAATCGATACACATGTAACAATATGAACTGAAACTTCAGAGCCGTGAAGCCATGATCTATATCACCTAGACCAGAAAAAAATGTGGCAAACGTATAATATACTGTGCAAGATAGATATACACTCCAAATCATCAATCCCAATTCTTTCAAGCATTGACAACTGTCCACATTGACGTTTCAACTACCTGCCACGTTATGTCCACGAGATTGACAAGAATGTAGGAACTTTGACAGATCCACGACTGCAGAAAGCACAAATGACTATGAGTGGAGATGGAATGAATGCGTGGAAGACTGCAATTGTCGATGGAATTGTGGTTTAGGAAATCCGAGCTGCACTGGGTATGATCATCAATAGAATGCAATTAGAAATGGTAAGAATTGAGTCACAGCTTGCGGTGCCTTTGCCAATTAACACAATAAGACCAATCTAGAAGAGCATGCAGAATACGAACGGGAGGTCGTAGATCCCTACTTGGAAGAGGCGAGTTAACACATAGAACCCATCAATTTCAACAACCTCAAAAATTCATCTCTTGACAAAAATATGCATCCATGCCGTCTCACCAGAACCGTGTTGATCCAAGACGTAAACCATTAATCAACCATTATGCTGAGGAACATTGCTCTCGATACCAATGATAAACACTGCAGAATTACATTCGCTGAACCTCCTCTGTTAAACACTGCAGAATTAGATTAAACACCGAATAATAATAATATCAAATTTGAACTCATTCGGGATATATTATTCACAGTAGAGGTTACATATATAGAGTTTGATCTCCTTGATTCTAGGAGTCAACACTCATCCACTAATCACTCAAAGCATCCCACAAATCTCTCCCAATACCTATTCTCACTCAACAAACCTAGAATCTCTCTAAGAGATCTCTACGAGTTGTCACCAACTCATTATTTAATACAATAATAATAATGTTCACAATATTAAGATATTGCTAACAAAAACAAGGCATTATTGGACAAGTGTAATAACAAAAAAAAATGTGGATTGATATGTTACCAAAGATGAAATCCCTTATAGATGTGGATGATGATTTAGTTATCAAGGAAGGAATTATTTCCCATGAATTTTCAGGAAACCAAGATGAGTATCATGAAGCTATAAAGATAAGGTTTAAGACCTTAACAAATTGTGTCAATATTCTTGGAGAAGAAAAGTATAAGGAAATTGAATACATGGATGGATTTCATTCTTTAATTGATAGGTTAATTAAAGTAGGTATTGGGGAAAGAATCATGATGGAAAATATAAAAAACCTCATCAAGATCTTTAAGGATTATGCCCTTGGAAAGATGAGAGAGCTTAGGAATTTCAACCTATCTATTGTGCAATGATTAGTGTAAATTGAGATGAAAAACATGAAGTTGTTGAAGAGAATAAAAATTTGGAAAATATTTTGGGGAGCTTCAAAATTTAGGCATTAGACAAGAAATAATTTTCCATTACCATTCAGGTCCCGATGGATAATTTGTTATATAGATATTTGAAAAGTTTTATTCTTACATGGATGTGATGAGGGATAGTTTGGATCATCGACCCATGATTGTGGACCGAGAAGACTAGAGAGGCAAGGTGAAGGGAGTCAAAACAAACTCGGTGTCATGTACATATATTATGGAATCATCCAAGTATGAGGATTTCTCCAATAATAATTCACTTTTTCTAAAAGACAAAATTGTTTGTTGAAGGATATGGGAATATCCTTTTTTCTTTCCTCAAAGTGCCACTGTGTTACATCAATTTTCTTGGCCTAATCAAAGAGGGAAAGAATACTTTTTTAGTTAGAAGGATTTTCCCCCTCATTTGTTAAAATATATTTGATTTCACGAAGCAAAGTCTCTAGGATATCTTAAGTAGTTTGAGTGCAAATTGAGAAGATATTTTTATGAATAAATTGTATAAGAATGAGGGTCTTGTCCTCATTCTAGGGGGTAGTTTTAGAACTTTTTAATTAGTTTTACTTTAATTCCAGCTTCTTATGGTTCCTAAATATTTTGTAATTTTCCAAATGTTTGAGGAAATGTTAAGGTGGTTGCGTTATATATCCATTAATAGGTTTTGAAGGAATTTGTTTGTCTCCTCACCAAAACTCACATGACTGGAGTCTTTCTGTTTTGATGGAATCATGTTTTCATATTTCTTATGTTTTGAAAAGTATGAACAAGAAAATTAAATCCTTATTTCAATCTTTTATAAGTTTAATTTTGTGAAATACGCAAATATCTTTCCTCAATTGATGCATTTCTCTAGTTACCATGAGAATAGTGTAGGATAACGTATAATTTGTAATAAATTAGGTCAGTTATAAAATCCTATGGGAGATGTTATTTTGGAAGTGTTATTTTCATCCCTTAAGGGTATTTTGGTGCATGAAACAAAAGTGATAAGTACTTTATCTGAATCTTAGCTCAAAGAGTTTGTGTTAGGATCTCGAAGAGTGTTGGAAACATTTACACTAACTAATTATCAATAAATGCAAGTATTAAAACACTAATTGTTTCAAGTTGGCTGTACTTTATAATCATTCTTGTAGTCATGGATTTTCCTTGTGAAAGGATTAACATACAAGAGTCACAAAATCAATTTTTCTCCAACTTTCCTCATTATCTATAAATATCCTACCATCCTTGTATCAAATAAGCATATCATACTTGTATACCATACAAATGCTTATCCTCCAAAGCCAAACTAAAAAATTGTTTATTATATGAATACTTTGTCATTATCCCACCAAGTTAGTATCCAAGAATCAACATAGTTTCCTTTAGTTACAAATCCTTACACAAAGATTATGTCTTGAACTATTCACTATCTATCTATTTGATATATATTTAATGTGTTAAGTCCATAAAATAATCAAGTGGCAACTATATTGAGTGAATATTGAATCCATGGCTGCACTTTATTAAAATTTATTCATACCAATCCTAAAGAAATTTGGGTAATGATAACTACTTCTTTGTTCAGATCCCCCCAAGTCCTCTTAGCTTGGTTCAGGAAAATCCAAAAGTAGCAAGGTAAAGCCATCCCCTTAGTTAAGGTGTCTCTTGGTCACCTCTCGATTTTAGTCTTTGGGCTGAATGATGGGTTTTTTTCCAGCTATTAATGATAATATCTTCATTTCTCATCATTCCCTTAAGGCAATCCTAATTTTGATTGACCGCTCAATCCCCGAGTGTGATTCTCGGAGCCAATATTTTTTCCATTGAGATGGATATGCCTAGTTATGATTTCAATTGGGAGAGAGTTTGGAACAAAGACATTATTCCTAAAGTTAATTTTTTTTTGGTGGTTGGTGCTACATACATAATTATATTCTCATGGTGGAAAATATTAACAAAAGAGGCTTTGAAATGGTGAATAGGTGTGTCATATGTGAGAAATAAGTTTAAAATGTTTACCACCTCTTTTCAAATTATTATTTCGTAGGTTGTTAGAGGATCCTTGCTATCTCTCTTTGATATTAGTTTCATTTTCCCTTATTATATGAAGTATTTATAGATCTAATGGAATTTTTATCAAAATATCTAGAGACTAAAATACTTGTGGGTTTTCTCCCTTATTTATTTCTATTGGGCTATTTGAAAGGAAAGGGATAGATGAATTTGTAGGGAAAGTGTGAGAAAAATGAAAGGGTTATGGATAGGTGCATACAAGATGTGAAATTAAATTTATCTCTTATACATGGTAATAATGTGAGTTTTTATGGTTAAGAGGAGAGAGTCTCTCAAAATTAGGGTTTTACTCTTGAGAAAAAGGTTAATGTTCTTAGAGAGCTAGTTGTTTGGAGTAAATCGCATCCGGGTGGCTGAAACTCAATTTTGATGGGGTGGATAAGGGTAATCTAGGAAAAGCATGTAGTGCCCACTTCCCTCAGACATTGTTTAGATATATTTTATTCCTCCATATTATAGTTTGTATCATATGGCTCATTATCTATATAGTATCGACACGAGGTGCTTAGACTTGTAGTTACCTAGGCTATGTTCTTTTGAGACATTGAGTGGGAACGAGTGCCAACCTTATGATCTAACTAGCATGGAAGGTGTATGACATATTGATATAGTATATTTTTATAGATATACATGGTTGATGTTACATGATTGTGAATTTCCTCCATTCTAATTTGAATTTACAAGCATGAGTTACATTTTTAGTTATTATATTGTGGAAAATTAATAGTAAAAGTTAATTGTTAGAATTTGGTATGTGTGTGTATTTTATTTGCTTGAGTGATGAATAAAAAATAATAAGTAGATGAATAATTGATGTAATTTAATTAGTCTTTATAAAAAAATCGTATTCTATTGAAAATATATAGCCATGGGAAATTTGGTGAACTTAATTGATGTTGAGAAATTGATCTTACATATGAATGTATGTAAATTGTTTGAGATGTGTGTGTGTTTTGCAATAGCTAGAATATATATATATATATATATATATATATATATATATATATGAGATGTATATATATATTTTACATATATATACATACATAGATATATATATATATATATATATATATATATATATATATATATATATATAAAATTTTAGCAGATATTATGTGTTTGTTGAGTGTGAAGATGATGAAAAGGAATATGGAAGAGTAGTACAAAAATTAAAAAAAGTAAAACAAACAAAAGAGGATAAAGGGGGACTAACTCAGATGGGGCTCATTGGCACAATAATGGGTCACTCAACCTTGGATTTTATTTGGGAATTTAATTGTGTAGTGTGACCTTAATTTTAATGTTATCTTTTATTCCTTGATTTAAATTCATTTTTCTTTTTACTTTAAACTTTGGATTGAATAGTTTATTTATCTTTGATAATTTGATTTAATTAGATTGTAAGTTGGGTTGTTAAATTAATCCCTTTTCTATTTTTGGGATGTTTGGGCTCATGTTTTATGGTTGAGAAATTTTCCATTTATTAAAAATTCGAATTTGGCCTTTTAGGGCAATTTTAGAAGGTGTGTGGGATAAATAAACCTTATCCCACACTCCAAAAAATTCCCATACACATACCCCTATGGTAGGTGTACCTTTTAAGGCACTTTGGACACTTTTATGATCTTTAGTACATCATTTATTGCTTGTAATATTTCTCTCTTTTCAAAATGAAATTGTGTAAGTACTTCTCTTAATTTTTTGACTTTGGGGATTTGGGTTTATTTATTATGATTTTATGAATTGACATGTTGGGTTGCTTGAAAATCAAGTGATTTGGATGTACTACATTTATGTTATGTTTCAATTTATTTATTTATTTTTGTGTGAGGATTTTGGGAAAAGGGTTGAGTATGAGTCAAGACATGTTAGATTTGAAACTATGGTTTTGTAAGGGAGACCATGTGAAGTGTAAGGGTTTTCTTGTCAAGATTGGAGATTGGTGTTGTTTAGGGGATGGAGCATCCCACATGGCATGATATTCAAGGTCCCTCCACTTTGATTTTTTCTTATAATTGGATTCTTTTTCTTTGTCTTGGGGAGTTCACTTGGTCTTAGGGAGGTGTTATCGATTATATTTGATTCGAAGACTTTGTGGATTTATTCGAATGATTTCTTGAAGAATATACTAGGACAAGTATCTATTAGGTATGTCTTACCCATTTGATTTCCTATTTGTAATGTAAATTCTATCCCTTGAACTAATTTTGAAATGTTGATTTTAATTACCCACTTGAGTATGTTCTTTTTTTGTAATGTGTTGTGATGAAGCTTGCATGATTCCATCAGGCATGTGAGTGGTGTTGCATGTAGGGGAAAGTGATTTATCACTAGAGGAATAAGTATCATTAGAAGTAAGGGATATGTTACCTCTTTAGGTATTGTTTTTGGTGGAACTAACATGAGGGGTGGCTAGTTCTAGTGGTGATATAAGCGGTTGTGGGTATGGGAAGTATAAACATGGATCCAATTTTATTTGTAATTTATTGTGGGGTAACCAAGGGCTAGCTACCCTCCACTAGTGGAGTGATAAGTGGAATGAGGTGTTACTTCCTTCCCTATTTCAAATCATAGTTGGTTTGATCGTGTGTATTGATTTACTTTCATGGTTAGTATACCTTGTTGATTGTTCCTTTCTTACTTGATTGGTGTGAATTTTTTTACATGATTGTGTTGATATGGGTGTTGTGTTATTTCAAAATCCCGGTTATTAGTTCTTAAGCCCTTTTTGAGTTGGGGAACTTGTGGAGAAATGGGGTGTGTAATCATTCCCCATTGCATGGTTGGGCGGTTGATTTAACAAAAAAGAACTTCTATATAAACCCTAATATTTCACACTCACATATGAATAAATAAATGTTGTAATACATATTGGACACAATCAATAAGTTAGATAAATATGCAACCCTAAGTGTAAGAGAAGGAAAGAATGACTTATCTAATTTCACACTATTCCTTAAACCGATGTGTTGGAAGAATGATGAATAGGAAGGGAATATTATCAGAATCTGCATGCACGATAAATTTCAGAATCACTAGATAAGCCTGGACCATAACACATGGAATAGGTCAGGGGATCCTAGGCACTAGAGTCTACTTATGGGATTTTGTGACTACACAAGAGCTCGGAACCTATTTTCTTGGTGCCGCAAGATGGTCACTAGTAATCAGTTTTGATCACATATATGTCACACTATGGTCACATAATTCACATGTAACCTAAAAAAGAGATGTTCACCTACAAAACCCATAAAACAACATCAAATTTGAAAAGAGATGCAATATGGGAGTCATACTGACCCCGTGGTTACCCAACCGAGTGAACTTACGACCAAGTGTTGTACTACATCTCAAACTCATTAGAATTCTTGTGTCTCGTATGATATAACACCATGCCCTAGGAAGACCTTATGCAAGTGTATGTGATGATGGGTGATAACTAGATGTACCAATGTAAATAGTTGTGTGGATGAAAAAATGAACTCCCCTCCCTATGAATTGTATGTAGAAAATGTAGTCCCTTTTCCTTGTATGAGTGTTAGATGGATGCCTTTGATGCTATTATATGCCTTTGGATATAACCTTAGGTGATGATAATAGATGCTTTTGATCTTGGTCTTTTTTTTCTCACATAGCTTTGTATTTATATGATTCCATTGGTTGAATTTCATAATTGAAAACTAAAAGAATGACCCATAAGAAAATAAGATGCCCAAAAGATAAAAGAATCCTAAAAAATTCAAGTAAGATGAAAGAGGTCGGGTACCCATAGGGAACATGACACCTGGGTACCGATGTCCTAGTTGCTCACCGGGTGTCTAGAGTTATAAAAGATGAGAAATTGAAATTCCAATCAGAAGTTTCAGGTGTGAAATAAACACTTATTTCACTAAATTGGGACTTATTCTAGTCTAAGAAGCTAAAAATATAGCGAATATTGGAATCCAATATTACTATTTTTAGATTCCAAAATTTCAAATATTGGAATTATCTACACTCAAAAATCACACATATTAGATTCAAAAATTACACATATTGGATTCAAAATCACAGATATTGGATTCAAGAATCGCATATATTATAACCTATAATCACATATAGTGGAATCTAAAATCACCTATATTTAACTATACTCCAAAATCACATATAATGAAATCCAAAAATAAAAATATTGGAATCTGTTAATTCTCCTTCTGAAGTCCAATATATCTGGTCATGATTTAAATTTATGTATATGTGAAAATACATTTAATGATTTCAAGGAATCCAATATTTATATGAGAAATAATGTTTGATGGGTGCTATCCCGTATAGAATAGATACATGTTATGTTTTATAAGGGCTAGCGGCTGCTAGGATTAATGATTGCTTTGGAATAATTCTCTTATCAGTTTTAAGATGTTTTTAAGATTAAACTATGTAAATTTGAATATTTAAAATTCCATTAAGAAAGCAGCCACTAGGCTAATGACATTCACGAGATGTGAGACATTTCCAAATTCAATTACTATGGTTCGATTGAACCTTGGGGAAACTAGAGAATTACCAAAGATGTTATGAAGAAACTTAAAGAGGGTGACGATTCAATTTAGGAGAATGTAATTAATTGTAAAACCATTCTAGATATATTTTCATATTTAAAGTTAGATCTCATATTTACTTCATTTATTATGGTGTGATTGAACCTCAGCATAACCAGAGAATTTTTGAAGATGTTATGAAGAAATTAGCAGAGGGTGACGATCTAGTGTAGGAGAATGTAATTAATTATAAAACCATACTAGATATATTTTCATATTTAAATTTAGATATAAAATCAACTATAAGAGACATGGCATTAAAAATTTTATATTCAAATATGGATATGAACTTATTAAAAATTAACTATAAAACTATCCCATATATATTATAGTATTTAAATATAGCTATTAAATAAATTGAAATTCCTTTACTAAAGTTAAGTAGAATTAGAGTAAAAAATTGATGAATAATTTGAATTTATAATGTAACACTATTCCCAAATATAGGCTTCCAAATAACCAATACAAAACATAGTAAAGCTCTAATAAAAATCTCCCTATAATTGTTTTTATGATCTAATATAATCCCAAACATCTTGATTTCCTTTAAATGGCTACAAAAAGGCCACAACACATCTAACAAGTATGTGTCTTCTGAATTAGAATCTATGTTAAATGTTTCAGCAATTATGTAGTTCGCAACATCATTGAACTTGTTTTTCTCTAAAGAGTCATCTACAAGCACTATATTTTTACAATTGTACGATGCATTAAATCGCAACCAAACGAAGTTAAGATTCTTGAGATATAATTTGGTATTCCCATAACCTTCATAATCAGAGTGTTTGGTCTCGATGCAATCTTCTATGTAAATATGAACTTGAAGCTTACAACCTCTAAGATGATGTTTTGAAGGAATGAAGGCATCATGTCATCAACATTTGAATTTCTCGCTGATGTCCATATTTCTATGTTGAAATATTTTTGCACCAATATAAGAACTCTTTCACTTTAGGTTTGAGAAAATAATTTTTTTGAGCTCGATACTACCAAACGCTTTTTAACTATTTAAATGTTGAAGATGCCTTGTGGAGGGTGTGTGCTAAAACACCATTTATATCAAATATGATTAGTTTCATGTTGCATGTGTTTGTATCTGCAAATGAAAAAAAAATAAAATAAAATTATTGAGGGTCATGAATTAATTAAAAATAAAAAGTCCCTTTCGATATTATTATATGAACAATCAAATGGTTGTAGATAGTGACAAAGGTAAAATCCAAGGGCATTCCTTATTTCTTATTGTTATACTAGGAAGATTTTCTTGTGAAGAATTTATTTGAATAGAATATAATATTTCATCTTGATCGAGTATTTACATACCATATTGTAGTTATTTCATTACATTGGAAAGTGGTATATATTTTCTAATATCAAGCAACAAAATAGTATTTAAGCATGCTCGCAATTAATTTAGGAATACATATTTCATTATTAAAATCGCTCAAAGATTTGTTACATTAAATATTTTCTGTTAATTCACATTTGCAACTTATACACTCACACTCTGAACTTATAATTAGGGAAGATTTAAATTCTCCCAACTTATAATCGTACAATCGTAATTTAAATAGTTACGCATAACCATCACTAAAACATATGAATGTATTTTATTTACAATGTTAAGTTGTATCATCACGATAACATTTTAAAATGCTAACTTTTTATCTAGCATTACTCGCTCTAAACATAGGGGATTAAGCCTTAGGCAAACTAGCTAAATTGCCTAGGTTCTAGCCACCGAATCTAAAAATTTCTTTTTTGTTGGTTAATTTTGGAACTTAACTTTAAAATAATTTATCTAAAGACTTAATATTGATCAACCAATTTATAGATATTATTTTATAGTAACATAAATTTCACGCATACACATAAAAATGTTTTGTAATATTTTTTGCAAGTAAGAGAAAAAATCACATATTCATAAGAACACATGATTTTTTTGGTATTTTTACCCATTCTCGATGTAGCTCCAAATTATGTAGGTGTGTTACTATGTAATTTTTCTACAAAAAGGCTAATGCATTTTTATAATGGTGATGGTGTATCTAGTAGAGGTGAGTATAATTGAAGGAAAAAAGTATTTAATTTTCTATTCTTAATTTTTTGGCGGAAATTTATATTATTTTTTATGGAGGAATCTATAGGCCTATTCCAAATACAACTCTTCATAAAACCATACGAACTACATAAACGGTTTTGTTTCTTTGCGAAAAAAATAGTGCTTTATTTCAGGATAGAGTTTGTGTCACCTACTGGTAAGGATAAATTAGACTTGTAAGAAGCCCTGTATAAAATATTGTATTTTTTGCATTATGAGCATCTCCTAAGATTAATTTTTTCAATCCACAATATATTTTTTATCCTTCCGTGATAATTTAATAATATATTTTTATTATTATTTTATTATGACCATGATGTAAATTTAAAAATGTAAAAATATAGACAAATTATTTATTTACTTTATGGAAAAATATTAAATAAATTTTTGAGGAGGGTGCCCACTCAAACTATTGCCTAGGGCGCTTCTGACCTTTAATTTGGCTTTGGGTCTAAATATTTGATGTCATCTACCAAATTCAATCCCTTTAACACTATTGGTGATAAATCTTTGTGTAAATCGAGTGATAGACCACCTATCTTTTGAGCAATTTTTTCCTCCGCTTGTAATCCCAACCATAAAATTTGCTAGAGGGTTTCCCTTTGCACGTAATGTAATACAAATTGTGTATTCAAAATTATAGGGGACATCGGTTCTAATCCAAACATTTTCTCGATATTTTATTACAATTCCATCAACCATTTTGTAATTTTATTTTCCCTAGAGACTAATGGATTCAAGTCAGTTGATATTTTTTTATTGAAGGCCTTTGTCGATTTTCAACATCACCGCTAAAGTGAGTTTATCCGACTGTAATCTCAATTCAAATTTATTTGATAATGACTTTATAAACTCTTTCAGGCCACCTCGCATGTTGATAGTCTCCTTCGTAACTTGAATGTGATGTCCCCAGAGGGCGATTGGTTTTTCTCATACAAAAATCCCTCCAAATCTAAAATAAGCAATTAATTCTTGTGGCTAACTATAGGGAAGTAAAAATAATTAATCAATCTCATATCAATTCTAACCAATGGAAAAAATCAACATTTTAGCTTGCGGCTACCACTTACTAGTGGGCCTTGCATTTAGGATTGCATCTTCTTTACTCGTAGTTGGATCCTTTGATGAAATATTTGTTTCAAACAATATTAATATAGTCATTTCTTTGGAAAATGAAAGCTTATTTGAAAAATATATATTGAACTATGTGGTAAAATGGTAAGTTCAATATTTACACTTTATATAGCTACCACTTACCGACTAAGCTTCCAAATTGCCTTACATAGACCTTACTATATGTTAGTTTTTTGATGCAATATGTATTACAAAAAAAAGTAATCAATTCAAAATTGATTTCATGCTATAACAAATGAAAGCATAATTTAAAAGCATACTAGTCTTCATGGCAATATGGTAAGTACAAATCAAAATGTTATATGTCTTCTGAATGAATTTTAGTGGCCGCTAGGGTTTGTTTATATCCGTTGAACCACCCATTGGTGGAAAACACTTTTGAGATATTGATGTGGATTAGTGACCACTAGGATATGCCATCATTGGCTGGAATAATCATATATTCTAATGTTTGTATCATTATGTTGATACTAATGGTTTATGTAGACAACTAACAACCTAGAAACTATAAAATATGTAGCATTGGATTCCACCATGAACTTTTGAAATAGGTTATTTGGTAATTCCTTTTTTGAAAATGGTTCCGCTTCTAGAATTAGATGATATTGTTTTCTATAACTTTGTGAGCCTTAGAAATGGTTATGTTTAAAAATACGCATGGCTAACATACCTGGTTATGTCTGCATATTCATGTTTCCTACCACCACGCACTCCACTATTACTTTCTCCAAGTGTTGGTCATCTCGCATAAGCCATTAATTTTTTCATAAATGTATGGGACCTAAAACATGATTCTTATTTATAAATGCATATGACTAACATACCAGGATTTTCTTGCATATTCATGGATGATGTGGCTAAGTTCTCCTCATCTGTGGTTAGAGTTGGTGAGCATAAATTATTGTAAAAAATGAGAACAATGGTAATTGAAAATAAATCTCATTAAACATATTTATAAAATTAGTGAAGGTGAATCACCATGTTAAGTTAGTTGTGTAGCGTCAAGTTGAGAGGTTTCTACATTGATTCATATTTTTCTTTGGTTTTCTGTGTAAATAATAATGTGTAAGTAGATTTTTTTGGTTGAAAGACATTTAACACAATCACATGTTTGAGTTGTATTCCAATACAAACCTTTCTTCATGTGAGAATAGTAATGTTTCAAAAACATTTCCTAACTATGTGTCTCAACAATAAAAACAACACATTGATTGGATTAAAATCATACAAGTAGTACGACACTTCTACCATATAACACTAATATAATAGAATCTAGGGAACAACGTTGAGTAAACATCTCAAACCAAAACTCATATTATCGATCATAAGGAAAAGGATGTTTGTTTCCTTTTAGGCCAATTTGCGTATAGTTATCAATTGTTGTGGAAGTTTTTACATCCAATCCCTAGTTACTTCTTCTCTTTCATCATTTTTATTTTCACAGTTGTGCACTCCAGTTATTGTGTACATAAGAAAAAACATTTAAATTTCCCGCTGCTATCATAGAGTCTGTAGCATCCATCCATAATTGATTCTTCATTGTCTTTAACCTTTTCCATGTATTTTTTATTGTTTCTCTCAACATTTTTAATATTCAATTGGTATGAGAACAATAATAATACATTCTAGCACACTGGTTCCAATAACTATTAGCAGCTCCATTATTTCTTCAAAAGAAATATCACTAGACAAATTACAAAAATTAGTGATAACACATTTTGCATTGAAAGGATTGGTGGCAAGAATAACTGCTAGATTTGACAAAAGTTGGAACAGTATGCACATTGATAAGTAAATTATTTTGTGTCCACCATCCTTGCTAGTATATTGTCTTCCATTGACACCACATAGTTGTCTAATATTGTCTAAGCCTCGACGGGAAGAACTTCTTCCGCCACCTGGTCCTTTTTCGTTTAGATTTTTTTCCCATATGCAGGAATCAAATTTTCTCTTTCCTTTCCTCTCTTCACCCAATAGTACAGATAACTAGTGGTAGTGTGATTCATGTAATTTAACTTTTTCAATTACATTCGATTCACTACAGGATGTCAATAGATTAATATCTAGATGTTTGTCTTTAAAATATTGTAGAACTTTTTCTCTCATTTTTCTATCTCCTTTTATTCTCTGATAATAAGAATCAAATGTCTCGTACATTACCTTGTGGAGAAAACTATTGCAATGATTTCCATCGAGAGGGATCAAGACTTTCTATTCTTATCAAATAAAATTCTTAGCGACCGTCAACCTTCATTACTCATTGAAAGGAATAATGTAATGGCCGCTAGGCTCAACAATTTTAATTTTGAGAGGATTCAAGACTTATTTATTTCTCCTAAGATATATATTTTTAAATTATAATCCATATTCATTCGTATCAAAGAAAAATCCTAGCAGCCGCTAGGCTTAACAATTTCTCAATTTGCAAGTAGCTATTGATTAACAACTCATGATATAGCTTAGAGGCTTCCAGGATCCTTTCATTGCCTATTGTTGTAGTAATCACTATCTTTACATATTTAGATCGATTGTAATTTTTAATTATTATAATTGTTTCAAATCGGCTACACGTTACTTGGTGGAGCCAATTTTTGTACTACATTCCATCTAGAGGGATCAAGACTTTTGGTTTTTATCAAATAAAAGGTTTAGTGACCATTAAGCTTGATTACTAGTTGAAAGGAATAATGTAATGCCACTAGACTCAACAATTTTGAATTTATGAATAGTTATATTATAACAAATTAGTGGTATAGCTTAGTGGAAGCTAGATCCTATAATTATCACCTATCATTGTAATTGTATCATTTTGGGTGGGCTTTATATGATAGCCCCAATCATGCGCACTACATATTTATCTCGGTACAATATATATCTTTTAAAATTGGAATCCATATATACCCCTGAGAGTAAGTGCTATTTTTTGGAGTTTTGATAAGATAAATCATTGCAACATATAATTCACATCAGTTTTTATCAAATAAAATGCATAGTAACCACTAAGCTGCTTTATTTATTGATTGAAATGACATATGGTCATTGTGCACAACAATTACTTAATTTAGAAATAGTGATAGAATAAAAATCATGATATAGCCTAGCGGATGCTAGCTATATACCAATATATCTTGTCATTATATACACTATCTTTATAGCTTTGAGGTGCTAGTGCTTTTCATTTTTTTAATGTAAAAACACCTTCTAGGATTTCAAAATTTTCATGCCACGTGTCGTCATTTTAATGGTAGTTATTTATATTATAATATCGTGGTTTCATATAGTTTCAAAATATTTTATATTTGTTTATTTACATTTTAATTTCATACTAAATGTGTCTATTATAATGTTTTATAACTATTAGGCTCAAAACATGCCACATGGCACATTATAATTAGATAATTATTTTTCCTTTACGCACTACATCTAACATTGTTTTAGTTGATTTTGATAAAAAAAATTATTCCTATACATTTGTACACTTTATTTCATTTTTTTATCATATTTTAAATTATGTTTCAACTATTTTAAGCTATAGCCATGTGTCACATCATTTTACTGGTTGTTATTTATATTATAATATCGTGGTTTCATATTATACTCATTTCTTTACATTTTAATTTCATAATAAATGTGTCAATTATAATGTTTTCTAACTATCAGGTTCAAACTTACCACATGGCATAGAGTAATTAGAGAATTATATTTCATTAGCGCACTACATCTAACATTATCTAGGTGATTTTTGATTAAAAAATAAAAATAAATGTGCCTATAAATTGATATAATTTATTTCTACTATTTTATTATAATATTATAAGTTTTATTACGTTTCAAATATTTTAAGCTATAACTAATAAAAAGGTTTTTTTCAATATTGTTTATTTTTTCGATATCCCACACCTTTTCTCAATGAGTGGAAAATTCAAAATTTGAATTGTGAATTCCCCACATTTTTGAGAATTTAAAATTTCAATATTAACACAATTTCCTCTTTCTAATTTTCAAATTTTCACATCCCGCACCTTTTATATTTTCAAAATTTATAGAGTAGAGTGTGCGAAAAAACTATGGAATGCTTCTTGAGAACTATTTTTTAGGGTTTTTGTTTTTTCGGTCTTACAGAACAACAACTCATGAAATCATAGAACAATACAAGAAAGCCAAAGATTGCATGGCCAAATGTAAGAATCCTAGTAATTTTGGCTAGGGAAAAATCAAACAATAATTATAATCACATTCATGGATTAAAAAATGGGAACAATCAAGTAGTAATAAAAAGGTACTCACACACCGGGGAAGCAAAAGGGGTTATGGAAAAATATTACAGATAGTTAGTTTGATGTAGTAGTCGGTGGTTTGAATGACATCACCAAGCATGAAATAATCTCATATCTAAATAATGTATTTATCAAAAATGTATATTATACTAAATGTGCACCTTTTTTATCACAAGCTTATTCATTTGTTCTATCTTCGACTAGATCTTGTCTATTTAACCTCGTCAACCTTGCTTTTCCCTAAAAATTCACTTCATGGCCCAATTCTTCTTATTGATTCCTTCGATCATTTTGTCAAACCTCCTTGTGCTTACTAGTTCCTATCTTTTTCACATCAGTTTAGCCCTACTTTTCCCTATGAAAATGTGTGTCACGGCCTAACTTTGTTTATTAGTTCCTTCGAGATCATTTTGTCACACCGCCTTGTTCTTAAATAAAATAAGGAATTTGTTGGGCCCCAATCGAAGAAAATTTAATCCCTTTTCAACACCAGTTTTTAATTCATTTGAGAACTTTCAAGTTTCGCGTTGATCTATGTCCCCTCGGGATTTTTTTTTGATAATGATGGTCACCACATAATCACTAGTTTTTAAAATTGTTATGTTTAACGAGACTCAAAATATTATTTTGGTATTCATTAATTCTACCTTTTTGCCTTTCAATATGATGATAGAAACAACCCGAGGTAAATATTTCATTGTACATTGTTTATATGGTTTCCATGTTGATTTTGTGAGAATATATTTGAGGTTAACAAAATGGTCTAAAACTAGTAAAATCATATTAGGTTTTCAATTGTGAGATATTTTTTGTGCAATGGAAGGTTAAACATATTATATATATGCCTAAATTATATATATATATATATATATATATTATAATCACTATGTATTTAAATTTATATATTAAATATTTCAATCACTATGTATCTATGTATGTTAGTCACAACGATATAATTATTTTAAAACAATATTATTAGTAGGCCACGTATTATTGGTGGAAGATAGAGTATTGACATATATATTGATTCATTAGGGTTGCTGTGGAAGGCCACAATATTATTAGTCTATTTATAAGGCCACAAACTAATATTATTTAGATATTAGTTATCGCTAGGATTTAACAAAAATAAGAAATATATTACAAACTTAGTGGCCACTAGGGTATAACACAATACCATATTTATAGCTTAGTAATCGGTACTCAATAATGCATATCATGAAGTCATACACCACTAAGACACTACCACATCATAATATTTGGAACATAGTGGTGTTACTGGATTTAACAAAATAAATAAAGATATTACGAGTCTAGCTTCTACTAGGTATTGTGCAAACATATTATTTGGAGATTAGTAGTCGTTAGGGTTTCAAAAAATAAAGAAAGATATTGTAATTCTAGCGTCCGCTAGGTATTTCCGCAACATATTATTTGTACCTTATCGGTTGCTAGGATTTCACAAATTAAATTAAGGTAGTATGAAATTAGCAGCCACTAGGTTATGCCTCAAAAACATTTTTTGAGCTTAACGATTAGTACTCAATAACATATATCATGATTGTATACTTTGCTAAGACACTGCCATATCATAATATTTGGAACATAATTGTCACTAGGATTTAACAAAATAAAGAAAGATATTTTGAGTCTAGCATCCACTAGGTATTGCCACAACATATTATTTGGAGCTTAGCAATCACTAGGATTTCACAAATTAAATTAAGGTAGTATGAAATTAGCACTGATATGTACTGCCACAACATAATATTTAAAAAGGCTTTCACCACGTGTAAATATTTTAAATGAAATTTATTTGAGCTTAAGGTCTCTAAAATTTACAATGATGTAATAATTTAAGCTTGGCACTCATTAGGATTTAACACATAATATTTGGGGCATAACAGTTACAAGAATTTAACACATTAAATTAAGATTTTAGGAGGTTAGTGTCCATTATAATATGAATACTCAAAATGTTTTCAATTTGTTGGTGGTAAGCTTTAACAAATCAAATTAACAAATTTTGAGCAACATGACATCTAAGTGCTTCCACAGTAGAATATTTTGAGCTTATATGTCTTGAGCATTTAACGGGATGAAGAATGAAATTATTAGGTTAGTTTCCACTATCTTATGTTGCAACATTTTATTTGAAGATATCTTTTCGCTAGGATTCAATGAAAAAAAAGTGATAATTGCGAGCTTAGCGGCCACTAGGTTATGCCTCAAAAATATTTTCTGAGCTTAGAAATTAGTACTCAATAACAGATATCATGATGTTATACACCGTTAAGACACTGCCACATCATAATATTTGGAACATAGTTGTCACTAGGATTTAACAAAATAAAGAAAGATATTTTGAGTCTAGCATCCGCTAGGTATTGCTGCAACATATTATTTGGAGCTTAACAGGTTGCTAGGATTTCAAAAATTATATTAAGGTAGTATGAAATTAGCAGCCACTATGTACTTCCACAATATAATATTTAAAAAAAATATTTCAATAAGATTTAAAATTTTAAATGAAATTTATTTGAGCTTAGTGACCACTAGACTTTACATCGATGTAATAATTTAATATTAGCATTCATTAGGATTTAACACATAATATGCGGGGCACAATGGTCACAAGAATTTAACACATTAAATTAATATTCTTGGAGGCTAGCATCGCTAGAGTATGCCCACTCATAATATTTGCAAGTTTTTGGTGGTATGTTTTAACAAATCAAATTAACAAATTTTAAGCTATATGACATCTAGTTTCTTCCACAATAGAATAATTTGGGCTTTAGATGTCTTAAGCATTTAACAAGATGAAATATGAAATTTTTAGCTTCACATCCACTATCTTATGTTGAAACATATCATTTGAAGATATTTTGTCGCTTAGGTTGAAATAAAAACATGTCAAATATTACAATCTTAGCGGTCGTTAGGTTATGCCTCGAAAACATTTTCTAAGCTTAGAGATTGGTACTCAACAACGGATATCATGAAGTTATATGCCGCTAAGACACTGCTGCAACATATTATTTATAATATAGCAGATGCTAGGATTTAACAAAATAAATAAAGATATTTCGAGTCTAACGTCTGCTAGGTATTTCCGCAACATTTTATTTTTACCTTAGTAGTCGCTAGGATTTCACAAATTAAATTAAGGTAGTATGAAATTAGCAGCCTCTACATACTACAACAACATAATATTTTAAAAATATTTCTATAGGATTTAACATTTTAGATGAAATTGATTTGAGTTGAGTGGTCGCTAGCCTTTACAATGATGTAATAATTTAAGCTTATCATTTGTTAGGATTTAACACATAATATTTGGGGCATAGCGGTCGTAAGAATTTAACACATTAAATTAAGATTCTAGGACAATAACATCCGCTATAATATGTGTACTCATAATGTTTGCAAGTTGTTAGCGGTATGCTTTAAAAAATAAAATTAACAAATTTTGAGCTACATGTTTTTAGCTTAGCATCCACTATCTTATGTTGCAACATATTATTTTAAGATATTTTGTCGCTAGGATTAAACTAAAAACAAGTACAATATTGTGAGGTTGGCGTCCAAGTAGGTTATGCCTCAAAAACATTTTTTGAGCTTAGCATTCAGTTATCAATAACAAATATCATGAAGTGATACGCTGCTAAGACATTGCCACATCATAATATTTGGAACATAACAGCCATTAGGATTTAACAAAATATAGTAAGATGTCTGCTAGGTATTGTCACAAAATATTATTTGGATCTTAGCGGTCGCTAGGATTTCACACATTTAATTAAGGTAGTATGAAATTAGTGGCCTCTACGTACTGCCTCAACGTAATAATTTACACTTAAAATTGTTAGGATTTAACGCATAATTTGGAGCATAGCGGTCAAAAGGATTAAACACATTACATTAAGATTCTAAGAGGATGGAATTTTGAGCTACATGACATCTAGGTGCTTCCACAATAGAATATTTCATTCTTAGATGTCTTGAACATTTAACAAGATAAAGAGTGAAATTTTAAGCTTGGCATCCGAAAGCTTATTTTGCAACATATTATTTGAAGATATGTTGTCACTAGGATATTATGAAGTCTTAGGCTGTTAAGACACTACCACATCATAATAGTTAGAACATAGCAGCCGTTGGGATTTAAAAAAATAGAGAAATATATTTCCATTCTACCATGTGCTAGGTATTTCTACAACATATTATTTATAGTTTATGCCATATCAACAAATTTGGAGCTTAGTGTATCAAAACAACAAATGCATGTTTAGATAAGTATATAATTTGGAATATATACACAATCATTGCATAAATTATAAATATTCATCTATCAACATGTCATACATATCATAGTTCTTTCCTTCCTATCTCACGTACTACAATTTATGAGTCACTGTGGTCCTTCCTTAACTACGGGGTGTTGTTGATCCGAGACTCGCGGACATGTTTTCTTCCTTTCTTTTGCTCTCATTCAGTCCTATTTTATCATCACATTATTGTGCCTCCTCAAAATCATTTTTACAAATATGAGAATCTCTTTTTATCTTTTCCATATCCAAAATCATGCTTCTATATAACACAACATACTTGTCAAGAAAATCCTTTTAATTACCGCATGCTTTTTTACAAATTTCCTTGAGGTCTCTATTTTTTGTATTTTTTCCCTTGTTTTGGAAATAATCTCAATGACATGTAAATTTTCTCCTTCATTCTCCTCATCTATTCTCCTTTGAAAATTAACCATGAATTGCTAAAGGGATGTTGTGAACTCTTCATCAGAAACCAATGCATGGTTTCCTTTAAATATTTCCATGACCGAAGCTTCTATGAAAACATGATTTCCTCTAGAAATAATGTCATAAAATTGCAAAGAAAGTTTTCTTACCTATTCATTCCTTTCCCTTAGTCTTCTTCCTACTCCTTTGTATGGATACAATTCTTTATATTATTATACAAGCCATGAAATACCTCTTCTACATCATAAAATGTGCCAAGATTTAAATTTGGCCTTTAATTTAGTTTCAAGCTATTTATTTATAGCATGTACTCCCTCACTACTTCTATGGTTACTTTGGTGTGGCCCTTATAAAGGATTTTGGATCTTCCTCGTATTGCACCACTTGGGATCCTTTGGATTTCCTTTTCTTTGTAAGAGTGAAGAGGTCTTCTGATTCATGCCAAATAATGGCTTGATGTGTTGACATATTCTTTTTGGTTATCCTTTTCAAGGTTCTCATATGAAATTTCTTTGTAGGAAATTATGAATTGATCTATCCAATTGTTTCTCACTTGTTATGAAGTGGAGGGAGAATTTTGAAAGGGTTTCATTGGGGCTTCACTAGATGGAGCTTCATTTAGTTTCAGACAACACTTCTCAAAACTCAAATCAAGATTCATTTGGTGGACATAAGGGAGAATAGGGTTGTTGTGAATGTTATAAATACAAATCTTGCTTTCTCTTCATATCCTCCTTTTTAATAATTTCTCTCAGACGTGGAACCTCCCTTGTCTCCTTCATATTCTACTGAATAAGGCTATCTTGTGTTTGATAATCCATACCCATTCATTATCATCATGCACGTGACCATACCATATATTTAACTATCCTTTAAGGGAATTAAGGTGTTGGGAAACGTACACAATAAAATCAACACGTGACCTTCTTCACACCCAACTTCCTGAGTTCGTGCCAAGATAGTTGGTGTAGAATAGAAATAGATGTGTGTATGTGACGGTGATGGATAATCTAATGAGGAAGCCTTATATCTTTGACACACAATAACAAGATTTGTGAATCTAAGGAAAAGAATGCTCTCCTAACCTAAAGTGGTGTGATTGATCGATCTGATATGATAGATTCTCGGAGACTCCAATCAATATTGAGCTCTGTCGAGATTCTATTCAATGGTTGTTGAACACATGGAAATTGACCTACGGGTACCTCATATAGATTTCAAGATAAGGTCATGAAAGTAAGAATGAAATGCGTAATGAAGCCACAGAGACTATGGACAATGCTTCAGTTTGGTCTAGAAGGTCTTAGCTTGATTAGCTATTATGTTCAATAATGGAAGTTTTGTAATGGTATCAGGTGGAAGCAGTGATGATCTAAATATTGATGTGTGTAAACTAGTGTTGATGTCTAATTGGTTAGCAGGCCCATTTGGTTGTGGGATGTAAGGATCATAACCAAAAAATCATGGAGGTTGTGGTCTTATTATGGTCATGTGCGTAATCAAACCCTATTGCCAAGAGTAGTCCAATAGTCATAGGCTTGATTAGCAGCGATGTTTAGCATGTTTTGTTATATTTTATCAGAGAATGTAGTAGGTGTGCGTAATACTATCAAACATAAACTTGTATCAATATATGTTATCAAATCCAGCCCGTTGGATTGTGGGACCAAAGGATCACAATCATACATCTTTTCTTGTTGGGGTCATTGATGGTCATATATAATGAAATTGAAATGATCCTAATAAAACAAACTAACTATAAAAGGAAATCTAATCTATGTTTTTGGTGTTTTCACAATATATCGAGAGAAAAAAATGAAAGAAAACTAATCTAATAAAAGTAAATGTTTTTTATCTTTTCTAGTTTTTAAGCAATGCGTTCTAATCTAATAAACAAACTAAAGACAAGTAATCAACCAGATGTAGTTGGTTACTTGTGTGAATATGTGAATCTAAATATAAAACAAATAACCTAATCTAATCAAAACCCTTCAAACCCTACCTTAGAGGTGAAGAAAAAATCATGACCCTGAAAGAGCTATTGTTCCCCATAACTTCCTTGGTAATGTCAAAGAGAAAAATTTCTAATGATTTGATCTACTTGTAATTGCCTAATCAATTCAAACAAAAATTTTACTACTCTATTTGATATGCAATTGAAATTGATAATTCAAACTTGAAAATTTATCAAATGAAGAAAACAAACAAATAATTCCAACCTGGATAAACAAGAGCTTTGGAAAATTTGGTTGTATCTATGTCTATCCCTCTAGTTTCTTCCTTTCTGTCTTTGTGTGTTCATATGAATACAAGGAATTAGGAATGCAAGAACAAAAGCAAAATAAGATGCTTGAGCAATGGAAACTTGAAGGTAGTCTAGTTGTAATGCAAGTAGAAGAGAGATAACAAAAGAGATCTAAGCTTGGCTATGCAATTCCTAGTAGGATTGTGGCAGCAATACTATGCAAGATACACAAAAATTCTTAGGCATTTTTCTTGAATAAAAGCATGGAATATATAAGAATTGGGGCTGGGATGTGCCTTCATGCACAAGGAAAGAAGAGGAAGTTCCAACTAACTAAAGCACATGCAAAAATAGAAGAGGGAAGGAGAACCAAACAATCAAAACTATTTATAGACAAATCGGTTCACAAATGCATCCTAAAAGTTAAGTTAAATGAGTTGTCACATGTTAAGAACATGTATGATGGAATCTAGAAAAATCACTCATGACCTCCACACTGCGTAGGGCGGTGGTCGTAGGACCACCACCCTACTAGGCGGAGCTCAGAACCACCGCCTGTAGGGCGGTGATCCGAAACTAAAGGACAAAACAAGCATAGGATGAAGCGAGATGCTGGAAAAAGTGTGGAAAATATATGTTAGGACGTTTAGGATACAAATATACACTTTGCATACGGGTTTTGGAGCTCAAACATCTTCGAAAGGACGTGAATCAACATTGAGGACTTTTCTAACTATTTTCCAACCATGTAGCATAAACAATTTTGGGTGTGTATATATTACCCCTCATAGAAGCATCTTAGCCATGAAAAAGGAATAAAACATAGAGTCCGAGTATGGCATTCCCTAAATGGGAGTTAGAAGCTATACCGAGACACATTTGTGTCGAAACGTCAAACGCTCTGATACATGTAAGAGGGAAAGAGGACTCAAGTGCCGATAGAAAAAATGTTTAAAAATAAACACTAAATCTAAATGACAAGATGATTTACCATTTTTACAAGGATATAGAGATATACATGTGCCAACGCTCTAGCCTTGTGAACACATACACTCAAAACAAGGTCAAAACATCATATATATATATATATATATATATATATATATATATATACAAAACAACTCATTTTTAATTGATTTGAGTATATTTGACTTGATGAGTTTGGTGATCTAGACCCACTTTGTGACCATTTTGATGGGAGTATAGCCGAAATGACCATTACGAGATCATGATCATTCCTCCATGAGCGGGAGATCGATTGGCACGCATCTAAGCTTGGTTTTTTTCACTTTTAGGTTTTCAAAACTAAAATGTCAAAATGTCAAAAAGTTTACCTAGGGGGGATTATTTTCAAAATTTATTGTCTTAAATGAGTCTCTAAGGGGCGCCCATGGGGTAGTCTTTTATTTCATCCAAAATGGTCCCTTTTTATGTTTTTGAGCATTTTTAGGGTTAAAGGTGTATTCAAAAAATCAGTCCATGACTACCACCATAAGTAGGACGACGGTCGTGGAACCACCGCCACACTAGTCGATGGTTTTGGATAGAATGATCAAAATGCATGTTAACATGGATTTTTTTGGATTTTGGATGTTTTGTCATGTTTTTGGTGAGCTTATCTTTTGATATACATTACTAACTCTCTTTTGGGAGCTTATCTTTTGATATATGTTACAGGACTAGCTAGGAGGCTGGAAGGGCCATAAAGGAGGGTTGGACTATGGTTATCCTAGGTGTACCTATAGCAATCAGGTGTGTGGTCCATGCTTTGCGGGGAAGCTGGTGCCTCTTGAGGACTTTTACTTCAGATCACGTCCACTCCCGCCACAAAGCAGAGAGGAGGATGAGCCTATAGATGTTGACTCGAACTCTTAGGAGAACATTAGAGATGAGATCAAGGAGGATTCGGTTGGAGAGGAGAAAGAGGATGGGGGTTCGAAGATGAGACCTGGAGAGGAAGCCCGCATGTAGGAGGAGGAGAGTGACCCTGAGTGGTATGATACTCAGGATATACTGAGGGTAAAATATGAGGAGGCAAGTGTAGAGAGAGACCTTGGTCTCAAAGGCACCACTTCCTCGAGATGGAGAGTAAGATCACATGTACCTGATAGGAAAGTGTTTCACCTCCGGCTTTGGGGAGGTCCTACAACCACCAAAGTAGTAGTAGAAACCACTGACCCTACTTGGATGCCCAAATATCTGAGTATGTTTGATACTCTTCTCTTGACCTTGTTATTTGGGAATGTTAGTTTGGTACTTCATTTTTTTGGTTTTCTAACTCACTACTTCTTCTTTTCTTTCTTGCAGTGATTGTGAAGGAGTGGCATGAGCTTATCTGATGAGTGTGTATGTACACCCTACTGATCCCTTTGGGGAAGACCCTAGTTGAGTTAATCGATGACTTAGGCCAACCACTTGCAGCCAATAGACACATTGATGCGTTTACACCTATCTAGAGAGTAGTGAAGGTGATGACCTCCCTTCATACTCAGATGGCTAGGTACGAGGCACCCGAGTGATTGATGAGGAAGAACCACTCTCATAGTGAGACCATGACCAATGGCCATCACCATGAGCACTCACACCACTTAGTTCATTCCCGTCATCATCATAGCCGCAACAAGAGTCCTAGACACATCCGTGCACCATCCAAGGGATCCTAGAGGGATTGATATATCTCTTGGTCTTTTATTACTTTTTCGTGATTTTTTCAATCGTTATATGATTTTTTTTTGTATATTTTGGGCCCATTATGAGCGTTTTGACCACGCCTAGTGTGTGATGGCATTGTATACAAAATTGACTCACCATGATATATACAGACTCTTATTTTTGGTTCAGTAATCCATTGTATCTGAGTTGACTTCCTTTTGGCTTATCTCACTTGTGTACTCTAGATGTTTACAATTTCTACTTTTCTATGCTTTTCAAGAATGTATGCAGTGGATGTGAATGATAAAAAAATGATTTCTTTTTGTATTTTATAATGATGATATATGATAATGCGAACACATTGTGATGCTAAACTTTAGTTTCCTTAAACATTTATTTGTCCTTTTTGTTTTTCTCGGGAAGACGTGGTGATACAATAATATGATAAGCAAATGAACTTGCACCACTCCCGACCCCATACAACTAGTAGAATGCGAGGGCTTAACACAAAGAGCTAGGAAGGGCACAAGTTATAAAAATTTGTTGAATGGTAGTGATGAGAGAAAGACAATGATTTGGCAGAACCAAATTGAGATGCTACAACCTCACTCTACTCAAGTTACTTCATAGTTTAGAATTTGAATTGCTTTCTAGTTTGTCTAGAATTAGATCTGAAGATGGCCACTTGGTTGACAAAATCTAGTTTTGGCATTTAAAACTCTTTTAGAATTTTGGACATCAAACTCACTTTGTTTTTACTTTTGATTGCACGATATTTTGAAGAATTTTTTTCTAGATTTTAAGTTTGTCAATGATACCCCCTATAACTTGCTCCATGCTACTACTGGTAGGAAGCATGGGATCATCACCATGGAAAGGCATAGGTGAGTAAGGGCATTTATATCATTTCCCAAGCCTACATCACCAATAAGAGACACAAGATCAACACCAAAGGTTGGTAGGGCAAAGAAATGAGAAAAATAAAAATTTTTGTGGATTTTCATTTGACTTATTTATCTAGGAAAAATATCTAGAATGTTCTTATTTCCAAAGAGATGTTTATGGGATAGATGCGAAAACAAAGCTTCTAGAACAGACTATAGGCAAAGACACCTAATCTAGAAAGAGACTATAAGTAGAACCAAGTATGTAGGCCTTGGTATGGTTATTGTCAAAACTTTTTATTATCCTATTTGAATTGATGAAATGATTTGGAAACAATTGATGACACTGTGGAGATTTGTAGAGGTATGATTTGAAAATTTTAAAATATTTTTGGAAGCTTTTAGGAATTGCTATAAGAATAAGTACCTTGATCACATATTTTTACAGAATGAACTCGCAGATGAAAATATAATGCAGATCCGTAATGTATATATGAAAATGCTAATGATCATGTATAATGCCTCTTCAAGTTAAGAGAGTTCACAAATTCATTAAAGTCCTCACCCTTTAGTGTACACAGGTGAAAAGCCCCATTTTTGTAGTCTTTTATTACTCAATATGGACCCAACCACCTAGGTCTAAATTTCCTTCCTTTGCAGAGTCTTTTTTTCTATTCGGATGTCAAGTCTTAGAACCAAATATCCCTCATATATTTCATGCTCATAGACTTTCTTGTTGTATTTCTGAGCCATCCGGTCAGCGTAAACGCTATGTCATTGTTTAGTGTTGAGTCTAGCCTCATCAATACTTTCTAGTTGAGAGATTCATGCTTCTCAATATCCTTCTTCTCCCATAATTCCTTACAATGATATACAGAGACTAGGTATCTTGACTTCGAGTGGTAAAACCACTTCTGCACCAAATACCAAAGAAAAGGGGGTTGCCCTTGTCAACATTCTTACCGATGTCTAATAGGCCCACAAGGCTGAAAAAAATATTTAAATGCCAATCTCACTTGTTCTCCTTGATGGTCTTAAGGAGAATAGACTTCAATGTCTTGTTCGTAGCCTCAGCCTGTCCATTGGCTTGAGGATAATAAAGAGAGGCCATGTGGTGAATTATTTTGAATTTCTCACACAACTCACGTACCTCGTTATTTTTAAAGGATGTGCCATTATCCAAGATAATGACTTGTGGGACCTCGTACCTACAAATAATTTAGTTCAGAATGAACTTTTTGATTACTAATCTAGGCACAGTGGTAAGAGGCATGAATTCTACCCACTTGGTAAAGTACTCTGTGGCCATGATTATGAAGTTATGACCATCTATTGATGAGGGAGAGAATTTCCCTATCAAATCTAGTCCCCATGTGGAAAAGGGCCATGGTGTTGCAATTGGTTGTAGAGCTTGTGTTGATATGTGGATCTCATGGGAGAAATCTTAACATTTATGGCATTTACACACACTTTATACCATGTCATGCTCTAGAGTGGGCTACAAATATCCCATTTGATGTATTTTTTGAGCAGTGGCATGGCTGCCAAAGTGACCTACACATACTCTATTATGTGATTCATAAAGAATTTTTGAGATTCTTCCTTTTCAACACATCTTAGCAACATTTCATCAAAGGCTCTACGATAGAGCACTTGCTCCAAGATGACATACTTGGCGGTTATTACATGCAATCTTATTATTTGTTGTGAGGTTTCCCCTTCTAGTTATGTATGGTCCACTATGAAATTAATGATATCTAGTGTACCTTGGACACGTAGAAATGGGTGACTTAGTTTCAACAAAATACACACAATCATCATCGGGAAAGTCTAAATTTACCAGATAGACTTCATCCAACGGGTTATCAACCAACCAGTCTGAAATGATTTTTCCTTTGATGAATTTTTGATTAAAAATGTTAACTCAAACTTGCCCATCAGATTTATGAAGTATCCAACCTTCTTAGATAAGGACCCTTGTGTGAGGAATGTCTACAAGTGATGTGTTTTAACAATAAACCTTGTTTCTTGATTTAACATGTAATTTATTAAGAGCTTTGTCGCAAAGAATACAACAAGGCATTATTTCTCTACCTATGTGTAACATGTCTCATAATCAAGCAATGTTTGATTGATAAAATATACTACATGTTCTCATTTATCAACATATTCTTGAGCTAACATGCAAGCCATGAAACATCCATACTTGTGACTACAGGATCAAGGGGTGATCTGACCTAGGAGGCATGAGTGTGGGAGGAGATGATAAGAATTTTTTAACCGAATCAAATGCCTCATTACAGTCTTCCATCCAATAAATGCAGCAATCCTTTTTCAACAAATTGCTGATTGGGTGAATAGAAAAAGTTAAATTAGGGATAAACCTTTGGATTGTACTAAGTTTACCAAGGAAAGATATAATGCCAGACTCGTCCGATGGTGGAGTCATTTCCAATATTGCTCAAATTTTGGTTGGGTCTACATCAATCCCCCATGAAGATATGATGTATCCCAAAATATTTCCTCATATTACACCAAATATGCATTTTTCTAGATTCAATGTGATGTCGTATTTGATTAAGTGAGAAATGATGACACAAAGCACCTTTAGGTGATCGCAACGCTTTCTAGCCTTGGTCATAAGGTAATACACATAGGATTCCATAATCTTATGGATAAGGTCATGGAATATGTATGCCATTTCTCCTTGATAGGTGGCCCCAACGTTTTTAAGCCCGAATGGCATAACAACATAACAATAAGTTCCCCAAGGAGTTATGAATGTAGTTTTGGCTTGATCTTCCTCAGAGATTTTGATTTGATTGTACCTAGAAAACCCATCCATGAGAGACAAAAATCAAAACCATCTTGTGTCGACAATAACATCGATGGATGGTAATGGGAAATCATCTTTGGGACAAGCTTTGTTGATATCCCAAAATTCTATGCAAATGTGGATCTTTCCATTCTTCTTAAGAATGGGGATGATATTAAACACCCACTGTGAGTAGTCAATTGGCTTGATGAACCCTACCTGGAGGAGTTTCATCACTTCTTCCTTCACCATGAGGACCACCTTTGGCTTCATGGGCCTTGAATTTCACTTAATTGGCTTAATCTCTCCGCCTTGGTGACAAGATTATGCACTGCAACGTGTGATGTAATTCCTATCATTTCCTTGTATCAAAACGTGAAAGCTATTTTATTCTATTCGAGGATACGGGTATGTGTTTCAACTTACAAAGAAGTTAAAAAGGATCCTAGTTTCAATATTTTTGATTCTTTCTCGATCTCGATGTTTATATCGATCATTCCCTTGATCAAGGAGGCATTTCCTTAAACTCAAGCGAGGCCGAGAGGTAACTCTAAATCCCTCTCTTCTCCTACTTCATAAATTTTGAGTTCCCTCCCCAGGGAAGATTCTATCATAGGATTCCCAAAATAGGAAGAAGAGTGTGGAATTAGGGAAATATCAATCTCGTGATGAGTAAGATGTAATTGTGTAAGAGAATTTAGATATCCTATATATTTTTGTCAATGTTAACTTGATATGAAATGATGGACTCACTCTCTGTTTCTATGTATGTAAAAATTGGAGTTATCGGTGTCTTACAAGCCAAATTCTCATCACGAACTGAGACCATGAAGTTTATAACTTCCAACTCACTTCTTGGAGTAAAGCAAGAAGAAATTTTTTTATTGAGCTCGTGAGGATATTATGCTCTCGTAGAATTGCTTCAATTGATATGAATTCAAACCTCTTTGTTAGATTTAACACTGCTATTTTGTAGAGTTGTAAATGCTCAACTCTAGTCTCATATACCTTAGATATCTAATTTGCAACAAGTTGTGAATCACCCAACACCCTAATATTAAGAGCACCCATTCTTTTGGCTATAATGAGACCAAGTAGAAGGTCTTCGTATTCAGCCCCATTATTTGTACATTCAAAGTTTAATTTGAAGGAAAAAGGAAAATTCCTTCCCTCGGGAGAAGTAAGAATCACACCTTCTCTGGTGCCAAATGAAACTTGGCTCCATCAAAATGGAGAGTCCAACAGTTACTTGGAAAAATGAATGTTGGATCATCCTTTGCATCCTCTTCTTTTACCTCAATTACTTCAACCATACAAACTTCATCCTTGGAAGACAACCGAGTCCTAAAGTATGTCCCATACCCATAGAATTGAAAGGAAATAGGATAGGTAAATCCTTCTCCAATAGCTCGATAATATTCATTGTGGTTTCCAATGACATTGTCTCTATGATGATGGTTTCATCTTTAACTATCGAATGCCTTGATCAAACCCATGACTTCTAATTCTGTTGTAGGAATCATCTTTTCCTCTAGTACTAATCTTTTAGGTTTATTAATGGATTTGTAGGAAGCTCAAACTCGAGTGCAGCCCGGCCTCCTTTTCAAGTTAGCTAGGTGTATGTCGATGGGTTTTGGATCACCCTACACCAAAAGACTTCCCTAAATGTAGGAACCTGACTTCCTAAAATAAAGTGGAGGGAATCACCTTCATGTGATGAATCCAAGGACGGCCAAGGATCATATTATAGTTGGTTTCCCGATCTATAATATAAAACTCGGTTAAAACCATCTTAGGCCACGAGGGTGACTGACAACACTATAGTTCCGATTGATGTTTCTTTGAGGCTATCATAGCCTCTCAATGTATTTTACATTGAAGAGCAATTGGTCTCTCCATAACCTAAATTTTGAAGGAAAGAGAAGGGGACTATGTTAACCATTTCCCTATCATCAATCATCACATGCTTTACATAGTTGTTGTAAATCTAGACTTGTAAAAACAATGTCGGATCACCTCTACGAGCTATTTCAGCATCCATGGGCATCTTACTGATGTCAAATATGAATCCAACATCTCTTTTAGGCTTCCCTGGAGGATAGACATCAAAGTCCACGTGGTTTATCTACGCCTAGAGGAGGGGTGATGTTAATCAAATGGCCAAGAGAGAGGCTTTGAGAGGAGGCAAATTATTCAAAAGATCCATGAAAGAAATGTAAGATAAGTTCTTAGTTAGATAATTAATCAAGTTATAAGCTCCTAAAGGATTGCTTAATGTATCATGAATTTAATCGATATAGTTGGGTAGATCAGATTGGTTGTGAAGAATAATCTTTGGTTCTAGTGGTAGTGTTAATCTGAGGTTTAGAGTCCAACTCCACCAACCCAAAAAAATTTGTTTACTGGCAACCATCCAAAGGAGGTGCCACTTGTGGGTTTTACAAAGTTGAGGCTTCACGATCATGGGTACCTATTACAATACCTTTTTTCGAACCATTGGGATCTATTCTACTGTCCTTTGGATGCATGGGGAGAGGATCATTAAAGATTTTGAGTGGTGTGTTTGTGGGGATAATGGTCTCATGTAGGTGTTACGAGTTGGTGCTGAATTGGGTTTGCCAAAAACATGTTGACAAATAATTGTCTTTGATCCTCTATCAAACATTGTAGAAATTTTTTATAATTGTGACATGTTCTTACATCATTCCTGTGAACCCTATGGAAACTGCAATATAAATAAGGATCATAATCTTGAGGCCTTTGGTTTACGCCTTGTTATGGTTTGAAATTATGATTATTGTTCAACTGTTGATTGTTATAGTTAAAATTTTGGAACCCTTGCCCTTGGTTTTGGAATTGGTTTGGATACCTACCTGGGTATTGGCTAGGGCCTTGGGTCTACATTTTCTTGATTGCTGAGATTTTTTTGTTGTTGTTGTTGACGGTTAAAATCTACAACATTGATTGAGGGTGAGAAGTTATTGTTTCTCTAATTGTTTCCATTGTTGTTGTTATTGGTAGTATTCATATTGGGAGGACTAACAACATTAGGCTTCTTGGCTGGTTAGTAACTCCATCCGTCATGACTCCATGGTTCTTATTAAGGACCTTGGGCCCTTGATTATTTTTTTTTGTTGGAGTAACTAGGGTTATTTTGGTTAGGGGTGACTAACTTTCCATTTTCTCTATAATTTTTACGACCACTGTCAATGGCTACTTGGTCAGGTTTGAAGAGCACCCTCTAGTACCTCCTCATAGCTCCTAATCGGAAATTTTGAACCTCTTCCTTTATCTCCCTATTGAGAAAGTGGAGGAATAAATCAAAAATCTCCGTCACGATCCATATTTGGAGTTCTTACAGAGGAGTAAAGAACACGTTTGCACCTTTGAATTAAGTGGGATGCTAACTCATTGTGCTCTTGTTTGATATGAAGGAATTCCCTTATTCATGTTCTCAAAATTTTGTTCATATAAAAATCCTTAATAAATTATGATACAAGTTGCTTAAAGGAGTGTATTGAAGCCTCTCAGTATCTTATAGTACCAATCAAGAGCAATACATTCTAGCATCTTAGGAAAAATATTCACAACAACTGTGTCCCATGGGAGTAGCTCTCGAATGGCCATTGTGTAAGCTTTGATGTGGGCATTAGGATCACCCTCCCCTTTGAATTTTGAAGATTAGGGAAAGGTTCTTGGGAGCATGACTTTTCGGATGGAAAATTCTAGAGGATCCTTAAGATATTCGAGAATGGGTCCCTATTGTGTAATGCGTTTCCACCATTGAAGATACTTGTTGGGGAGGTGGAGGTTACATCGAGTTATTGAAATGGGACAACTTAAACATTTTTGGGGCATATGGTATCCCTCGTAGCTATCCATATGAACCTATGTAAGTTTATAATACCCCTGTGGAGATTTAGAATACATGTGTACATAGGGGGGTTGGTTGATTTGATATGGAATCGAAGGCACAAAGCCAGTGGAATGTTACTTTTCCAACCTGGTATGGCATTTGAGAATGCATTTCCAGCTAGTGACTATTTTATATATCTATATGTGTCATGAGGGGCATACCCAAGGTGCTCATCCGAGTAAAAAAATCTCCAGGGTTTGGATTACTCGTATAAATTGTAGGATCTTGTGCAAGTAGGCATTTCTCCCCGATTCTATGGATAGGGAGAAGTTCTTGCTTACCCTACGTATGAACTTTGAGTATTTTGGGAAAGCTCTAGATCCTTGAATTTTTCTACCAACACCAAGATTATGTTTCCCATTGATGGGATAGTGCTTTGCTTAGGTGCTTTTTTTTTAACTCTTGGAGGTTGTTGAGGAGTGTGGTATCCTGTTATAAATTATTCACTATGTTATCACCCTCGTTAGTAGTATTTTTGGTTGGTGGAGGGGCAGCATTATTATTTTGGAGTAGAACATCACCTTGTCCTTGCAACCTATCAAAATCTTGGTTCATATTCTGGAAGCGTTATTCACTCCTAGCATATTGAGTTAGGTATTCCTCATCTAGATGCGGGATTTTTTTGATTGCATGCTAATGTGTTATCAAAACAATACCCGAGGAGGTGAACTTACTTCCCTAGTGAAACTCATGTTGTTTAAACTTGATTTTTCATGAGGATGTGTCTACGTGATCGGTCAAGTTCCTTAATACGCATAGAGGAACCAAAATTGGTTCCACTGAAGAATAGGTTTTGAGAAGTTGAGTGGTTTTCTACCCACATTGAGAATGAAGGTGGTTGGTGGAGGGCGGTGTTAATATTTTGGAGTAGAACATCACCTTGTCCTTACAACCTATCAAAATCTTGGTTCATATTTTGGAAGAATTGTTCACTCCTAGCATATTGAGCTAGGTATTCCTCACCTAGATGTGGAATTTGTTTTGATTGCATGCTAATGGATTATCGAAACAATACCCAAGGAGGTGAAATTGCTTCCCCAGTGAAATTCATGTTGTTTAAACTTGATTTTTCATGAGGATATGTCTACGTGATTTGATGAAGTTCCTCAATCATACACAGAGGAACCAACATTAGCTCCACGAAGAATATGTTTTTGAGAAGTTGAGTGGTTGTCTACCCACATTGAGAATGAAGGTGATTGTTGGGGTATACTGTTTGGTAGTTTTACATGTCAAAACCCGGGATGGGTTGAATGTACTCGTTGTATCCCAACATATTTGGGGGTATAATAATACTCACATAATAGAGGATGGATGAAGAAAGTGGTAACATTTTGAGACTATCTATTCACGTCGGGTTAGCCAATTTATATGAAAGAAAATCAACACATGATCTTCTTCACACCCGATTCTCCGAGGTCATGCCAAGACAATCGCTATAGAATAGAAATAGATGTGTGTATGTGGCGGTGATGGATAATATAGTGAGAAAACCTTATATCTTTGACATGTAATAATAGGATTTGTGAATCTAAGGTAAAGAATTCTCTCCTAACCTAAAGTGGCATGATTGATAGATCCAATATGATAGCTTCTCAGAGAATCCATTCAATATCAAGCTATTTCAATATTCTATTCATTAGTTATTAAACATGCAAAAATTCACTAAGCAAGCACCTCGTATAGATTTCAAGAGAAGGTCATGGAAGTAAGAACGAGATGCATAATAAAGTCGCAAGGACTATGGATGATTCGGGTCTAGTCCAAGGTCTTAGCTTGATCAAATGCTATGTTTAATAAGGAAAGTTGTGCAATGATATCAGTTAGAAGTGGTGATGATCTAAATACATATGTGCATAAACCATTATTGATATGTAATTGGTTAATAGCTCTATTGGGTCATAGGACCTAAGGATCACAACCAAAAACTTGTGGAGGTTTTTATCTTGTTATGGTTATGTGTGTAATCAAACCCTATTTCTAGGAGCATTCCAATAGTTGTATGCTTGCTTAGAAGTGATGTTTATCATGTTTATTTGTTATATTTTCTCAGATAATGTAGCAGGTGTGCATAAGACTATCAAACGTAAACTTGTATCAATATCTGTTATCAACTCGCCGTTGGGTTGTGGGACCAAAGGATCAAAACCATATGTCTTTTCTTGTTATGGACCGTTGATGGTCATACAAAATGAAATTGAAATGATCCTGATAAAAACTAACTATAAAAGGAAATATAATCTATGTTTTTGGCATTTTCACAATATATCAGAGCAAAACAATGAAAGCAAACTAATCTAATAAAAGTAATTTTTTTATCTTTTCTAGTTTTTTAAGCAATGCGTTCTAATCTAATAAACAAACTAAAGATAAGTAATCAGCCGGATGTAGCTGGTTACTTGTGTAATATGTGAATCTAAATCTAAAACAAATAACCTAATCTAATCAAAACCCTTCAAACCCTACCTTAGAGGTGAAGAAAAAATCATGACCCGAAAGAGTTATTGTTCCCCACAACTTCCCTGGTAATGTCAAAGAGAAAACTTTCTAATGATTTGATCTACTTGTAATTGCCTAATCAATTGAAATGAAAATTTTTACTACTCTATTTGATATGCAATTAAAACTAATAATTCAAAATTGAAAATTTAGCAAATGAAGAAAACAAACAAATAATTCCAACCTGGATAAACAAGAGCTTTGGAAAATCTGGTTGTATCTACGCCTGTCCCTTTAGTTTCTTCCTTTCTTTATGTGTGTTCATATGAATCCAAGGAATTGGGAATGTAAAAACAACAGTAAAAGAAGACACTTGAGCAATGGCATCTTGAAGGCAATCTAGTTGCAATGCAATTAGAAGAGAGATAACATAAGAGATCTGAGCTTGGCTATGTAATTCCTAGTAGGATTGTGACAGAAATACTATGCAAGATACACAAAAATTCTCAGGCCTTTTCTTGAATACAAGCATGGAATATATAGGAATTGGGGTTGGGATGTGCCTTCATGTAAAAGGCAAGAAGAGGCAGTTCAACTAACTAAAGCACATGCAAAAATAAAAGAGGGAAGGAGAACCAAGAAATCAAAACTATTTTTAGACAAATTAGTTCACAAACGCATCCTAAAAGTGAAGTTAAGTGAATCATTGCATGTTAAAAAATGCATGAAAGAATCTAGAAAAATCACTGGGACCGACCGCCACCGCCTAGGTGATGGTTTGAACCGTTACCTAGGTAGGGTGGCGGTCCTGATAAAGAAAGGAAAAAATAAGCACATGATGAAGCGCGAAGCTGGAAAAAGCATGGAAAAGCTATGTAAGGGTGTTTTGGCTAAAAATATACATTGCATATGGGTTTGGAGCTCAAACATCTTCCAAAAGGACATGAATCATCATTGGGGACTTTTGTAACTATTTTCCATGTAATTTAGGGTGCGTACGGAAACACTATTCCTCTTTTCATATATCCTTAAAGGGTGTTCGGGAAACGAAATGAATTTCTATGGGCTTAGAAACCTTCAAAATTATCCACATTTTAAACATTCTACGTTCACATAGACCGGGAAGGATGGATGTGTTTTAAGCTTCTTCTCCTTAAACTTTAAAGTAATACCATTGTAAATTAGATATGTAACCTATTGTTACTACCAACTTGTCTGCACATAATATTCAGAACTAAAAAGGAGGTGTAAGGAACCCTTGATCATGATAATTATATATTCATGATAGAATATTATTGCCCCCTGTATGCCTTATGGAAGTGAGGATGGTATCAGATATTCTTGGTGGTGTTGTTTCATGTAATTATTGGTAGAGAGAAGGATACAAATAAGTGCATATATATTGAATATGTGATCTGAAAACGATGGGCATACAAGTTTGAATATTGCTCATTTACCCTCAAAGGGCCTGAAGGATACTGGATTTGACATAAATCTAGACATTTGAGAACACCAATGACAACATTGAGAAGATAGGAAGCCATGTAAAATGGTTTCCCATGGTCGATGAAATTATTTCTTTGTGTCACTAAATTGAAACAAAGCACCTGACCTAAGGAGGGAATATTGGCATCATCAATAAAAAAATAAAGTAATGGGATATAGGAAACATCCACCTTATAGATTAAAAAATTTACATATAACCTTTTCATGAGTATAATGCGAATGCGGACTCTAGTATAAACCCTTTAATAAGGATTTTAGGCAGCTTAGAATCATCCATATTATCCAATGGCTCAAATTCCCAACTCTAAAAAAAATCTCTTACTCTCCTTTTGGCCATTCAATGCTCGACTCTGTTTGAGTTGTACAAACAATCTAGATCTAGAAGTTTATAATAACTTTTGTATGCATTCCCAACAAACAAACCTATTCTCTTTTTCCTTGATTTAGAAAATAATGACAAATCCTTGGACTTGGCATGAAGTAGATAGGAAGTGATCAATTTTGGAAATGGAAGCACCTCTAGTTTAACAACAATTAAATGAAGACTAGATATTTTTATTGCCCTTATGTCTCGGAAGCGTAGCGCTTTTTTCTTCGGTATACCCATTATGTCTAAGGCATCAACATCAACACTTCCATTTTGAATTGCAGAATAGAGTGAGTAATGCTAAAATTCGTCATATAAGGCTACTAGATCAAACATGGTATCTCTTATTACTATTTCATTGTCGTTTGAATATAAATAAGTATCACTGCAAAATATACAAACTGAGTAATGTTGAAATTTATCATATAAGGCTATTGGATCGAACATGGTATCTCTTATTACTCTTTCATTTTCATTAGAATATAAATAAGTATCTACCATCGACATTGCTTGTGTCTCACCATGTTAAAAAATTAAAGGGCCGTGAGCGTTTCATACATCATCAACATAAACAAATACTTAGATAAATGACGTAATTGATTTTATGGCAACATTCATATGTCCCTTATAATGAATATTAAGTCATTTTAGAAAATAATTTGTAAATAAATGAAAGAAGTGTTGATCCTAGTGGTCACCACTAAGGGGTTAAGATATATGTATTTTTAGCCGTGGCACTCACTAGGTGCCACGGTACTAAAAATATTAATGCAATGATCTAAGTATATCAATATAAGCACTCTTGAGGCTTCAATACTTACGTAGTTCAGGTCGTAGCAATTACTAAGTTAAGAGCCTATGCAAAATTATTCATGAAAATTAACATGTAACATATTTTGGAAGGATTATATGTTGTCTGAAAACCATCCACATTGCATAGATAACATGAAAGGAAAGTTTGAAAACATAGATGTTAGTGAGAGAGAGGATTTAAGTCGATGCATGAATGGACAATTTTAACATTACTTGTTGGTAATTAACACCAATTGAATGGACTAGCGTAAAGGCCATTAAGATTTAATTTTTCAAATTTTGAAAAGAGTGTATGAGAAACAAAAGACAATAATGGTTCCAATAGTCACTAAGTATAATTTTTTAAACAACAAAATGTTTAACTATCCCATAACACATTTTACAAAGAATAATGTAGGTCACCCAAATACCTAATGAGTTTTATTTGAAATTGAGCATTGGAGTATGTTGTAATTCACATCTGTTTGTATTAAAGAAAAATCTTCACAACCATGAAGCTCCATTACTAATTGAAAGGAATGACATAAAGACCGCTAGGATTTTTTGGTTCTTAATTTAAAAGAGAGATAAATTAGAAAATCATTATCTAGCCTATCAGCCTCAAGGTTCCCAACATTACCTCTTGTGGTTTTAACCACTATCTCTACACTTTTGAATTGAAGAAAAATCCTAGCGAACACTAAAATTTCTTAATTTCAAAATAAATATTGAATAAAAAATCATGGTCTAGCTTAGCAATGGCTGCTACGATACTTTCATTACCTCTTGTCATAGTAATCACTTGGTTGTACATCTTTAGAATGATTTTAATTTTCAATAACTATAATTTTTAAAATTAATTGAATGTAACCTAATGGAGCCAATTGTTGCACTACTTTCCATCGAAAGAGATCAAGACTTTCTCTTTGTATCAAAGAAAATTATTAGCGACCTCTAATCTCCATTACTAGTCTAGCTTAGTGGCCGTTGGGATCCTATCATTGCCATTTTCCATTGTAATCACTATTTATTCAACTGTGGATCGCTAAGTTTAGAAACTATGTAAAATTGTTCTTGACAATTCACATGCAACATATTTTGGAAGGATTATCCATTGTCTAACAACCATCCACATTGTGTAGATCTAAGTTTGATCTAATTCTATCAATAGAAGTAATATTGAGGCTTCGGGACTTATGTAGTTCAAGTCCTAGCGATGGTTACATTCAACTAAAACTAAATTTTTAGAGATTGGTCATATCTATGTATTATCCACCAGACAACTATTATTAGAATGAGAAAAAAATCTCAAATATTTGAATTGGTGGGGTTTCAAGATATATGTAGTGTTGATCTCAAGAGATTGCTATGTTCAGCAACAACAAATTATTTAGATATTTGTTATATCTAAGCTTATTTCAAAGCCCAACTATTATTGTGATGAGCAATAAAATTCCAATACTTGCACTACTGAGGAGTATAGACATAAGTATTTATGATCCTAGCAATCACTAGGGTCATCTGTAACATATTTTTAGAGCTTAATGGTTTATAAGAATCATTAACAAATAAATACATACTTCTTATCATAGTTGTTACTACAATCAGCCGCAATGATATACCTATAGCTTAGTGGTCATTAGGCATCATTAACAAGAAAACTACTAATGCATTAACAAGAAAATATATAAAGCTTAACGGTCAATAACATCCACCTCGAAAAATATAGATATTAAGGTTATCAAAACACCATTCAATGGAAATCTATCATTGAATTAAGAAAATTGTTGTAATACATGTATTTGTAAGGGATCAACATTTACTTATGTCCAATTAGTTTGTGGCAAGATCACGAATATATCATTCACAGACTTACTATTAATGGAATGACCGAAACACTGTTGTATAAGCACTACCGAGGGATCAAGATATACATTTTTTTAACCATGGCCTTTTCTAGGCATCACTCTAGTAAAAAATATTAATGCAATGAGAAAATTGTATCAATACAAGCATTCTTGAGGATTCAAGTCTTACGTAGTTCAGATCCTAGCGGTCACTAAGTTTATAAAAATGAACTATTTAAAGATTGGTCTTATCTAGGATTTTATTCATAGGACAACTATTATTAGAATTAAAAAAATTCTAGATTCTTTTAAGCGGTGGGGTTGAGATATACATAGTGTTGATCTTATTGGTCATTAAGTTCATTACAATGACCTATTAAAACCTTCTTCTTATCTAGGATTATTTCAAAGCACAACAATTATTACAATGATCAAAATAATGCTAATCTAATCACTACTAAGCAATAAAAATATAATTATTTTTTATCCTAGTGGTCCTTAGGGTCGGGTGAAACATTTTTTGGAGCTTAATGGTGTATAAGAATCATTAACAAATAAATATGTGCTTCTTATCCTTCATGTTACTACAATCAGCCACAAGGATATACCTATAGCTTAGTGGTCGTTAGGCATCATTAACAGGAAAACTACTAATGCATTAATAAGAAACTACATAAATATTAGTGGTCAATAACATCCTGCTAGAATATTTTGAACTTAGTGTGAGAAAAACGCCATTTAATGGATGTCTCTTTAATTAATTATAATTGTATAATATCCCAGTCATTAAATATCACAATGAGTAGTCAACACATATGAAATTATTTTCCTAGCGATCTCTAAGGTCAGCCACAAAAAAATATTTACAAGATTAGCGGTCATTATGATCAGCATCGACAAAATATTTTGAACTTAGTGTTCACAAGACATCATTTGTTGGACATTTATTATTAAACTAAAAAAAGAGTTGCATTACATGTTTTCTTCAGGGGTCAACATTTCTTAGCTCTTATTATTTTGTTCCACAAATTTGTTTAAGCCAAGTGTTGTATTAGATACCCTCGTGAGGGATCAAGCCTTAACTAGTATTTACTTATAAGTAATTGAATGGAAGATAAAAATTCCACATTTTAATTATAAATGAAATCTCAAAAGAGGTGGTGATCTATAATTAGTTAGTAAATTAATTCTCAAAGGCCATGGTATAATTCTAATAAATATAATGAACACACTCTTTATAGTGTTAGTATGAAAATACATACACTAAACTCTTTGTATAATCTCCTTGTTATTTAACCTCATCTTTTTCATGATATCACATCTCCTATTTCCATATGCTTATTGTCACATTAAGAAAGAAAAGACATGACATCTTATAATTTTAGTGTTGATATATCATTAACTAATTTAACTAAAACAACTAGAGCACTGTAATTTTAATCTCTAAATGTTGTATATGCCTTTCCGAACTATCAATTAAGTGAAACATTATTCAAAATTTTGTTTAGGCTAACTTCTCAAATAGTAGGTTTTATAATTCCTTGACTTGTTCTTTTCAAAGAGGAACCTACACTGATGGAACTCTTTCCATTTTCTCTTTAGCGATCACATATATGTTCTTACGAAATTTATTTCTAACAATTTACTTATGTAATAAAACAATTCACGTAAACAAGCAAACAATTCTTTGTGTTACTATTACTATTTCATCTCTTTGGAAGTTCTATCATTATTTCATTACTATAATTTAATTTAATTTGAAATGTCTATAGAAAGCGGCGCTAACGGTCCAAAATCCTAAACGATTAACAACCCTAGCTGAACAAAATCTATTTTCCTTAACCTTTCAGAACACCCATTTTTTCACTTAGTAATCATTGATGTCCATCTTCGGTATTTTACAAATCATTTCCCAGTCCTCTTACAGAAAAAATACCCATAACATGTTTTACATTGTGTGCAAGAGGTACATATAAATTTAGAAAATCATTGAGTGATTAGAAAAAGAATGACAAAATGATGTCAAATAGGGTTCATTTTAAGAGACCTCTTGGAAATCGAAGGTGGAAAATACCTGGCGAATATCCCCGAGAACCGGTTTTATGGGAAGGTGAATTTTTTGGGGGTTGTATGAAAAATTTCACCTGATTTTCAAGTGGTGTAACAAAAGGCTGCAGATCGCGATGGGAGATTTGCTTTGTCACACGTCAAAAAAATGCATTGACACATGTCAACAAACCTCATTGACGTGCGTCAACAACCTTGTTGATGCGCGTCAAAGAGGTCTGTTGATGTGCGTCAATGAGGATGCTGTCGGATAGCACCCTCATTGACGTGCGTCAATAGACCATCAATAGAACTCTTTGACGTGCGTCAACAAGTTTGTTGATGCGCGTCAATGAGGTCTGTTGATGCGTGTCAATGCATTTTTTTACGGACGACAGCAAATCTCCCATTGCACGTCTGCAGCCTCCGCCCTCTACTTTCACATCGAAAAAATCTCGGTGTCACGCGTCAAAAAACTTTGTCATGTGTCTACTATGCGTCAATATCTGTAGTACATCCTTGTCGTGCATGAACTATCCATCAGTGTCGCACGTCAACAAATAACCACATTGTAAATGCGTCAACAAATAACCACATTGTCGCACGTCAACAAATTGTTTGTCATGTGTCTACTATGCGTCAATATCTCGTAGTACCTCCGCCGCCGCGTTAACTATATCTGCATTAATGTCGCGCGTCGACAAATAACCCCATTGTTGCATGTCAACAAACTCTTTGTCGTGCATCTACTATGCGTCAATATCTGTAAACCCTCCTTATCGCGCGTCAATAACTTACCCCCTTGTCACGTGTCTGCAATACAGGATATATCATATTGTTGACAAAATTTGAAGTATAAGTGTTCTACCTGGCGAATAATCTAGGATTATATAGGGGATATTTTTCAAGGGTAGGCGAAGCCGACCCTAAAAAAATTAAAGTGTAATTTTTAGGCGAACAGGTCACTGACCCGCGCCAGAAAATTCACCTTTTCAAAATTTTCAAAAATGGAATATTCGCCATATTACGAATATTCGCCACTAAAATTTTCCCTAATGTCAAACCCCATCATCAAGAATGTTTTGTCAAATAGTGTTAAAGAATAGACATATTTGACTACTGGAAGCAAAAAAATAGGGTTTTGTTGAAAATGCTACAAAATATTCTACATTCATAGAATTTCAAAAATTTGGAAGGAGAAAAGGTGAGAATGCATACCAATTTTTGACGCCTTCACAAAAACAAACCGTGCTCAAAATTTTGGAAATCAAAACATGATCAAATTTTCCAATGAATTATTATGCTTACGAATTTTTTCCCTTATGTCAATGGTCTCACATGAAGTGTTACAAATTTATGTGTCCTTGAAATATACTAATGAATGAAAATCTATAATTATATGGAACCGACACTTCCAACCACCACTTTTTTTAAAGTGCACAATTACTAAAAGACACGCGATGTCATTAATTTTCCTTATATTTAATGGATAATTAATGGCTACTAAATAGATCACATATTTTGAATATCTCATAAAATTTACTTTTCTCGGTTAATGGCCAATTAATTTAGGGGAACCAAAATATTAACCGTATATGCCACACACAACAATTATCAATATTAACAACAATATCATCAAAAAAATGACATGCTATTGTCAATATTATCATCTTTAAATTACATAGTGAGTATATAAGTATTCCATACTTTGACTATACTACCAATGATATGTGGTTCAATTGATGTCTCACATATTGAATTATCATATTTCAAATATCACACAAACTTTACATTATTCGGTTTAATGGCACTCACAAATATTAACCATATATGCCACACATAAATACTGTCAAAATTATCATCATTATCAACAAAAGAACACCATGCAACTCATTGGAAATATTATCATCTATAAATTGTATAGAGAGTATATAAGTATTCCATACTTTGATTATATTACCGGTGATATGTGGTTCAATTTTGTCTCAGATATTGAATTATCATATTTTCCTCAACAAAAATATATATGTTTACCAACATCATTTTTAAATTTTTGTATTACACAAACAATATCTTTGGATGTGTGTGTAAATGATCTTAGTGGTACCCATGATGTTGATCATTGACATTGTTGTGAAATAAAAGGAATAATGAAAAGTACGAAATATTAGCTAACTCTAATGCATGATATTTTTTCTTACACAATGTATACCATATTTTGAGATGGAATGAATGATGCAATACTATGATATTATGGTTAATAAACTATAATTTACCAAGGTTAAAAGACTTACGACTTGAAGTTTTACATACAATATTTTCTCCATGAGCTTTCTCTCTTGTTCCATTATTTCACACTCAAGTTGAAGCCTTCCCTGCTCAATTTCTTTCAATGTTTGACTAAATATATGCATGCTATTTTCAATTTCCTCTTTTAAATATCCATAAGAGTTTCTTTTCTTTTCACACCTTTTCTACTGAATTCCATTTTTATTCAAAGGGATTTCTATCTTTTCTCCTTCCAATTTTTCAATATTGATAGAAGGGATTTCGATTGTTCTCTCATGTCTTTTGAAGTAGAAGTGATTGTATTAACCATCTCTTTTCCATTTAAAACCAATAACCTTGTGTGTTTTCTATGTAATGCGATCTATATCTTCATAGAAATTCCATGTTGACTATGTTTCCAGTGTTGTGTTTTCTAATTGTTTCTCCTTCTGAAGGTTTTCTTTAACATGTTCATCTTGTATTTGCATTGCTTCCCAGTGAATGTTTTTCCATAAACTTCATTCAAAGCATCTACTATATTATCCCAATGTTTCTTGCCAATATATCCATGATTTAAATGTTCATACACCTCTTCATATTTTGAAATAAATGTTTTCACATCAAATTTTGACCACAAGTCTTCTTTGTATTCTTTCATCAGCTCCTCGTTATTTCTATCTCTTTCATATGCATGGGTTATTTAAAATGTTTCTTCTAATTTTGAATCATCAAAAATATATGGAGAATTTAGATCGATTTGTGAATGTGGAATGCAAGGACCCAATTTCTATGCACTACTTGTATTCTATTGCAAATTTGAGACATTTTGTCCATCTAAGTTTTTCACGCATGAAGTCCTTTACATGAATTTTCTTAGTTGTGTTGAAAAAACCATATTGTCTGCATAGTTTCTTGGAGTTGATTTGAAAAATTGGGATTTGAAAATGGTGATATTTCCATGTCCTAAAAATTTATTGGTTATTATAAATAGTTAAAAATACAACAATTTTTGTACTTCATATTTTATCTAAAATTAATTTCATTTTCCCTTTTCTAAAATAAAATATACAAGAAGGTCGTGTGCTCTATAAAATTGTAGAATAAAAACATGTGGAGAACCATTGAAAACTAGTTAATTACCTACTAATAAATGTAATATTTATAATCATTGTGAAATGGGTATATAAATTAAAATTCTTTCAAATAAAATAACAATTCTTTACCTATTTTAATTTATTGTAACTCTAGTCTTACCCCATTTTTGTATGTGCTCCTTGTTTTAGTGTTGTTGCCTTGAAATGAGTATACAATTTTCACTTTTATTGAATTAAATACATATGTTAATGATTTTGTGTGGATTAAAATTTAATATTGTACCGCTTTATATTAAATGCGGTACAAAAAAATAAAAACATACTCTCAAGTGAAGGATTTTACATTATACGGTTTAATGACCATTTAATGGTTAGGAAGCATAATATTAATTATGTAACATTTAACCTTGCAAAAAAGTGCAATTGTTGTATTATAAAATCGTTAATCTTTCCCCAACACTATGTGGTTTATGGATAAAATTATACACACATCAACACAATCTAAAATTAAGGTAAAATTTTTATAACATAATTTTTAATGTATGAAAACTAAAATTCAAAATTGTTTGAAGGTTAAATTTGACATCCATATATTTAATTGAAATTAATTCTTTATTATTGAAAATTACTAATAAAAACTATGTAGCATGTGTTACTTCTACTCAATATTATATACACTTATTGAAAATAAACTTATATTGTTAAAATATCACGTAAGATATAAACAACTTATAAACAATTAATACACATAATTGAATCAAATCATATACCAAAGCATCGTTAATCAAATAAAAACTAAACTTGAAATATATACCATAAAATAAACATAGCTATAACATTATAGAATCAAATACATAAGCGATTTACTTTGACCCAATATTAATATCCCTAAATTTAAGTCCAAGAGGCCGCTAAGCTATAGACAATTTTTGACTAGAATGGCGGTGAAAATATGCCCTTCGATATGCGAGTGATCGCTATTCCAAGTGTGAATTCACACTTCATCTTAAAAATGCATGTACTTTGTCATGTAAGGTATCGCATGTTGACGTGCGAGGGATCTCATTTTGATGTGCGAGGGAGATCACACTTCGTCGTGTAAAGGATCAAACATTTTCGTGCGAGGAATCACACTTGGTAGATGTACGAGGCCACAACTCTCTCACTCTATGATGAGCTATCATTGTCACGTCCAAGTGTGAGTTTTCAAACTTGGAATTGCGCTCACTCACACATTGAAGTGTGATCACCAACTTCTAGCCTCCCATTCTAGTCAATATTTTAATTTTAGCGTGTAAAAAAATTACATCACAGTGGCTACTAGGCTATACAACTATTGAAAGCCATAGGGGAAAGAAGCTAATGACTGTGCATAAGCCAATGAATGTGAGTGGTAATGTGTAGTATAGTACCACTAGTTGTAAAAATTGAAGTCAACATTTATAACTTTTATACTAAAAATTTAGAAAAAAGGTAGCCAATAACACGAGTAAAATCAAGTCACATGTACAAATCAGCCAATAAAAAGGTGACACATCAGCTATCTCGAAAAGGTGATTTCATTCATAGTCAAGGGTTAATATCACTTGGCACATTCCCTTGATCACGGTTTCCTATACAACCCTTTTCCTTTCCTTCCTTTCACTTTCCCTTTGCACCCACCTTCTATGCATTTGCCTTCTTCCTAGTCGACTTCTTCCTTCTCGTGTGCCTTGTACTTGCTTCAATCAGCTAAGTCCCTTGCCCTCTTGTGTGTGGCACATATCACTTTGTAATAGTTGTGCCTTCACCATACATTCTCTACTCACTAGTTTGCTTCATTTTCTCTCTGTGTGCGCCGTTGTGTGCCTTCCTTCATCTTATTCCATGTGCATCCTGCGCACTCCTCCTTTCTTGCCCATTCGTGCTATGTCATCTTGACATACTTGAGTTTTGCCACATGTAACTAGTCAAGCATACTAGTAAGGCTTTCGAATCCTTATAAAAAATCAACAAGTGACACGTGGCAGAAACAACAAGTATTTTCATAGTTGGCCATAATTTCAACCAATCCACATGTGTCATGTGTTTTACATGTGCCGATGACTCTAACATCTTTTAAAAGACATATTTTTTTCTACATATCTCGGATCGGTGTGTGCTTGGACTTGTCAAAAATCTTCTAACATCAACTACTGATTGCAAAAATTCAAATTCAAATTCTTGGTAGATCTGGTAGATGAGAAATGGGAAAACATCTCTTTGAGCATTGATGGGTAGATATGATTACTCCAACCACCCAATTTGATATGATCCTCCCTCTTTCCTTCTTCAACATGCAAAGCAGGCTTGGGGAAACGTATTTCATAGATCTCTAGGTGGATTTGCAGGCATTGAATGCTTCTTGTTGGTGGTTGTATTTCAAATTTGGATTTTCTCCTTCTTCTCTTCTTCCATGAATTCATCTATAAATGTAAGAGATAGACTCATTTGTTATGTTGGACACTCTGGATCCTTACGCATTTTGCTAAGGACTCCATACTTTATATATTTTGAGTTACAAACCTCTAGATTTGGCTCTTGCATGTGGATATCGGCCTCCTTCATCATTGTAATAGCTATGTGCATTTATGGAAGTAATAGAAGCATCATTTTGTGACTATTCTCTATCCTAACATGTTTTCATTCCTCCTTATTTCCTTTTCTTTTGCATTGTGTGGTGATTGTGTTATTTTAGGTCCCTTGCAGTTTCATATTTAGTTGTGTTCTATGAGAATGATCTAGTGAATATGTATTTTGTTGCATGTATTCATTCCTATCCTCTTCATGCATTTCCTTTCATTTTCACTCAGTAAACGAGATAGTGTCCATCCCTCATTGTTGGTGCTATCACCTTTTAGTCTTGTTTCCTTTCATGTTATCCTTCTATCCTTGGTCCTTGGCATCATCAGCTTAGTTTTCGTTTTCAGCACTAGGGTAGCAATAGCAATAGAAATAGATAGAGGCGGCCTTCTCAGGAGATCCGTCCCAACATGCAAGGTCCCAAAACTTGGGGATGGTTCCATTGTGGTCTCAAACACCCCGATCCTTCCGGATCCAAGACACGGGTGCACATTTGAGAAACCAACTTGAGTTTCTTACACGCTTGATTAGACCAATATTGAAAGCTCAAATTTCAAATCTCTAATTTCTTGTGTAAAATTAGTGTTTTAGAATTTGAAGGCTCATTTTAACACATCTGGTGACTCCCAACATTTCAAGATTTTTGTTTTAGTAGTCTTGAGTTCCTTTCATGAGGAGAGTGCACGCAAGAAGAAGTGTAGTAGATAAATATTCTTTTGAGTATCTTCAGCTATCCACGAGGAGAATCCACTCTAGAAAGTCCTCACACGCATCTCCATCTCTCATGCACCATGTCCGTTCAACTCCTCCTTAAAATAGACAAACTACATGCCCTGCAATGATGCATCAACAACCTCCTCCATTAAGAAGCTTTGCAAATTTTTTTGGAGGGAGTCCCTTGCTATTGGCTATGTAACATGATATGCCAAATGGTGTGCTCAAAAGTATTCCATACTTTACTGGTGAGAATCAAGTCACCCCTCAAGAGCATATCCAGGACATAGCAAATGTGTGCTCACTCTATTTGATCACACATGATGATGTAGCAATCAGTTACTTGCATCCTCTTTTAAAGGTAAAGTGCTTCAATGGTACTGAGGCTTGAGACTTGGATCCATCACCACCTAGGATGAGCTTGGAATAGCTCTTTGCAACTACTTTGAAGATAAGTCAAATCATCTATCTCTGGTAGAGCAAACTGAAAACAACAAGGAGGGCACCCAATGAGCAAATGACTGATTTCAACATCAGATTTCAGAAGACTTGGGATAGGATCCCTCTTGTGGTAAGACCTACAACCTAGCATGCATTCTTGTATTATCTGAAGGTTCTCAACAACAATATTTCAGTTATGATCTAATCCATGGTAGATAGGACCTTACCGGATGCTTATAGTATTGCGGTTAGGGTAGAGAATTGTCTTATTTAGGTGGGAAAGTTAGCCCCTAGACCACCTATGCCCTTGTTCCCAAAAATGTCACAAGTACCCTAGCCTCATGTGGCCCCCGTTCCTTCTGAAAAGTGCACAACCAATTGCCTCAATGTCCTACTCTCTAGCACAGCAAAAGGAAGATGAAGAATTGAAGGCCCTGATTAGAAATTTATCAAACAAGGTCATATCACTAGAAAAGCAATTAGCATGCAAGCCTATAGAGGAAATTATAATCAGGTGCATGGACAAAGAAATTATCCTTGGCAGAATCAATATGGAAATCAAAGATACACACCAACCAACAAAATGATAGATGGCAGCCTAAAGCACATATGCCCTGCAAGTTTTTCCTTCCACGACTTCTCTTCAAGCACCCGGTGTGAGTCGGGTTGTTTTTCCAGTTCAAAACAATTTTACACAAGATTCAAAATGGTGCTTCCCTTGCAACATGCCTCATAGTCAATATCATTGTGCCAATGTTGCATGCACCCAAGCCTTCATGATCCAAAATGCTTCAGTAAGTGAGCCTTCAACAAGTGCCCCTGAAGCGGAGACAACATTGAAAGATCTAGAAGCTCCTCAGAAACATACTCAATGTTTTTTGGCACGAGAGGACTTTTGCGTAATCAACCAAAACTGCAGAAGATACAAACAGACCACATGCTCAAGTTGTGGACAACACAAGATATAAGAAAATAATGTTAGATTTAGGTGCATAGGTCACAATCCCAGCAACACAAATAGATCCTCAGAAATAGAAAGATGTAGACAAGTCATCTTATAATAAAATCACTCAAGTCCTATGTAGGCGGCCCCGCTTAAAGCTCCTTACAAGCGGCACACACCCCTTCTTTTGTAGGTCAAACTTACGCTTCGGCTAGAATCCAGGACATCTGCACCTAAAAAGTCAAGAAGGGATGTTATTCCCCAAATACATAAGATAGGGGGCCTTCCATTTAGCATTGTGGACTAGATGAAAAGAACAAACATAAATGTCACAATGTGGGATGCCTTGACCATTTCATCTCAAATGGAATCTCTTGCATGAGGCTTTGGCATAACTCTTGTGCACTAATCCAGCTATGTAGAAGCCATGTCCTTTCTATCAAAATATTCCAAGAAGAGGACCCCACCCTTTTATATGTCCTTAATCATAAGAAAACATCTTGTGCATAATTGTATGATTGACTCGTCAGTGCTAGTACTTATATGTTATGCCTATGAAAATAGATGATGTCTTAGGTCTAAAATATATCCCTTTGTCTAATGGAGTCTTGCAACTTGATGGATCAAATGTAACCACCTTAGGATTCATCAAGGATCTTGAGCTAACCCTCCATGCATGTCCAAGTCTAAAATTACTCAAGATGTGTCAATCATTGACTTACCTCCTTTGTTTGCCCTATGTCTATCAAGAGATTTTACTACTAAAGTGGGTGGTTACTTGTCTTTTGATTGGTCTCATATGTTACTCAAGACAAGTTATGGTACCCGGTTTACCATACAAGCTGAGCCTATATTTTCCTATCATGTAGATTCATATGTCTTATCCCCTCTCCAAGCCAACTATTTAATCCAAAAAGAAAAAGCTTCAGTTCCTGAAGAGAAATCTCCTCCACCCTCTGTTCCTGACCTAGTGCTTGATGAATGGGTGGAAATACACCATAAATTTGATCCATACACTAAAGATCTGGAAGCTTATGAAACTAGGCTTGGTACTTATTGCATTCTAGAAGAAGAAGCTATGCTTTGCCACGTATGCTCAAGAAAGACAAAGTCGAGCGGGGGTTTTGGAAGTTGTACTTTGATGGATCTAGAAGCATAAATGGCATGGGAGAAAGAGTGGTCCTTGATTATCCTAAGGATAATAGATTCTTCTTCATGGATAGGCTATAGTTTTCATGCTCTAATAATGTGGTAGAATATGAAGAACTAGTGCATGACTTGCTCATTGCTGAAAAGAAGAAAATTAATTTCTTTGTAGATCTTTGGCAACACAAATTTGATCATCCATTAGGTTACCAACAAATTCTAGAAAAATAATAAGCTTTTCAAAGCTTATAAAAAAACTATTTTAGGACCTCCTTGAGAGCTTTGATGCTCTAAAGGAATCAAATGGTAGGTAGTGCCACAAAGAATTACAAAAAGGAAGTTGACCAAATGGTTGTGCTCGGTTCACAAATTTCTCCAATTTATCTATAATGAAGTTGAGTTCTCATCAAGCATGCAATCTAACTTACATGATAGCTATGGTGACTAAGTGATACAATTGAAGACAAACAAGTTTCCTAAAGTTCTAGTCACCTTAGAGAAAATGTTTATCCTTGATGATGAGTTCAAGGGTGAAGAAAAGAACATGTGCACTACATAAAAAGACTGCTACTCAGTCACTATTGCATGTGGGAAATATTTGTTGCCAAGCAGGACTTATGTGCATGATGAGAAATGGGCCTTCATCTCTCTCTATCAAAAGTACAGTGATATTTTCTCATGGGAGTATGAAGACCTCAAAGGTTTTTATCCAAGTGTTCTAACACTCCATTGACCTTGATCCTAGTATCAAGTCCCGTTAGGTAGAATCAATGACCATTCAATCCAAAGATAGAGCCCCTCATGAGAAAGGAATTATCCAAAATAATCGAGGTAAAAATTATTTTTCCTATAAAATAATCTACGGGTTGCATCGTAAATCTAGTTCTAGTACAAAAGAAGAATGGTGAAATTAGACTCTATGTTGATTTCAGAGATTTGAATAAGGCATCTCTAAAGGATCATTATCCTTTGCCTCCTATGGAGAAAATTCTGTAGACTGTGGCTGGTGCACAAAGATTCTCCATGCTAGATGGGTATTCAAGCTTAATCAGATCCTGGTCAAGGAAGAGGATCAATTCAAAAATACATTTACAACCAAATGGGGAACATATGCATATCAGAAAATTCCCTTTGGTCTGTCAAACATGGGCACCACATTTCAATGTGCCATGGATATTACCTTCAAAGGATATATTAATGAGTTCATCTTGGTCTACCTTGATGACATAATAGTCTTCTCAAAGTAGAGCGTGGATCATATGGTGCACTGGAAAATTCTTTGAAGATGCGAGAGAATTTGGGGTGTCTCTTAACCCAAGAAGTGCAATTGTGTAGTAGCAGGAAATCTCTTTGGCCATGTGGTTTCAAAGGATGGCATCGCAATTGATCTTGAGCACATTTCAGACATCCTAACTCTTTCCTTACCGGTGCATAAAAGGGCCCTACAGTCCTTCCTTGGAAAGATTAACTTTGTTAGGAATTTTATCCCTAACTTTGTAGGACTATTTTGACCCATAACCTTGATGCTTAAGAAGGTATTTAACCTTCAGATGGACAACATAAGGAAAATAAAGCTTCAACAAGATCAAACAAGAAATTACTTACGTGCCAACACTCATCAACCTGGATTACTCAAAGGATTTCATCCTTTTTGCTTATGGAGCTGATGCAAGTTTTTGTTGTCCTAACACTAGAAAATGAACAAGGGCTGGAATAACAATGGTTAGCCTTCTTTAGCCAGACATTGAAGGATTATGAACTAAAATACAATCACACAGAGAAGCATGTCTTCACCATCATGCACACACTTAAGAAATTCAAGAGTATGCTTGCCACCAATCATGTCAAGGTATTAGTCTCCCACTCTTTTCAGAGACTTCATCATGGGAGTAGAAAACAAAGTGAGATATTAGAGCATCTTTGGGTGATGAAAATCATGGAATATGATGTGACTATTAAGGCCACAAAGCTGGTAAGAGGTAGCGTGCTCTGTAGGTAGATTGTTGAGGATGTGCATAATTAACCCGAGGCTTCATTATTTTTGGATGAAGATCTTCCACACGTAGAGCTTGAGTAGAATATAGACCCTGGTACACGTGACTGGATGAAGGACATGAACACATTCCTTTTGAGGTGTATACCATCCTCATTTAAATAAAGAAAAGAAAGACATATGAGATTAAAATATGTCCCTTATGTGTTGATTGATGGACTTATCTTCAAAATAAATCTTGATGGCATGTTGTTAAGATGTATCGATGATGCACAAACTGAAAAGGTGTTAGCAAAATTTCATGATGGATTCTATGGTGACACTTCTTTGACAAAACTACATTAATAAAGATCACAATGACAGTATCTTCTGGCCTACCCTATTTGTAGATGCACACAAGTGGGTTACAAAATGCAAGGAATGGGATTTCTTTACAGAAAGAAATGATTGGCGGTGCTTTCCTCAACCAATCCAAGTGGATCAGCCTTTTGCGTAGTGGGGTCTTGACTTCATAGGCATGATCAACCCACCTTCAAGTGTTGGACATAAGTGGGTGTTAACAGATACAGATTACTTTACCAGATGGACAGAAGTTGTCACACTCAAGGAATCAACCAAGTCAATCATCCTTGACTTTCTCAAAGGTATAGTCAAGGTTCGGAATTCCTCAAACCATTATCTCTGATAATGCAAAATCCTTCCTTGGTACTAAAATCACAGATTGGGATCTAAGTTTGGGCATTTACCTAAAGAATTCTTCCAACTATTACCATCGGGAAACGACACGAAAGAATCAACAAATAAGAGCCCGATCAGAATCATGAAACATACAATGAATATCAGCCAGAGACAATGGCATACAAAGGTCTCACACGCTATGGGTAGATAGGATCAAAGTCAAAAGAGGCAATAAGAACTTGACCTTATAATCTTGTCTATGGAAAGGAGGCTACCCTTCCTTAGGCACTAGAGTTGAATTCAATAGTGCTTGCTCAACAGTAAACTAGAATTTGAAGGCACGAACTAGAGAGAAATAAAATGGTGGAGCTAGTTAATTTTGAAGAACTAAGGAACTTTACCATGATCAAGCTAGAACAACATCAGCAAGCAATGAAGAAATGGTTTGAAAAAAATGCTAGGCCTCAAGATTTCAAATTTGGGGACTTGGTTCTAAAATGGGATGTTGATAGAGCTAAACTAGGATGCCATTCAAAATTTGATGCACTTTGGAGTGGCCCATACATCATCAGTTCCTACAAGGAGGATAACTCTTTTGAGTTAACCCATCTTGATGGAGGCACACTATAAATCCCAGTAAATGGGATCTATCTCAAACCATTCCACTAGGTTTGATGCATCATTCTATATATATTAGAGTAGTTTCAATTCCTCCAAGTGCGATGTGCACACATTGTTTATTTGTACATAGTTCTTTCTCTCACGTGCTTCCTGTGCATGCTCTTTTTTGCTTCAGAATGCGAGCTTCTCTCCTTATAGTTGCAAAGATTCGGGACAAAGTCAAGAAATGAACTTCAAACGATTATAAGGGCAATTATCACAATTGTACAAGTAGACTCCATGCCCAATAGATGATCCAGCTCACGATCTCCTTCATCTAAGCAGTAGATGGCCCCTGAAAGTCACCAAAATACTATCCAAATCCCTTTCTAGCGATTTGGGTAACTTGCATACAAATTATGGCTCTAAGTTATTCATTATATTACGCACAATCAAGATCACTTAGCACATTCCCTTGATTGTAGTTTCCTTCTGCGCCCCTTTTCCTTTCCCTCCTTTCACTTTCCCCTTGTGCCCACCTTCTATGCATTTGCCTTCTTCCTAGTTAGCTTCTTCCTTCCCATGCACCTCGCACTTTCTTCAATCAGCTAAGTCCCTTTCCCTCTCACACACTGCGCCCATTACTTTATATGATTAGTTGCCTTCACCATATGTTCTCTGCTCACCGATTTTCTTCATTTTCTCTCTGTGTACGCCCTTGTGTACCATCCTTCTATCTTCTTCTATACACATCCTTGTGCCCTCCTTTGCACACTTTTGTGTCAGGTCATCTTCTAACATACTTGAGTATGTTACATGTAACCATTCAAGCACACCAGAAGGCACCAAATCCTTACAACAAATCAACAAGTGACACGTGGCAGAAATGACAAGTATTTGTATAGTTGGCCACCATTTCAGCCAATCCACATGTGCCATGTCTTTTACATGAGCCAATGACTCTGACATCTTCTGAAAGCCGTATCTTTTGCTATAGAGCTCATATCAGCATGTACTTGGACTTGTCACAAAATATGCTTACATAGCTACAATGCCTGGAAATTAAAATTCAAATTTTTGGTAGATCTAGTAGATAAGAAATGGGAAAACATCTCTCTGAGCATTGATGGGCAGATCTGATTACTCCAACCACCTCGTGGGTGATTTGATATGATCCACCCTCTTTCCTTCTTGAACACACAAAGCGAGGCTTGGGGAAGTGTATTTCATAGATCTCCGAGTAGATTTGTAGGCATTGAATACCTCTTGTTGGGGTTGTATTTCAAATTTGGATTTTCCTCCTTCTTCCCTTTTTCCATGAATTCATCTATAAATGTAAGAGAGACTCATTTGTTATGTTGAACACTTTGGATCCTTATGCATTTTCTAAGGACTCCATACCTTCTATATTTTGAGTTTCAGACCTCTATATTTGGCTCTTACATGTGAATATCGGCCTCCTTCATCATTTGTAACAACTCTGTGCATTTTGGAAGTAATAGAAGCATCATTTTGTGACTATTCTCTATCATAACATGTTTGCATTCCTCCTTCTTACCTTTAGTTTTGTGTTGTGTGATTGTTGTGCTATTTCAGGTCCCTTATAGTTTCATATTTAGTTGTGTTCCATGAAAATGATCGGTGAATACATATTATTTTTCTATTTTATTCATGTCTAGCCTCCTTTCACGCATTTCCTTTCATTCTCGCTCAGAACAGATATATTTCATCCCTCATTTCTGGTGCTATCACCTTTTAGTGTAGTTTCCTTTCATGTTATCCTTCTATCCTGGTCCCTTGGCATCATCGAATTATATTTTCATTTTCAGCACTAGGGTAGTAATAGAAATAGAAATAGATAGAGGAACCGACCTTCTCTGGAGATCCGTCCTAAGCGCACAAGGTCCCACAACTTGGGGATGGTTCCATTGTGGTCTTAAACACCTAGATCATCTATCGGATCTTAGACATGGGTGCACGTTTAGAAACCAACAATACCTTACAATGCATGTAAATGTCAAAATGTAAATTCTACTCCATCTAGTATAACAAAGGCAAGGAAAATAATGAAAAATCAAGAATTTTTTTGTCTAAAGTTGAGAAAAAACTTCATTTGTAAAGAAAGATATCTCTCCAATCTATCTCTAAGTGATTTCATCATCATAGTTCAAATTTAACTCTAGGTATGAATGAAACTACCATCAAAAAATTTGTATATATCTCCAAAGCAGATTTGTAGGCATTGAATGCCTCTTTTTGGTGGTTGTATTTCAAATTCAGATTTTCCCTCCTTCTTCCCTTCTTCCATGAACTCATCTATAAATGTAAGAGATAGACTCATTTGTTATGTTGGACACTTTGGATCCTTACGTGTTTTTCTAAGGACTCCATACCTTTCGTATTTTAAGTTACTGAGACCTCTAGATTTGTCTGCTTTCATGTGGATATTGACCTCGTTCATCATTGTAGCATCTTTGTGCATTTTTGGAAGTAATAGAAGCATCATTTAGTGACTATTCTTTGTCTTAACATGTCTTCATTCCTCCTTCTTGCCTTTACTTTTGCGTTGTGTTATTGTTGTGCTATTTCGGGTCCCTTGTAGTTTCATATTTAGTTGTGTTCCATGAGAACGATCGGGTGTATGCATGTTTTTCTTTGTGCTATTCATGTGTAGCTTCTGTTGGTGAGAAAATTTGTCTTGTGGAAAAATTGGTGGGTTTCAAGCCAATGCTATGGGAATCTAATTCCCTCTACTTGAACGACACAACTTCCGTATGTGCATGTGTGAAAAATTGGATTTCAATGGTGGCCTTTCAACTAGAGATCCAACAGGGCACTCCACTGACCTGTGGCAAAGCTAGCAATGTCTCACTAGAGAAGAAAATTTTTCTTGGAAAGGGGAAGGGGAGTGGAAATGGAAGTAGGAGAAAACTAATTTTGTGAGTATAATATCAGATGCCCACACACATTAATTATAAATTTCATTTACATGCATTTATAGTTAGAAGAAAAAAAAATCCGTAGGAGAAGCTATAAGACCGAATAAAATTCATTGGTCACAAGGTACCAATCAATCCCTCAATCAAAAAGGAAAAAAATCCTTCTTTTATTATTGAAGTTTGAGTAAAGATTATATATATCATGAGAATGAAATAAATTCAAGGAAGAAGAGAAAATAGAAGAGGTGTGGCATTTTCTGTCTTTTTTATATCAATTGCCGTCAGCCCTTGGAATGATGTTGATAAGCCATTATATTCTTTGCAAGAAACTGTTACAACTTCACAAATCCTCAACACCTTTTCAAATTCCTCTATTGTGAAGAAAACACTCATGGCGGGTTAAAAACCAGATCTTGCAAAGTAACTATTACATTCGATTTGTCAGTTTAAATATAAACCATTTGATTTTCTCCTCTAACTTTGAAATTGGGCCGTCCACATGGCAAGAAGGGATTGGAGCGGTTACAGGGGAAGCCTTTCACATTTTGTGATTTTTGTGAGATTTGGCAATTTGGAACAAATTGGCCCACAACCCACTTTGACTTTTCAACTTAGACATGCGACATGTTACGTTTTCAGTTGGAGACGAGGTCATGGCTCTTTTCTAAATATTTTAACCTTTTTTGGAAAAAGGCTCAAAAACTCAATTTCCTCCACCGCCATTGCTCCAATTTGACTAGGACACGTGGCACATTTTGGTTAGAGATGGGGTTGTGACTCTTTTCTAAACATTTTAACCTTTTTTGGAAAAAGGCTCAAAAACTCAATTTCCTCTACCGGCCCGCTCCGATTGAACCCTTGACAAGTGGCATCCTCTCCGGATTGGAAATGGGGTCCCGGATATTTTCTCAACATTTTAACCTTTTTGGAAAAAGGTTCAAAACTCAAAAGTTCTCCGTCGTTCCACTCCTCTCGCTTTGACTTTTCAATGGTGGGCCTGAGACCTTGGTGGAGCCGCAGAGCATTCTAGAACTTTTAATTCAATTTTTGGAATTTGGTTAAATTTCCAAAAGTGCCCCGATGGACCACTGCTCATCTGCTTTGAATTTTCTCTCTCTGGGCTCAAAATTTGACTTTTTCCTTTATAACTTTGATCGGGGTCACGGAGCAAATTTATCATTTTTTCCAAAAGTGACCAAAAGTGTTAAGTTCACCAAAAATCACATTCCTCCCCATCCAATAGGATCTAACCACGTACCTACATTCATTATGGTCAAAAATGATGGGGAAAAGACGCCCATCATCGACTGTGGAAAAATGTAGAGGAAGAAAACTTCATCGTTTTGAGTCCAATTTTCAAATTTCCTTCGGGAATCCGAGAGGCATGGAGGCAAAACAATGATTTGATGACCTAGGACTTAGAACAAGTGAATAATTTTGATCAAAATCGGAGGTTACAAACAGGATATTATGTGATGATCGAGAAATGGAGGATTTCTAAAAACGAGCAAAACAAAGGTTTAAACAGCTCTAGGGCATGACTTTTGCTAATTTCTTGAATCTCTAACTTGGCTTAAACACCAAAAAGGGCATGAGCTCAAAAAAATTGAATTTGGCTATGAAAACGCAGAGTAGTTTTCAAGAGACAATAACTAGCTCTAGCTTGGGGACATGGCGTGAACTGGGCATGGCTAGGGCATGACATGAGGATCCAGAATCTCAAGTTTCAAAACATATTACGTTGACTAGTGCCTTATCCATTGGGACTTTTAGAGTCATGTACAATTCTAAGAAAAGAAAGGAAGAAGGAGGAAACACACAAACCAAACCACACACAACAAAAACCAAATAAAACAAAACCAAAACCACACAACAAGGAAAAGGGAAAAACACACCTACAAAAAAACCTTTGGTACAAGGTAGGGACAACCCACTTTCATTGATGATAGTTTCAAGTATTGTGCACTTCAAGGTAATTCCAATGGCATTCTATCCAAGTATGAGAGGATAAAAAAATTTCACCACAAGCTCCATGAATTTGGAATGGGTCGAGCCATAATGAATCAAACTTTCCATGGCTACCCTTTGGTTCTCTTCTCTTGTCCCATAGCAAGACAAAGTCTCCAACCTTGAATTCTCTTGCCTTTTCCCTCTTGTCAAAGATCTTCTTCACTTTCAATTGGTGTTCTTTAATTCTATCCACCACTTGGCATCTGCTTTCCTCCAGCTTCTCCAGGAAGAGGATCCTCTTGTCAATGGAGTCTTTGTATTGACCATCTTCTATTTCTTGCAGCAACTTGAGAGCTGACATCTCAATTGTGAGGGGAATATTTTCCTCAACTCCATACAACATTTAGAAAGGTGACATACCTATTTTCTTCTTAGGAGTGATCATATCGGCCCACAATGAATCATATAACTTCTTGTGTCAGTTCCTTTGATTCTCATCTACCATCTTACGAACAATGGTCACAATGTTCTTGTTTCTTGACTCATCTTGACCATTTCCTTATGGATAGTAGTTAGAAGAGTGAGATAAGGAGATTCCAAAACCATAAAAAAATTTGTGAGCTCCTTTGAAGATAAATAGGTGGCATTGTCTACAACAATCTTTTGTGGTACTCCAAAACAGATAATGATATTCTCCTTGATGAAGTTGCAGACTATTTCAGAGTTGGCTTGCTTGGTTGGAATGGCTTCCACCCATTTAGTGAAGTAATCAGTTACAATGAGTACATAAGTATGCCCTACACTTGAATGAGGATTCAAAACACCAATGAAATCCAGCCCCCATTACTGAAATGGTTCCTCAATCACTACAGGCCTGAGTGGTAATGCAGCTAGTTGTGGTTTTCCAACAAATTGTTGGCATGCTTTACATTTGGAAACCCAATCTTGAGTGTCTACAAAGATGGAGGGCCAATAATATCTCCCCTTAAGAATATTATGCGTAGTGACCATTGCTAAGAAATGTCCACCACAAGCTTGATCATGATATGCCCTGAGAAACTTTTGTTGTTTCTCCTTATCCACACACTTGAGGAAACAACCATCCGGACTGTCTTGAAATGTGCATGATTCTAGATCACAAAATTGGTTACTTTCAGTGTGAGGTTTATTTTTTTTTTTTAATCAAGATGAGGAGGGAATTCTCCATAAGTGAGGTAGTAAGCAATATTAACATACCACTCATCAATAGTGATGATAAAGAGCACTCTGGGCATGTCTCTGAATAAGTTAAGAAAACATCATCCTTTTCTCCTTCTTTGAATTTGTGAGAGCTTCATCTTCAGCAATCAGCTAGCACAAACCATTTCCTCTTACTAGATTAGAGGGCCTAATCTCCAAGTCATACTCTTGGGTCTTTGTAATCCAACTTCCTCTCTTAGCCCCAGGATCTTGTTGATTCAAAATGGACTTGATTCCACTTCAAGGACCATCACCATTGTATGGGAATTGAGAATGTAGAATCTAAAAATTTTAATAGCTTTAACCACTACATAGGCATGTTTCTCCAATTGGTTATACTTTAGCTCATGATTTTTCAAAGGATAGCTCATGAAAGCAATGGGTGCTTCCAAACCTTCATCATTTTTCTGAACAAGGATAGCAGAGAGTGTATGTTCTAATGCATAGCAATACATGATGAACTCCTTGTTGAAATCTAGAGATACAAGAGTTGGAGCTTTGGCAATGGCTTTCTTGATATCCTCAAATGTTGTTTTTCCTTCCTTATTCCACTTGAAACTTGCTTGAGGCTTCATCATGGAATTTATATGCTTAGTCAGTTCAGAAAACTCAGGCACAAAATGATGAAGGAAGTTTACCTTTCCAAAGAATGAATGAACTCCCTTCTTGTTGGTTGGTAAGGCTAGTGCTTGGATAGCTCTGATCCTCTTAGGATCAATGTGTGCTCCATGTTTGTTCACAATGTGTCCCAAACAAATTACCTTTTGTGACTCCAAAAATGCACTTCTTTGGATTTAGAGAAATGTCATGTTTCCTACACCTTACAAGGACTTGCTCCAAATGACATATATGATCTCCCCTCCTCTTTGAGAAAACCGTGAGGTCATCAAAGTAAATGACAATGCAATATTTCAAATCTTTAAAGGCCAAGTCCATTGCTCTTTGGAAAGTGGCCCCAACATTGATCAAGCCAAAAGGCATTCTGCTGTAGGAAAAAGTGCCCCAAGGTGTTGTGAAGGTTTTTTTGTTGTAATCCTCTTCTTCCACCTTGATTTAGTTGTACCATGAGAATCCATCAAGAAAAGAGAGCATTTCAGATCTAGTGACTTGCTTGCAAAATATGATCCATGATTGGAAGAGGGTAGCTTTCCTTGAGAGATGCTTGATTCAAATTTCAAAAGTCTACACAAATCCTTATTTCCCCATTCTTATTCCTTATTAGCACAATGTTAGCCACCCATGTTGAATGGTGGATGGGGAAGATGATTCTAGCATTGAGCATCTTTTTCACCTCTTCTTTGATAACATCAGAAATCTTTGGATTGTAGGGCCTTTGTTTTTTCCTGAAGGGCTTAGCTCCTTGCTTCAAAGGAATGGAGTGATGCATTTCCTTTGGCTAAAAATATTTGAGTTCATCATAGGAATAGGCCATGACATCTGAGTAATTTTTTAGTAGAGAAAAAAACCTTCTCTTCTCTTCTAGTGAGCAGCATTTACCAATGTTAACCATCCTTGGATTCTTTGAAGTGCCAATGTTTTCTTGATCAAAATCAGATGGACACCGAGAAGACTATTTTTCTTTCTCTTGGATGAACCTATCATGCTTGTTAAAGAGATCTTCTAAATAAACTAGGCCTTTGGGGATTTTTTTCCTTTTAGTTTGATTACTCCCTCTTCATCAATTCCCTCAATTCCTTCCTTATCTTCTTTGGGGACTGATTCATGGTGTGGGTTTTCACTTCCTTCAAAGAAAAGATTATTGAATTTATCCCTTTGTTCTAAGAAGGTGGGATCTGATTGTCATCATTGAAGACCTACCAATGATTTGCATTATTTGGTACATCTTTGGTCCGAACACCATCTCAATGGTCACTTTATCCTTCCCAAAAGAAGGATGAGGTGTCACTAAGGAAGCTGACAATGCTAGAGAATCAGCCTTTTCATTCTTCTCCCTATGGATTGCTTCAATGGAGAATGCATCAAAGGATTCAATGTAGTCCCACACTTTGTTTCTATAGTGCCTGAGTCTGGGGTTCTTCACCTGATATTACTTGGTAGACCTACTTTACCACAACCTCTACATCACCTTTTCATCTCAACTTCTTGATTCCCATGTCCTCTGTGGTATTCATGCCTAAGAGTAATGCTTCATACTCTGCTGTATTATTTGTATTGTCAAATTACAGCTTATACGAAAAAAAGGATATACCTCATTGGAGGGAGAGTACAATGCTACACCAGCTCATGAACCTGCTCTCGAATGACTTCCATCAAACACCATTGTCTAGATTCGGTATTCTTCTTCCTCCATGAGAAGTGGCAAGTTCTCTTCCTTTTGTGATGTAAGGAAGTAGTTTCCTAGCCCACAATCTTGAAAGAGGATGTTAGCTCTTGGATCATCAGATTTCCTTACTGTGAATTTCATTTTCCTGACTGGAAACAACTTCTTCATTTCTCCTTTCACTGGGATAGTTGTAGATGACCAATCCATTTTTATTTATCCACCTAGGTCTCTGCAAAAAAATTCTCAACAGCATACCAAAAGAGGTTGGGATGTCTGCCACCAAGATGGTCAGGAGTATCTTCTTGTCTCGAATAATCAGCTAGTGCAACATGAGCATCCTTGATTCTTCCTACCAATGGAACTTGTTTGGATTTCATTGAATAGCATGTGCCATTTACTTGGGTCAAATTGAGGCCAAGTGAATTTAAAATTTTGTTGGCATCACATTATCTGAGGCTTTAGAGTTTATGATGTAATGTTTCAACTAAAAGCCTTTGATGAGAAGTGATAGGTAGAAAGGCTCAACTCTGTTGGTGTTGGAGGCACTGAGGGCTAACATGTTTTGAGAAGGTGGTATGAATGGTGTGGGTAATAGGCCTTTAGAGGTTGGGATTGAAGAAAAAGTGTTACTACCATGAATTGCCTTGATGAATCTATCGAATTGGGTAGGATGTGTTTGTAGGTATTCAATCTCAAAGAGCTGAACTTTGGTTTTGCTTGCATGCTCCACAAAGTCAAATGGAGTTATGGTAGATGAGGAAGAGGTTCAGCAACAGTGGGAGAGGATTTAAATGACAGGGGTTTTGTTACTTTTGGTGTTGGGTTCTCCTTTTCAAATGTAGCAATTGGCTTGGAAGGAGGTGAGGGTGTAGCCTTTGATTGAAATTTAGATGTTCTTATAGAACCACTATTTAGAAGAGAATTGCTCCTAACAAATTTCTACTATCTAGTTGGGAGAAGAATCAAATAACTTACTTGGCACAATAGTGTGATCCTTGAAAACTGGTGAATTTGATTTCTCTTTGGCTGATTCTATGGAAGGTGGTAATGGCGATCCCCTAATGATGATCTTGTTTAGTGGAGGATTTGGAGAGCTATCTTCTTTATTCTTCCTACTGATTTGCAACTACCGATTTGAAACAACATTCTTAGATTGTGCACAAGTGAAAACAAAACATGAAAAACTTGGAGCTTCTTCATCACTTTCCTCCTCATCAGCAACGTATTCAATTAGGCCATTGTGCATGCCAACCTCTTCAATTTCAAGATAGTTTTCATAGTCATCCATGCTTTCTTCTTCAGTTTCCTCAATGTCTTCTCCTTCTTCTGATTCCCCAATGTCATAGATGGCATTGACTGGTGGTGCTTCAAGAGAAATCCTATGAGGGGGTGGAGCAATTCTTGGTCTATCAGGAAGATTTGGTCTCCTTAGAGCATTCCTCATTGTGATTTGTGACAGTTGTTTCTTCAAAGAAACTAGGTCATTTTCCATTTTTTGGAACATTGGATCAATGGTGACTGAATTTGAACTTTGACCTTTTTACTTCCCATTTGGTCCTTTCACTTTTCTAGAAAGAATTAGATCATCATCAATCTCAATTGCAAAGTATTTAGCTTCCCTCAATGTTCTTGGTTGGGCTCTTCTGAGGAAGAAACCAACTTCTGATGGAAAAGAACTGATGAAGAACCTTTTCAAGTTATTTTCAGAGGGTACCACATCTCGGATCCTTCTTGTCAACCTATCATACCTTGCTACAAAATCTCTCATTGATTTGGAGGTCTCCTTCTTCATCTGAACCAATTGGACCAACAAATCCTGACAATCTTCTATGCTCTTGAACCTATGTTCAAATGCACTTCTTATATCTTCCCAGCATGTGACAGATCTTGGGGGAAACATGTAGAACCATTCAATGATTTTTCTTGGAGTGACTCCACAAAGAGCATAACTAAAACATCTTCATCTTCAACTCCCAACACTCCAAAAGTAGTGATGAATGTTGCTACATGTTATTCTGGGAGTTGATAACCATCCCCTTTGAATTTTAGTAAGTTATTTCTTGAGCCTCTTAGGAGCTCATGAATTGGTTGTGGAAGAGCAAGTGGACCAGTATTTCTTTCCCATGGCGCATTAGGCCTTCGTACTTCACACTCATGATCACCCATTCTATTCCTATTTCTTTCCTCTAGTCTTGCTAAGGCTACTTTTGTTGCTTATCTTTCTTCTGCTTCAATTTGGAGTCTTTCTATTTCTTCAAGTTGAGCCCTTATCTCCTCTTTAGATCTTACCTCTCTTTAAATATCTTCAAATGTGGGATCAACTTGTCCTCCTTTCTCTCGGTTTTCAAGTGTATGTTATATCAGCCAACTTGAAAGTTTATGCTCTTCTCTGGGGTGCTGGAATTCATCTCCGCCTTTCCAATTCGACAAAGAGCGTGTTCCTCTTCCAGTCCATAATACTTATGGAAATGAAGTAATGATTGACAATTTTTATATTATGCCAAATAACTTCTCTCATATCGAAGCAATGTCTTCTTGAATGTGAAATAGTAAATCAGGTCTCTCAATAGGAGGATTTCTAGAATAGCCATGATTTACATCCATGTAGTCTGTGTGATTATTCAATCTCCATAAACTTTTCTTCTAGAATCTCTTATTTGTATTTTATGACCATGAGGTCATTCTTAGGCATACATGCTGCAAAATCTACCCCATGGTGGGAACTAAAAATGTTGGCAAGAAAATTTGTCTTGTGGACAAATTGGTGGGTTTCAAGCCGAGCGTTATTGGAATCTAAGTCCCTCTACTCGAATGGTGCATATTCCGTATGTGCATGCATGAAAAAGTAGATTTCAATGGTGGCCTTTTGACTAGAGATCCAATAGGGGCACTCCATTGACCCTATGGTAAAGCTAGCAATGTCTCACTAGAGAAGAAAATTTGTCTTGGAAAGGGGAAGGGGAGTGGAAATGGAAGTAGGAGAAAACTAATGTTGCGAGTAGAATATCAGATGCCCACACACATTAATTAGAAATTTCATTTATATACATTTATAAATAGAAGAAAATAAATCTACAGGAGAAGCTACAAGAGTGAATAAAATTCATTGGTCACAAGGTACCAATCAATCCCTCAATAAAAAAGGCAAAAATTCCTTCTTTTATTATTGAATCTCGAGAAGAGTTTGTACATATCTTGAGAATGGAAGAAATTCGAGGAAGAAGAGAAAATAGAAGTGTGGCATTTTCTATCTTTTCTAGGTACAGAGCACTCTGGTATTTTTTGAAATCAATCGCTAGCCTTGGAATGACATTGAGAAGCCATTATATTCTTCACAAGAAACTATTACAACTTCACAAATCCTCAATGCCTTTTCAAATTCCTCTGTTGTGAAGAAAATGCTCATGGTGGGTTAAAAACCAGATCTTACAAAGTAACCATTATAGTCAATTTGCTAGTTTAAATATAGACCATTTGATTTGCTCCTCTAACTCTGAAATTGGGTCGTCCATGTGGAAGGAAGGGATTGGAGTAGTTACGGGGGAAGCCTTTCACATTTTTTGAGTTTTTGTGAGATTTGGCAATTTGGAACAAATTGGCTGTAGCCCCGCTATGACTTTTCAACTTAGACACGTGGCACGTTCTTATTGGAGATGGGGTCACGACTCTTTTCTAAACATTTTAACAGTTTTTGGAAAAAGTCTCAAATACTCAATTTCATCTACTGGCCCATTGCTCTAATTTTAATAGGACACGTAGCACGTTCTGGTTGGAGACGGGGTTGTGAATCTTTTCTAAACAATTTAACCTTTTTTTGGGAAAAAGGATCAAAACTCAATTTCCTCCACTGCCCTGGCCGCTCCGATTGAACTCTTGACACATGGCATCCTCAGATTGGAAATGGGGTGCTGACTCTTTTCTCAACATTTTAACCATTTTTGGAAAAAGGTTCAAAACTCAAAGTTCTCACGTCGCTCGCTCCTCCGCTTCAACTTTTCAATGGTGAGCCGAGACTCTTGGCGGAGCCATGGAGCATTCTAGAACTTTTACTTCACTTTTGGGAATTCAGTTAAATTTACAAAATTTCCCCGATGGCCCTTTCATTGACTTTGAATTTTCTCTGCGGGCTTCACCTTTGACTTTTTCCCAACGGCTTCAACTTCGACCTTTCTTTCTTTGGCTCAAAATTTGACTTTTACCTTTATAACTGAATGAGGCCATAGGAAAATTTACCATTTTTTCCAAAAGTGACAAAAAGTGTTAAGTTCACCAAAAATCCCATTCCTACCCATCTAATAGGATCTGACCATGTACCTGCATTCATTGGGGTCAAAATTTGACGGGGAAAAGACGTCGTCATCCCGACTATGGAAAATATGTAGAGGAAGAAAAATTCATCATTTTGAGTCCAATTTTTGAATTTCCTTCATGAACTAGAGGCATGGAGGAAAACAATGATGTGATGACCCAGGCCATAAAACAAGTGAACAATTTTGATAAAAATGGAGGTTAAAGAGGATATTATGTGCACAGACCAAGAAATGGAGGATTTCTAAAAATGAGTAAAACAGAGGTTTAAACAGCTCTAAGGCATGACTTTTGCTAATTTCTTGAATCTCTAACTTGGCTTAAACACCAATGAAGGACATGAGCTCAAAAAAAAAAAAATTGGCTATGAAAATGTAAAGTAGTTTTAGGAGACAACACCTCCTTTCACTCATTTCCTTTCATTCTCACTCATAGAATAGATAATGTTCATCCCTATATTCTGGTGCTATCACATTTTAGTTTATTTTACTTTCATGTTATGCTTTTATCCATTTTCCCTTGGTATCATTAGCTTAGTTTTCATTTTTAGCACTAGGGTAGCAATAGCAATAGAAATAGATAGAGGAACCGGAATTCTTGAGATCCTTCCCAACGCACAAGGTCCCACAACTTAGGGATGGTTCCATTATGGTCTCAAACACCTAGATCCTTCCAGATCCAAGACACGGGTGCATGTTTGAGGAACCAACAAGACCTTATAATGCATGTAAATTCCAAAACGTAAATTCTACTCCATCTAGTACAACAAAGGCAAGGGAAAATGATGAAAAATCAAGAAAACAATTTTTGTCTAAAGTTGAGAAAAAACCTTGCTGCAAAGAAGGATATGTCTTCAATCTATCTCTAAATGATTTCAATCATAGTTCGAATTTAACTCTAGGTATGAATGAAACTACCATAAAAAAATTTGTACTTAATACATTCACCGCAAATGCTATCAATTGTGATCAAGGTCAAACTTTAGAACATACTATAGATAAATTGAAGTTATGTGGAAGGGATGTATGTCAGAATGCATGGTAAAGATGTCATGGAATCCAAAAAAGAACCTATTATAGATACAAACAATCTTGGATTAATGGCAAGAGGAGGGTAGTAAATGGAAATATAGGAAAATAAAAACAAATTCCAAACACTATCGCAACTATTACATTGATATCCAAAATGGTGGAGAATAATTCTGATATATCCCCACACATGTCTCATTGAGAGGGACAAGATGGTACTAAAGTAACAACGATACTACTACCTGCATGTTATACTTTTTCTTATATAATACAAAAGTGTAATATGGCCCTTTCAGCATTGGACCTTCCTCCAACATCACAAAGTAAAATATTAGAAAATATGGCAAGAAAATTTCTCCCATGTTTCAATCATGAATAAAAACTTCTTCACCAAATGTGATGAGTGCACAAAGATAGAGAAGAAACATGTAGTGACCTCATATCTAGAAACAATGGTATAAATAAATCAATAACAAAAATGGCATAATGATTACATTCAAATTTGTCATGCAACTTACTATGCAAATAGAGTGCAATCACAACAAAATTCTAATAGCTATTTGAGAATTTTTCAAGATGAAAACTTCAATACTAAGGACGGAAAAAAATCAAAATCAATAAGCAATGCTATTAATCTCCCCATCACCTTGATTGTTATGATAACACATGGGCAAAAAAATGGGGGTTTTGGGCACTTTGTTCTCCCTTTTGTTGAACGAGGAGAAAAATTCACAATAACATCATTAGCACTATGTATCCGGAAACCGGAAGAACCTTTTCTGATTAGTATGGTGATTTTTATATAAGTGTGACATAGAAACACCCATTACATGATGTACTCTTGTAAAATGACGCATATGACAAGTAAGGAATACAAGTAGAAAAATGAGGGTGCTCATACAACTAATACCGTAAGTAGATGTTCAAGTTCATTTAGAAAACAACCACCAAATCTCTACTTGCAACTAGATAATACTAAAAGTGACAAATAAAATCAGACAATTTTGCATTTGTATCTATTCTCAAGATTTGACATGACTAATGGCAAACACAAAGTAATAATACTCACTATATATTATGTTTTCGTCCATTCATCACAATGCAATACATTAGGCTAATATATAGCCAATATAATAGACAAACCTCTTCCTATAAAATAGGAACAACTTACCCGTTTATAAACATACGGGTACAACAAAACTCCATGAATAATATATTGTTGAAACAATATATTCTTTCAAACCTAATATTTATAATGTAAACATTAATAATTAATTTCCTAACATTCCCCCCCTTAATGTTTACATGGTACAACATATCTCGTTCACTGATTGTAGCCTGCCACCTCTGTGTGCTCATGATCAACTCCGCAAATGTGCAGCATTGGGCTTGCACAAAACTCAAACATGTGCCAACGCACATTTCTTCCACTGATGGTTTTCTCCACTTCTACCAACAACCTTACCAAATTGGTTTTGCAGGTGTACCAATAACCTTTCACACTTGGTTTTGCAGGATTACCAAAAACCTTACACAATTGGTTTTACAGGTTTACCAAAAACCTTACACAATGGTTTCTACAAAGTTTACCAAAACCTTACATCATGATTGCTACAATACTTTTGATCAATATTATACAATGTCACTACAAAAGGGAATCATGTAGGAAATACAACATGCATATCACAAAAGCGCACAATAGAAGATATATTGAAAAATTTCACATTACTTCCTATAAGAATCGTAATGTTCTTAATAGTAGTCTCTTTCATTGATCACGCCACTCGATCTCGAACAACATAGAAAAGCCACTTTGCCAGCTGGAAGCTTTCCTTGACTAAGTCATTTTGGGTGCAGAATGGGAATGGAACATTGGTATGTATTCCCCCCCACAATGTGAAATTCCACTCATATAGATACTGAGAAGCAAACTGCATCAAAGAACATACTCTGAATGGATCTTGCTAGTTAGGTCTCGCTGCACATGGTCACTAATGCTAGTGAACGTATTCTCCTAGTTGACCATCTTCCAATGAAGTACGGCAGTCAGAGGACCAAGTCAGTCAGAGGATCACTGACAGTCATCTGTGCTCCAACACAACTTTCTTTCCAACATCCATCAAATACCAAACAAAATAGGAACTCTGAAAAAGAATCACACCAAGTGAAATCGGAACACCGCAATACTCAAAAACAAGCACTCACACTACACACTGTGCCACCAAATCATTCTCATGCAGCCTCGTCGTTGGTGATTGGACGAGAGGTCACTGTCGACCTCCGACCTCCGATTCCTCCTTCCTCCATTTGACAAGTTCTAGATCAGCGAATTTTGCTTTTGAGGCTCATTAATTTATTTTAGACGTCATGTTCCAAATGATAATGCGTCTGTGAGGTAAATTTTTATTTTATTTTTCGAACTTTGGAAGAAGACACTTTTTACAATAGTATTGACCCACAATAAAATTTTGACGACTAAAAAAATCGACTCTCGACACCATAATAACACAAACCTAAAATCACCTATTTTATTTTTACAATGACACCTTTACTTAAATAGAGATGACTTCTTACAAACTTTTTACAATACTCTCCCATTAATAAACCTTATATGACATAAGCCCAAAACTATTAACTTTATATTAACAAATGATTTGATGACTGATACCCAATCGGACTAAAACATTAAACCCAACTAAATAAAGAACAAGACATATACGACACAAATATAGGAATAAAACCAATATTTACAATATAAAATACCTATATCCCGAAAAACGTTGATGAATGCAAATCGAATGTTGACTCCAAGCCCTTGGTGTGATTTCATGGTGACGGTGATAACTGTGAGTATCATAATCTGATTTGTAGCCGAATGGGTATTCTTTCCGTTTCCATCGACGTGTTGGGCACATGTATCTATGCGACCGATAACAAGTGTATAGTAGTTACGCCGGTGTTGAGGATCCAATTCATTGATTTGTGCATGCAGATATATAGAGATTGGTGATGAATCTAACCCAATGCAAACAGGATGACCGTAACCAATGCATTGATCAATACAGAATCGTAGAATACCACCAAACATTCTCGTCAATCGATTCCCGACAAAGCAGTAGGATTAAACGTGGTCAATAATCTTGCTCCACTTAAGAATGTTAATTGGAAGATTTCACTTTTTTTGGGTGTTTATTGACCAATCAATGTGATCAGAAGACATATATGCATTAGGATATAAAATCTCAGCCCGCATACACTAACTCCTTCGCTGATACAACCAGGTCTCTCGACAGAGATCAATACTTTGTTAAAATAAGAAAGAATTGGCAATAATTGAAGCCGTGTAGACCAAAGGAAAATGTTATCGACGCCTTCGAACTCTCATATGCACATGCACTTGGAAGACTACAATAGTTTTGCACACATTAATGATCTGCAATTTGAATACAGAACATGATGTACAACTGGAGACGTCCGATTCAAATGGTAGTCTGTATCTATTATTTCAGAACTACAAAACTTTATTCTTCACTCAAACGTGATCTCTCATTATCAGGGCAACCAAAAAAATTGGAGAAGCCCTTCAATATCTTTAACATTCCATGAAGCAATCCTCTCTAATTTTCAGTCAACAGATTCACTGCTCACGATACCAAATCTCGAGATTTGGACATGACCCAATGGCAAAAACAAAGTAATAATACTGTATATTATATTTTCTGTCCATTCATCCTGTGCAATACATTAGGCTAATATATAGCCAATATAATAGACAAACCTCTTCATATAAAATAGGAAGTGTACCAAACAACTTACCTGTTTATAAACTTACGGGTACAACAAAACTCCATGAATAATATATTGTTGAAACAATATATTCTTTCAAACCTAATATTTATAATGTAAAGATTAATAATTAATTAATTAATTTCCTAACATCTATGCTAACAGCTAGAATGGTTTTCAACATAGTGTATGTGTTTTTCCTTCCAGTGGGTCACACACATGAAGACAGAGATGGGACATTCAGATGATTATAAACAAAATTATACAAATTGGATACATTTTCTTTGCCACAAATAATGGAAACTTACAGAACATGCCAAGAGGATTCCAGCACATTCACTTCGTACCTTATCGAGGAATTCTATGAATTTAAGGCCTTTTTGGAACCACACCTACTAGATGGTAACCACAAGATCATGGGTATCAGCAAACCAAAGATGTTTAAATTCTATGTCAAAGACAACAAGCCCTGTCATGGAGTTCAAAGATTCAATCATGGAGTCCAACTGGTCACACTTAATTGAGATCTAAAAAATAGTGGATGGGAAACCTTTCTTGTATGAAGGGGATCCTCCATTGGCACACTTTAAAGAACCCAAATAGATGGCAGACATGCAGAGAGGCATTCAGGCATACATCACACACTGGGAAAAGAGTTCAACAGATGGTGGAGAATCATACTATGTTCCAAAGATTGCATATTGGAAAAAAATTCTATGTGCCCTAGATAATCCATTTATGAATTGTAGCATGACAAGGAGAGATTCTTTTGGCCAAAAACAATTCAGGATAGTGAAATGTATGATCAAATAATGGGTGCACCACATCTTGACATGGATAACTACTATGGTAAAAATTTCCTTTCAAATAAAGATATATATGTTGGGCTTATTTGTGATAGACCTTGAAAGGAATTCAACCCAGTAGTGGATGTGAATGTTGGAAAAATGATACTAGTAAGACCAGCTGATGATAATTTACCTATATGGATGGGAAAGGAAGAACTAAAACTAATATATGATGTTCACACAAACACTCAAAATATAAGGGTACACTAGTGGGAACCCACAGGGAAAGGAAATATAGAAAAAGAAAGATACCAGGAATGCTTAAAGAAAAAGAAATGTTGGTGAAAATTAAGGGACACATCAGATATTGATATAAACAGTATCATTTGGGCATGGAGTCCAAGAAAAATATGGAAAGGAAATCAAATTAAAATACCAAATCAGGGTCATGAAGCTATCCAACAATACCTTGCACACATTCAAGAAAACTAATTAATACCCTTGCGAGATGTCAATTCTTATGTAATTTACTCAAAGTATTGATTTCTTATGGAAATACATTTTGAAATCCATTTCCTTAAAAAAACTTGTTTAATGTAATTCTTAACTCTTTGTTTTTCTTTATGATTTATAGAATGGAAAATCATAAAAGTAGTTGACTTTATAACATGTAACTTACATATTTACAATATCATGGTCATTTTTATATAGATTTATATAAAAATTATATCAATATATAATATACATAAAATATTAAATAAATATAAATTTGAAGTATTTCAATAACTACTATTTTGTATTTTTTAAAGGGCAATATTGTAAAATTACGCCATCTAAAAATTGTTTGACATGCATAATTGGCCATCAAATTTAACCCTTGGGCTGATGTAACTTTATGGCACCTAGGCTTATGTAACTTAGTGGTCCTCACACTTATGTAGCTTAGCAGTGGGTAGGCTTATGAAACTTGCTACCGGTAGGCTGGTGTAACTTTCCATCCACTAGGATTATTTCACCTAGATGATTCTACTCTTGTGTAAATTAGCGGCCACTAGGCTTATGTAAGTTAACAACCTATATGCTTATGTAAGATAATGGTTGTTAGGCTTATGTAAGTTAACATCCTATACACTTATGTAAGATAGTGAATGCTAGGCTTATCGTCCTTTTATGTAACTTAGAGGTTGTAAGGCTTATGTAACTTTTACCCCGCTATGCTGATTTCACCTAGCATGTACTTTCATCATATAAGTTAGCAACCGCTAGGCTTATTAGATAATGGCTGCAAGGTTTATGTAAGATAATGACTGCTTGCATTATGTGGGGGATTCAAATAAAAAAATAGAAATCCTAAAATAGTGAAACTAAAATCTAAATATTGGGATTTATAAATTTGATTACAATAGTGGTGAAATTAGAATCCAATAATAGCGTTATGGAATCAATATTACCCAAATTAGAATCCAATAATAATGATACTGGAATCTAATAATATCAAGATTGGAATAATAGTTAAATTGGAACTAGAATAAATCCAATAATGACAATATTGGAATCCAATATTGTTAATAATGAAATCCAATAATAGTAATAATACAATCCACTAAAAAAATGGAATCCAATATATGCAAAAACAAAGATGGATTTCATCCAATACTTGAAATATTGGAGTCTAGATTTACTAGAATATGTACCAATTTATTGGAATAAACATCAAGACCATAAAGAAGGGAAAAACAAAGAGGTTAAATATAGATGTCAATTACTAGTTTTCTCACTTAGGAATCATATGAATGCAAGTATGCTTTTAGGACCTAGAAATATACCCAAGTGCATGATTTTATGTCTACATTTGCCCCATCTTTATGTTCTTAAGTGAATACTTGATAACATAAAGTAAATAAGAGATGCGTACTTGATAACCATGTAGAGTGTGATGGCCATAATGTGCCAAGGAGACAAGTAAAAGCATGAGGTGATAAAAATGAAGCGGGGAAGCTAAGAAAGAGGAAATAACCCTAGGTATGAAGCATATTCTATTGTACCATGTTATACCTATTTTTTTACTTGTGTTTTTGATGTGGAGTTGCTTCTTATTACATAGTAAGGACAAACGTACAAAATAAGAGTGAAAGAGTAGTCAAATTCATGTATTATGAAAACTCTTATAATAGTATGTAAAATTATGTAAATATTTGTAAAAAGTAGTAAAATGAAAGTGTGCACATGATCCATGAAGAGTGAAAAGGGTCTAAAATTTACTTAAAATGTTGTAGAAGAGAGTTTTTGGGTGATCTCATGCCAAGAACAAGTTTTTGGGTGATCTCATTCCAAGAATGAGTTTTTTGGGTGATCTCACACCAAGTGTGATTTTTTGGGGCAATATCATACCATGGTAGAAGAGTATTATGGAGAGAGTCCTAGTGTGACTATCCTTCCATGATTGCTTCCTAATAAGCACCACTGCAAGTGGTATGTCCTATGTTTAGTTATGTATTATTCTTAATGTACTGATTGTCCCAATTGAAGGAGATTACATGCATTCTATATTCTGAGGCCAACACCTAATCCCGTGAAACTACTTTGTGAATTATTTTAGACTATGTTGATGAGAGAAAGTAACTATATCTAACCCCAAGATAAAGGTGCCTAGGAGAGGTCAGGAGTGCCCATGTGCTATTGTCTATAGTTTGGCAATGGTGTTTATGGTGAACTAAGGATCAAAGTTAAATTCTGGACCACTTATGAAACCATAACTCAGTTATGTTCATGTATTTTGTAGGCATGTACAATTGTATGGGGTGATTGATTCACCCAATGTATTCCCCCTCATTTGGGGTGCATGTGACGTCACTAGGAGAATGTGGCCCAAAGAGAGGACCCAATGTTGAAATGGATTGGATACCCTGTAAGGGGGAATGTGCATAGTAGAAACCAAGTCACATGTAAAAAAAGTGGCTAGATAAATGGGTTAGTAGTAAAAGCTAGTGATCATGTAATGGAAGATAAAGTAATGAAGCAAGTAGAAAAGATAAACCACAAAAATTGGGTTTTATACATAGGACATCACTCACAATGTCACTAGACAATCAAGGTAAAAAATGGAAAAATCATATAGTGTTTATACAAGACAAAGGGGATATCCCGTAAATAATAACATACTATTGTAAACAATGTCAAGAAAAGTGTAATAGACAACCATGGTGGAAAATAGTTCCTATAAGATAAATGTTACACGTGAAGTACCCATTAGCATGTTAGAAAGATAAAGAGTATGTCAAAGCATGTATAAATCAATGTGAAATTAGTGTGCTAGTAAGAATAATAAGTAGTAAGTAATGAAACAACAACACGTGTGATGTGTAAGAGTAGAAATATAGATGCCTCCAAGAGCCTCAATGGTATTTTTAAGAGGTACACTAAAGCATCATTTTTGTGTGTAAATATCTATAGAAAGTCTACATCCACAAGTAAAGAACAATTGAATGCACATGTGTATATAGAAAATATAATGACATACTAGATATCCATCTAACACAAGAAGAGAAGTTTAACATGTGAGTCTAAGAAAGCAAGAATAATTGCAACATGTTGTGAATGTGAATGGAATGGAATGAAAAGTGAATTTGATAGGAGCATCGTTCCCCCAACATATTCAAATGAATATGAGATGAGGTTTATTTATAAAATATCCCTCAAAAATCAAGAATTAACGATAGAATAAGAGTGTACCATCATGAGATGGTTTGATAATGTATGCTAGATAGATAGATCAATGAAGCATAGAGAATATATTGAAAAATAGAATGATGTGTGAGAATGGAGTGCTAAAAATATGTATCATGAAATTCATACTTTTGTGTGAGGTTCGTGGATATAGTATGCTCAACATTCAAGTTTGAAACTTAGCACAAGAGTGCGTCATAAGGTAATGATGATACAATATGTGTATCAAATTGTGTAATGATGCTTAGAAATATAAATTATGGAGCATGGAGCATAAGAGTGAAATTTTAGACACTTAATTATGTTAAGAGGGAGAATCAATCATGATGCCCCCCAAGTGTATGATGATGAGTAATTTATGCAACAAAAGTGAAGGGAAAGGGTCCTCCACTCGAGGTTTGAGGAGATAAAGGCGTGTGACCATGCTCAAAGATCAGGGATGTATGTGAGTGACAACATATTGGTGAATGAGACCTATGTGCTGAAGGAGGTGGTGAACACCTATGTGAAGCAAGCCTAAGAGGTGATGATCACCTATGTTAAGTAGACCTAGGAGGTGATGAGCACCTATACGAAGAGGCTACCCGAGTAGGGGACTTAGGCCATCAAGATGAACAAATGGATCGATGAGAATGAGTAGGTTGTGTGCGAATGAAAAAACTAAGTACAAAATGTGCCTTAGATTTGAGAGGCCTATGGGGCTAGATGTTGCAACTATTAAAAGTAAATCCTCAAGAGGAGGTTGAGGAAACAAAGTGGATGATGGAACACCTTTGAGAATGACAACTTTCTTGTTGTGAATGAATTTGAGACATAAGTAGGTCGTGGAAAGGATAAATTTAGTAGAACATAACCAAGGAAGAACTTAGAGCATGTCACATCCTTTGACTAAAGGTTTCATAATGAATGGAACAAGCATGGTGAGAGGCTGAATCAGTAGCTAACAACTTAATGGATCCATAAGATTTTGGAATTGGATATGAAATTTGAGATAGTGGATAGTTGATAGAAACAAGGAGTGCAATAGAGCATGCACCAATAGGAGTTGATGGATCGATCATGGTATTATTGATAGTATAAGATCCAATATAAGCATTAATTTGTAGTGTATTATAAGAAAATGTAGCATGATAATCATGATATGAGAATGTGATGAGTGGTGGAGATGTATCAGTATGAGAAACTAGAAAATCAAGATCCTCGATGAAGGAGGAGGCACAACATGATATGTATGATTATTTAAAGAATCAACAACTTTATTGTCATGCTTAGGAAATGGATCATTAAATATTTTGATATTTTTGTTTTCATTGACTGATGTAGATGTCGAAGGCTCAAGAAGCTCAATTTCATTGTTGTCAATAAGATATTGGATGAGTTTCTCACTTGAAACATTGGTCATTTGAATTCCCAACACATTGATAATAATAACATATATTATTTTCATTATAATTGTGACCCTTAATGCAAGATGGATCGAGATTCATAGTGGTGGAAGCATAATAAGATTTCTCTCGAGAATTTGTGGTAATAGAATGCATGGAGAACAAGGTAATTTACCTAATGTATGATTTGGAGGTTGCCATTGAAGATTTTGAGGAGTAGAAACAACATTAATAGTAGATTTTTCTTCAATGGGCTTAGGAGATGGCTTAAAATTAGATTTTCCTTAAAATTGATTAGAAGATGAAGCCTTATCATGATATTTGAGCTTTCCCATAGATAATACTTGGCTTTCACATAACTTAAGAGTATGGGATGAATGATAAAATGAAGAAAATGTTTCAAAGATAATGTTCTCTTCTACAAGTGGTAAGAGACTTTGGACAAATAGATCTTGAAGTTCGAATCGGTGAGGACATTGGTCATCCTAGCTAGTGTAGTACATATTTTACAATATTTTCATTAGATACTTGTTTGATTTATGTAATTTTCTCATAGGATATCTTTTAACCAATGTTGATTAAAAATGTGTTAGAAAAACATCGGCTAAACGTGTAAATGATGTTACCAAATTAACATGTATATCATAAAACCAATACATAGAATAATCTTGGAGACTCTATGGAAATAGATTAGCTAATAATGTATGATCATTCACATAATCTAGACAAGAAACATGAAAATATCATATATGATCTTAAGGGTCACCATGTTCATGAAGGTGGGAAACTTAGGAGTTATGAAGTTTCAAGAAATTTTATAAGTGTAAATGGTGGGTGCAAAAGGATTATGAAGGAGTAAGGTGGATTAAAAATATGGAGATGAATGAGAATTAGCTATTTAAATTTAATGAATTTGAGTTTGCAGATCATGATATAAAGAAGTTAAATCAAGAGTGTTTGAAAAAGAGTCAGGTTGCACAATAGAATAATTAGTTTGAATTATTGGATTGGTATTAGTGGGAATGTAAATAGGAATATTAAGTGGTTGAGTAGAGGCCATGACTCCTTATGCTTAATTTTCTAAGGCACAAGCATAGTTATGGTTTCCCAAATGATATGCTTTAATCTCTCCTTGTAACCCTTGGTTAGTTTAAAAGGAAAATCAATGTTCCATTATACCAAAGGTTTATAATTGAAATTATGAAAATATTTGTTGTGGACATGGAAAAAAAGGTTAAAGGGGTGAGTGTGTTGTTGAAATCCCTGGAGGATTACAATGTTGATGATGACACCAATTCATAGGATGAGGAATCAAATGACCCCTCTACTTCAAGTGAAGGTGAAGAGAAAGATGTCAAAGAGGTCAAAGTTGTATAGGGTATTCAAGACCTCAAAAAGAATAAAGTGAAGGAAATAAGCTGTGAAGAGGCTAAGAAGGGTGAAACTAGTCAGCAGGGGAGACAGGTCTATGATAACACCTAGGGAAAAACCCAAGTTGAAACACAAGGAAAAGATGTTTTGGAGTAGGGAGTGATTTTGGATAAAATGTTTGAAGACCTTGAGAATGTGAAGAGCGATACCCATCTCACAAAAATTACTATACAATTTATCCTTAATGATTGGCATGCTATGAAGATGAAAGTGGAATATGTGGCTCAGGTTCTAAGTGGTGGCAATATTGAGATTCTAAAAGAAAAATGCAAGGGATTAGAAAGTGACGTGGAGTAGTTAAAGTCCATGTTTCAACACTTCACTAAGTGGAGTATCATGAATGTTAATACTATGATATAATGCCTCCATATTCTAGGGAAGTTTTCCAATTCTTATAGAGAATGCTAAGACCAAGAGACATCGAAGAAGAGGTAGAGGGGGTTGTCTAAGTCCGAGATGATTAGTCTGGGTACCAAAATTAAGTCCATGGAAAAGGAATGGGCCAATTTGTTAGCTAACTTTGAGAAGAAGCACGAATGATGGATGTTTTTTTGTTTTGTTTTTTGTTTTATGCTTGTAGTTGTTGCTAGTTTACGGTGTTCTTTGTTGTGGTACTTCTTTGTTCATACTATATTTTATTTTGAAATTTAATTTTATTCAGATCTACTCTATATAGGAGCTTCATATTGTATGGGTTAGGGTCCCCTCAACCCTCTTTTACCTAATATCAAAAAAATGGTAAAAGAGGAAGAACCTATAAGGGGCATAGAAGTAGCATCTTGAGAGTTTTTACCAACCATCAAATCATGGAGAATATGTGGAATATGTGTAGGATTGTCACACAAAGCTTGAAATATATGGGTAACCTTTTCTAATTGTTCTTGGTCAACATTGGTGTCCTTATCATAGGATTGATCAATATCATATGTTTCAATGTTTTCAAGAGGAACACTTTGAGAGTTAGAAAAGAGTTTATCAGATTTAGCCGTTGATTAATAAATCCTATGGGAAGATTGAGGGAGCTTAATTTTATTGAAAGACCCAAAATGACCACTACAAGTAACGAGCATAAGAAGAAAACCATATAAAGAACATGGAATTCGAGCGATGGAAATTCACCAAATGATTTAACAAAAATAGAAATTTTGTATAAAACCTAATATTGCATACTTATAAATAAATAAATCTTATAGTACATATTGGACCCAAACAATAAGCTAGATAAATACAAAACCTTAAGTGTAAGAGAGGGAAATAATGACTTATTTGACTTCACACTATTCCTCAAATAAATTTTTGCTAGGAGAATGATGAACAAGAAGGTAAGAATGCCACAACTATGCATGATAAATTTTGAAATCTTTAAATAAGCCTAAACTAGGGCTTTAAGACTCGATCAATGGCACCTAGGTACTAGAGTCTAGTTTTAGACACCCTCGACTCCGTAGGAGATTGGAACCTGATTTTATTGGTGTTGCAATATGATCATTGATAGTCATTTTTGGTCACTGTATGTCTCGTTATGATAACATAATTTTCGGTAACATGGAAAAGAGATGTTCACCTACAAAACCCACAAAACCACATAAAATCCAAAATGGAAAGATACAATATGGGGAGTCTCGACTAACCTTGACATTCACCTAATTGATTGAACTTAGGGTTGAGCGTTGCACTATATATCAGACTCCCTATAGTTCTTGTGTGTGTGTGTGTGATAGAATCATGCCTAATGAATCCCTTGTGCAAGTGCACATAATAGCAGTGATACCTAGATGTATTAATGTAAATAGTTATGTGGATGGAAAAATTAACTTACCCTTCCATAAAGTGTATGCATAAAATGTAGTCCCTTTTCCCTTGTATGAGTGTTAGGTGGATTCCTTTGATGATTTTAAATGGCTTTTGATACAACCTTAGGTGATGATAATAGACACTTAGAGCTTGGTCCTTGATTATTCTCATATATATTTTAATTTATATGATTCCCTTGGTTGAATTTGGTAATTGCCAACTAGATGGATGACCCATAGTAAAATAAGATACATAAAATATAAAATAATCCCAAAAAGATTGAGTAATATAGAAAGATGTCGGGGCACCCATACGGGATGAGGGCACCTAGGCATTGACACCCTGGCTAGGTGCTAGTGTCTAGATTCATAAAATGTGGGCAAGTAAAATACCAAATGGGTTATAGGGTGTGAAAGAATAGAAAAAAACAATAAAAAAGCAAAGAGGAAAAATATAGCTATTAATTTCTAGGTTTCTTGTTTAGGAATCATTTGAATGCAAATATGATTTTAGGACCTAAAAGTGTACCCAAGTGCATGATTTTGTGTCTATAGTGGTAAGTGTAACTAAATTCCTCATTTTTTTACCATGGGAGTGTCTTTATGAAGTGTGTTGAAGTTGAAGGTAGTTATGGATAGAAGTGGATATTGGGTTTTCATGCAACTTATGCCCTTGATCCATTTAGAAAACTTATAAATTATTGTCCAAGTATTTTAGTGTGAATGTTCATAGAATTTTAAATAAAGTGGAAAAATATGTTTTGTAATGTAGAATTTGAAATCTATATGTGGATAAAATTTGTCTTGGAAGTTGAATTTACAATTAGTTAATGGAAAAAATGAAGCTTCATTTTACTCTATTTTTGCTTTCTTGTAAGAATTAGTTTACACAAGTGTATAACATTGCATTGAAAAGAAAATGAAGGACTCATTATTGTATTCTTGATGTTGCAAATGGTTCCATAGAAATAGTTAGTAAAATGAAGTATAAATTTGATTGATCCGTTCTTCTCTCCAAAAGATTATGTTATGGGTAGTCTACTAATAAATGAATAGATTCCATTTTGGATTTCTCTATGTAGCATTTGGAATTTCTATCACTTTTCTTAAAGAAAAACAAGTGGTGGAAATGATTAAGTAAAAATAGCGTATCAAGTGACTTCTTACTTTCTCAACCCCTTAGTGCAACTAAAAACATTATGGGAATCTCATATCTCTCAAATTGGTTACAACTTGTATTTGTAAAAGTGTTTCAAAATGGTACATTTCCCATTTAGTTAATCTTATTAGGAATTTAGATTGTGCAAGATTGATTTTTGATCTTAAAAGATCTTAATAATTAAGAATTGGGTTCTAAAATTTTGCATCTTTTATTTAGCAAAAAAACTTGGTTATGAAGGTTTTTCACTAATAATTGGGAGATGTAAGAAAATAAGTTAGTAATTATAGTAAAGTATTATCAAAAACTTGTATTATTTTTATAAATGATTTATGATCCTAGTTTAATGAATTGTGATATAAAATCCTATTTTGAGATTATGAAAATCATTTTTAAATATGATTATGTTTATATATTAACAATTATTTATTTAATGTAAATTAAATTAAATTTGATTCTAGAGTAACTACTATACCTAATGATGTACAAATGCTAATATACAGTAACACATACAACTTGGGGCGATGGATGCAATATCTATAAGATAGATAGAGGAGGGCCCATATCTAGATAAAATAAATAATATACAATATGAAACCCTAAGCAAGAAGGAGAGATAAGGGGACTTAGCTAATTTTTGAGTGAACATGAAGTGATATGGGAAGATGAAATACTAGAATAGACAAAAACTACATCATCGCTGTAAACTAGAGGTTATTATATCTTGAACTATTTCGACATGAGAACCTAAGAGAAGACATGAGCACCTAACGTTGGTGTTTGGATATGGGCACTGGTGTCCAAGTAGATGTTGTGGCTATGGATATTTTAGGGCTAGATGATGTTCATTGTTGGTCTCTATTTGTAGTTTTGGATTCACTATCTCATTTGTGATTGTTCCTATAACCTACAAGAAATAAGTTCACCTGCACATGCCCACAAACCACATCAAGCCTAAAATGTAAATTTAGAATGGGAGTCGAATGAACCTAACGGTCACCTGAAGAGTGAAATTATGACCGAGTGTTGCACTATAAATCATACTCCATATAGTTCTTATGTGTGTGTTGAAATGATTCCCTAGTATTCCCTTATGTAAGTTGCATAGTGATAACAAGATAGATCTAGAATGTAGAAGATTTATAAAATATGTGGGATGAAATAAAATAAGCTTCCCCTCAAATGTTGTGTATGTAGAAGTTACGTAAGCCATGTCTCTTGTATGAGTGTTATGTGGATTCCTTTGATGCTCTTGTGCTATTTGAATGCAATCTAGGTAATAAAATGTAATTCCTATTGCTTGGTACCTCATTTTGAAATCATAAATATGTATTTATATGATTTCCTTGTTTTTATTTTGTAATTGAAAATGGAAAATCCGACCCATAGTAAAAATTAATTAAGAATCGAAAGGGGTCCAAAAGGATGATAAAAATATAAAGAGGGGGGACATGTGCACCTAGGGGGATAGGAGTTCCTAGTGCTAGTGTCCCAACTGGGTGCTAGTGTCATAAGCCATAGAAATATAAAATAGTCAAATGTCAGCAAGAGTATAAGATGTATAAAGCCAAGAAAAGTGTAGAAGATAGAGAAAAATGATAAAGGGAGTTGTCAATTTCTAGTTTTCTTTCTTAGGAATCATGTAAATGCTAATATACTTTTAGGACTTAGAAATGTACCCAAGTGCATAGATTTTGTGTCTACAATTGTATTGAACAAATTATTATTGGTTATATTATAATATAACTAAATTAATTAAATATTTTATAAGTTTATAAGTTTATATCTATATATATATACCCATTCTCAATTATTCGGCTTGGCCCCTATAGAATCTATATAGGGGTAGCGCTACTTTGGGGCCTCCGACGATGGCCCCATCTAGAGAAACATATATATATATATATATATATATATATATATATATATATATATATATATATATATATATATATATATGTGTATATGGGTATAAATGTAACTTTTGACACAAATATATATTTTAGATTAAATAAATAAAATATAAATTGCTTATCAATAAAATAAGGTGAATCATATAGTTATATATATTTAAAATAGTTATTATAAGATTATATACATATATATATATATATATATATATATATATATTAAAATAACAAATAATTATAAAAAGAAAAAAATGGCACCACATCCTGCACAAATCGTGACCCCAAAAAATCAAATAAAGAAGGGGTAGGAGACGGTCATGGCCAACCCACCCCAACATATAATAATATATGGTGGGGTGGGTTGGCTATGGTCATCCACCCCCAAACCTTAAATGCATCTCTACACACACACACACACACACACATAGATACATACATACATACATACATACATACATATATGTATGTATTTATGTCGAAAATTAAATATAATCCTAGATATTTATATAAATAATTTTTCTTTTGATATAGTATATATATCCTATTGATTGTATATTCATCCTCCTTAAGCTTGTTGAATCTTCATTGAACCTACACAAAAGAAGGAAATGGAAGGAAAAAAGGAAACCATGGGTATAAAATGAGAAAGATAAGATAAGTAAAATGTTAAAGTAGAAAATCGGGTTTCTTAGTTGACCTAAATCCTAGGGTTGGGATTAACTAAATCCAAAGTTGTATATTGTCCCCTTCCCTCCACTTGGGTCAAGTTGACGAAATGGTTTGATATGTTCCTTAGTTATAAATGGGATTTATTATTCTAGGTATAACTAAGGATATAATATTAAAATAGGCCCCATTATAACTTATAATATAATAATATTATTATATTTACTTGAATTTGAGATAAATGGCCCCATATAACATAGATGATTTCTTTATATATAATATAATTATAATTATTTATGATAATATAATCTATAATTTATAGAATGAAATATAATTGAATAACTTTACTTAGAAACTTACAAAGGAATTAATGTCCCATCTAAAGTTAAATTTAATTATTCTCTAAAGGTAAAAATTTATCATGTGATATAATTTCTATTAGGGGGTTCATTATATTTCTAAGGTATATAATATGTTGAATCATGACATTAGGCAAGCTAGGTTGAGTTAACCTCGAGCGGGGCTAAAGTAAATTTCTACCCGATGTGCGAATGTCACCGACTGAAATAAAATAATAAGTTAGAAAGATGTATATATGCTAAAACAACTTAATTCTCTAAGAAACCTCTTAAGTAAGAATATAGCTTAAATTGGTAGAAGTCACACATACTTCAAGTAAGCCTTGGTGTATATTTTTCCACAAGCAAAATTATAATAGTGGATTATATGATTTATAGAAGGTATTATCATTTTAACTCCTTGGACTTGTCTTAAGTATTTATCACCTCCTCATGATTGTTGGATTTTTCAATTTAACCATTTATCACTTGAATTCATGAGGAAAATAACTCACGAGTGTGGAAAACCTAGTAGCGTCGTGCAATGATTTGTAGTACTTAACTAATAATGTAGACTTGAAACTTTCTTCCCATTAATCCTTTCGTAGTCAAACAAAAAAAATCAAAATTTTAACCTCTAACTTAGTTATTTTATGAGTATATTTTTGGACCGTGACAAAGTAGGTGTTAGAGGGGTTATTAGGGACCATAATGATTCCTTTCTCTTGGCCTAATTTTATAATCTAGGGTGTCATAATAATCATGTAGTGGATGCAACAAATTTTTATTGGGGAGTCAAAATAACAACTAATAGAAAAATTATAAATCTGGTGGTAGAAGGATACTCTATGAAAATCATTAATAACATCCAGGAAAAAAGTGATGTTTCAGTTTCCATCAATGACTTCATTGATGGTATTAATAATGTAGCCAAATTCTAACCAAACTTGATTTATTGCAAATAATATGAACTCCAAAGAAAATAGATCTCCTTCTTCATTATTGAATAATGAATTAAAATGTTTCCTAAATAGGAAAACAATTCCCAACTCAAGTTACCAAGTGAAATCTAACTAATTTTGACTAAATCTACTCTAGGTGGTGGAAATTACTATTTTTAGCAGCTTTTCTTAGAACTCCGCTATTCTTAGTAATTTTGCATGCGTATTCATACGGGCACAAAAATTTCCACACATATTCTACATCCCTAAATTATAAGAATTTCCAAATTTATAAGTCATAATGCAACTAATTGACTAAAATTAACTAATGCCCAAAAATAGAAAAAATCAAACTATAACTTAAATCCTAATTTTTACCTCAAGATGGCGGATTTAGGGCCCGAAAACATGCCAAAAACTTACCCCAACTAGTAGGGCCAATTTTTTCTGCATTCGTCTCATCGAAACATGTGGTTTAAAAAAATGGACTCAAACAAACACCTAGAGCTCAAGTTATGACCTTATCAAGTTCTGCTAATTTTGGCACATCATTCTCCCTGCTTGAAAAAATGCAGCTCCTGCAAGTTGTCTTCTTCAAACTCCTTCCATTTATCTACATCCAAATTCTTAATCTCCCACTCTGTGACCCAAGTATTGTCCTCTTGCTCCAGTCCTTTCCAATGGACCAAATATTTTTTGTATTTCCCATGTCGCATATCCATTGTTTTCTTATCTAGAATCTAATCCACTTCTTCTTTCTTCTTTATTGGAACCTGCTACCTTCAATCTACTACTTCATCAATAACATCCCCTTTTGCACCATCCCCATGAAAAGAATACAAATATGAAACATTAAACACTAGAGAAATATCAAAATTCCCTGGCAATTCTACCTCATAAGCATTATCATTTTTTTTTCATGATTTTGTAGGGACCAATCTTCTTGTACTTTAGCTTGTTATAGGTGCCTTTTGGAAACCTTTCCTTCTGAGATATACCATAACTAACTCACCAACTGTAAATACCTTTCTCCATCTGTGCACATCTGTTATTTCCTTATATTTATCATTACTATTTTATAGCTTCTTCGCACTTCTTCCTGCAATTGTTGTATATGTTCGGCAAATGCTTTTGCATCATCACTAACTCTGCCATCAACTGGTAGTTGTACAAAATCTAACACCCCATTTGGATTAATCCCATACACAATTGAAAATGGAGACTTTCCTTGTGGATCTATTTATGGAATTGTTATATGCAAACTCAGCTTGTGGTAATGCTAAGTCCCATTGTTTTGGCTTTTCCCCAATGATGCACCTTAATAAGTTTCCCAAACTCGATTTACCACCTCTGTTTTCCCATCAGTCTAAGGATGATAGGCACTGCTGAACTATAATTGAGTTCCCAATTTCTTCCATAAAGCTCACCGAAGTGACTTAAGAACCTTGTGTCCCTATCTAAAGTAATGGTTTTTGGAACACCATGCAAATGAACAACTTCTCTAAAAAAAAAATCTGCTACGCCTATCGCATCACTTGTTTTCTTGCAGGAAATAAAATGAACCATCTTAGAAAATCTATCAATAACCACAAAAATTGAGTCATTACCTTGTTGTGTTTTTGGTAATCCCAAAAAAAATCCATACTCAGATCTATCCACAACCCTTTAGGAACATGCAACGACATATACAACCCCATATTTTGTGCATGGCCTTTTGAGACTTAACAAATTAGATACCTCTCCACATATCTTACTACATATCTTTTCAGATTTAGGTAATATTATTTCTTCGCTACCAAGGCTATCATCTTATCTTTACCAAAATTCCCAGCCAATCCTCCACTATGCAACTCTTTCACTATGTTCTCTCTCATAGACCCAACTAGAATACATAGTTGGTGTCCCTTGAATAGATAGCCATCTTGTAAAATGTACTCATCCAGGACATCTCCTGCATTTTCTGACAATGGATGATTTAACCTTTCAACAATATCCTTGAAATCAATATCAGAAGAATACAAACCCTTTATTTCTTCAAAACCCACCACCTCATTTTCCATAGTGGTAAACAAAGTCACATGCCTACTCAATGCATCTGCAACTTGATTCTATTTTCTTGATTTATGTTTTAGAGAAAAAGTATAACCCTGCAAAAATGATACCCACTTTGCATGCCTACTATTCAACTTCTTTTGTGTATTCACATACTTTAGGGCTATGTGGTCTATAAATAACACAAACTCCTTAGGCACTAAGTAATGCCTCCAATGCCTTAATGCTTGTACAATTGCATAAAATTCCACATCATAAGTAGAGTAGTTCTTTCTTACCTCATTTAGTTTCTCACTAAAGAAAGCTACTGGCTTTCCACCTTAACTTAGAACAACACCAATACCCACATGCGAGGTGTCACAATCAACCTCAAACACTTTATCAAAATCTGGTAGTGCCAAAATGGGTGCCTCTATCACCTTCTTCTTCAAGAACTGAAAACTATCCTCAGTTGCCTTTGTCCACAAAAAATCCCTTCCTTTTTTCAATTTGTTATAGGTGCCACAATACTGCTGAAATTTTTAATAAACTTTCTATAAAATTTTGCTAGACCATGAAAGATTCTTACCTATGTTATACTCTATGGAGTAGGCCATTCAATAATTGCCTTTATCTTTTCGAGTCTACATTCTCTTTCCTTAACACTTCAAATATCACCCTTACATGTCTCAAATGTTATTCCTTAGTTTTACTAAAGATCAAGATATCATAAAAATAAACCACAACAAACTTACCATTATACTCCCACAACATGGTGTTCATCAGTCTCATAAAAGTACTAGTGTGGATAACCCAAATGATAACCACTCATATAATCCATTTCCTATCATGAATGATGTTTTCCACTCATCTCCTTGTCTTATCTGAATCTAATGGTAACCACTTCGAAGATCAATCTTGGTGAAATACCTAGATCCAGAAAGCACATCCATCATATCATTAAGGTGAGGTATTGGGAACCTATACTTGATTGTAATTTTATTGATGCTCTGCTATCAGTGCACATTCTCCATGTTCCATCCTTTTTGGTGTTAATATAGTTAAGGTTGCACACAGACTCATGCTCTCCCTTACGATGCCCTTTCTCATAAACTCTTCCACTTGTCTATTCAACTCAACATGCAATTTCAGGCTCATCCTATAAGCCTCTTGATTTGGGAGTGAAGACCCTAGAATCAAATCAATATGGTTTTGAATATCTCTTTTGGGTGGTAATCCGTCTAGTAGCTCATCAGGAATAACATCAGAAAATTCTTTTATTAATTTTGTTGTTTCTACTGGTATTTTTGCACTTGTAGGTTCATCCTTGTTGGTGACTAGTGCATAACAAAAACCAGTTGCCTTTGCCTCCTTCACAAATTCCTTTGCAGAAAGCATATTTTCAGCCTTCCCCTCTTCCTTGAGAGGTAGTAAAACTATTTTTGTGCCATCCTTCTAGAAAGTATAAGTATTATTTCCCCCATCATGAATAACTTTCCTATCAAATTGCCATGGTCTTCCTAGCAGCATATGACATGCATCCATAGGAATAACATCACACCAAATCTCATCCTTGTAACTTTTCCCAATAGAAAAACTTATTAAACATCTCTTATCAACAATAACTTCATTACCCTTTTTAAACCATGTAATACGATAAGGGTTAGGATTCTTCTCACAATGCAGACCCAATTTCTCAACCATCTCATTTGAAACCATGTTCTCACAACTACCACCATCAATAATAACATTACATACCTTTCCTCTTGAAGTGCATCTTGTTCTAAAAATATTTGTACACAACCATGCATCCCCTTGATATCCTTTCTTGGAGAAATCATCGTCCTCTTGATCATCATATTTTCTCCAACATCTGGTGGAATTTCTAGGTCTTGTTCATCTTCTACTTGTTTAGCTTCAACAATATTTACTCTTGGTGCATCTCCTTTCCTCTTGTCATGTGTATAAGAATGCGGGCATTCAAAATCTTGATGCCCCTCTTCACCACATCTGTAACAAACAAATGGTCTTCATGGAGCCTCCCATCCTCTATCGCCAAAGCATATCCTCTGCCCCTAGAAAATCCTCTACCTCTTTTTGATTCTAGAAATCTTGTCTCATATCTTCTTTCTTTCCAATCCACGAGATGATTCTCCCCTACCTTGGTTGAAACTAGCTCATCCCCAAAAGGAAGATGAGGCCCCCCTATTCATTCCAGGTGATCTCCTAAAACTTTGATGATTTTATTTTTCCTCGGCCTTTAAGGCTAATTGATAGGCATCCTCCATGCTCTTAATCCTATGCATACTTATCTCATCTTGAATAGAAAATTTTAACCCATTTACATACCTTGCAGCCATTTTTTCCTCAGTTTTTTCATGCTCTACATGAATGGACAACTTGTAGAACTCATCTATGTATTCTTGCACTATTTGTAGGTTCTGTCTGAGATTTTGAAACCTCTTGTAAAGGGTTTGTGCATAATCCATAGGGAGAAATTTATCTTTCAGCTTCTTCTCCATCTTACTCCACATCCTAATTATTTCTTTCCCCTTTCTTGACCTCTCTTTCTATAGGTGATCCCACCATAACATAGCATGAACTTTTAATTTTGTGCATGAAAATTTTACCTTCTTTTCTTCTGACATAGCCTTCCACTCAAAAAAGTTTCCCATGCTAGTTAACGGTCTATTAGCTCCTCTAGTTTTAGACTACCACCATACTCTGAAACATCAACTCTTATCCCATCATTCTTTCCTTCTAATGCACGAAGCATCCTTTCTTCAAAAGCTAATGGTGGCACTTGTGTTTCCTCCTCTTCACAATTTTTTTCTTCATATGTGTCATCTCCACCTTGATTTCTCTCTGGTTATCATTGCAGCAAGCATGACATAACTTGCCTCTATAGATCTTGCATATTTCTATTCATCTGGGAAATACCGCCTCCTCTTCCTCTTCCTCTTCTACCAATTTTTTAAAGACTTGAACCCTCGCTCTAATACCAGATAATGTAGCCAAATTCTAACCAAACTTGATTTACTGCAAATAATATGAACTCCAAAGAAAATAGATCTCCTTCTTCGTTATTGAATAATGAATTATAGTTTTTCCTAAATAGGAAAACAATTCCCAACTCGAGTTGCCAAGTAAAATCTAACTAACTCGACTAAATCTACTCTAAGTGGTGGAAATTACTATTTTTAGCAGTTTACTAGAACCTGCTATTCTTAGTAAGTTCACATGCTTATTTGTACGGGCACATAAATTGCCATGTATATTCTAACATTCCTAAATTAGAGGAATTTCCAACTTTCTAACTCATAATGCAACTAATAGACTAAAATTAACTAATGCCCAAAAACCAAAAAAAAATGAACTATAACTTAAATCCTAATTTTCAGCCTTAAGATGGTGGATTTAGGGCCCGAAAATGTGTTGAAAACGTGCCCCAACTGTAGATCTAGTTTACTATGTTCGTCTCATCGAAACATGTGGTTTAAAAAAATAGACTCAAATAGACACTGGAGCACAAGTTATGACCTTTTCAAGTTCCTACTAATTTTGGTGCATCAATTAATTATCTTATATTTGTTTTTGAAAATATTACCTTCTTTTATGTGTATAGGGAAGGAACTAGAGTGGAATACTTTTTTACAAATAAGGGGGTAATTTTGGTGCTATGAATGTTATTGAGGAAGAATCTCTTCTAGATACCTTTATTAAAAATATTATAAAAAAAAGCCATCCTCAATCTAGAAAAAGAGGGGGATGCTTTGGAAGTTATTCCGTTTGGTTTGGTTTTCTTTGGCTCATAGTTTTTGTTTTCATGTTGTTAGTTTGGTTGTTTTTGGTTCTATTTTGTTTGTTTTTACTACTTCTTTGGAGGAGTAAATTTTTCTTTGTTCCTATTTGGTGATTTTTGGCTTTATATGGGGTAGATTCCCATCACCCCTATTTTGCCTCTAATAAAAATGACAATAATAATGGTTATAACCATATAACCATATAACAAAAAAACAACCTATTTACCTATAGTAACTATTCTATCATTGTAAAAAATAATAACCTATAGTAAATTAGTAAATACAATGCTAAATTAGCATACTACTAGTTTTTACTTAACATAATCAACCCCACCCTTAACCACACATACATATTTGTCTAAAATAATGATTTTTGTAAAGTAGAGACATATTGTGTAACAAGAGAGGTGTTTTCTAAACATAATTTTCCAAACAGAAAAATACTTTCTACCTTCAAAACATTTTGTTATGTGGGATGAATTAGCGCTATTTTTCTTATTCAATTACAAAAATTAAAAGAAAAATTGTAAATATTTCCCTACGTATCCCATAGGGATTCACATACTTGAAAATTTGGCCCACATTCACTCATAAGATGCTATCAACTCTCATTAGTTTGGATTCTAATCGTATAAGAACCTAGAAGAGGATCAAATGGAAAAAATTCATCATCTAGTATTGCATTGAACCTTTCCACAAAATTAATGGAATAACTCTCCTTAAATTTTATTAAAAATAAGAAAATTATAATATCTTCTTATTGTTATAAAAATGTTTGACCCGATAGATTAGCTTATAAAAAATGTAATTCAGTCTCAATGTAGATTTCTTTCCTCGATCAAAAAGATTTTTTTTCTTGAGGAAAAAATGGCATGCCTCTATAGATGCATTGAAATCCTTGTTTTCATGCATAAAATTGTAGAATATTTTTACCCACATAGCTATGCATATTAAAAACAATAAAAACATAGTCAAACAAAATAAAATATTAAATAAGACATTTTGTTTTTTATAAGATAGAATTGAATTGTAAATTAAATATCACCCTATTAGCATATGGATTTGCAGGCATGCAAATGACATGTAATAGTGTGGGGAAAAGTCCCTCCCAATGAAGGTGAGCATGCCTTTATTGAAAACCAAAACTGTATTTACACCTGTACATTCAAAATTGTATGTGGGGGGTGTTTTAGAACATCAATGGAAAGAAAAGTGAATGATGGAGATGGAATGGAATGAAGGAAAGGAATAGAAAGGAATGAATGGAAGGAACATGCAAGAGTTAGGTAAAATTAGAGCCTAATATTACATGGAGAAGAAAAATCAATAACTAACACAAATAAAATAGAGTTTGCATCAGCTAAACGAGAATGAGTAAAAGGAACACACATGAGCAAGTAAATAACAAAGCTTGATCACTATGAACAAGAACAACAACTTAATAACGTTGACAATAAGATCAAAGACAATATTTGCATGCAAGATTCAAACATCTAAAATCTAATGAACATAAGAACATCAAATGTTACAAGAGACAATGAATGAGACACAAAGTTCTTATTTCATTAACTCCAAAATGTTTTCACAAAAGAACACAAAGTTTCTTCCTGAAACAAAGCTTGCACACAAAAGTATTTTCTTCTCCTCTCTCAAAGTCACCCTTAAAAATGAGCCCCTAACTTTCTTTTATAACCCAAAAGTTGGTTACAAAGTAGTTAGGGTTTACATGAACATTAAATAGGGCACTTAAGTGAATTTGACTTTTTCAACCAACTTTAAAAATAGAAACCACTTAAGTTAAAAAGTCATAAAATAAATGGGCACATGTGGACCCCACTTAAGTGACTTAGACGCACACATAGACATCCTAGTCAACAATGTGCCACCTAGATTAAAACACCTATGGTCATTTCATTATCCATTGGGCAAGAGTCTTCCTATCCCTGAGTCATACGGGAATGAACTCATTGACCGTGCTACATAATCCTCAAGATGAAAAGAGAGATGAGCTTGAAACTTGAGCAATTCATCCACCTCTCCATTTGAGCAACATCCTGGTGTGAGTAATTTTTCTTCATTCATATTCGCATTCAAAATTACATATAATTATCTTACATGCTCGAATACCTTTCCATGGTGAATTCTTCAGTTTTCACAAGATCAAATTCGTTACGCCACCTTGGCTTATCAGAATCCAGCTCTTGATATTTCGCCATCGAGAAGATCTTCCAAGATCTAAAATTTCAATTCACTTCCTGGAGTTATGTCTTTTGTCTTTGTCGCACCATCCCGAAGTGTTACCATTACGATCTACTCACGATCATCTAATTCGAGAACGCTCTAAATTTAAGACTTACCGACGAAATATTGTGCATGCCGCTAGCGAGAGCTAATGAGGACACTCTTGAATGATATGACCTTGCTTGATAATCATGTGAAAAAATTGTTGTAGACAAGATTCTCCCATTATCTATCTCTATCAATAACAATGTCTTTTGACTCTGAAGAGACCTATACCAATAACTACGACTTATACCGCATAATGAGGAAGTCAGAGGTTGCTTCAACTTTAGAGATGTTGGAGTTGAATCACCACACTATGAAGGATTTTTTGGTGCATCCATACAAGTGATTACCAATTCGAAATAAGCATTAGGAAAATTGTGACTCACCTCGAGGTTGATATGCGGTCGCGAGAATCGACCTATGTCGATGTCTCCCAAGTTGTTATCAATAATGTTCTCATACTTTGAATGGAGCATCAAGGTGAGTAGAATGCCCTAGAACCTATACCGTAACATAATTTTGTTTGGAGATGACATGACTATGACAGAAGCGTGATTTCAGGCTATTACTTCCATCTTACAAAACTACACAAATCACCTGTAAAATTGCCCTAGAAAAATAAAAAATCTTGTCCTGAGAAGTTCTCACTACATGAGGAAGTATATTAAGGCACCACAAGTTTTGTGTCATAATTTTTTTCCCCAATCAAATTCTTCAGTCAAATATTAAAGGTCAAAGTTGACTCTTCTGAAACTACTAGGAAAATGCAAGTGTAAAACTGCAAAAATCCCGTTTGGTTTTAGCCTGGGAAAAATACCAAACGTCACCTTGAAAGAAATCATATGAATATGGGAATAACTAAAAATAATAATTATTTTCTCTTGACAATCATATGAGTTCAAAATATCAACTCTCAAAGTGAGTCACCTTGACAGGCTGAAAACTACGCACACAACAAAATCATGCAAACTACATTTTATTTGACTCCGTGAAAATATCAAATGAAGTGTTGTACATTTGAATTTTTGTAAATAAGTACATGAATGTGGGAAGAATTCAAATAACCAAATTTTATCTCTTGAGGATCATCTGGGCTTGAGATATGGATTCTCAAAGTAGGCATTCCACTAAGTTGAAACTGCGAGCATGGCAAAATCGACTAAATTGTGTTTTTCTTGACTTCGTGAAAAATATCAAACAAAGTGATGTACACTTAAAATTTTGTAAATGAGTATAAAAAGAGGTGGAGAATTAAACGAACCAAATATTTCTTTATGATGATCATCCGACTCGAGATATCGAGCTCCAAAGTTGATTACTTCAACATGAGATAAAAGCGTGGCAAAAATAATAACTCTTTTTTAAATACGACTCTTTCTATTATTATATTTTTTAATAAAAGAGATTTAAGGAATTCTGAATTAAAAATTACCATACACCAATATTGAGGTGAAGCTCAAATCACCATTGAAAAATAATACAATTTTAGATCATTTTAACACTTCTAGCGACATGTCGAATTCACTCCATGTGTAAATATCTCCATCCACCTTGTTGTGAGAAAGCTGTCGTCTCCTCAGCATGCGTAGCTCCATGAGTATCTTCCTTTTACAATAAAATAAATCTACACTAAACTTCAATCCATTGTGCATGCGTGGATTTCTAATTTTTGGTTATATTTTTAATCTTATTCATCACTCCAAAGTATGCGTGGAAAGCTTGTCTTCCATAAACTGCTGTGTGGATTTTCATTTTAACTGTTGTTTTGTTTCTTTTTGCCAGGCTACGTGGATTTTTCTCTATTTCGTTATGTCTTTCTCCTGCAGTTGCATGGATACTCCTCTTTTCAGGCTGTGCACAAATAAAAACAAATTCCATTCTTCCCTTCCAAGCATGGCGTGGGACCTAGTCTTGATTGATGCATGGATTTGTATTTTAACTACTATTTTGTTTCTCTTTGTAGGCTACGTGGGATGCATGGAAGCTAGCTTTACCTCTTCAGGTTGTGCATGGAAAAAGACAAACCTCCTTCTCCCTTCCAAACATGGCATGGAAATTGCTCATGGCTGATAGCATGAATTTCTTTCCTTCAAATTCCACTGATTTTATTCTCCTGGGAAGCATATCATCTCCCTGAAATGGATTGGTTGTGCATGGAAAACTTGTCTTCTTCCTGCACAAATCAATAACAAAAAAAAAAACATGGAATTTCACCTTTTCTCTGTTGCATATGAGGTTTATTTGGGATTCCATACCAATCCTTACACGTGCACGAGATTGTCTTCACCTTTGTAAATTGGATCTCATAAACTTCTGTTATTGCTTCCCTCTAATGGAGAAAACTACCTAAAACTCTCAAGGTTTCCTAGCTCTAGCTAATGCCCGTGCTAGGTTTCCATATGAAATCTGGGTAGGTAGTGTCTATAGAATAAGCTTTTCCTTCTCCAGGCTTTGGATATCTACGTAATATCTCCTTGTTTCTCCTTCTTCCCAATCTCCTCTGCTTCAACAACCTCTTGTAACCATCTCCTCATCAATCTCTGGATGATAGAAGAAAAATTAAAATTGTCTACGAGAATTGGAAGTGGAAGAAAAATTGCCCCGACACTTGCTCACGGTAGTTACGACAATTAATAAAAAGAAGAAAAGTTCTCCCAAGTTTGTTGAACAACTTCCATCCAATATTAAAATTAATATTTATTAATTAAAAACCCTAAAATTTAATAAATATTAATTTTATTAAATAACAGGGTAAATATTAATTAAATAATTAAAATACGGTTTGTGGTGTAGCGGGAGAAGGGCTTATTCAAAATGGATGAAATGAAAGCCAAAATATCTGTGAGAATAAGATGATTGCGATGGAGGAGAACAATCATGCAAGATAACACTTTTGAATTTTTTTGTAAAAATTTTCACGTTTACTAATTTTGTAAAATCAAAATTAGCTGATAACACACACTAACCAATACACCCCCATATTACAGCTAGGTGTTCCTGAATTACTCCAAAAACTATGTTTACTCCTTGAAATCCTCCATAAATTCATCTACGAAGAAAGCAATAATTTATTCTCTCCCACTCACCACATACATAATGACTCCCAATTTATCAAAATTTTAATTCTCGTCTACTTACTTTAAACATACATGAGATTTGTAAATGATTAGCAAGTAGCATTGTGAAAGAATTTAAATATTAAGAAAAATGGATGTAGTGATAAAAAGTAATGTGCAAGTGATAACCACATTGTTTTAGTCACATGTTGTAGGGTGTTTTTACCAACAACCTTCTATATAATTATTGTTTTTTTTTAAAAATAACCATCTTTAGATTATTCATTTCTAATGGTGTTTAATAATTTATAAATTTGTAAACATTTTTAACCACATCCTACAAACATGCCAAATGCATAAAATTAATCAAAATCTAAAAAGACCCTAATAGAAACAAGAAATGAAACATAAGATAGCAAAAAATAAGAATAACATCACATGAAGAAAATGAATTCAATATAAATAATGATCATACTTGATTGGTTGATTTTTAGATGCCACATTTATTGGAAGAATAATGGAATGAGTGGGGGTGAATCAGTCCTACAAATTTATTACTTCATTTACCATTAATTCCATCAACATTAACATACATTCAATCATATACATTCAATGAGATCTTATTAAGTTTGCACCATACATTCAAATGAACATAACACATGAGAGAGAACACATAGACACAAGATGTAAGTGGGAAACCCTCAAGGGAAGAAAAACCACTGGATTTTTTTATATTACTCACAAAAAATAATCAAGTGAATATTACACATCACAAGAGATTTCTTTAGTGAGGCACCAACCCCACAAGGAGCACCAACCCATAAACCCTGATTGACATTACTCACAACAAGAGACTTGCATGAATATGACTCATCAAACAAGATGTTTTAGAAGTATGATCACTGTAAATATGTTGATACAATAGCTGATTTTGATCTAAACTTCCACTCCACATTCCCTCAAACCCTCGTCAATTTCTCTCTCATTCAAATTGCTCTATCTTGGTCTTTCATGGACTCATTTACCTTAAAACCCTTGTAGAAATCCTCTGTAACCTACTTCATAACTTTAGTCACATAAATAGCTTCATTATTATGCCCTTGAACTAGTTTAACACTCCTACCTTGGTCATAATTTTCCCTCCATGCACAACTAGTTCAAAAATGAACTAAACAAGCACATAAATATGCTTATCAAATCAAAAATACATCATGCATAGGTCATAATTCTTTATCTCAACCAATACATCTTATAAAAATATGAAAACATTCATAAAATTATTCATAATGGACCCGTGTATCTCAGTCCATCTCAAACACATCTAAACAAGCCAAAAATGGCTCAAACCCCATCACCGGGATGGCCAACCACCATAAACATCATCACCATGATTAGTAAATCTCCAGAATTCATCACACATGTCAAATATGACATTAAAAATGTAATCCATGGTTGTATATTATCTTTCAGTAATCAAAATCCTCATAACTATATCAAGAAGGCTCAAATCCTTTACCAAACAATTGTTTCTAGGAACCGATCGTCACCTATGGGCCTTAAGACCACACAAAAAAACCTCAAATATGTAATATAATGACTCATTGGAAAAAAATTACTTTTATATCACATCCATAATTCCTAGATCTCATGAAAGATCCATAAATGCAAACCATATCAATTTTCCTCTTCACCAAACTAAGCTACCCAAAAAGTAGTTTTAGAAACTCAGTAAACTGGTGTGCACCCTTTATTTCACTTTCAAGACCTAACAATTCCTTTAATAGGGAAAATATTAATCCCTCATCACTCTTCAAATGATATAAATCATCAACCAATCCATCTCATGTATCTTCTACCTCCATCTTCTAGCCAAAGCAATCATGTCCTAAAAAAGTAACAACCTTCTTCCTCGCAAATGAGATGGATGACCCACTAAATCTCATCATCATGAAAAAAACATACAACATTGAAAATATATATGAATCATTTTTATAATGTATTAAATCGTCTTCCAACTCCAAGTGGAAGCATTCAACTAGGTCCATCTCTAAAGCTACTACTTTAGGCTTCTAGGACTCAAAAACTAGTCTTGAGGTCAACTTGCTCCATCACCTCCAAAATCACTTAAAAGTGAAACCAAATCATGGAAAAACATTATAAATATTTTATAAGTATGAAGAAACCTTCAATAATCTGAATGATCTCAAACCAATCACCAACCTCATGAATCTATTCAACACCCTACTTAAATAGGCATCCTTGGATATAACCTTCAAATATCATGTCATAATTTCTCATATCATATAAATAACACAATTTTGATATATCATTGTAAATATATTTGAACTAGTACATCAACAAAACTTTAACCAAGTCCTAACTCCACTTATAGCTCTTGCAATTCCACTTTTACCACAGACTACTCCAAACTACCCCAAAAACTAGTCTTCATAAATAGGGTAGAATTTTTCCTTTAAGACCTCAACCATGACATAAAAATATTATGGACATGTATAAATATTTCCTAGATAAAAATAATGTCAATTTATTTATCACCTTCTTTGGACAACTTTTCTTGAAATTGAACTTCTTCAAAAACTTAAATTTTTAGGTGGGGCCCACATACTATCATAAACACTATCTTACCCTTATGGAAATCTTGATTCCTATATAACAACCTATCATAAATTTTTAAAAAGTAAAAAAGAAAAATTAGTATACTCCTTTTATTCAAATTCACTTTTAACTAGGGTTTAGCTAGGGTATCAAAGTAACTGATATTCTTAACGATCATTCATAAAAACGTGATAATCAAACCACCTCATTATTTTTGATAAACCTTATTAGTTCAATTTAACAAAAAATTGAAATTATCTTGGTCCTAAGAAAATAATATAATTCACAATGCGGATCAAAAGCTCCACTTTTACCTCCAAAACACATTGTAAAATACTCAGTTTTGCAAAAATTGATGTATCTTACAAAATATTCTTTAGATTGACCTAAAACTTGTCATGAATCATCATGAAAACATCCTATAACTATAATTTTTTCACCATCTAGATCAAATACTCTTGTAACTCTTTATCGATTAAGACTTTCCTATTTTTTTTCATGTTCTCCACCTTCTTGTTTCCCAAGGACCATTAAACACTACCAAACCTCCAAGAACTAACCACTCACCATACACCTCATATACACTACCACCATACTTCTACCATGATCCAAAAATAGTTATCAACTTAATTTATCATACCTCTAACTCATTGTGGATGTTCTAAGTCTAGGAATAGGCCTAGTGGGACCTAACTCAACCATGAAAAACCATGAACTGACCAAGATGAATCAATGAAAACACATGTACACCTCTAACACAACTCATGTACCATGAATGACCTCATGAAAAAAATTTAAACAACTCAAGAGAACTCATATAGTGATTTGTGTAGGCTAAACCATGCTCTAGAACAACATAGGACTCACCAAACTTGGACACTACCAATCAACCTTCATGTTTGACCATCGACTAACACCACATGGATACTCATACAACATCATGACACCATTTTCCATCAATAGAATTGACATCAATGACAACACTAACACACAATTGAAAACAATCTCCCCCTTTGTCATTGATGGAAACCATAGGACAAGACACACCTACTAGACCTCTATTCCATGTTTTTGATGTTTCTCTCCCCATTTTAAATCTATGAAAAAGGATAAAATGATGAATAGTTATGGAAAATGATTCCACACGATGACAATAATGTACAAATGACAAACTTACTTAACTCGAGAGACTCACCCTTGGACTATAATTTGTCTTCTTCGACTTCTTAAATAACAATTGATGATCTATGGACCTGATATGATAATTCACATAGTTCCCCTTGAGATAATATCCTTAATCATGTTAAAAACATCTCTGTATAGGTCTTAGGACTGAAAAATCCAATAATTTACCTCAAACTCATCATGACTAAATTTAGGAAAATTGTCCCTAAACAACCTCTTCATCCCATTTTGACAAACTTCTACCAAACATGAAATCAACTCAAACACACAAAAAATATAAAAGAATATCCCCTAGAACCATATTGTCCTTCTCTAATGTAATATGCAAAAATTGACTCTTACCTTGTATTCAATCCATGGAGATGACTCAAACACATACACCTATGTCCTTAATTGCCCTCTTATCCATTTCAACATTATTTCATCCTATTAAACTTGTTTGAGTCAAAAAAATTACTTACCTTTGGATTCTACCAATCCACTCTCACCTTCTTGACATCTTGCATACTTCATCAAGCTTAGAAATGAACTCCACCTTCCTTAATAGGTCATCACAAGCCTATATAGCATAAAATTTTACTCTTCACATATGTTTCAATTTTTTTCTCTCTTCACAATCCATATAACCTTGTTTGAGACCAAAGAATGACACAAAATATCTTAAGAAACTCATACCTTGTCATTATAATTTATCTAACATTTTTCATACCTCATTTCAGTTCTTTAATTTTCCACACGATATTTTTCATCTAATGGAAGGTTAAGACAAAATCCCTTTCCTCAAGTAACCATTACATACCTATATATTGAAAATTTATATCTTCTGAGGTCTTTTACAAATTTAGGTCATAATGAAAATATACAGTTCCTTGTAACCTTAATTTTGTTCAACATAAGAGCTCAACATCTTCATATTCCTTTGAGAATCATCAATGTTGAAGAATATGTCCCTTTTTATATCCTTTGAGAGTAAAACTCTATAGAATAAATCTTTTTCAACATCAAGGTCTTTATCATACATCCTTTTAGATTTCTTGGAAGAACCTAACACTATGTATTACTATCCTCTTCAAACTGAGCATTATATCTCCCTTAAAATTCATACATCATTCTTATGAACTTAAATACAAATAATCACATACTTGTGAATATATTGTATAGCGAGACCCACTGTAGACACCTTCTTGTATAAATTTTTAACTCATTCATATTGACTCACAATAGCCAAATCTTCCTTTAACCTTTTAATCCTAACTCATGACATAAAAAATAAGGCTCAAGCGTCCCACAAACTCTAATCATATTGATTTTACATTGAATTCATGATGCTCTTAACTCATGACATACAAACATACCCTTGAATCTAATTCAATTATAGAGAACTTTATAGGCCCACACCAAATTTCAAGTCTTTGTTCAAGATCATTATATAGTTGTAAATCATATTGAAACCCTTTTCCAACTTGTACTAATGTATTCAAACACCTTTTAACATATATATACCATATACTTATTTGTTTTAAGGAATAAGTTAATGAAATGATAGAAACACCTTGTTATAGATGATTTGATGAATGTTTTTCATGAATTTTGCACCAAAACACTTGATTCAACTTAAAAATACTAAATGATCTTCAAGACCATAATGAGTACCTTTTTCTCAAGACTTTGTTCTTACTTCCCAAGGATGAGATGGATTCCTTTTACTCTCAAAATTCAAGATCATAATTTTACTTTTACAAACCTAGATATGATCTTAGATAAAATAATCTACCTATAAAGAATTTACATACCTTTGCAAACTTTCATGAGACTCCACATTATTCCTTCATGATGTATATTCATACATGATTCTTGTTGAGTTGTTGAGCTCAATTACTTCATTTTAGCATGTTATGTGAAACTTGCTGAAAATATAGTAACCAACATCAGTTAGGAGGCACCAACATTAGTCACTGTAGTGCCCACATTTTTATAAGCTCCAGTTTTCTGTTGGTTCCTTTATGCATAGACATGTTTTGATTGAGACTCGTTAGATTTTGGACATTTTCTATGTTATTTATCCTCATGGACATTATGGTATTTTGGGCGTGTAGCGCCAATTTGACTAGATTCGTATATTGATATATTTCTTATGATGTTGATGACACTAACGAGGGATATATGATCTGAGATTTATTGGTTAGATGTTGATTCTTGGGTTCAATTGGATTAATGATATAGTTTTCTAGATTTAATAATGGTAATTTCATGCTAGCCTAAGTGCATGTCGTTGTAATTTTATATGTGGATGATTCGTGTCAAACCATGTGTATAATTGTATACATTGCACTATCAATTGTAAAATGATGTTAGGACATTATAAGGTGATTTAGTTTGTGATGTGTATATGATGATTTATATTGGACAGATGCGGTTAATGTGTGCAATGAGTGTGTAGGTGACAGGTATAGGAGAGCATGGGTTTCAGGGTAGCTACGTAATTGTGCACGAGTGGCCCACGGGCTGAGTCCTAACCATGCTAAATGTTTGAGGCCTTAGAATAGGTGTATTTATTTGGGAACCATGGGTGAAACCTCAATTGTAATGTATTTATGTCTTGTAACATTAATTATGTTTAGGGTGTGTTTTATTAAGTAAACTAGTTTAGGGTTTAATGATCTCATCTTAATTTAAGTGATGGTTTTGGGTAAGTGTGTGTGTGTGTGTTGGTAGAAGGGATTGGGGACCACATGTGAGCCTTGGGTGGACCCCACACCCTCTACTCTTGTGCCCAAGCATGCCAAACCCGAAATTGGGTTATTTTGGGCATTTTAGGGACCCTTTTTGAGTTTGGGGGTTCCCTTAGCATGAAAATGGGCCCTTTGACCCTACCTAATAGGTAGGGGGCTTATTTCTAAGGCTTGGAGGAATTTCCCTCCCATTTTTCCCTCCTTAGTCACCATCCATGTAAGATGGTTGGTTTGTGTGTAATTTTTAAAAGTTGCTCCACTTTGTTTTATTTTCATTTTTAGTATTTTGGGTGATAAGGGCTAAAAGGTGAGTTTACTTTTACTTATTTATTTTTGGAATCTTTTACTTTTGAGAGGAGGGTGGGTGACACTTGTCACCTTCCCATTGGTGAGGAAACTTTTGGTTTCCTCTTCTTATTCTTCCTCATGGGAAGAAAGGGGTCTTCTTGGCTCATTTTTTTTGGGAGAACTTGGAGAATTTTGAGAGCTTGGAGGTTTGCTTGGACAAAGGGAAAAGCTTAGAGTCTTGGAAATCATTGTAGAGGTAGGATTATTAACCTTTTTCTTTTTAGTTGTGCTTATCTTGTTAACTATTCTTTGATCAATAAAATGATGTGTGTGAAAAAAATTGTTGTGAAGTTGTATGGTGAATGTAGTTTTGTTTGTTTGTTCTCTATTGTTTTCTTTTGGTTTCTCTCCACCATCATTTGGATTGATGGTTTTTGGAGAATGTAGGGAAGAGAGAGGGATTTCCCTCTCAAACCTCATGGTTGTTGTTGTCAAGCCATGAAGGTCCCTTCTCATCCCCTCATATGGTTTGAAGTGGGAGAAAGGTTCATATGGATTGAACCTTTCCCCATTCTTGGTGAGGAAACCCTTTTGGGTTTGAAAATCCTCCCAAGAAGGATTACTATGAAATAAAGGAGGAATAAGGAGGATGAATGATTAGGAGGAATAAGGAATTTTATAAACATGTTTTGTTGGTGCTCCTATGGTTGGACACCTTTGATTTGGGCATCCTACTTCTTCTCTTCCCCTTGTGAGGTTGACCTTGTTATCCTCATGTTGTTGTTTTATCGTGTGTAGTATGTCTAAGTGGTTAAATGGTCTTATGTATTTCTTGTTTTGTTTTATCCCCTTTATACTTGTGTACATTGTGGATGTTGTTCCTCTCTCCCATGGGCTTGGGGAGGCTAGCATGGCTTCCAACCGAGAGAAAGACATGTGATGATGTCTATTGGTTGGGTGGTAAACAAGGCTTGTCTCTTATTTCAGCATCTTTGGAAGAACACACAAGTTGGAGATAGTTGGAGCCTCTTCCCATCTTGGTTCTCTTGGTCATCATCATATTTTGAAGGCATTACCTTCATTTTGTAAATAAATGTGGCTTTGTGAAGTTTTACACTCTTGTAAATACTCATTATGGTACTTATTGCTTCTTGTAAACATTAGTCATTACTAAGAAATTTTTTACTTTATTGTTGCAAGAATCTTGTAATATTATCACATTCAAATCATGACTTTTCTTTTAGTTACATTTCATCCTTTGAATATCTTGTTGTTTATAAATCTGCAAAGTATGATCACGCATGGTGCTTTAAAACTAGAATTTTTAGTTGTCTACTTTTCAATTTTTAATATATATATATATGTATGTATGTATGTATGTATGTATGTGTATGTATGTATGTATGAAATGGCGTATATACATGTGTATTCTATATATGTAGAACTGAAATTTACAAGCTAAACATTCTTTTAAATCTACAAAATTTTATGGTATTACATTTTGGTATCAGAGCCGTGGTTCAAACACACGGACTCTTTGGGTAATTTCTGTTTTAGTTATCTTATTGCCTTGTTAAAAAAATCTTCATGTTCTATTGTTGTTGGATCTCCCTCTTGTAGAAATCTGCATTAATTATTTAGCTATTTTGCATTGAAGGAAAGTTAGTGTTATAGGGTTGTAGGATTTATTGAAATGATGATGTTAGTTGTTTTATAATAGTTGTTGGAAATGATGTTTGTCTTAGCCCTTTGTTTCTTGCAATTATTGATAACAATATGCCAAGGAAATGAAAACAAACTTTATATAGTTACATTTTTTGGTTTCCTACTTATGACTATATTTTCCTAGAATTAAAAAAAAATTAAATTTTTTTAAAAAAAAGCAAAAAACATATATATATATATATATATATATATATATATATATATATATATATATATATATATATATATATATATATATATATATATATATATCTATATATATATAATATATATACATAAAATATATGGTTCCAAAACAAAAAAAAAAAAACATATATATATCATTGTTTTTTTTTTCTTATATATTAAAAAGTAAATAAAATAAAATAAAATTATAGTTTTTTTTTTAAATGTATAAAATTTAAAAACAAAATAAAATAAACAAAAAAATATATAAAATATATATATAAAAACTCTGTTTGGGGGAGGGGGTGGCGGTGAACCCCCCGTAACCTCTAACCCCACGTTGCCCCCTTCGCACCCCATTCCCCTTTCCCTATCACCCCGCGCACCCTCCCTCTCCATCCTACACCCTATCCCCCTCTGCCCCCCGTCTTATTCCCCGTTGTGCCTCCCACATTGTTTCCCCGTCTTCCTTGTTGGTCTCGCAGCAACCCCCCTGCCCTTCCCGCCCTAGCCGCACCTTTCCACCCTTTGCCCTCCTCCCTTCCCCTTCACTGCAGTCGTTGCCTTCCTACAAAGGCAATGACAAAAAAAAATTTAATAAAAAAAAAATGCAGTCGAAGGTTTTTTGGGGTTATATATATATATATATATATATATATATATATATATATATATATATATATACGGATTTAAAAAAAAAAAAAAAAACATGTTTATCTTCATTGTATGAATCTTCAAACAATACAATGCAAAAAAAAAAAAAAACTCATAGCTCCTCCACCTGCAATGACAAAGAAAACAAAACAAGAGAAATAGAAAGGAAGAAGAAACAAAATGAATGAGAAATGGAAAAGAAAAGAAAATACCATAGAGAAATTTAGGGCAAGTTAGGGTAAATTTGAAATCAAGGGCTCAAGATTAGATTTTATCCTAGGGTTCTCCTTCAACTCTACTTTTCTTTAAAACATGACCTTTTAATGGGGTTGGAAAATAATTAAAAGTGGGGTGTGTGGATAAACTAAGTTAAAAGGGGGAAAACAAATTAAATTTAAAGGGTGTGTAGGAAAAAAATTATAAAAGGGAGGAAGATTATTTATTTTCTAGGGGTGTAGATTTTTAATCATGACCCTAGGAAGCTTGATAGGGTAAAATAAATTAAATTATTATTAGGCTAGTGTTTATTTGATTTTGGGTAATTTAATGATTAATGTAAATTAATTATTAATAGGAAGGGGCACTACATTATATAATAATAATAATAATAATAATAAACACTTTCCGCAACTCTTAAAATTTTATAAAACAATTATTTACATTTTTCTTTTACCTCGGGTTTAGGATGGCACCCAAGAGGGGACGATCAGCTCGAGGCTTGGGACATAGTGCACCTACATGGGAGCCACCGACCCCCGATTTTAGGCCTCAGATATTAGAGACCCCTGCTGACATCGATAGGCGTCGTATAGGAGCACCTTCCACCACCGCAGGAGCGAGAGGAGGACATTCAGTTGGGAGATGAGGAGTTGATTGGTGAGGACGCACATTGAGCCACCTGAGCATGATATTTCAAGATGAGAGAGGTCATGCAACCCTTCCATCCTTGGCGAGAGGGTGGCCTCATTTCGTCATAGCCGATCACATAGCTTCGAGGGACCATTTGGAGATAGGTGACCTCTTTCACCTGTTAGACCACATCGCAGGATAAAGACATAAAGACAAAGTGTGATTCGAGACCTTCTTCACCTTCAGCCACCTACGTTTACTAGTTCGACAGATGGCTTTGGGGCAGAGTCCTAGCTCCTTAGCCTAGATAGTTGCTTTGGCTTGCACTCTCATGAGAGCAATGTCAAAGCTAGGTTCGCCATACACCTCCTCCGAGATACAGTAGGCGTTTGGTGGAGGAATGAGGAGTAGAAGCTCCATTTGACTCGAGATACAGTGACCTGGGAGTTGTTTGAGGAGTGGTTCAGGGCCCGATATATGTTAGAGCATTTTGTGCAGAAGAGGATCGATGAGTTTCACGACTTACGACAAGGTTCTGGCACAGTGGCACAGTATGAGAGTAGGTTCTTGGACCTCTTGCAGTATGTAGACTACCTGTAAGACGAGAAGTTGTAGGTAAACAGGTTCATTTGGGGCCTGAATGTAGATATAATAGCAGAGCTGTTAGGATGTTATCTCCTCCCACGCTCGAGAAGAATGTTGAGAAGGCCTACTTGGTTGAGGAGAATAGGACCAAGGCACAGGAGCACCAAGATAGAAATAAGAGCAAGTTCCAGGATAGGATTCAGGCATTTCAGAGTCAGAGGGCATGGGTGCAGCACCACCCCCTAGAGGAGGATTCTGGTCTTCTCCAAGCTAGCATCGAGAGCTCCACCACACCCATCACAACAGACACAACATTAGGGACACTAGCATCGAGGGGTAGACAGACTTAGATTTTCCAGCGAGGTGGATCTAGAGGTGGTTTTGGTGGATCTAGAGATAGGAGAGGTCGGGTACTCATCACTCACGGCTAAGCCCTCTCGTAGTAGTCTGCTAAGGTTGGACCGGCATGTTCAGTTCACCAGAGTACAGGAGGGACCCCATCTCAGAGGGGCATAGGAGGATGTTTTATTTGTGGGGTTCGAGACCATTATGTGCGTATGTGTCCACACAAGCCCACTACTACGAGATATGCAGAGAGCTCCTAGATCTGAGCAGATGGTGGGTGACATGGGACGTGCCCATCATGTGTATGTAGTGGTTGACAACCGCCAGGCTGAGCATCAAGCCACAATCATTGAGATGATAGGTACTATCAGGGGTATTTCTATCTCAGTACTTTTTGATTCAAGTGCTTCTAATTCTTTTATATCTCCTTCTGTAGTAGACCTAGTGTGGGCTAGTGGTGGCTAGGCAACCAGATAGTTAGCAAGTTGAGTTGGCCTCTGGGGCTAAACTCGCCGTGGACTCGTATGTGGAGAGTTGTGTACTTGATTTGGGAGTCTTCTCCACTACACTTGACCTCCGAGTTATTCCTTTAGGATCCTATCAGGTAGTGTTGGGTATGGATTGGCTCGAGGCTCATCGAGCCAAGGTGGATTATAGAGAGAAGGTCATTGAGTGTTAGGATGATCTTGGTAGTGCAGTTGTGATTTCAGGGATGTAGAGACCTATTTCCTTACATATGATCTTGACTAAGCAACTCAAGCAGAGCATGCGTAAGGGATGCTAGTTGTTTGCTATCACTATCAATTGATCATTCAGATAGTACTCTAGAGCATTCACCCCTTGATGATCATGTAATTTTGAGGGAGTATGCGTAGATGTGTTTCAGGAGAGCTTCTAGGTTTACCCCCTAGTAGGGAGGTGGACTTCACCATTGACTTAGTGCCTGGCTCCGCACCAATTTCTAGGGCACCCTATCGGATGATGACTTCAGAGCTTCATGAGCTCAAGATTTAGTTAGAGGAGTTGTTAGAGAAGGGTCTCATTGACCTAGTGTATCTCCTTGGGGAGCGCCAGTCATATTTGTGAAGAAGAAGGATGGTTCTCTTAGGCTTTGTGTAGACTTCAGACAACTCAACAAAGTCACAATAAAGAACCGTTACCCACTTCCTATGATTGATGACTTGTTTGATCAGATGCATGGAGCTAGAGTGTTCTCCAAAATTGATCTCAAGTCAGGGTATCATCAGTTGCGCATATCAGATGTAGATATTCATAAGACAACTTTTCGCACATGTTATGGGCATTATGAGTTCATTGTTGTCCCCTTTGGTTTGACCAATGCCCCAGTTGTCTTCATGAGCCTCATGAATGGAGTGTTCAGGACCTTCCTTGATCACTTTTTCATAGTGTTCCTCGATGATATTTTGATATATTCTCATTCCGAGGAGGAACACGAGGAACATTTGAGACAGGTGCTTCAGATTTTGAGAGAGAAGAAGTTGTTTGGGAACTTGGAAAAATGTAGCTTCTTTCAGACAGAGATTCAGTACTTGGGGCACATTATTTCAGGAAAGGGTATCTCTATAGATCCCTCTAAGATTCAAGCTATCATGGATTGGCCAGCACCCACATCAGTCACTGAGGTGAGGAGCTTCATGGGTTTAGTAGGGTATTACCACAGGTTTGTGCAGGACTTTTCTAGGATTGCTCACCCTATTACCTCCCTTCAGAGGAAAGGGAAGAAGTTTGATTGGTCAGAGAAGTGTGAGCAGGCCTTCTAATTGCTTAAGGAAAGGTTAACCATGACACCTATCTTAGTAGTTCCAGACCCGACAGAGGATTTTGTTGTTTGCACTGATGCATCACTAGAGGGTTTGGGAGTAGTTCTTATGTAGGAGCGTTAGGTGATTACCTTTGAGTCGCATAAGCTCAAGGACTATGAGCTTAACTATCCTACTCATGACTTGGAGCTTGCAGTCAGTTGTTCATGCACTTGTGCATTGGTGACATTTCCTTTTGGGTAGAACTTTCATCTTGAGGACAGATCATTATAGCTTACAACATATCTTCTCTCAGCCAAACCTCAATGCTCGTCAATGGTGTTGGATGGAGTTCCTATGTGAGTATGACATGGAGGTGCAGTATATCAAAGGAAAGGAAAATGTTGTTGTAGATGCACTTAGTAGATGATGACATGTTCTTGCTTCATTGACACTGCAGTCAGATTTGAAAGCAAGATACTTGAGCATCTTCCAGAGGACAAGTTTTATGAGGGTGCTAGGAAGATGTTGGATTCTCAGGGTTCTTTTGAGGGTGGATATTCAGGATGCTTATTAGAGTCAGATGGTTTTCTTTAGTTCCATAGGCACATTTATGTGCCTAAGGTAGGTGATCTGCGTAGTTTCATCCTTACTGAGGCTCATCGAGCCCCATACGCAAGCACATCCAGGAGTGAAGAAGATGCATGCCGATTTGAGAGAGTTATATTATTGGTTGGGTCTTCGTCGGGACATAGTATATTTTGTAGCACGTTGTCTTGAGTGTCAGAGAGTCAAGGTAGAGCATTCTCATCCCGTAGGACTCTTATACCCTCATGACATTCCCGAGTGGAAATGGGATGTGATCTCCATGGATTTCATAGTAGGACTCCCTATGTCCTCTTATCGTCATGATGCCATTATGGTCACTGTGGATAAGTTGACCAAGGTTGTGCATTTCTCACCAACCAAGGTTACCTATAATGCACAGGCCATCGCCAAAGTGTTTATGGAGGACATTGTTAGATTGCATGGGATCCCGAAGATGATCATCAATGACAGAGACACCATCTACACATCATTTTTCTAGACTTCTTTTCAGGATGCTTTGGGTACACAGATTAATTTCAGTTCGACATATCATCTAGAGACAAATGGGTAGACAAAGAGAGTTAATCAAGTTCTTGAGGACATGTTGAGGATGTATGTGATGGACCAAAAGAAGTGGGAAGATTATTTGCATTTAGTTGAATTTTCCTACAACAACAATTATCATAGCTCCATTGGCATGGCTCCTATATCGGACTTTGTATGGATGATCTTGTAAGGACACCTTTGAGCTGGGACAGACTAGATGACAGGATTATTTTGGGGCCAGCTTATCTTCGTGGATTTAGAGCAGCAGGTTGTTCGATTGACAACATCTTGAGTAGGCTAGAGAGCATGCCAGAAGGTGTATGCGGACACCAAAAGGATCGATCGTCACTTCTCAGTGGGTGATAAAGTCTTCTTGAGGGTTCATCCTCATAAGAGTCTGATCCATTATGGAAAGGGTTTTAAGCTATCACCTCATTTTGTGGGGCCTTTTGATATTCTTGAGGTCATCGGTCTAGTTACCTATTGTCTAGCTTTGCCACATGCCTTGCATGTGCCCATGATGTTTTTCATGTTTTTTACTTCATAGATATGTACCAGATGTTTCTCATGTTTTGGATTGGTCAGCATTATAGGTAGAGGATGGAGGGTAGTGGAGACTAGAGCCCATATGCATACTGGAGCACTAGAGGTTGGCCCTTCGGGGTCGATATTTGGACCAGGTTAGAGTGCAGTGGGACCGATATGATGAGTCATCAGCTACCTGGGAGGATGCTACACCACTGAGGGCTAGATATCCTATCTCTTCCAATGACTTCCAGGAGGAAGTCTAATTCTAGGAGAGGGGGATGTAGTGCCCACATTTTTATAGCTCCTAGTTATCTGTTGGTTCCTTTATGCATAGACATGTTTTGATTGAGACTCTATTAGATTTTGAAATTTTGCTATGTTATTTATCCTCATGGACATTATGGTATTTTGGGCGCGTAGCACCAATTGGACTAGATTCGTATATTGATATATTTATTATGATGTTGATGACACTAACAGGGTTATATGATAGTGAGATTTTTTGGTTAGATGTTGGTTCTTGTGGTTTGATTGATTAATGATATAGTTTTTATAGATTTAATAATGGTAATTTCATGCTAGCCTAAGTGTATGTCGTTGTAATTTTATCTGTGGATGATTCATGTCAAACCATGTGTATAATTGTATACATTGCACTATCAATTGTAAAATGATGTTAGGACATTATAAGGTGATTAATTTTGTGATGTGTATATGATGATTTATATTGGACAGATGCGGTTAATGTGTGTAATGAGTGTGCAGGTGATAGGTATAGGAGAGCATGGGTTTCAGGCAGCTACGCAATTGTGCACAAGTGGCCCATGGGTTGAGTCCTAACCATGCTAAATGTTTGAGGCCTTAGAATAGGTGTATTTATTTGGGCACCATGGGTGAACCCTCAATTGTAATGTATTTATGTCTTGTAAAATTAATTATGTTTAGGGTGTGTTTTATTAAGTAAACTAGTTTAGGGGTTTAATGATCTCATCTTAATTTAAGTGATGGTTTTGGGTAAGTGTGTGTGTGTGTTGGTAGAAGGGATTGGGGACCACATGTGAACCTTGGGTGGACCCCACACCCTCTACCCTTGTGCCCAAGCATGCCAAACCCGAAATTGGGTTATTTTGGGCATTTTTAGGGACCCCTTTTGAGTTTGGGAGTTCCCTTAGCATGAAAATGGGCCCTTGGACCCTACCTAATAGGTAGGGGGCTTATTTCCAAGGCTTGGAGGAATTTTCCTCCCATTTTTCCTCCTTAGTCACCATCCATGTAAGATGGTTGGTTTGTGTGTAATTGTTAAAAGTTGCTCCACTTTGTTTTATTTTTGTTTTTAGTATTTTGGGTGATAAGGGCTAAAAGATGAGTTTACTTTTACTTATTTGGTTTTTGGAATCTTTGACTCTTGAGAGGAGAGGGGTGACACTTGTCACCTTCCCATTGGTGAGGAAATTTTGGGTTCCTCTTCTTATTCTTCCTCATGGGAAGGAAGGGGTCTTCTTGGCTCATTTTTTTGGGAGAACTTGGAGAATTTTGAGAGCTTGGAGGTTTTCTTGGACAAAGGGAAAAGCTTAGAGTCTTGGAAAGAATTATAGAGGTAGGATTCTTAACCTTTTTCTTTCTTAGTTGTGCTTATCTTGTTAACTATGCTTTGATCAATAAAATGATGTGTGTGAAATGATGTGTGTTGAGGTTGTATGGTGAATGTAGTTTTGTTTGTTTGTTCTTTGTTGTTTTCTTTTGGTTTTTCTCCACCATCATTTGGATTGATGGTTTTGGAGAATGTAGGGGAAGAGAGAGGGATTCCCTCTCAAACCTCATGGTTGTTGCTCAAGCCATGAAGGTCCCTTCTCATCCCCTCATATGGTTTGAAGTGGGAGAAAGGTTCATATGGCTTGAACTTTTCCCCATTCTTGGTGAGGAAATCCTTTTAGGTTTGAAAACCCTCCCAAGAAGGATTACTATGACATAAAGGAGGAATAAGGAATTTTGTAAACATGTTTTGTTGGTGCTCCTATGGTTGGACACCTTTGATTTGGGCATCCTACTTCTTCTCTTCCCCTTGTGAGGTTGACCTTTTTATCCTCATGTTGTTGTTTTATCATGTATAGTATGTCTAAGTGGTTAAATGGTCTTATGTATTTCTTGTTGTGTTTTATCCCCTTTATACTTGTGCACATATGTGGAAGTTGTTCCTCTCTCCCATCGGATTGGGGGAGGCTAGCATGGATTCCTAACCATGGAAAGGCATGTGATGATGCCTATTGGTTGGGTGGTAAACAAGCCTTGTCTCTTATTTCAGCATCCTTGGAAGAACACTCAAGTTAGAGATAGTTGGAGCCTCTTGCCATCTTGGTCCTCTTGCTCATCCTCATCTTTTTGAGGCATGACCTTCATTTCATTTTGTAAATAAATGTGGCTTTGTGAAGTTTTACACTCTTGTAAATACCCATTATGGTACTTATTGCTTCTTTTAAACATTAGTCATTACTAAAAAGTTTTTACTTTATTGTTGCAAGAATCTTGTAATATTATCACATTGAAATCATGATTTTTCTTTTAGTTAATCTATAAAGTATGATCATGCATGGTGCATTAAAACGTAATTTTTAGTTGTGTCTACTTTTAGTTATATATATTATATATATATATATATATATATATATATATATATGAAATGGCTTATGTACATGTGTATCGTATGTATGTTGAACTAAAATTTACAAGCTAAACATATGTTAAATCTACAAAATTTTATGGTATTACATCACCGGGTGACATCGATCGTGAAACGAGGAACCAACATCTGTTAGGGAAAACTATATTGGTTACCTATGCATGGATGTTTTAATTAACTCTTGGGAGTTAGATCTATTTTTAGCATTAAAGTATATCTATTGATTGTAATTGCATGGATAAGTACCTTAAGTTTATAAATGCTTATATAAGTATAAAAGATAAGGTTTAGAAGTAAATAATTAACAAGAATTAAGAAGAACTTCTAAAAGTTGGTGAAGGAGAGAATTCTTGGAGAAGAAGTAAAAGCTTGAAAGAAAGAAAGTACGTACATCCGAGAGGTGTGGAAGTTTGTAAATCTTAATTGTATATCTTGTCAAAGCTTTAGATAATAGATTAGATTGTTTCTTAGTGGACGTTACCCACACTAGGTGAACCATGTTAAATCTGGTGTTGATTTATGTCTCTTGTTTTGTATATTTGTTTGGGTAGAATATCTACTTTTATTTGCATGTATGCTTAGATATGATATATTATCGTAAAACCGGTGTGTTAATCCTAACAAATGGTATTAGAGTGTTGTTTGAGGGTTTGTGTGTTGACATATTTACTCATAGAGGGTTTTCTTATTGAATAGGAGCTACAACAATGGAAGAAGAAAACAAATACAAGGTAGATAAGTTTGACAACCAAAAATATCAATTATGGAAGATGCAGATTGAGGATTATCTATATCAAAGATATTTTTATTTACCATTGGATGAGAATTCTAGACCTACGAAGATGATTGATGAAGAATGTAATATTATTGACAAAACGGCTTTAGGATATATAAGATTGAGCCTACAAAGATTCGTGGCTTCCAATATTACAAAAGTGACTTCTACGATAAAGTTAATGAAATCTCTTGCTAATTTATATGAAAAACCTAGTGCTTCAAATAAAGTTTATTTTTTGAAGAAACTATTTAGTTCTAAGATGCATGAAGGTGGATCTCGTATCTAGTCATTTGAATGATTTCGATATATTGTAAATAAGTTAAAATTAGTTTTTATACCATTTGATGATGAAGTAAAAGTACTTTTATTCTTATGTTATTTTCCGATAATTGGGGTAACTTGGTAATAGTTGTTAGTAATATAACATCGATAATAATAGTTTGAAGTTTTATGATGTCGTTAGTATAATATTGAATGCATAAATTTACGGGGAAGAGTACAAAGGAATCATTATCTAGGAATGATTTAAATGTAGAAAGCGGGGAAGGTAGAAGGAGAGATCCAAGATTAAGAGTAATGGGAACTCGAGTCAAGGGATAACAAATCTAAATCCAAAGGTAAGGGAATTATGTGTTAGAAATTTGGAAAGAAAGGACGTGCAAAGAAATATTGTTGGTCAAAGGATAAAGAGAAGCAACAACCAAAAAAGGTAAAGAAGAAAATCTTGTTGCAGCAGAGATAATGCAAGATGCTCTTATTCTTTCTTTAGATAATAGAATTGAATCATGGGTTTTAAATTCATGAGCTTCTTTCCAAGAAACCCCTAATAAAGGTTATTTCAAAAATTATGTCTAAGGAAATTTTCGGCATGTTTATTTAGGTGATGAGGAGCCATGTAGTATTCTTGGTAAAGGGAAGTTCATCTAAAATTATAGAATGGAAATACATGGGTATAGAAAGATGTGAGGCATGCGAAAAGCCTCGGGAGAAATATTATTTTTGTAGGAAACTAGGTGAAGCTAGTTACATGGTTACTTTTACAAGAGAGTCTTGGAAAGTCACCAAGGGTGCTCTTTTTGTGGAAAGAGGTAAGAAGGTAGGAATTTTATATTTATCTACCTTTATTACTGATTCATTTTTGCATTAACGACTTGATTGATTCGTGCATGTGGCATAATCGGTTGGGCCATATGATTAAAAAGGTAATGTAAATCTTAAAGGTGAGGGTAAGTTATAAGCTTTAAAATATTTAGATCTTGATTTACTGTGAGAATTGTGTCTTTGGAAATAAAAAGAGTGAGATTTTACAAAGTTGGGGCAACTAAGAAGGAGCAAAAATTAGATCTTGTACACTTAGATGTGTGAGGACCAACTTAAGTAGATTCTCATGGAGGATCCTAATATAATGTTACTTTCATTGATGATGCTACAAGAAAGTTATGGGTTTATTGTATTAAATGTAAATTTGATGTTTTTGAGACTTTTAAAAGATAGAAAGCCCTTATTGATAATCAATCTAATCCAAAGTTAAAGTGCCTTAGATCTGAAAATGGTGGTGAATACTATAACAAGGATTTCAATGATTATTGTTCATGAATGGGATACGAGAGAAATACTAGTTCCAAGAACACCACAAGAGAATGGTGTTTCAGAAAGAATGAACAGGAAAATCATGGAATATGCTAGAATTATGAGGATATATTTTGGATTGCCCTTGCAGTTTTAGGTGAAGCAATTGATATAGTGATTTATTTGATTAAGTGGGCCTTCAAGTTCACTAGATAGTGGAATACTAGAGGAAGCTTAGACCGAGTAAAAGAGGTAGATTTTTCTTTTCTTAAAGTTTTTGGTTAAGAAGCTTTTGTGCTTATTGATAAGGAAAATAGGAAAATTTGGATGTAAAATCCTAGAGATGCACTTTCATTGGTTATGGATTTGGTGATTTTGGATTCTTGTTTTTGGGATTTAGATAATTCTAAAATTATTAGGATTCATTATGCTAAATGGAATGAAAAGAGAATGTAGAGGGATAAAATTTTGGTACCCAAGGATGAACTCATTGAGAAGTTTTTGTATTAAAATAAACTCTTGAATTCAAAAGTAACATTGATAGGGTTACAACAATAAGCGGTGTCACGACTAATATCGATAAGCAAAACTAGTATCGATTCTGAATAGCCAAATCGACATGGTTAACATAACTCACATAAGTTATAGGTGACCATCATCGGTCACTATCAGGTTTGGATACAAATGTCCAAGAGGTCTAGAATGTGCCTCTGGTACCCCAAAATTCTATGAGAAGGTCACAAAGGGTAAGTAAACCTCTAGAAATATTTACACCTTCTCTATTTTATTTATTATTGACTGATAATGGTGAACCATAAAGTTTTGAAGAAGTAATATAGGATAAAACCCATGTCTAGTGGGAGCATGGCATGGATGAGGAGATGAACTCCTTAGAACAAAACTAGACTTGGGATTTTGTTAAGTTTCCAGCATGTAAGAGGAAATTTGACCAGTGGGTTCACAAGATCAATGAAGAAGATAGAAAATGTGCAAAGCAAGGCTTGTAGTAAAAAGATTTTCATAGAAAGTAGGTATTGAATTTGGTGAAATATTTTCTCTGTTGTTAAGATGAATTCAATTCATACTATATTGAGTTTAGTTACATTAGAGGATTTACATTTAGAGCAACTAGATGTGAATATGAATTTCCTTCATGGTGATTTGGATGAAGAAATTTATATACAATAGCCTCTTGGGTATGAAGTCAAGGGTAATAATAAATTAGTGTGCAGGTTGTAACATCCTCAATTTAGAAAATAGAACAAGTCGATTTTTTTATTTTTTATTTTAAATGCATTCTCGGTTCTAAATACATAATTTAGAACTCACAAATCAAATAACCATTCTTCACTCTTGTGGTTCTCTTACCCTATTCTATATTACTTAACCCTTCACTCTTGTGGATTGAATGCTCTGTCGAGGAACCTAAGCTGAATAATTGTTACCATTATTCATCGGCATCTCATCCCTTAGACTAGGTGAATTAGGACAACGCAATCAGCAAGCTTGCGATACTTTGGCCAAAGATTTGAAACATCTTGTTTATGTCTCGTATTCCTTAATGCATACTCATCCAACTGAATACGCCCTTCACCCCATTCTTATGTTATATAGAATGTCCTACACTGACTACTGTCAGTCCTTCCTTTCACAACTTAATCACTCGGAGATAGATTAACAAGGTGATAATGTTATATGGATGCCCATGAGGATTAGGGATACGGTGACATACTGGTTTAACCCTGCAGTTAGACCAATGTGTCAAGATACCCCGAACCTCCTAGGCAGCCTTATAACCTGACCACATTCCTAATCGGTCCCTGAGTAACTAATCCGATCACAAGTGTAAATCTTAGCGATCAATGCAAAGGGTGTCGCCATAAGTCACCTGCATTGTTGTAACTTCGAGAAGATCCTAATCTTCTCGGAGGTACAACCCTACAGTTGTCTTGTGCCGTCAACCTTTAAATCCGCCTCGAAAAGATCTACTCACTAATATGCGTTAAGCACTTTGAGTATTAAATTACTTTAAAGACTTTCCCTTAAGGTTAGCCTTTCCCGATCCCTGGATTCTTCGTCTTAAGACGACCTTTCTCTATAAAACCCATTACATGGTGGAGTTATTAAGGTCATGGTCTCATCAAGGAGTCATTAGAATATCCATGATTCTAAAACAATGAATTGGACAATATCTCATAACCTTTACTTGAGATTGCCATCTGAACTCCATTTGATTTATATCAGTTCTCTAAACTGAATTTATATCATACTTATTAGTATAAAGATATAAATGATTAAGAATCCAAATTAATATTGTCCTGTCATACTCATGACTAGGGATTAGTAATTTAATCTAGCTTGTTTAGCGTTATGCTTAGGTTCATTTTTTTAACCTATCTTTTAGAAAGACAATTATTTAAATACTATATTGCTTTCACTAGAACAATAAGATCTGCTAAACACTCACATGAATTCAATCACATTTCCTTACAAGTTTTCATTGCCAATCACAAAAGCATCCGAATTACACAAGGATAACATTGCCATTCTGGTATATAAACCGAAGAAGGTCAACTATCAGAAATAGAATACAACACATAAGTATCAAACACTTATTTCCATTCCTTTCAAAATTATACAATTACATTTTATGCAAGCAGCATACTTGATACAATGCTTAACTGAAAAGAAACATCTTTCCACATACAGTACATTTATATAATCAAGCGGTAATTCATTATGATACAATTAAATAATCTGATCATCCTGTTAGATCTGCATTGCTTTTACCACTTACGGCTACCATCTGAAATATAGTCAACATGAGTCAGTTCGATGAACTGAGCATGATAAGCACTAACTTTTAAAACAATTGCAATCCATCAATTGTTTTCATTAAACACCCTGTTTAAATGAGATCAATTATCAAACAAGCAAACATATTGGACTATGCCTTTGTAATACAAAATGTCTACAAATGTGTAACTCCATCATCGTTACAAAATAGTCTTACTCACTTCTCTAATATTTCATCAAATATTAAGAATCAAAGAACGAAAGTATTAGAACAATCATCTTGAATCCAAGATCAGCAATATTGGTCAGATCGTTACTTTCATCAGAAAAGGAAATATCATAACAACTCTTGATTACATCAATATGTTAAAACAACCTACTAATACAGATATCAACATGTATTAAAGTAATAGAAGAGAAAGAAACCAATCATTCACACTTCCTTCCACACAAGTTCACTACATGTACTGTCTCCACATAAGGAAAACATTCATCCGGTAAGTATACGAACAAGTCGGACAAGCCACAAGAAGAATCACTATGTTAAATAAAAGAACACAGCAAAAACTCCCTGAAAAGTAGCTAATACATCAACAATCCATATATCAACCTTAAGCCCAATACTAGTTCCTTTTACACAGTAAGGCTTTTTCGAACCAAGTTCGAAATCAAAAGAACCTCTAGTATATCCTGGTCAACAACAGGCTTTATTACACTAATACTGATGCTTCCATAAGACCATGCAGAGATTACCTTACTAATACCGTAACACACACTGCCTCATCCAATTAGTAAATCAGAAAGGAACATATCATCCTGTACATACATCTGTACGTAATCGGAGTTGGTCAAATAGCACTCACGATTTACTTATACAGAGTCACGTTACTTGATACAAACCATTACTCAGGCAAAATTTCCCAATATCAAACAACAGTATATCAAGTCAAGTTCTCAACTGAGGCAAAAGAAGATACAGGTTAACTTCCACAATTCTACTGAACCCGAACAACAGTGGAATGACAAATGATTGCCAATGTTTCCTTCTGGACAAGTAAATGGTGTACAAATTAAAACTCAGGCAAGAAATTTTAATCACTGATTTCAAACAAAGAATCCAATTGAACCCTTGCCAATGCGACACAATGGTATTCTTACGAATATGAGAGATCAAAATACAAATTATTCCCTTAAGTCATTTGGAACAACAATTTCTAAAATTCATCTATGATCAACCATGAACAGTGATTTAAACAAATAAATCATTCAATCGACTCCACAGAGTCATTCAATTTAAAAACGAATGTAATTCTATATTTACATTGCATACTGTTACGGGTTAATATCCATGACCTAACTCATTAAGCCAATATACAAGATGTCAAACTATTCACAGAAATCCATCAAGGCCAAAATAAACATCACGAGTTCAATCTCAGGCTTATACAGAAGCCAAAAGAAGCAAGATACCCTCCACAGGGTCAAACAACAGGATAACCCAACAGTCCTAATTGAAACAGTTACACTGTCCATCTGTCAAAAATTCAACTGAGTCCTAACAATCAGTAACCAAAATAATGTAAGATGATAAATCATCCGTGCCAACAATGGCAACATTGTAATCAGGCAAAAACAAACCAGAATACTGAATTTCCAAAACAAAGAATCCAACGATACCCTTACCAACATTTTCGCACAAGATGGCACAGGAAAGAAACGTAGAATTTCATCCAAAGAGTATAAACCACAAACTCTTGCAACACGAAGGTAAAATAACAGAGGTCGTGCTACCCGTTACTCAAATAACAAGGAAAAACAACTACCACTGAGTCGAAAGGAAAACTGTAACACAATAGTTACCTGTTCCCAAACCATTTTAAAAGACAGAGCGACACCCAAAAGTATCATTAGCCACTGTCACTACTAAAACCACAACAGGCTTTCAAAGGTTCAACAAACCGAACAAACAAATAGTTCCATAATATTTCTTCCGACTGTTTCCAAAACAAGAATCGACGACCAAAAATCGACAACATAACAATCAATGGTCTATACCCATCACAGGAACGATTCATGGGCTCACGCCGAATAGGCTGAGCAATCATACATTTCACATGTTTCACATAATCAATCCAAAATGCAAACACAAGGAAATAATGCCACAGTTCGAAATTAATAAACACCCATCAGAAGATAAATGAAATTTCGAACTGAAGAGATACAGTACCAAGAAAAATCACACAAGATATCCATAGATAAACATATAATTTCTTAAATCATTTGAACAGAGTTGTTCTAATGAAATCACTTGAAAGACAACAAGATATTTAAAGGTTAGGGCCTAACATGCCTGTATTTTTGCTCAAATTTCTGAGGCAGACCACTGGAAGAGCTCGGGCTTCCTTTTCCTTTTCCAAGTTAGAGCGATCAACAAAATTTTGCTATCTCCAAAACATATATACTCTCCTAGCAGGAGAAAAGAGATAGATAACCTCATGCTCGCCATGCAACACAAAGAAGGCTGGGTGCGAAGAACCGTGAGAACAGAGCAGAGAGAAATCCGAAAATCGCGATAAGCCAAACAAACCAACAAACTTCCTGTTTGCATGCCTTCACGCGAGTTCCGAGCTCGTCTACCGAGAGCATTGAATGCAATTACACCAACCTTCCCACTCAAACGCCACTTCCACCGACCGCCGATGGCGGATACCAAATGAAACCTCAAGTTCATTATTAGTTTTGGCGACTGCCACGTCGGCACAAGTTAGCCATTCCCAAAACCTCCGCCAAACCTATCCTTCATCCTTATCCCATGCATTAAATGTCATAGAAAACGCCGCCAAGGTTCGCACCCTCCATAGGCCCCTTTACATTCTTGATCATAGTTAGGTTAGTATCATAGGTTAGAATTTAGGATAATACTAATTCTATCCACATTACACAAAGATACTAACTTAGGACATTAGCACATATCCTAGGTCTAGGTTAGATTAACACTAATCTAACCCCTAGGTTAGATTTTAGTTTTAGGTTACTAACCATTAATAATTCCATTAGGTCTACGTTCGTACACTCGTAAAAGACCTATATCATACCTTCTTGAACAGGGTTAGCTCTGCTCGCTGCGTAATCGTATGTAACCGAATTATTACCTGGTCCACGATCGAGACCTTCCAGATATACTTCGATATCGGGAACCAATTTATTTCAAAAGATCAGCCTGAGTCATACTCCTGACTAGCTAAATCAATACTTCCATACCTTGCAACCTGTTCAAG